>JARQOC010000001.1:445829658-446429658 GCA_033576535.1 Allobates femoralis
CATAGGGAACAGGGGAAAGGAGACCTCCTGTGCTCACCTACCATTGTGCCATGATCTTCCTACAGTCCCTGTATGGGTTCTTTCACCCTGTCAAGAAGCAGGATACCTTATCCCTCGCTGGCCCTGATGTTAACTCTAAATAGGGAAAGGGCAGGTGGGATCATTAATCCCAACCGCTGCACTAATAACAACAGGAGGGGAAGGGGAGACAGACAGGGTAATGACAAAAACAACTTCAAGCCTGCTGCCAATCTCCTAGGCAGAAGACAGCTTTACAAAGGTCAGCTTCTCCAGAGTACCTCCTTCACCACAGGTAGGTAGGCCAGGAATGGACTTTAATCACCAGCAAGGGGCTGTATAAGGAGCAAATAAGGGGAAGAGGGTGGGGGATTTTATGTGGACGCAGCATGAAGCGCAAGCAGGGGTATTTGAGAACACAGAAAATGGAGTGAGGGGTTGATAAGTATGGACACAGTATGGGGAGGATAGTATGGGAAGCAATGGGATAAGTTTGAGGATCCAGTATAAATGGTGAGAGGGAGATGGCTGCTGAACAGTATGTGGAGTAAAGGGAAATGGGTGTGGATACAGTATAACAAGTGAGTGGGGGATGGCTGCCCCACAGTATGTGGAGTGAGGGGGGCATGGCTGCGACACAGTATGTGGAGTGGGGAGGATGTCAGCTGACACAGTATTGGAAATTATGGGAGGATAGCTGTAGACATAGTATGTAGATTGAAGGAAGTGTCTGCTGACACAGTATGGGATATTAGGGGAGGATAGCTGTAGACATAGTATGTGGAGTGAAGGAGATGTCTGCTGACACATTATATGGAATGAGGGGGATGAATGTAGACACAGTATGTGGTGTGAAATGGAGATAGATGTAAACACAGTATGTGGAGTGAGGGAAGAGAAGTAGTGAAGAAACTCTAGGGATGAGAAAAATGTAAGGGGGCACAGAATATATTGAGATTGAGTAGTGTGGGGCTTTATGGACAGGAGGCAGCATGCAGGGACAGTGTGAGACCACAACCAGGAGAGGGAGTGTGATGAGAGAGAACAATATAAACAGTGGGCAGTATAGGAGGACACAGTGTGAGAGGACAGTGTGATCAGGGAGTTCACTATGGATAGGAGAGGGCAGTGTGATGAGGGGTCAGTGTGGAATACATGTACCAAAAGAGGGACAGTGTGTAAATCATATTTTGTGCAGGGAACAGTGAGGAGGAGCAATTATTATTCTGGGTCAGTGTGGGGCAGATATTTTTACTTTGGAGAATTTTGATCATTCTGCTATTTTTAAGGATATTGTGTCGCAATGTGCTGCTGAAGACCGGAGAAGATGGACGTCTCCAGAGCCGAGCTGTGGATGTGAAAAGTCATTATGGTATCTGGACAAGATGAAGAAAAGAAAAAGACGACCCCGATCACAGACAAGGCCATCTATAAGGTACCTGGATGTAAATGATCATTTGTGATACTAATTCTCATTAGTGCTGTAGTTCCTGTACCATCTGATGTTGACTGAACAACTCCCAGCATCTGCTTACCTTTGTAAGGATGTATTAGGAGTAGTAGGTTCATGCAGCACAAATGTGTATGTGTTTAATCTAAGATTATAAAGTATTCACTGATCTCAGGGAGACCAGTCAAGGAAAACACTGCGGGCAGCCGGCTAAAGCGCTCAAACAGAGTGAAATCCATGATGCATTGCGCCCTGGGAATTTGAATATGCAAATGGAGTCCGTGGAGCCTCAATTAAGAGTCTCAAACACGGGACTAGCCAGATATCTCTTTAGGGAAGAACCTAGCCCTGAATCCTACTCCACACTGATGAGGGGCAATACCCCGAAACAGCTGTCTATGGATGGATACCTGGCTCTGTTAATTCCCTTGTCATATCCTTAACTCGTAACTGAGTGGGATATTGACTAAAAGGGCCACTTAATATGGCGGATATGGTGGTCTCCGCAAGGATTCCACCCCAGGGCTAGGTCCTTCCCTGGAGAGATATCTGGCTAGTCCTGTGTTTGAGACTCTTAATTGAGGCTCCACGGACTCCATTTGCATGATCTAAGATTATAATTGTTTTACCATGTACTGATGGGGTTCTGATTATTATTTTTTTTAAACTAAATGAGGGTTGTGATGCTGTGCTTATGTACTGATAAGGGTTATATGTGTGTATTTCTGTATCTCTGGTGTGTGAGGCACGGCCGGCATGGTGCCCTATGGCTGGGGTGCATCACATGGGCTTTGTGAGGTATGGCCAGGCATGTTAGCTGATTGCAGGCATAGAGCACAAGAGCCTGTTCACATGAACCTGTTTTACTCTGTGTGATTGCTGTTAGACCTGACCGGTGCACAGTGGGTTAATGGCACCCAGTTCTGAGAATGTGTTAATTGTTCACCTGAACAGTTCTCAAAGGGTTAACTGCAGCCAGGTCTGTGGCTTAGAGTGAATGCTGATTGAAAACACTACAATGCAGGTGCGGGTGTGGCAGCCAGGATAAGAAGCTGCCTTGTGCTCAGTCAGTGGGTCAGGGAGAAACATCCAGCCAGTGAGGATGTGAACGTAGGGTACCTATCCCTCTGACGGATGTGTGTGAGCCTGTGGCCAGACGCAGGGGATTAGAAGGTCCCTAGAGTTGGGGAACCTTGGCCGAACCTGGAGGGTGCTTGCTTAGATGTGGGGAGGGGTAGCCGTGGTCCTGGATACCTGCCTAGTATGGAGGTTTAGAGGCGGCTGACGTCCTGAAACACGTGCTGGAGGAGACCTTGGGGATGCCTGGTTTACCCGATAACTCAGGTTTGCCAATCCCTGTTCTGGACCCAGAAGGGCAGCAGTCCATGGATATTGTATGATGAGCTGTGTGTGTGTGGATCAGTATGTATGTGGTCCATGGATATGTTAGGGTGGACCGAATGCTATGTGGTGTATGGAGACCTAGGATGACTCAAGGGCAGGCAGTCATAGCCACTATTGGGACTGACTGTTAGGACATGTTATGGTCCCGTTGACCTTGTATGGATGTGTGGAGGCTGAACAGGGCTGTACCCTGATCCCGGTGGATCTGTGTGTCTCTGGTGTTCCATAAGGTGGGGACACGTACCATGCACTGAGACTACAAATGTCTCGTATGGGGGTTCCAGGTTATGTAATATATAAATAGGACATGTAAATAGTGGCGGGCTGGCATAGCTGCCTTTGGGACCCACAGTGCCCATTGATAACCATGTTGTAAATGTTGTTATATATAAATTGTGGATAATGCTAGACGGCCACAACTGACAAAGGGAGCCATGATTGGTGCTCTTTGTGTTCAATGGAGCAGTAATCCATGCTCCCAGGTATATAAGCTTCACAAAGTGGTAGATGTGAAATGTAATGTGCTGTTATTTCTAATGTCATGTCGAGAACTGTTCATATGTGAATTTACCACGTGTTATATGTGATGTGAGCAGTTTATGGACTGTAATAAACTGCTATTTTATGGGTACGGTTAAAAACAGTGGTTTTGGTGTAATTTCCATTGCCAAGCGAGCCCCTGGGCGAGCGCTACCTCACAGGTGGTTCTGGTGATGTATCCCTGTACTGTTGAGAGTTTTAATGCTGTATTACTATACGGATGAGGGTTCCATGGATGTATATCTGTACCTCTGGTGGGTCTGGTGATGTATTTCTGTACTGATGAGGGTTTTGATCTTTTGTTTCTTTACTAATGGGAGTTACATGGACGTATTTCTTTACTGATGAGGGTTCTAGTTATATATTTCTGTACCTCAGGTGTTTGCTGTGATATATTCCTGTACAGATGGTGATTCTAATTTTGAATTTCGGGGTGGTTGTTGTGATGCATTTCTGTACTGATGAGGGTTCTGGTTATATACTTTTGAACCTTTGGTGGGTCTGGTGATGTACTCCTGTGCTGTTATCGGTTGTGATTCTGTCCACATGTAACAATCCATAACTTGTAAGCTTATTTGATACATGACTATGTTAATAAAGTATTGTGCCATCTGACAAATTATGGGTTCTATGTTTTTAAGGGTTCTATGTTTTTATTTGCTTAGAGCATTAAAGGAGTTGTCCCAAGTTTTGAATGAGTCTGCAGGCACTTTGTATATAACTCTAGGTGACTTCTGAATTCTCACCGTGTGCACACTCCACGCTGTCAGGATTCTCTGGTGCTGGAAGTGACACTGGGAGGTCATGAAACTGGAAATATGTGAGTTACATGCATGCAGTCACATGCTGACTAAACATGAATGGCCTCGATCAATGAAAATTAATTGATCGAGGCCGGACACGGTTAGTCAGAATGTTGCTAAAAGTATTTGTGGCACCCCGCAATGCAGGCGTCACAGTGGGGTACTGCACCTATACAGATATTGCAGCTGCAAGTAGATTTCAGGCTGATGGGTAGAACCTACACACAAGCACCCCCACACTAGTTCACATGGTGGAAGGTACCCGGGAGGGAATAAAAACCACCTCCAGGGGGAACTAAAGAGGAGTAGGAGTAAAGAGTTCAGAGCCAGTTAGCAGCCAGGCAGTGAATCTGAGGGAGCAAGGAGGGTCTCTCGGCTGAGGATTCGGGAAAGACTAAAGGCAGATCCCAGGCGCAGACAGCCAGCCTGAGGGAAGAGAGGGACTTCAGAGAGTTCAACCCCGGCAGCTTACTGGGCACCGGAGCCTGCACCTGTGGGATCCTCCAAGGACCACAGAAAATCTGGCGTTCTGAGGGGTATATATATATATATATATATATATATATATATATACTGCCTAGACTCTTAAGCGACCAGAAGAGGATACCAGGCACCGCTTGATGGTTCGGCAGTCAGCCAGCAGAAGGTAACCCGATGAGAGTGAGGAGAGTGAGAGACAGCAGGAGGCCAGATCCACTGTATGGGGTCAGACTTCACACAAACTACTGGGAAGCAGGGAAGAATTGGAAGAGAAAAGGCATACGCTGAGGCTTCCATCCAACTACCTGTGATCCGCTTGCAGCCACCCATTAGCTACTTGTCGTTTAACATCTACTGCACTGTAATAATGCTGCTAAAGTTCCAGTAAAGTACCCGGAGTGAAGTGACTTTGACTCTGCTGCATATTCTTTCCTATGAACTCATTCCTTTTACAGGATCGCTGCCCCA
Source organism: Allobates femoralis (assembly GCA_033576535.1). Lineage (NCBI taxonomy): Eukaryota > Metazoa > Chordata > Amphibia > Anura > Aromobatidae > Allobates > Allobates femoralis. The sequence continues at coordinate 445,834,822 of JARQOC010000001.1, forward strand.
GAGGTCCCAGTCCTGCCTGCGGAGGACTATAACATCTCAGCCGCGATACCACCGACCTTCGGAGGACTGTGGTGGTGCTGGTGCTACTTCACCAGGAACTGCAGGTGGCATCATGACAACTAACTTTGTAAATAATCCCTTGTACATAACCCCCCTTTTTTAAAAGAGAATAGTCCCTCGGGACACGGGATCAGGCGCGGCCGCCATTTCCTGTGACACAGTTAACCCTTCTGCGGCCTGATACCTGAGTACCCCACACCCTGGGGTGACACATATATAAATTGTATTTTTGTGCTCACATGACCGTCCAATCTTTTTATTTGCATCGGGGAATCCTGAAAGTGTGCAGCCCACGCGCCATAAGAATTCAGAGACCCTATAGCATGGCGGATGGGGGGGAGTTGCCAAACTGACTTCTGGCCCAGGTGCCAGAAAACCGAGATACACCTCTGTATGTCGGTATGTTTATTGATAGCTTCCCCTCCACTGTCTAATCTGAGACCAGGAGGTGCTGAGCATCGTCAGGTGTTCCCTGTTATGAGCAAGTGCCCAGCCTCAGAGTCAGCCTCAGATCTCTGTGTTTTGGTCTATTGCTGCCATAGCTTGGACCTCCCTTAACAACCATTTGTCTTCCCCTTTGCCTTGATTCATTATCCTTCTGGTATTCTAACCCTGAATTATGACTATGCCTTTGTCTTTCCCTTTAGTTCACGATGTGCCCTCTTGGTATCTCACCCCAGAACATTTGACTACCCTACCTTTGACTAGTGTCACATTAAGGAAGTGTCGCGCCCCACTATGTATGTGCCACAAAAGGGGTACTGCACCCATAAAAGTGGTGTAGTCCCCCCACTGCAGGTGGAACTATGGCCAGTAGGTGGAACCCTAGAACTCACACCCCTCACTAGTCAGCAGGTGAGAGGGACCCCGGGAGGGTATATAGTGACCTACAGGGGGAACTAGTGAGAGGCAAGACACAGTCAGTGGTCTAGAGGAGTTGGAGCCATGCAGCCGACCTGGGAGGGAGGAAGGAGGGTCTCTTCGGCTGAGGGACCCAGAATGGACAGAAGAGATCCCAGAAGGAAAGAAAGAGAGAGAGTAACTCAGAACGGGAGTTCACTCTAATGGAGAATAGAGTAACCAGAGAGTTTGCCCCAGGAGAGAAGTCGGGTACCGGAGCCCTCACCTGTGAGTTTCTACAAGGCTCACAGACAATCCGAAGAACAGGGGTATCTTCATGTACGCCCCTGACTCCCAAAGAGCTCAGAGAGAGGGGAATCAGGAACAAGCAGGACGCTGCAGTGTCCACAGAAGGTTCCCCCGACGGGTACAAGGGAGAGGAGAACAAGGAACAGCAGGAGGTCAGATTAGTCTTCAAGAAGTCAGACTTCACCGCCACTGGGAGGCAAGAAAAAGAAAGGAACAAGAACGGTACACAGTAAGGGATCCATCTATCGACCAGAAATTCCACTTGCAGCACCCGTAGCCATTTGTCGTTACAACATCTACTTCTACTGTAAGACTGTATTGATGATTGAAAGTTTTCCAGTAAAGTACCCGGTGAAGTGAGTTGTCAACACTGCTGCATCCTTTCTTGCATGAACTGTTTCTTCACAGAATCGCTGCCCCGGCGGTCCAGTCCTGCCTGCGGGGACTATACCATCTAAGCCGCAATACCATCGACCACCGGAGGACTGTAGCGGCGCTGGTGAGCATCACCAGGTACTGCAGGTGGCGTCACGAACTTGTATATACTTTATTTTACCCCTTTATTCATTGACCCCCAGGGCCACAGCCTCAGGCAGCCACCCATGACATCCCAGACTGAGCCTGAGAGCTGAGGATCCTGCCCTGGCGAGTCAGAAGTGTCACATTTGACTAGTCAGAAAACCAAACAAGAGTGGTGTCTCCGGTCCGCGCTTCTGCCCGAAATGATGCGAAAGAAGACAATGCTTTTATGTGCTGCTGCTTTATTCGACCGCTCACCAACGTGATTTGGTGCAAGCCTTGCACCTTCCTCAGGGTTATATTACATATACCACAGATAATTGCTTTATATACATTTTACAACGAATGCTGATTCCAAAAAAAACATCAACGTCATCTGTGACATCAGATGGGAGGACCCCTGTGACACAGATCGTGCAAAAACATGCAACAAAACATTATTATTATAGGCATTTTCAACTCATTACTACATTACTCTAATATTAAATTACAATCATATACATTTAAAACAGCTAAAAATTCATATTTCGGTCTCATTAGTTACTGTTAGATGGTTTATTCAGGTTTAAAACCTGATATCAGACTGATTTAGATCATTTTTTATTATTGAAAACTTTCTTTGATTATAATCTGATTCTTGGGCTGGAATAAATAAAAATAGGGAACACTATACATATATATAAAAACAATCATTTTTTATTATTTTATTTTATTATTGTTTTTATATAGAGTATATGTATAGTGTTCCCTCCCCAACCGAAATAAATAGGCAGTTGAGTGTCATTTTAACCTTTTATTGTAGCAAATAATTTATTCAGTGACAGGTATAATAAAGACTGACATTTATTCCAGCCCACAAATCAGATTATAATCATAGAAAGTTTTCAATAATAAGATATGGGTATTGATTTAATTATTTATTATTAAATTAATGGATTTTATAGTGGGAAAATCATACATTTTTACATAAAAGATATTTTTGCACCAGAGATATACATAGAATAGCTAGGATTATGAATACATCCCATAGGACCAATTCTAACATGTATATATGTTGAATAGACACGGTAGCTGAGAGGATTCAGCAATCTGATATAAAGAAATGAGATAAAAAAATTATCTCAGGCCCCTTTCACATCAGCGGTAATCGCTGATCGCAGCAGAGACGGTGGATTTACCGCATCTGCCGCATCAGCCTCATAACGTCACACCTGCGGTTCACCTGCAGCAAGCCCCATGCAATGTCTATGGGGCTTGTGGCAGGTGCGGCAAGTGCGGTATAGTTGAGGTTTCCGCACTTGCGGCAGCTGCGGTGCAAAAAAAAAACGCTGCTTACCGCCGTTTGTGCCGAAACCGCAACTATACCGCACTTGCCGCACCTGCCGCAAGCACCATGGATATTGCATGGGGCTTGCCGCAGGTGAACCGCAAGTGTGACGGTTATGCGGCAGGTGCGGCAGATGCGGTAAATCCACCGCATGTGCCACGATCAGTGATTACCGCTGACGTGAAAGCAGCCTAAATCAGTCTGATATCAGGTTCTGCACCCTAATAAACCATCTAAGGGCCCTTTCACATCAGCGTTTTTTTGAAATCGCGGCAGATGCGGTGAAAAAACCGCATCTGCCGCGATTACCGCATACCGGCTGCACTTGCGGCGCGGTTGCGGTTTTTGCCATGCAATGTATAGGCGTACTTGCGGCAGGTGCGGCAAGTGCGGTTTTGCACTTGCGGCAGGTGCGGCCGCGAAAAAAAACGCGGCTGACCGCGGTTTTTTTCGCGGCCGCACCTGCCGCAAGTGCAAAACCGCACTTGCCGCACCTGCCGCAAGTACGCCTATACATTGCATGGCAAAAACCGCAACCGCGCCGCAAGTGCAGCCGGTATGCGGTAATCGCGGCAGATGCGGTTTTTTCACCGCATCTGCCGCGATTTCAAAAAAACGCTGATGTGAAAGGGCCCTAACAGTAACATTTTTCAACTAATGAGACTGAATTATGAATTTTTAGCTGTTTTAAATGTATATTATTGTAATTTAATATTAGAGTAATGTAGTAATGAGTTGTAAATGCCTATAATAATAATAAGGTTTTGTTACATGTTTTTGCACGATCTGTGTCTCAGGGGTCCTACCCTCTGACGTCACAGATGACGTTGATTTATTTTAAAATAAACATTCGTTGTAAAATATATATAAAGCAATTATCTGTGGTATATGTAATATAACCCTGAGGAAGGTGCAAGGCTTGCACTGAAACGCATTGGTGAGAGGTCGAATAAAGGAGCAGCACATACAAGCATTGTCTTCTTTCGCACCATTTTGGGCACTAGCGCGGACCTGAGACACCATTCCTGTTTGGTTTCCTGAATCGTTATCCACGGTGCACGTGGCAGCATGGGTCCTGCGGCAGCTGTAACTCAGGCAGACAAGCCGGTTGTGGGTGATCACCACCTGACCAGGTGAGCAAGCAATTTGTGAGGCCACCTTTTACTTGTCATAAATGATAAGGCACAATCTGCGCCTCTTTGTCTCCTTTGTTTAATTTTACATTTGACTAGAGTCACATTAAGGAATAAATTAATAAAAAGGCAATATTCAAGTTCATCTCAATAAATTAGAATATGATGAGAAAGATAATTTATAGCAGTAATTCAATACAAAAAGGGAAATGCATATAATTTATAGAGTCATTACAATAGAATGATGTATTTCAATTGTTTATTTCTGTTAATTTTGATGATTATGTCATACAGCCAATGAAGAAGTAATTTTCTCAGAAAATTGGAATAATTCATACAAAACACATGCAAAGGCTTAGTAAGCATTTTAAATGGTCCTTTATTCGGGTTCAGTAGGCTACACAATCATGGGGAAGACTGCTAACTTGACAGATGTCCAGAAGGCAGTCATTGACACACTCCACAAGGAGGGTAAGCCACAAAAGATCATTGCTAAAGAAGCTGGCTGTTCTCAGAGTGCTGTATCCAAGCATATTAATGGAAAGTTGAGTGGAAGGAAAAACTGTGGCACAAGCAACCGGGATAACCGCAGCCTTGTAAGGATTGTTAAGGAAAGAAAAATAATGAAAACTTTAGCCAGCTTCTTCATGGAAATTACTTTAATTTATTTAGGATAACAAAAAATATTAAAACACGATTCTCAGAAACAGACATTTTTTTTGTCATGTTATCCATAATAAATTACCATAATTTGCATGAAGAAGCTGGATCATGTTTTCATTTTTTTACTCTGGATATCTATGATTTGTCATCATTATTCTTGCTTCTTCCTAAGCCTGAGTGGTGAGTTGGAATTGTTCTCTATTATTGTTAAGAAAAGACCATTCAAAAATTTGGAAGGGATTCCCAAGAAGTGGACTGCTGCTGGAGTCAGTGCTTCAAGAGCCAGCACACACAGACGTATCCAGGGCATGGGCTACAACTGTCACATTCCTTGTGCAAGCCACTCATGACCAATAGACAACGCAAGAAGCGTCTTACCTGGGCCAAGGAGAAAAAGAACTGGACTGTTGCTCAGTGGTCCAAGGTGTTTTCAGATTAAAGTAAATTTTGCCTTTCATTTGGAAATCAAGGTCCCAGAGTCTGGAGGAAGAGTGGAGAGGTCACAATCCAAGCTGCTTGAGGTCTAGTGTGAAGTTTCCAAAATCAGTGATGGTTGGGGACCATGTCATCTGCTGATGTAGGTCCGCTGTGTTTTATCAAGACCAAAGTCAGCGCTGCCGTCTACCAGGAAATTTTAGAGCCCTTCATGCTTCCCTCTACTGACAAGCTTTTTGGAGATGGAAATTTCATTTTCCAGCAGTACTTGGCACATGTCCACACCGCCAAAAGTACTAATACCTGGTTTACTAACATTATCACTGTGCTTGATTGGCCAGCAAACCTGCCTGATCTAAATCCCATAGAGAATCTATGGGGTATTGTCAAGAGGAAGATGAGAGACCAGACCCAACAATGCAGATGAGCTGAAGGCTGCTGTCAAAGCAACCTGGGCTTCCATAACACCGCAGCAGTGCCACAGGCTGATCGCCTCCATGTCACGCCGCATTGATGCAGTAATTCATGCAAAAGAAGCCATGACAAAGTATTGAGTGTATTTACTGTACATACTTTCATTAGGCCAACATTTATGAATTAAAAATCCTTTTTTTAGATGGTCTTACATAATATGCTAATTTTCTGAGATAATGGCTTATGGGTTTTCATTAGATGTAAGCCATAATCACCAACATTTACAGAAAAAACTTGAAATAGATAACTCTGTAATGACTATATATTATATGCGTTTCACTTTATGTATTGAATTACTGAAATAAATGATCTTTTTGATGATATTCTACTTTATTGAGATGTACTTGTATGTATCAAAGGTATTTTGAAAAAGACTAAAGTGCTAAGTGAATGAAAAGACGTCTTTACATTTGAGCTCCTTACAGAGTTATAGACGCACCAATTTACAGGGTTCTCCCTACATGTGGTCCCCTTATTATCTCTTGATCAGTGACAACACACATCAGAAAATAACAGTAATAAGGAGCCTCTAAAATATGAGATCCGAAATGTAGACAAGTGTAGGATCAGGTTCTTGCCATTTAAAGGGCAAAAGCATTTGGAAAGACGTAGAACAAGTTCAGGGGAAAAAGTAGTGAAGTCAGGAAAATCCAGAATGTCAGATAGATGCAAAACCTTCTGCTATTTATTATGTGTACATTTCTAATGTGTCATATCAGCATTATCCTTTAGCCTTATTGCTCATGGATTTTACTACTGAAGCATTACCACTGAAATATGGTGTTATAACATATAGCTGCTTGAAGATTTATGAGTTGTGTCTAAGGGTGCATGCACACGATCAGTATACACAGCGCCTTGCCACTGCGTCCAAAACGCTGCGTAGTACAGTATAAGCATAGTGGAACGGATTTGTAGAAATCCCATCCTCACTATGCTTAACCCGCCCGCAGCGATCTTATAGCTGCAGTGCGGGTTGCCGCCATTCCGCTCCTCCGCAGCATGTTTATTTCATGCTGCGGAGTCGGAAGTGGCTGCCATCGGGTGACTGCAGGGAGAAGCCGCTCTGCACCCACCGCACATGGTGAGTACAGGGCGGCTGCAATCTACCTGCGGCCACCCGCGGCCACACGCAGCTCCTGCGGGCCGTGAGCACACAGCCACAGGGCTAATTTATTTCCTTTTGTTTTTAAACATAACTCAATTTTACTAAAATATGATAATCCACTGCATGTGAAAGACAAAAAATAGAAATACCTGGTTAGAGGGAATGGCCATATATAGTTAATTAGGATAACATGTTGGCAAATGTATATATTACAAAATATAAATATGAGTACAGTTGCACCTGTAGATGTTTATAAGTCCCAGCTTCTCAGCTAGCGTTATCCTTCTTGCTTATATAGACTTTTGGATAGACAGTCATCCCTTTTTGCCTTGGGGTATGTAACTAAAGTTTAAAGAATGAAGCTTTATCTTAGAACAAAGCTGGTCTTGTTCCTTATTCGTGAAACATATACTCTGAAACAAGTATTTTCTTTGTTGTGTAATCTATAAGAAAACATTATGTATTGTAATTACGAAATCTGTCAAAAATCTATACCTTTGAGCCATTATATTCTCATAATCCTTGTGTATATACTTTTCACCAAGCACTTTGCACGCTCTTAACAATGATGTACAGACCTAGAATACTTACGTTTTCAAGGATTTCAACTTTTAAATCAGACCAGATGGAAATAGTTACACATGTTTATGGAAAGACCACAATTTCAGATTCCTTTAGTGTAAGAATTGTTAATATGTGACTTAGGCTTCTGAAAAGTGGGTTATGGAAGGAAATGTATAACTTCCCATTAAAATGTTTGTAGACTACAAAGATTTCTATAGACATTAACTTGGGCTTTGTCTATCCTTCTCTGTGGTGAACGGGAGATGATGGTGACCAGGCAATAACATAAATACAAAATATTTCAAAATTATTATAAAAAAATTCATGTATTTGCCCACAACCTAGATAGTTGATTTATATGTTGTTTTCATACTGTCTTTGCATTCTGCTCTTACCACTAAATAAGCAAATTCTAGGTGTCTGGTGCTAAAAATCTAATTTGTGATGGAAATATATATTTTTTAATATTTTAAAAATACATGATTTATTTCATATAAAGTAACACTTTTTACTTTGACTATGTTTATATATTTGCCAAATCTCAATGGAATCTACCATCAGAAAAGCTTACTGAAGTAGGTAAATTGAACACTTATTAAACGTAATCTATATACATAATCAGCAGTTTTGCGCTTCCGGTCACTGTGCTGCTATCACGCGCTGACCGGAAGCACAAAAAGGCTGTCGCTGGACACCAGCTACCCCCACCAATCTGCTCTCCGCACAGCCCCCTCTATCATCTGCTCCCCGCACAGCGCCCTCTATCATCTGCTCTCTGCCTGTATACTCTGCTTCCCGCACAGCCGCCTGTATACACAGCCGCCTGTATACTCTGCTCCCTGCACAGCCGCCTGTATACTCTGCTCCCCGCCCAGCCGCCTGTATACTCTGCTCCCCGCACAGCCGCCTGTATACTCTGCTCCCCGCACAGCCGCCTGTATACTCTGCTCCCCGCACAGCCGCCTGTATAATCTGCTCCCCGCACAGCCGCCTGTATACAGCCGCCTGTATACTCTGCTCCCTGCACACCTGCCTGTATACACAGCCGCCTGTATACTCTGCTCCCAGCACAGCCGCCTGTATACTCTGCTCCCCGCACAGCCGCCTGTATACTCTGCTCCCCACACAGCTGCCTCTATACTCTGCTCCCCGCACAGCCGCTTGTATGCTCTGCTCCCCGCACAGCCGCCTGTATATTCTGCTCCCCGCACAGCCGCCTGTATACTCTGCTACCCACAGACCCGCCTGTATACTCTGCTACCCACAGAGCCGCCTGTATAATCTGCTACCCACAGACCCACCTGTATACTCTGCTACCCACAGAACCGCCTGTATACTCTGCTACCCACAGAGCCGCCTGTATACTCTGCTACCCACAGAGGCGCCTCTATACTGTGCTACCCACAGAGCCACCTGCATACTCTGCTACCCACAGAGCCGCCTGTATACTCTGCTACCCACAGAGCCGCCTATATACTCTGCTACCCACAGAGCCGCCTGTATACTCTGCTACCCACAGAGCCGCCTGTATACTTTGCTACCCACAGAGCCGCCTGTATACTCTGCTACCCACTGACCCGCCTGTATACACACAATTCATTTTTCCTCTTTGGCTGTGTTAGGTGAATAACTTTTTGAGGTTCTTTATTACACAAACTGATTACACCTGGATCTAAGCACAAACCTTAAGTCCCTATATATTTAGTCAGATCTAAGGGGAAGGCACTTCTGCAGTGGGCACTTGTGCAGATTTTATCCAAGTGCCATATATTTATACGTGCCTGCCAATTAAACATGGCATGAATCTTAACACTCATCTTTCTTTTCTTCATATAAGTATAAATCTCATTCATCTGCATGATTAAACCAGCCTGTATCAATGTATATACACTACCGTTCAAAAGTTTGGGGTCATTTAGAAATGTCCTTATTTTTGAAAGAAAAGCACTTTTTTTTCTCAATAAAGCTAACATTAAATGAATCAGAAATACACCCTATACATTGTTAATGTTGCAAATGACTATTCTAGCTGCAACGTCTGTTTTTAAATGCAATATCTACATAGGTGTATAGAGGCCCATTTTCAACAACCACCATTTCTGTGTTTTAATGGTACATTGTGTTTGATAACTGTGTAAGAAGGCTTATGGATGTGTAGGAAATAGGGATGAGTGAGTACTAAAATACTCGGACTCTCTAGACTCGTAACGAGTAGGTCTTGATACTCGGGTACTGGTTACGAGTCTAGCGAGTCCAATGTAAGTCAATGGGGAAGCGAGTATTGCGAGTAATTCCTCTGCTGCTGGACCCTATAAAGAGGTCTTGCAGCACAGGAAAAACCTGCAATTCCCCATTTCATTGTTTAAAAGCCAGCGGTAAAAAGCCGCTGGCTTTTAAACAAAGCTGACAACCACTGACAGCTTCCCTGCCGCCTGACAGCAGGATCCTCCGCTCCCCCCACCGCCTCCCCACCCTATCCTGATTTAGGATCGGGTGGGGAGGCTGCGCGGGGGGAGCGGAGGATCCTGCTGTCAGCAATGGCTGACTGTCACTATTGTGCGGGGGGGGGGTTGGGGGTGCCGGTTCATTCACCGTCCAACGCAGCCGCCATCTTCTTCTGTGTCTTTGTTTTGCAACAGCAGCCGCATAGAACGGCAGCCGCAAAGCACGTCCGCTATCACAGCATTAATGAAAACCGGATTGCCCCAGTCTGGAGCCGGTCCGGTGCAATCCGGCGCCCCATTACATGGGGCTCTATGGTCCCGGATTGCTCCGGACCGGGGCAATCCGGTTTTTAATCTAGTTTTCGATTTTTGACCTTCCCGCCTGGATTTTCAAATGAATAGCGACTCAGGTCAGCTGTTCATTTGAAGTAGTAGTGCTGGCAGGGTTCATGTGAGTTCATGCTTGCCTGCATGAACTCACCTGAATTTTACCAGGGTGCACAGCTCTGCTACATCTCTGGTGGAGGTTCTCTACCAGAGATGTAGCAGAGCTAAAGAAAAACCCTTGATTGGACTACGTCGGGTGGAAGAGGATTTTTTTTTAATAAAGATGGAGTCCCTAAGTGTCTTTTTGTTTTTTTTTCAAATAAAAATATTTTTTCTATGTGTTGTTTTTTTTTTAAAATTCACTAGAAATTCATGGCGGTAATGTCTACTATTGGCGTGACCGCCATGAATTTCGGGCTTGGGGCCAGTTGATAATACAAAGCTGGCCCTAACCCCTTTATTACCCAGTGAGCCACAGCACCAGGGACCTGGAAGAGTTGGGTTCAGCGCCAGAAAATGGCGCTTCAATGAACGCGCCATTTTCTGGGGCGGCTGCGGGCTGCCATTCGCAGCGGGGGGTGCCCAGAAGGCTTGGGCCTCCCTGCGCTGCGGATTCCAGCCCCCAGCTGCCTAGCTGTACTTGGCTGGACATAGAAATCGCGCGGAGCCCCACGCATTTTTTTAAAATTATTTCATGAAATTCATGAAATAATAATAAATAAGGGCTTCCCGATATTTCTGTGTCCAGGCAGGTCCAAATAGTCAGCTGAGGGTAGGGGGCAGCCCGTTGCCGCCTGCGGTATCTGGCTGGCATACAAAAATATGACGAAGCCCACATCAAAATTTTTCTGAAAAATCCATTAAACAATCCTCTAAAAGGGGACTGCATCTTTATTAACTCATCGACCATGGTCGAGGGGTTAATAAAGATGCAGTCCCTTTCATTTTTATTGTTTTTTCAGAAAAAAATTTGACGTGGGCTGCCACCAACCCTCAGGTGCCTATCTGTACCTGGCTGGACACAACAATATAGGGGAGACCCTTTTTTTTAATTATTGAATGAATTTCATGAAATAATAAAAAAAAAATGCGTTGGGCTCCGCGCTATTTCTATGTCCAGCCAGGTACAGCTAGGCAGCTGGGGGCTGGAATCCGCAGCGCAGGGAGGCCCAAGCCTTCTGGGCACCCCCCGCTGTGAATGGCAGCCCGCAGCCACCCCAGAAAATGGCGCGTTCATTGAAGTGCCATTTTCTGGTGCAGAGCCCAACTCTTCCAGGGCCCTGGTGCAGTGGCTCACTGTGTAATAAAAGGGTTAGGGTCAGCTTTGTATTATCAGCTGGCCCTAAGCCCGAAATTCATGGCGGTCACGCCAATAGTAGCCATTACCGCCATGAATTTCTATTGAATTAAAAAAAAAACACAACACAGAAAAAATATTTTAATAGAAATAAAACAAAAAACACACTTAGACTCCATCTTTAATTATTAAAAAATCCTCTTCCGTCCGCCGTAGTCCAAAACGCAATTTCAGCACTGCTACATCACACTGCATAGACACACATGTCTATGCAGAGTGATTGCAGGCTGAGACATGACAACAGTCAGGGTTCACCTCAGGTCATAGCTCTGGCTATGACCTGAGGTGAACCCTGCTGTCAGAGCCATACTGCTGCTGCCGGCCACCGGAGATTGCCGACCATCAGCAGAGCAGTGAATAAACCGGAAGTCATTAACTTCCGGTTTATTCACTGCTCTGCCGGAGGTCGGCAATCTCCGAAGGCCGTCGGCAGAGTTCAGCTTTGACAGCAGGGTTCACCTCAGGTCATAGCCTGAGCTATCACTGAGGTGAACACTGACTGTTTTCATTTCTCAGCCTGCAATCTCTCTGCATAGACATGAGTGTCTATGCAGAGTGATGTAACAGTGCTGAGATTGCGTTTTGGGACTACGGCGGACAGAACAGGATTTTTTAATAATTAAAGATGGAGTCTAAGTGTGTTTTTTGTTTTATTTCTAATAAAATATTTTTTCTATGTGTTGTGTTTTTTTTTTAAAATTCACTAGAAATTCATGACGGTAATGTCTACTATTGGCGTGACCGCCATGAATTTCGGGCTTAGGGCCAGCTGATAATACAAAGCTGGCCCTAACCCCTTTATTACCCAGTGAGCCACGGCACCAGGGCCCTGGAAGAGTTGGGTTCAGCGCCAGAAAATGGCGCTTCAATGAACGCGCCATTTTCTGGGGTGGCTGCGGGCTGCCATTCGCGCTGCGGATTCCAGCCCCCAGCTGCCTAGCTGTATCTGGCCGGACATAGAAATAGCGCGGAGCCCCACACATTTTTTTTTATTATTTCATGAAATTCATTAAATAATTAAAAAAAGGGGCTGCCCTATATTGTTGTGTCCAGCCAGGTACAGATAGGCAACTGGGGGTTGGGGCAGCCCGTCGCTGCCTGTTGTATCCGGCTAGATACAAAAAATATGGCGAAGCCCACGTCAAATTTTTTTCTGAAAAATCCAAAAAAACAATAAAAATGAAAGGGACTGCATCTTTATTAACCCCTTGACCATGGTCGATGGGTTAATAAAGATGCAGTCCGTTTTTAGAGGATTGTTTAATGGATTTTTCAGAAAAACTTTGACGTGGGCTTCGCCGTATTTTTGTATGCCAGCCGGATACAGCAGGCGGCAACGAGCTGCCCCCAACCCCCAGCTGACTATTTGGACCTGCCTGGACACAGAAATATCGGGAAGCCCTTATTTTTTATTATTTCATGAATTTCATGAAATAATAATAAAAAAAAAATGCGTGGGGCTCCAGCCAGGTACAGCTAGGCAGCTGGGGGCTGGAGTCCGCAGCGCAGGGAGGCCCAAGCCTTCTGGGCACCCCCGCTGTGAATGGCAGCCTGCAGCCGCCCCAGAAAATGGCGTGTTCATTGAAGCGCCATTTTCTGGCACTGAACCCAACTCTTCCAGGACTCTGGTGCGGTGGCTCACTGGGTAATAAAGGGGTTAGGGCCAGCTTTGTATTATCAGCTGGCCCCAATCCCGAAATTCATGGCGGTCACGCCAATAGTAGACATTACCGCCATAAATTTCTAGTGAACTTAAAAAAAAACACAACACAGAGAAAAAATATTTTTATTTGAAAAAACAAACAAAAAGACACTTAGGGACTCCATCTTTATTTTAAAAAAATCCTCTTCCGTCCGACATAGTCCAATCCAAGGTTCTCCTTTAGCTCTGCTACATCTCTGGTAGAGAATCTCCACTAGAGATGTAGCAGAGCTGTGCACCCTGGGAAACTTCATGTGAGTTCATGCAGGCAAGCATGAACTCACATGAACCTTGCCAGCACTGCTACTTCAAATGAACAGCAGACCTGAGTCAGCTGTTCATTTGAAAATCCAGGCGGGAAGGTCAAAAATTGAAAACCGGATAAAAAACCGGATTGCCCCGGTCCGGAGCAATCCGGGACCATAGAGCCCCATGTTATGGGGCGCCGGATTGCACCGGACCAGTACAATCCGGGAGAATCCGGTTTTGAAAACTGGATTCTCCCGGATTGTACACGTCAGGTGCAATCCGTTGCCCCATAACATGTGGCTCTATGGTCCCGGATTGCTCCGGACCGGGGCAATCCAGGAGAATCTGGTTTTCACTTAAGGCTGTGATAGCGGCCGTGCATTGCGGCCGCCGCCGTTCTATGCGGCTGATGTCGCAAAGCAAAGACACAGAAGAAGACGGCAGCCGCGGAGGACGGTGAATGAACCGGCACCCCAAATTCCCCCCCTGCACAATAGTGACAGTCAGCCACTGCTGACAGCAGGATCCTCCGCTCCCCCCGCGCAGCCTCCCCAACCGATCCTAAGTTAGGATAGGGTGGGGAGGCGGTGGGGGGAGCGGAGGTTCCTGCTGTCAGGCGGCAGGGAAGCTGTCAGCAGCTGTCAACATTGTTTAAAAGCCAGCGGCTTTTTACCGCCAGCTTTTAAACAATGAAATGGGGAATTGCAGGTTTTTCCTGTGCTGCAAGACCTCTTTATAGGGTCCAGCAGCAGAGGAATTTCATTGCCCATTGATTTACATTGGACTCGTTACTGTGCAAGTAATAGCCAGGATACTCACAGAGTAACGAGTAGAGCGAGTACCCTACTATTCGCCATGGAACGAATAGTAACGAGTAGACTCGCTCATCCTTAGTAGGAAACCCTAGAAAACCCTTGCACAAGTATGTTAGCACAGCTGAAAATGGTTTGGCTGATTAGAGAAGCTATAAAATTGACCTTCCTTTGAGCTAATTGAGAATCTGGAGCATTACATTTTTTTGTTCTATGAAACGCTCAAAATGGCCAGAAAAAGAGAACTTTCATGTGAAACTCGACAGTCTATTCTTGTTCCTAGAAATTAAGGCTATTCCATGTGAGAAACTGCCAAGAAACCAAAGATTTCCTACAACGGTGTATACTACTCCCTTCAGAGAGCGCAAACAGGCTCTAACCAGAGTAGAAAGAGTAGTGTGAGGCCCTACTGCACAACTGAGCAACAAGACAAATACATTAGAGTCTCTAGTTTGAAAAATCGAATCGACGTTTCACAGCTCCTCAACTGGCAGCTTCATTAAATAGTACTCGCAAAACGCCAGAGTCAATGTCTACAGTGAAGAGGTAACTTCGGGATGCTGGCCTTCAGGGCAGAGTGGCACAGAATAGGCCATATCTGAGACTGGCTAATAAAAGGTAAAGATTAATATGAGCAAAAGAACACAGACATTGAACAGAGGAAGATTGGAAAAAAGTTTTATTCACTGGCGTATCAAAGTTTGAGGTGTTTGGATCACACAGAAGAACATTTGTGAGACACAGAACAACTGCAAAGATGCTGGAAGTATGCCTGACACCATCTGTCAAGCATGGTGGAGGTAACATGATGGTCTGGGGTTGATTTGGTGCTGGTAAAGTGGGAGATTTGTACAAAGTAAAAGGGATTTTGAATAAGGAAGGATATCTCTCCATTTGGCAATGCCATGCCATACCCTGTTGACAGCGCTTGATTGGTTCCAATTTAATACTAAAAGAGGACAATGACCCAAAGCACACCTCCAAATTATGCATGAACTTTTGCACCTGTCAATTTTTTAAATAATGCATATTTCACATTTTTTGTTAGTACAATAAACCTCATTTCAATCCTGAAATATAACTGTGTCCATCAGTTATTACATATATCACACTGAAATAGCTGTTGCAAAAACCCAAATTTAAACAAAAAAAAATTAGTAAGATTAAGAGGGGTGCCCAAACTTTTTCATATGACTGTATAGTGAGGTAGCGCTCACCTAGGGGACTCACTTGGCAATGGAAATAACACAGAGCCAATGTTTTTGTAACGTAAACACATTTTGTAGCAGTTTATTAAACTCATAAACTGCTCACATCACATATAATACCTAGGAAACTCACATAGTAATACTAATCAACATGACATTACATCTCACATAACATAACATTACAGTTCACATATATCCATTTAAAAGGCTTATATACACAGGAGCCTTGATTACAACTCCATCGAACACTAGGAGCACCAATCATGGCTCCCTATGGCGATTATGGCCACCTAGCCTTATCCCCACTTTGTACATAATATTTACATCATGTTTATCAACAGGATCTTTAGGACATTACAGTCTGTCCCAAGGGCGGTAATGCCCACCCGGCACTATTTACACAGATCAGTCTATACAACAGTTAACATAAAATAGAGCCCACCATAGTTACAAAGCTCACAGAACCCCCATACAAAACATTTGTTGTCTCAGTGCCTGGTACGTGTCCCCACCTTAAGGAACACCCGAGACACACAGAGCCACCGGGATCCGGGTACAGCAGGTATAGCCCTGTTCACACAGGTCACCCAGTCTCATACAGGCTGCTATACTGCACACAACCTTCACACATCCACACGAGGTCAACAAGACTATCATGACCCAATAGTCATCCTTGAGCCATCCTCGGTCTCCATACACATACAGTCCATCATACTACATCCATGGACAGCAGCCTTTTGCAGGCACAGATCAGGGATTGGCAAACCTGAGGTATTTGGTATACCAGGTGTCCCCAAGGTCTCCTCACTACGTGTTTTCAGGTCGCCAGCCACCACCAAACCTCCATACCAGGCAGGTCTCCGGGTCCATGGCTGCACCCTCCAGGTTCGGTCAAGGTTCCCCAACTCCAGGACCCATCTTAACCCCTGCCACAGGCTCACACTCTCATGTCAGAGGGTCAGGTGCCTCCCGCATGGAGAAGGGCAAGCTTCCCTCTGCCTCCCAAAGGGACGGGATTCCTGTTACTCACATCCTCACTGGCTGGATGTTTCTCACAGACTGACTGACCCCTGCTCACAGCACCAGGCAGCTTCATATCCTGGCTGACACACCCACACCTGGACATCAGTGAGCAATCAGCACCACTTAGCCACAGACCTAGCTGCAGTTGACCCCTTGTGTACCACTACAGAGCTACCTCACACTTAACCCTGTGTGTACTGCTAGGTCCAGCAATCACCCAGATTGCAGCAGGCCTTGTGAGTCATACCAGCCACGTACTATAGCGCCGGCATGCCTCACAATATATACCGTGTTTCCCCGAATATAAGACAGTGTCTTATATTAATTTTATCCCCAAAAGTCCCACCCTGTCTTATATTCGGGTATGACTTATATAAAAAAAAATGACAATTAACCGCACCTTGCCGCAAGTGTCCCATACAGTACCGTACATTGTATGGGGACCTGCCGCAAGTGTGCCGCAAGTGTGCCGCAAGTCGCCGCAAGTCGGCTGTGCGGCGAATTGCGGTTTTAATGGGCAAGTCGGCAAGGAAACATCCTTACTTTTTAGGGTAATGGCGGCCTCGGGCTATGGATTCCTCCACGGTGCAGGACATTGTCCAGATGCTTCTTCATGCAGGAGCTTCTGGCCAATCAGCGCTCGAGCCGCTGAGCCAATCAGCGCTCGAGATGCTGGGGAGCCGCTGGCCAATCAGAAGCTCCTGCCGGCAGCGGTGACGTCAGGCCGGGGCGACAGGCGCACAAGATTAACCCTATGCCCTCAGGGTTACCTGCGGCACCTGAGGGCACAGGGGAGCCCACGGAGGATAGCGGGGACAGCGGGACAGCGGGGACACAGGTAAAACATGCAATGGGCAAAAATGGCACTTTAGCAGTACCCTGTCTTATATTCCCCGAAAATAAGTCACCCTGTCTTATAATCGGGGTATGACTTATATTGGAAAATTCTTCGCCAGCCCTGCCCTGACTTATATTCGGGGGTGACTTATTTTCGGGGAAACAGGGTATATATATTACCCCTGCGGTACTAAAGAACACCAATGACTTTCTAGCTGCAGTTTCCAACCTCACGTCCGCTCTCTATTTGAAATTCAACCTTTCCAAAACTGAACTTCTCCTGCTCCCGCTTTCCACTAACCTCCCTAAATCTGACATTTTCCTCTCAGTGTGCGGTACCATGATAACGTCTAGGTAGGAGGCTCGCTGTCTGGATGTTATGTTTGACACCGATCTCTCCTTCACCTCCTATAACAATCTCTCACCCGCTCTTGTCACTTACACCTGAAGAACATCTCTAGAGTTTCCTTTCTCACTATGGAAACAACAAAAACCCTCACGATGGCCCTGATCCTTTCACGCTTAGGAGGTGAGGGAATCAGGTAACTGAATGGTGAGAAAGGTGAGGGGATTCAGGGGGAGCTAATCTGACCCTTACACTGGGGGTCCCTGGCTCACCCCGGCTCTAGGAGGTACCTCTGATGGTGGAGACTTGGACCTCCTCACCCTGTTGTCCTGAACTCCTGATTAGCCCTAGGCTGAGGGCCCCTACCTCCACCCATGGATCCGGAATCACAGATACTCCCAATGTAAAGACTTCAGCACAGCAACAAAACATCAGCACAGCACAAAGACCAAGGGTAAATAACTCTATCAGCGGCGTCTGACAGAGGAGGGGGAAAGCTATTTAAAGCCTGAAGGAGGGTATTCCAGATGAGTCACAACCAAGCCTCACATCAAGCTCTCAACCACCAGCTGAGCATAATAGTGAGTGCAGCTATGGAGTATAATACAGGAGGTAAGTCAGGACTAAGACCTTTACATCCATATCTCATGCAGCTCTTGAAGAAATGCATCCAGCAAAGTCAGTGCAATCTAAGCGCATGACAGATCCATTCCTGCCTTGACTACTGCAATTCTCTATTAATTGTCATCCCCCTCACTAGACTTTCCCCTCTCCAGTCTACCTTAATGCAGCAGCCAGGAACATGTATCTAGCTAACCATTCCTCGGATGCCTCCGCACTGGGCCAGTCACTGCACTGGCTGCCTATACACTACAGGATCCGATTGAAATCACTTGTTCTCACCCACAAAGCTCTTCACAGCGCAGCACCTCCCTACATCTCCTCCCTAATCTCTGTCTATCACCCTACCTGTTCTCTACGTTCCACAAATGACCTACGACTAACATCTGCATTGATCCAAACCTCCCACTCCCAGCTCCAAGACTTCTCCTGAGCTGGAATGCTCTACCCCAAGAAATTAGGACTATTTACAATTTACACAGCTTTAGACACTCTCTAAAAACACATCTTTTTAAGACAGCCTATCATACTCCCTAATAGAAGTCCTTTATCTAATATATAAAGCTGAATGTGTGTATGTATGTGTGTGTGTATGTGTGTATATCCGGGATTGGCATCTACACCGTCGCAGCTACAGCCGCAAAATTTTGCACAGTCACACGTCTGGACCCCAGGAGCGTCATAGGCTATGTAGTGAGGCAAAATTTTAACCCCGCGCGTTCCAGTTCACCAAACAATTTTGCCCCTATCTACATAATGGGGAAAAAGTGACAGTTACCAGTTGACAGTTGTGAATGAGAGGGACTTAATGATAGCGCCAAAGACTAACAGCACATACCAGCATATAGTCACTAAGGTGGGGCCCCAACATGAGATATTCACCACACACAGGGACATGTATACACACCACACGCACACAAACAGTAACAGCAAGTGTATAGTCGCTAAGGTGCAGCCCCAACATTGGATACTCACCACGCACCCGAACAAACACACACCACAAAGACACACACACACCCCCAAGGAGACACACACACACACTCTATAGCGACACATGCACTCACCACACAGGGACACACACACACCACAAAGAGACACACACACACCACACAGACCCCCCCCCACAGGGACACACACACACACCCTATAGGGACACATGCACTCACCCCTCAGGGACACACACACACCACAAAGGGACACACACAACACAGAGACACACACACCCCACACAGACACCCCACCACAGGGACACACACACATACACACCCTATAGGGACACATGCACTCACCCCACAGACACACACACACACACCACAAAGAGACACACACAACACAGATACACACACACACCACAGACCCCCACACAGGGGCACACACACATACACACCCTATAGGGACACATGCACTTACCCCACAGGGACACACGCACCACAATCCAGTTCACCAAACAATTTTGCCCCTATCTACATAATGGGAAAAAAGGGAAAGGAAACGTGTGGGAGGAAAATCGACAGCTGTCAGCTATAGAGACAACATTTTGCACAGTCACACGTCTGGACCCCGGGAGCATCATAGGCTATGTTGTGAGGCAAAATTTTAACCCTGCGCATTCCAATTCACCATGCAATTTTGCCCCTATCTACATAATGGGGAAAAAGTGACAGTTACCAGTTGACAGTTGTGAATAAGAGGGACTTAATGATAGCGCTAAAGACTAACAGCACATACCAGCATATAGTCACTAAGGTGGGGCCCCAACATGAGATATTCACCACACACAGGGACATGTATACACACCACGCGCACACAAAGAGTAACAGCAAGTGTATAGTCGCTAAGGTGCAGCCCCAACATTGGATACTCACCACGCACCCGAACAAACTCACACCACAAAGACACACACACACCCCCAAGGAGACACACACACACTCTATAGCGACACATGCACTCACCACACAGAGACACACACACACCACAAAGAGACACACACACACCACACAGACCCCCCCCACAGGGACACACATGCATAACCACCCTATAGGGACACATGCACTCACCCCACAGGGACACACACACCACAAAGAGACACACACACACCACACAGACCCCCCCCACGGGGACACACACACATACACATCCTATAGGGACACATGCACTCACCCCTCAGGGACACACACCACAAAGGGACACACACAACACAGAGACACACACACCCCACACAGACACCCCCCCACAGGGACACACACACACATACACACCCTATAGGGACACATGCACTCACCCCACAGGGACACACACACCACAAAGAGACACACACATACCACAGACCCCCACACAGGGACACACACACATACACACCCTATAGGGGCACATGCACTTACCCCACAGGGACACACACACCACAAAGAGACACACACAACAGAGACACACACCACACAGACCCCATCCCACAGGGACACACATATACACACCCCAGGGACACACACACCACACTGACAGACACAGATGTGCACAAATCACCTCACACAACTCGCCTCATACGTGTGCTATCTTTATTTTCCAAACAAAAACATCTGATTAAAAAAAGCCAATGTGCAACACATGTGCCATATAGGGAATTAAGGCAGATGTCAGTCACATGAGCTGTCTATTATGTGTATGTGTGAGGTAACATATACTACCCGGCCAGGGGGAGGGTTTACTGTTGGCTGGAGATTTATTAGGCTGCCTATAGCAATCAATCACAGCTCAGCTTCTATTTTCCTACAGGTCATTAATATGACATATTGAAATTCTATTTTGTTATAGCTAACAGCAGTTATTTATTAACCCGGGCGTAGCCGGGTACTACAGCTAGTACAGTATATAGCTCATTCACTATCTCTTTAGGCATAACTCTCCTTCAAATTCCACTAAACCCAAAAGCTCTACACAGATTGACTGGTGACCATTCATGTAATTTTTCCTAAAAATGCCTGGACCAACATTGTAATAAGCCTTGTACTTTGTGTAACCCCCATCTCATAGATGTAAGCTCTTTTGAGCAGGGTCATCTTTATTTTTGCTTTAATTATTATATTGTAATTTTTACATTGTTTCTCTGCTTTAATTATTGTATTGTATTTTTTACATTGATTCTCTACTTTAATTACTATATTGTATTATTTTCATATTATTGTTATCTATAACCGTTTGTATATGAACCACTGAATTGTAAAGTGCTGCAGAATATCTTGGCGCTATGTAAATAAAGATTATTATTATTTGTAGCACCTGTATGTGGCACCCTAGCACCCTGGTTGGGGCACCACAGAAGTCTTGGTACACAAATGGAATGTACACAGCAAGCGACTCTCACCACTTACAACACCTTAGAACAGAGGTCCCCAACTCCAGTCCTCAAGGATCACCAACGGTCCAGGTTTTCATTATTTCCTTAGAAATTTGACAGTTGGTAATTCAATCTCCTGCACAGGTGGTGATTCCAATTTTCAAATGCCAAGGAAATCCTGAAAACGTGCACTGTTGGTGGGCCTTGAGGCCTGGAGTTGGTGACCTCTGCCTTAGAACACCCTGTTTCACCCCAGGCCTCTAGGGGGAGCTCCACTGGTCACCTTAAGCCAGTTCCCCCTATAAATAGGGTCCTGGAGAAAGGAACAGCAAAGTGTGCAGACGCTAGGAGAGCTGCAGGAAGTGTGCAGTCACTGGTACTGGAGCTACACTAGGCCCAAACCAGCACACCCAGCGAGTGAGAGACCCTTGCAACTGGGGTCATAGGACAGGAGAAAAGCACCTATCAGGGACAAAAGAGTTATCTTAACTCTCCCTAAAAATCCGGTTACTGGAACCGAGCTGTGGGACTGCCACATAAACCACAGAGAGACCAGCACCAAAACCAGGGAGTTTAGCCCCCTGTTCACCTGAAGCACCCACGGATGAGAGCCCAGGGAAGAGGATAGATATCGCTTCACCCCTTTTAACAGTGCCCTTAGTGCAGTTAACCCAGGTGAATCACGTTCCACCGAACGTACAGCCCGGTCCGGCAGGATTCCATATCCACCCGACCTCACAGAATGAGAGAGAGAAATGAAGCCTACACACTGCTTGCTGTGGAAACTCCAGGAGTGTCAACCTCATCATCCGGTCTGAGTGTACCTGTTGCCACCAGTAAAGGTACCTAAAAGACTTTGTGTGTGTCCGCGCATTATTCCTGGACCTAACACGCAGCACTACAAAGCTGCCATACACCATCAAGTGCAGCTCCTGGCCCTGGGGATTCCCGCTCATCCTGTGGGTGCGTCCCATCTTGCTGCTGTACATCCCCCGGAGGCCCAAGCAGCGCCGGTGAAATCACCGGAATTCTTGCAGGTGGCGTCACGACAACTACGAATTAACCCTTATCCGTTCAGCCAACCCCTTTTGATCTGGACCACCGGACCCCACAGCCTCGGGCGCGGAACCGTGACAGGGAGAAGCAACACCCGAGACGTGAAGACCCGGCTACGGTAAGTCAGAATTTGGCGTCACGAACAGGATCCGAGCAGGCCCGTTTCCCAACGGGTATTGTGTGCTATTTAATGACTGTGATTATTGAACTGTATATTTGAACCGCCATTGCTGCGCAGAAGGCGGGAAAAGAAGGGGCGTTACTGTGCAAAGGGCGCAAAGATAGGCCCCGCCCCACGCCCTGACGACTTCCACCTAACGCAGCAGGAACCGGAAACTCGTGTGGTGCCTCACTCCTCACCGCGAGGCCGACAACTTCCGTTTGAATCGAAAGGACATACAGCTTTTTTATGTGATTCTAAGGATTATATCTTCCATTGTACATAGTACTTTATTGTATATGATATGATTCAGTTGTATTTCTGCAGATCTGTGGCACAGGGTAGTAGACTCACACACCTCCTTTGAGGTTTTAATGTTTTTATATTGGCTTTAAAATGTGTTTATACAACTGTACCAATAAACGTCATTAATAACTTTTGTATTATTTGGGTCCTATTGTAAGTTCCCTTATTAACATAATATTTGACTCCTTGTGCTGTTCCTACACTCTTCTCTTCTATTTTGTTGCAGATGGAAGAATGTCTCAAACGGAGTACCACAGGGTTCTGTCCTGGGCCCTGTGTTGTTCAACATTTTTTTCAGTGATTTAGAAAAGGAAAATCCCGGAGGCACACTTCTTGATGATTGTGCTCATTAATGGGATAGCAGACCCAGCGTTCAGTATAGGAAATACTGGCACACGTTGAGTTATTTGCTTCTTTAGTTTATTGCTTAGTGGTCAAGCTATCTTATCTTGACCTGTAAAACTATGCACTAAAAAATAAACTAAAGAAGGAAACAACTCAACGTGTGCCAGTATTTCCTATATTTTCAATTATTTAGATGATGGAATTGAGGGTAAAATGATAATATTTGCTGATGATGCAAAGCGAGGAGGGATAGATAATACTAGAGGAGACAGAGACAAGATTCAAAAAGATCTAAATAAATTGGAAAAGTGGGTAATAGCTAACAGAATTGTTTATAACAAGGACAAATGTAAAGTTCTACTATCATCATTTCTCTGCTCTGCATTCAGGGTGTGCTGGGCTGAGTGAGTGACAGCTTGGTCATCCTATATGGAGTAAGGGATATGCTGGGGTGTTTGTGTTCTATTGACAGCTCAGTTGTCGATTCTTTTTCTAGGTTGTGCTGAGATTTTGCAGGTTTTCCTCATCTCCTGTAATTGCTCTGCCTTTTATGGTGGGGTTACACGTCCCGATATCGGGACGATATCGCATACAACGCCGCGGGAGCGCGCATTTCGGGAGCGCTTTTCCCGATATCGCATCGCCGGTTTACACGCTGCGATATCGGGAAACAACGTCCCTCCGATGTCTACGCCCACCAACCCAGGAACGACCAGTTAACATGGGAGTGAATGGGTGACGTGAGCGTAGACATCGGAGTTGGGCTGTCACACGCAGCGATGCTGGTACAACGGCCTTGCGATATCGGCGAGTTGAATAGCTTTGCTATTCAACTCCGATATCGTTTTGGCATCGTTCCAGCATCGCGTTGTACTGTCAAACAGTACAACGCGCACCCGATATTGGCTCCAACTCGCGACCCACGTGACTTTTTGTCGGAGTTGGGTCGGAGTTGAACGCCGATATCGGGACGTGTAAACCCACCATTAGTTCTGCTGCAGTTCCCAGAGCATTGCCAGCTTTAGTTTCAGCTGTGAGGTGCAGAGTTGGTCTCTTGAATCTGAGCTCTGAGAATTGATCATTTACCTTGCCTGTGTTTAACCATCCTTTTGTCTTGTCCCTCTGTTCTGGTCTGCTCCTCTCCAGGTAAATGACTTAGGACCATGACTTAACTATGCTTCTTTTTGTGTTTGACCTAAATGTTTGACTATTCTACTTCTTCTCGTCCATGTGGTGACTGGCGTTACACCTACATCTGGGAAATAAAAATCAAAAGAGCATATACAGAAATGGAGCAATAATGATAAGCAACAACATGTTTGAAAAAGGCTTGGGTATACTAATAGATCACAGACTGAACATGAGTCAGCAGTGCAATGCTGTAGCAAAAAAGGCAAACACAATTCTGGTATGTATTAACTGAAGCATACAGTCTAGATCAGTGATGGCGAACTCCAGCCTCGAGTGCCGCACACAGTGCAGGTTTTCAGGATTTCCATAGAGTTTGACAGTTGGTAATTTGATTGCCAACTGTCAAATGCAATGGAAATCCTGAAAACCTGGACTGTGTGTGGCACTCGAGGCCTGGAGTTCGCCATCACTGGTCTAGATCATGTGAAGTCATTATCGTCCACCTCTTTGGTCAGACCTCATCTGGAATACTGTGTCCATTTCTGGGCACCACATTTTAAAAAAGATGTCAACAAACTGGAGCAATTTCAGAGAAAAGCGACCTGAATGGTGACCGGTCTGTAAACCATGTCCTATGAGAAACGGTTACAGTATTTGGGTATGTTTAGCTTGCAAAAAAAACTGAGAGGAGACGTAATAGCAGTCTACAAACACTTCAATGGCTGTCACATTCTAGAGCAGGGGTCTCAAACTCCAGGCGTCGAGGGCCGCACACAGTCCAGGTTTTCAGTATTTACTTATAATTTGACAGTTGGTAATTTGATTACCAACTGTCAAATGCTATGGAAATCCTGCAAACCTGGACTGTGTGTGGCCCTCAAGGCCTGGAGTTTGAGACTCCTGTTCTAGAGGGATCAACTTTATTCTCATTTGCACAAGGAAAGACTAGAAGCAATGGGGTGATGGGAGGTGACACAGTTTTGATATTAGAAAAAAATTTTTTACAGTGAGGATTATCAATAAGTTGAATAGGCTGCCACAAGAGGTGGTGTAATCCTTCAATGGAAGTCTTCAAACAGAGGCTGGACAGACATCTGTCTGAGATGATTTAGTGAATTCTGCTATGAGCACAGGATTGCACCAGATGACCCAGAAAGTCACTTAGGCTAGGGTCAAAAATATGTCAGCCCTTAGGCTGACGATTCTGTGTAAAAACTTAGTTTTTCTCAGCCTGAGCGCATAGCATTAACGGCATGTAACACTATGCGCCAGCTGCCTATCAATCACTATGGATACCTGATGCTTCGCGCAGCTGCCAGCTTCACACACAAGGACCGGATATGCGCTTTTGCTGAGTGCACAGGAAAACGCTGCAAACCACTGAGAAAAACTAAGCTGTACACAAAATCATCAGCCTGTGGGCTGACGCAGGTTTGACCCTAGCTTTACACCTCTACCATGCTATGATTCTATGATATAATGAATGTAAATGGACACTTTGCTTTTAGTACCCTATATGTGTTGATAAACAAAATGTCAGATTTTCCACATGATGGTATGATCACTAGACAGCAGCAAAACTATATTAGCTGTGGTAGCCCAGTAAGTATCCATTTCATAGGGAATCTGTTGGTAGGTTTTTACTACAGCAATGGTTAAAAAACAAAAATCAACTGTGCCTCTCTCTTCAGTCTGTGTGCTATTGTTTATGTAAGCTAAATACTTTATCAATTGGTGATTACCAATTCAGGCCTACTTTGTCATATTCACAACAGTCCAAAATGCCTCTTGCTGTAATTGACACCTCGCTGTCAATGTTCAATCTTTATTGACAGCCTGGTGTGGGCGGGGGCAGCTGTCCCAGCTCTGGTGCATGAATAAAGCCCCGTCACACAAAGCGAGATTGCTAGTGAGATCGCTGCTAAATCACAAATTTGGTGATGCAACACCGACCTCTCCAGCGATCTCGCTATGTTTGACACTTAGCAGCGACCAGGCCCCTGCTGTGAGATTGCTGGTCGTGTCAGAGTTGCCTGGACCATTTTTTTTATCATTGGGGTCCTGCTGGACAGCATGTATCGGTGTGTTAGACAAGGACAACTAACAACAACCTCAATACTACAGGTCTCAGAAATAGGGTCCCAACGACCTCCATATCATTCTGGATTGATGTTGCGTCGCTGGTGAGATCTGACTGTTTGACATCTCACCAGTGATCCCGACAGCGACGCCCCAGCGATCCCTACAGGTCGTATCGCTGTCGGGATCGCTGGTACGTCACCAAATGTGGACCGCTGCACTCAGTAATCTAAGTTAAACATTGTTGGATTCAGATTCTCTTTACCTACAAGAGTCTGATCTCAGATGGGGTTGCAAAAACCTGCTGACAGAATCCCTTTAAATCAGTTATGGTACCTTTACACGCCGCGACGGCAGGCTGGATACATCGCGCTACTTCACGTGCACGAGCACGCTCAAACGGCTACAAACGGTGAACGCATCTCCTTTACACGCCGCGACAAGGTGCGCTACGCCACGCTACATCTGTAGCTAGCTACATCGCCGGGTGTCTCAAGTAGCCAGCTGTAGCTCATGTACACACCGCTACAACCAGCTACTATGGGAGGACCTGGTGCAGCAGGGACAGCACATAGGCGTGCCACAATCTTGGATTACGAGCCGTCCGTACGATGATAGGACATCGCAATATCATCATGATTGGCCAGGCATCGCAGGAGGCTGAGTAATACAGCACGCTCGAGCGATTGTGTAGTGTGACTGGTCAGCTCCTTAAATATGCCGCCCTAGGCAGCGACTACCAATCGTCATGCAGCAGCTTCCACCAATGATCGCACATGGGGCGCGGTAACATGGAGCCGAGGTCACGCCTTAGCTACATTGCAGCTACAGCCCCGGGTGTCCAGAGTTCCCTTCCGTTGCCTCTTTACACGCCGATACAGCTCGCTACCATCGGCGATGTTGCCTTAAGTTTATGAGCAGAGACCATAAACAGATGTATCTGTCGCCGGCTGTAGCGTCGCCTCTTCAGACGCCGCTACTACAGGCGATATGGACGCTACAAGCTACAATTGTAGCTTGTAGCGCGATGTATCCAGCCTGCCGTCGTGGCGTGTAAAGGTACCATTAGAGATAAATTAAGCTTCAGGATTCTTTGTATACTATCATTGAACACAGGTCTTGAATATCATTGCACTATTCTAAGGGCCGCTTTACACACACCAACTTCTGTGACCAACTTCTGAACAGATCACTGGTTGAAGTGAAATCATGGACACATTGTTCCATTTGTACACAGCCACAAAATGGAACAATGTGTCCATGATTTCACTGCAACCAGAGATCTGTTCAGAAGTTGGTCACAGAAGTTGGTGTGTGTAAAGCGGCCCTAAGAGTTGGGCATGAACGTGCATAAAATATTTTAGACTGCAATATTACAAAAAAGTAAACATGTTATTTGGATATGTTTGAATAGTTTTGAGAAAAGAATGATAATAATTATAAGAATGTATTGGTACTCTGGATTACAGGCAACACAGTGTGCATGCGTGGCGCCCCTATGGCAAGGTGCCACAGGGAGGTACTGCACCCCAATTAAAGGTGTGGTGCCTCCGTAACCGTGGACATAGGGAAATCTTCAGAGTCTGCACCCCAAAACCCATACACAGGCCACTTTAAGACAGGAGACTGTATATTTAGTAGCTCCCAGGGGGTGAAGACTAGGGAGCGGGATACGGGGAGTGACAGCAGAGACAGTCAGTTGGTGTGAGAGAGTGACAAAGAAGGACGCAGGGGACCCTGCGGCTACAGTGGAGGGTGCCTCTTAGGAGAGGGGCGACCCAGACTGGAAAGGGGATTACTCCAGGACTGGTTGGAGCCAGCTGGAGGCCCAGGTCACCACCGGCATACCGGAGCCGAGGTAGTTAAACGCAAGTTCAACCCCAACTACAGACCGGCAAGCTGAGAGCCTGACACATACAGGGAGCCAAAGCACCCCTAAAGAAGTCCAACATCGGTCCTGCAGCCGGGTCCATGACACCGACAAGCCAGAGACTTTAAGTAACAGACCCCGTGGACTAGAGACTTGACTCAAGAGGGGAGAGTAAGAGAGTAACAGGACCACGAGCGCCATATTGAGGGCATCACTGTCAGACTCTGAAGATGCCTGCACGATCTGTGGTTACAATACTCATTAACCCCGAATGTACCATGTACCTGTCTCCATCTGGTGCAAGTAAAGAACCGTTTGAGCTGAAGTGGTGTCTGTTCTCCTTTTATTCATCGTCCGGAGGGCTACAGCATCATCACCGGAGGTGGGGACTACTACTCCCCTCATCCACCCCGCTGCCCTGAGGTAAAGCTCGGCCTGTGGGGAACTGTACCACCAAAAGCTGCCTTCCATCACCTCAGCAGCCGGCCGCAGCGCTGGTAACCCTATTACCAGGTACCACAGGTGGTGTCACGTTACAAATCCCCCATCATCATCACCCCCACCCCTGCCACTGAGGGTCCAGGGCACAGAGCCGGGAACCGACCAACTGTGATCCCCCACTGAAGTAACCACCTGTCCCGGTATCCGAGTACCCCCTACCCTGTCGAACGTGCATAACATATTTTGGACTGCAATATTACAAAAGAGTAAACATTTTATTTGAATATGTTTGAATAGCTTTGAGAAAAGAATGATAATAATTATAAGAACGTATTGGTACAAAGATGACCTCTAGATTACAGGCAACACAGTGTGCATGTATCTTATAATATCTACTTTACCTTGTAGAAACCTTGTACACAAGCCTGTAATATACACAGACCCCAGTGCAGCGTTAATTACATGTCTTGACAACATATCTTTGCTGTAGCAACTATTTCAAGCAAAAGGGCTGAATTTTGCAATCATCATTCAGTTAAATAGTAGCACGCCTGTAAACAGATTACATCTGCCAAATTTTGAATGCGTAAGGTAATATGTCTTTCTTTAGCAATCCATCTGTCCTAAAAACAATTCCTTGGTTTTTTACTATAGTGTAATGAGTGTAATGCTTAATGCACCATTTATTCAGTATTGTCACAGCTATTGCTATGATGTTTTATTGTTAACAAAAAAAGCAATATTAAAATTTTTTGAATTGCCATCCACTATTTACAGAACAAATTTACAGTACGATCACATGATAGTACTAAAAGATGTTTAACAGATGTAATTTACAAGCAAGAACCTATGAGTAGTGATGGGTGAATCTGAACGGTAAATTTCGGGGGCCATACCTAGTGTTCCGACACAGAACCTGTACGCGGACTTCCCTAGGAAGTCCGTGTTACAGTTCGGGTTCACTCCAGTTGCGAGGAGCTCTAAAAAACAGAAAATATTTATTAAACGTCAGCGTTATAGTTACTGGCCCCTTGTTCCTGGGCCGCTCATTAACTTCTTGGGTATTCACTGCAGAGGGTCTCAACAGCCAATCACAGACACAGTCACAGAGAGTGGGCATCTATGATTGGCTGTTGGAGTAACCTGGAAACTTCCCATACATTCTAAATGCTAGAATGTATGATCTTGTTTCAGGTTACTCCAACAGCCTATCACAGACATCCATTGTCTGTGACAGCTTCTATGATTGGCTGTTTAGCCCCTCACCCATTGACTGACATATTTTTTTTTTTTTTAATTATCTATTTTTACAATACTATCTGTATTTTTGACTTTCAGCGATAAAGCAGACAGCTATGGGCTGCCACCCCGAGCTGTCTGGCTTTACCTTGGCTGGCAATAAAAATACAGGGAAGCCCATTATTTTTTTTTAATTACTTAAATATTAAAATAATAATTAAAAATAAATATGTCAGCTTCCCCCTATTTTTAATTGCCAGCCAAGGTAAAGCCAGACAGCTCTGGGTTGCAGCTCACGTTACTTTATTTTTCCTTGCACATGTGGTTCAGATTTCATTTTTCTGCCCCAAAATCAGCACCAAAACTGCAAGGAAAAAAAAAAGACATTGGCACAGCACTTCTGAACTCTCGTAGACTTTGCTGGCTTCAGGATATTTAGATTTTGATGCAGATTCTAAAAATCTGCTTCAAAAGAACCACACTACGTACCATGGGTGCAAGGCCCACAACAATGTGGTGTGGTCATGTTCACAGAATATATTCCCCTTATGCTATGAGAGCAGGCATGTAGGCACTGATGACAGTGTGACAATTGGTGTCATCACAAACATTGCTGCAGTCAGACTCAAGGGGTCACACACGGGCTATTCCACAAGTTTGAACTACACTGCACTTCCTGACATCACCACTCTCACATGCAGTGTCTCATGATACCTGCAAGATATATCAATTACGTCTCACGTGGTGTTGCGGCTGTCACAAGACAGCTAGTGTTACGGCACTGACGCCAATGAGGTTATTTGGGATTCCCTGCTGTGTGATACCTGTTGTGTAACTTGAGACAACCTCAGAAGTCATGAGGATGTCTGAGGTCCATGAATGGGCCTGGAACATGGTGAATGGTGACAGCGGCACTGAAGTTTGCTAAGGAATAGTGTAGGAAGATATATCTGTGCCAAATCAGTTGGGCTCACTGTAAAACAGCTTGAGCTGTGTTTGGCAGCTTTGGGCCCCTTGTATGGTATTTTGTAGGTCTTTAATTTTGCCTATTATTAATTTGAATAGGGTTTGGAAGTTCGGCGAACGGTTCACCGATCTATTCTATTACCGAATCCAAACTTCAAAATGTTTGCTCATCTATACCAGAGTCCCAACTCCAGTCCTCAAGGCCCACCAACGGTCCAGGTTTTCATTATTTCTTTAGAAATTTGACAGTTGGTAATTCAATCTCCTGCACAGGTGATGATTCCAATTGTCAACTGCCAAGGAAATCCTGAAAACATGCACTGGAGTTGGGGACCTCTGATCTATACTCTCCAGCTCCTTCAGGGTTACTTTTGGTCCTTGTGCTACCTCTCTGATTAATGCCCTCCTTGCCTGGGTTAAAAGTTTTAGTGGAAGCCTCTTTTTCTGGTTTGGTGTGGTATCATGTTTTTTCCGTTTGATGGTCATGGATTTGATGGTACCCTGGGGGATCATCAGATATTAGGGTTCTTTTAGAACCCAACTCTTATTCGACTTCTCAACAACTTTGCTTCTGACTTGTTTGGAGATCTGCTTGGTCTTCATGCTGTTTGGTTAATGGTGGCTCTTGCTTAATGATGTTGCAGCCTCTGTGGTCTTTCAAAAAAAGGCATCCTATACTGACAGACCAAGTGAAACTGAGATTGCACACATGTGGACTTTCTTTCATTAAGGAGGGTAATTGCTTTCACCAGAAATGTTTAAGGACTTCATAGCAAAATGGTAAAGATTGACTGTGTGTAAAGGTGTTACAAATAAGTTAAACTGCTACACATTAAACACTAAGAAAAAATGTGATCTAGCATAATGGCTATAACAGATGATATATATATGTGTGTCTTTTCAACTTAGACTATACATAATATGATAAGTGCCTATTCGAAAATGATCAGAGTTTGTGTAACATAAATGTGAAAAATTACATCATATACCAACATATGATTTATTTATTTATTTATTTTTTTAAACTTTGCAACATTAAAGCTTTTTAACTTCACTCCTGATGTTAAGAAAACAAGTCACAGGCCTCTGGCCTGAAGGTTTAAGGTATGAAAATGCAAGGCGCTACACACACTCCTGTAGAACAGGACTACGTAACTCTAGTCCTCAAGAGCTGAAAATAGTGCAGGTTTTCACGATTTACTTAGCAGTGCACAAGATGTTTTAATCATCAAATGTGCAGGTGATTAACCCCTTAGTGATGGCCTGCCGTATATATAAGTCGGCTGCCACTAGGGGGAGTTTGATGTGAGCTCCTGCACGGAGCTCACATCAAAGTTCCAACATCTCAGCTGTTCTCAGCAGCTGAGATGTGGGATGTGGGAGTAACAGCTCCGATCGGTCCCGCCGCCGATCGGCACTGTTTAACCCCTTAGATCCCGCCATCAATCTCTAAGAGCGGGATCTAAGGGAGCAGGAGCGTACAGTGCGCACTTACCCGGCTCCAGGGGAGATCTCGTGATAGTATCGCGGGACCTCCCGTGCTGACGTGACAGGCCGGGGTCGTGGCTTGACCTGGAGCCTGTCACGGAGCACTTCCGGGTTGTGGTTGGCAGGGGCTGCCAACCACAACAGGTCCGCGATTCTGACAGATGCAGATGAGCTGCAGCTCATCTGTATGTGTCAGAAGCGATCGGACTATGCAGCTGCATGCCTCTCACAGGGGCTGTGTAAAAGTAAGAATCAATAAGCAAATAAAGTTTTTACAAAGTTGAAAAAAAAAAAAAACATAAAAGTTCAAATCACCCCGCTTTTCTCCCATCCACAATAAAAGTATTAAACAAAAAAATAAAATCCACATATTTGGTATTGCCGCGTTCAGAATCGCCCGATCTATCAATATAAAAAATAAATAATGAGAGCCATAAACTGCGTAGCGCAAAAAATGGTTCAAACGCCAAAATTACGTTTTTTTGGTCACTGCAACAATGCTAAAAAATGCAATAACGGGCGATCAAAACAGCGCATCCACCATAGTATGGTATCATTGAAAACGTCAGCTCGAGATGCAAAAAATAAGCCATCACTCAGCCCCAGATCCCAAAAAATGAGGACGCTACGGGTCGCAGAACATGGCGCAAAAAGTGCAATGTTTTTTTTTCATGCTTTTGAATTTTTTTCCACCACCTAGATACCAGTAAAGGTATACATGTTTGGTATCTACAAACTTGTACTGACCCGAGGCATCACACGGTCACGTCGGTTTTACCATATAGTGAACACGGCGACTACAAAACCCAAAAAACAAATTGCACTTTTTTTGCAATTTCACTGCACTTGGAATTTTTTTTGCAATTTCCCTGTACATTATATGGTAAAACAAATTATTGCATCTGAAAGTACAACTCGCCCTGCAAAAAACAAGCCATCATATGTCTGTGTCGACAGAAAAATAAAAAAGTTATGGCTCTTGGAAGCCGAGGAGCGAAAAAATGAAAATGAAAAAATGACAAATTTCTTCGTCACTAAGGGGTTAAATTGCCACTTGTGCAATACTATGGAAATCATGAAAACTTGCACTGTCTGCATCTCTTGAGGACTGGAGTTGCCAACCACTACCTGTCACTGTGGAGGTAGCCAGGGGACAAGAGGAATTTTTGAGCCCTTCCACCACAACTGTGGCTCTCTCAATACCCTCTTATAAGCACAGTGGGATTCCCTGCTGTGTGATACCCGCTGTGTAACCGAGACAACCTCAGTGAAGTAAGGCTTGTCACAATGCTGAGAACCGCGCAATGACTGCTGTCCTACTATAAGGGGGATGCAGTCACTGATCTTGCCCCCCCATATGCTGGGACTGCTTCAGGATTTGTTTCGGTTTCATTTGTGTTTCCTTGTTTCAAATCTTTTTTTGTTTAACAACAAATTGGGGGAAAGAGGGAGAAAAGTTGTGCAAATGTTATACACTCTTTATTAGGAGGATAGTAATAGAAAATGCATTATAATGGATAATATAAATATACAAAGGATGGGGAAAACCAATACAGGTAAAAACCACTCCAGAGACAAAAAATAGCCCAATAAGAAAAGGTAGGGTGCTAGGATTTAAGGCAAATAACATTAGTAGATAATACTACAAATCTTAGTAAAATGAATCAAGAGCAAATAATCTAACCTGCTTAAGTGCTTGGAGACGGACTGATATGCTGAAAACTACAAGCTGTAAGAAGAGGGTACAGGGCCCGCAAAATGGCAGAGCTATTCTCTACTATTGATATTTTTCAATATATGGATCATTGCCTTGTATGCTATCACCCTACCTTTTCCTATTGGGTTATATTTTATTGTGTCTGGAGTGGTAGTTACTGGTATGTATTTTCCTCATCATTTTTGTATTTATATTATTCATTCTAATATATTTTCTTTTGCTATCTTCTTAACAAAGAGTGTATATCTTCTGTACAATTTAGCTCTTCCTACATTTTGTTGTTAAGCTTGTTTGTGGAGTGTACTAGTCCTGTGGCTCTCTGGTTCATCATTTTTGATTTTTACAATGGGCAGTTTGGGACAATAATTGGAATTAATGGGTGTCTAATGCTTTTTCTTTTGTTGGGTGGAATGTGAAACTTTTAAAAAATGGAGAGTTTATTTTCAATGAAATAGGTGCAGCGCCTCCCTATAACTTGAATCTGCATTATTACGCAAAGACTAAAACTACCACTTAAATTCTCATGGTTTTACAGTACTAAATTAGTACACCACAATCAAATTAGGCCTTTTCTATCTCTATATGTAATGAGTTGTGGTCTGTGACCACTTATCTGTAGGCTGTTTAATCAAAAATTGGTGGCTGATCTCACTGCCCTCATCTTTCATAGTCTCTGCCCTTTATTGACGGCACTAGACCATGAAATGTGATTGTTATTGAAAAGTCATCGTGGTGGTGCCTGACGTCATGAGCCTGCTCTCTTCCCTGCTGCAATTTTCATGTCACATGGCGCTGGATAGTTTTAATTTTTGTGCTCCTCACAAATTGAATTCGCTGGAGACTTGGAATTTAAAGAAATTCGACTCAAAGTCAATTCGCAGCAGATTGATCTGCTCAACTTTACTCATTACCTAAAAATAAGATACAGAGAGAAGATAGATGGAAATATGTGCAGTGAAATCAGAAATGTACAGTCCCTGACATAAGTTATGTCACTTATCCATGTTATATAAATAAAAGCTTATAACCTGAAGTTAAATTCATCCATTGATTGTATAAGAGAATGAATTATGAGATGGAGCACCATCCTGCTGCAGAATTTGACCCCTTTTATGATTTGGAATGTAAGAGGTAGCTAATACTTCTTGATATTTTAGGCTATTGATATTGCTTTCCACCTTGCATATGTTTCGCACACCACCATACTGAATATAACCCCAGACCATGATCTTTGCACCACTAATTGTAACTGTTTTCTGGCTGTATTTTAGATCCATACGAGTTCCAGTAGGTCTCCTGCAGTATTTGCGGCGGCTGTGGTGTAATTATACTAAAGATTCATCAGAGAAATCCACCTTCTGCCACTTTTCCAGCGTTTAGCAGGCTGAGGGACTTTGCAAATGCCACAAGTTTTTTTATTTGCCTTTTGTTTAGTGCTGGCTTGTGGGCACTCATTCAACCATGAAGGCCATTTCAAGACAGACTCCTACAAACTGTTCTAGTTGACACAGGGACTTGAGGTGACCAGGCCTGTTGGAGCTCTGCTGCAGTGGAAAAGGGGCTTGCTTTTGATTTTCTAACCAACAAACGTTCCTCCTGAGCAGTTGTCTTGCGGGGTCTGCTGGACCTGGACTTGTCAAACATATCTCCAGTCTTTTCAAATCTTTTTTTTAACTCTTTGTACTTGACGCTGAGACACATTAAAGGTGCCAGCCACCTCTGCAGTGGATGTGGTCCTCAGCATCTTGATAATCAAGGCTTTGGTCGCAGGGTGGATTTTTGACATGTTGTCAGAGCTCAAGTTGCAGTTCAAGTGAAGGTCTGGGGTGCTGGCTTTCTTTTTATACACACCCTCTAATTAACCGATCATTTAACCTGAGCAGGTGAGGATGTAAACTAGGATTGGGTGCATTATATGACCAGGCGACAAAACTTTTGTCTTGCCAAAATCTGAACATTCTGTGTTCATTAAATTATCAATATTTCAGCATTGATGCTAATTTATTTTCTTACAGGGAACCTGTCACCCAAAATCACGTTCCTAACCTCTTAATACCTGTCCCTGCAGCCTTACACTACTTGAGCATGCAATCTGCGCATGCGCTTAGTCGGCCTGTGTGAGACCTGTGGTGACTGAAAGTGACGCGATCCCGGCGTCACGTGACCGCATCGCAGTGGTGACTTTGCAGTCGCGAGATTTAAATCGTGCCCACGCTCTGCAGGCTGGAATGACGCCCATTAGGGTGTAATAGAGCGGAAAGGCAGGGTAGCACAGGGGACACGCCTACCCGCCCCAGACGCCGCGAGGAACGCCCCTCCGTCCTGGATTTTTTGTACGTTTGCAAACTACCGTATATACTCGTGTATAAGCTGACCCGTGTATAAGCCGACCTCCCTACTTTTGCCCCCAAAACCTGGGAAAACCTATTGACTCGTGTATAAGCCGAGGGTGGACCCCAGCATAGGTATACAGCCCCCCGCAGTGTGGTATACAGCAGCCTCCCCAGTGGTATATACAGGCCCCAACAGTATTACAGAAGCCTCCCCAGTGGTATATACAGACCCCAACAGTATTACAGCAGCCTCCCCGGTAGTATATACAGACCCCAGTGGTAATGCAGCAGCCCCAGTGGTAATACAGCAGCCCCAGTGGTAATACAGCAGCCCCAGGGTAATACAGCAGCCCCAGAGGTAATACAGCAGCCCCAGGGGTAATACAGCAGCCCCAGGGGTAGTACAGCAGCCCCAGCGGTAATACAGCAGCCCCAGGGGTAATACAGCAGCCCCAGGGGTTATACAGCAGCCCCAGGGGTTATACAGCAGCCCCAGGGGTATACAGCAGCCCCAGGGGTATATAGCAGCCCCAAGGGTATACAGGCCCCCAAATGCTGGCACTCGCCCCCCCTGTGTGGTAAGGGCCCCCCTGCTACTTAACTTACCATCCCTGGTCTTCTACACTGCACCGCGCCGGTCTTCTGTGCTCCTTCCTCCATGCTCCCGTCCGGCTGCATCCGGGATCCCCGGCCGTCGCAGTTACGATGACGTCATCGTGCGACGGCCGGGGATCCCGGATGCAGCCGGACGGGACTCGGAGCATGGAGGACGGAGCACAGAAGACCGGCGGTGCAGAAGACCGGGGATGGTAAGTTAAGCAGAGGGGGGGGCCATTACCACACAGGGGGGCGAGTGCCAGCATTTGGGGGCCATTACCGCATTGACTCGTGTATAAGCCGAGGGGGGAACTTTTCAGCCCAATTTTTGGGCTGAAAAACTCGGCTTATACACGAGTATGTACGGTACTTTATTCTACTCCAATATTATTAAAATAGGTCAGGCTGGGATGGCTTAGAATTAGATAGTAGTGTAAGGCTGAAGGGACAGGTATTAAGAGGTTAGGAACGTGATTTTGGGTGACAGGTTCCCTTTAACCTAAACCAAATTTAGGAGGGTTTCAGCTTTCAAAAGAGTAATTTATAAAACTAATGGATGAATTTAATGTCAGGTTATAAGCTTTTATTTACATAACATGGATAAGCGACATAACTTCTGTCAGGGACTGTATTAATTTGTTCCTCTTAACTAAATATTTTACTGTGTAGTAATACTACTCCATGCATGATCAAGATTATAAATTATTCCTATTTATAAACGAATAACTAATGAACTTTTAGTTTCCTGAACAATGCACAATGGAGTCAACTATTTATGCAAACATGACATAATAATAAAGTGCAAAAACAATGACATAAGAGGAAAAAAAGAAGAACAAATCTTTACAGCCTAACGTGAAAATATCTACTATATAATCTCCTAATCGTGTCTGTCTGACGCCGAAATTGCGTGCCAGCGCTCATTGGTTGCCGCTAGCCGCGGCAACTAATGAGCGCCGCATATGCCAAAAGCTGCACGCATTAAAAATTAAAAGATTATACAGTAGCTGTAACCTGGCGACAGCGATGCATAGGCGTCACACAGCCCGCCCTGTCACATGACAGGTGTACACAGTGCGACGCTGCAGAAGGCGGGTGAGAACAAAAAGGGGCCAAGGGGGAGTCCTTCCCCCCCCCCGCAGCCATCCTGCCCACCCATGGCTCCATCCTGCCCCCCCACAGCCATCCTGCCCCCCCAGCTCCATCCTGCTTCCCCTGCAGCCATCCTGCTCCCTCCCGGCTCCATCCTGCCTCCCCACAGCCATCCTGCCCCCCCCCCCCGACTCCATCCTGCCCCCCCGCAGCCATCCTGCCCACCCATGGCTCCATCCTGCCCCCCCACAGCCATCCTGCCCCCCCAGCTCCATCCTGCTTCCCCTGCAGCCATCCTGCTCCCTCCCGGCTCCATCCTGCCTCCCCGCAGCCATCCTGCCCCCCCCGGCTCCATCCTGCCCCCCCGCAGCCATCCTGCCCCCCTGCAGCCATCCTGCCCCCCCGCAGCCATCCAGCATCCCCCCCGGCTCCATCCTGCTCCCCACCACAATCCAGCCTCCTGACTCCATCCTGCCCCCCCGGCTCCATCCTGCTCCCCCCAGCTCAATCATACCCCCCCGATGCCATCCTGCCCCACTTGCTCCATCCTGCCCCGCACGCTCCATACTGCCCAGCTCACTCCATCCTGCCTCCACATGTCCATCCTGCCCCCCAGCCTCCATCCTGCCCCCCCAACCTCCATCCTGCCCCCCCAGCCTCCATCCTGCCCCGCCCACAGCCATCCTGCCCCGCCTGCAGCCATCCTGCCCCCCCGGCTCCATCCAGCCCCCCCGGCTCCATCCTGCTCCCCGCCACAATCCGGCTTCCTGACTCCATCCTGCCCCCCTGAATCCATCCTGCTCCCCCCAGCTCAATCATGCCCCCTCGATGCCATCCTGCCCCACTTTCTCCATCCTGCCCCACACGCTCCATACTGTCCTGCTCACTCCATCCTGCCCCCCAGCCTCCATCCTGCCCCCCAACCTCCATCTTGCCCCCCGACCTCCATCCTGCCGCCCCAGCCTCCATCCTGCCCCGCCCACAGCCATCCTGCCCCGCCTGCAGCCATCCTGCCCTCCGCATCCATCCTGCCCCCCCGCATCCATCCTGCCCCTCCACATCCATCCTGCCCCACCGCATCCATCCTGCCTCACTGCATCCATCCTGCTCCCCCAGCTCCATCCTGCCCCGCTCTCTCTATCCTGCCCCCCCGCCACCATCCTGCCCCGCCGGCTCTATCCAACCCCCCTGCCACCATCCGGCCCCCTGGCTCCATGCCCTGCTGCCTCCATCCTGCCCCCCCACATCCATCCTGCCCCCCCCTGCATCCATCCTGACCACCCCCAGCACCATCCTGCTCCATCCTGCTCCCCTGGCTCCATCCTGCTCCCCTGGCTCCATCCTGCTCCCCCCGCATCCATCCTGCCCCCCGCATCCATCCTGACCCCCCTGCATCCATCCTGACCCCCCTGCATCCATTCTGCCCTCCCCGCATCCATCCTGCCCTGCTCGCTCCATCCTGCCCCCCCAGCTCCATCCTGCCGCCCCCCCCCCCCGGCTCCATCCTGCTCCCCCGGCTCCATCCTGCCCCGCTCGCTCCATCCTGCCCCCCGCCACAATCCTGCCCCCCCAGCCCCGTTGCCATCCTGCACCCCTGGCAGTTAGCGGTCATGTGACCGATCAGCTGATCGGTTTTCCAGGCAACGACAGGTCCTAACGGCCTGTAGGACCTAGAAGACAGAGGTGGAGCAAGCCGGCGGACAGGTGAGTATCCTCACTGAGGATTTTTTTATTTTTACTTTTACTGTGGAGGAGCGGGCCAGGAGGAGTGGGGGGGCCGCGGTTAGTGGAGTATTGCCATATATACATGTACTATAATGTACCGCCATATACCATAGCGCAGCTATACATGTACTGTAATGTACCTCCATATACTATAGTGCTGTTATACATGTACTGTAATGTACTGTCATATACCATAGCGCTGCTATACATGTACTGTAATGTACCGCCATATACCATAGCGCTGCTATACATGTACTGTAATGTATGGCCATATAATATAGGGCTGCTATACATGTACTGTAATGTACCGCCATATAACATAGCGCTGCTATACATGTACTGTAATGTACCGCCATATACTATAGTGCTGCTATACATGTACTGTAATGTACCGCCATATACCATAGCGCTGCTATACATGTACTGTAATGTACAGCCATATACCATAGCGCTGCTATACATGTACTGTAATGTACGGCCATATACTATAGTGCTGCTATACATGTACTGTAATGTACAGCCATGTACTATAGTGCTGCTATACATGTACTGTAATGCACCGCCATATACTATAACGCTGCTATACATGTACTGTAATGTACCTCCATATACTCTAGTGCTGTTATACATGTACTGTAGTGTACTGCCATATACCATAGCGCTGCTATACATGTACTGTAATGTACCGCCATATACCATAGTGCTGCTATACATGTGCTGTAGTGTACTGCCATATACCATAGTGCTGCTATACATGTACTGTAATGTACCGCCATATACTATAGTGCTGCTATATATGTGCTGTAATGTACCGCCGGCGCCATATACCATAGCGCTGCTATACATGTACTGTAATGTACCGCCATATACTATAGTGCTGCTATATATGTGCTGTAATGTACCACCATATACCATAGCGCTGCTATACATGTACTGTAATGTACCGCCATATAGCATAGCGCTGCTATACATGTACTGTAATGTACCGCCATATACCATAGCGCTGCTATACATGTACTGTAATGTACCGACATATACCATAGCGCTGCTATACATGTACTGTAATGTACCGCCATATACTACACTGTGTTCCAAATATATTCTTTTTTTCTGATTCCCCTAATTGGTTGGTTCAAATGACAGTCAGTGTAATAAAAGTCATCACCTGTAATACTATTGTATAGGTTTGAGGATTCTAATCGCTTAAGGGCAATGAAGAGCAGAGACGGGTTCTTGGGTGCCAATTATTTATACACACACAGCAAACAATGTGAATTTAATACACAGCAAATAAGCAGACCAAAATAACACATAAACGGCATCAGGACGATCCCGGACCAGGCTTGTCCGGATACCTCCGATGGAATTGTGCAACTTTCTGGGGAGCGGAGATGTTACCTACCGGTTCCCAATAATCTTCTTCGGGAGAGTACCCTCGCCAACGAATAAGATACTGAAGCTGATGCCTGTGAATCCAAGAGTCGATGATGTCCTCAACTTCAAACTGTTCGTGACCATCAACCACCACTGGTGGGGGGGGAGGCACAACGAGTCCCTGAAACGTATTACAGAAAACCAGTTTCAATAAAGATACATGAAAAACAGGATGTACCTTCAGAGTCTGTGGTAACTTCAGCCGACAGGCCACAGAGCTCACAATCCCGGTGATCTTGAACGGGCCAATAACTTTCTGTCCTAGTTTTTGCGAAGGAACACCCAATCTTAGATTCTTAGTGGATAACCACACCGAATCCCCTACCTTATACATGGGTGCGGGTCTTCGGTAGACATCTGCTGACTTCTTGTAACATTCTTGAGCCGAGGCCAGAGACTCCTTTAGCACTTCTAGATTCTGCTGTAGATCCATCAATCTGTCCCCAACCGCTGGGACTGACGTAGCAACTGGCGACCTAGGTAAAATAGTTGTGAAAAGAAAAATAGGGAGGGGGACAAGAGGCGCAATAGTGCCCTATCACTAGTGACACTTGTGTATGCTGGTGGTGCTATGAAGCTGCTCACCTGGTCCAGTTGTGATCCCCACAACTGGTTTGAAGGCGTTTTGGAATCTGTGTTCCAGCTGCTGCAGGACCTCCACCGACCACTGGATAGTGGTTTGAATCCAAGACAATGATGGGAGTGCTGGTGTGTCACGGTCCGCGCTACTGTGGTGTGGATAAACTCACCAATGAGCCAAGATAGTTATCATCCTTTATTTCCTCCTCTCTCCTACGCGTTTCAGCGCCACACCCGGATGTCCCTGAGGAAGGCGCCGGGTGTGGCGCTGAAACGCGTAGGAGGGAGGAGGAAATAAAGGATGATAACTATCTTGGCTCATTGGTGAGTTTATCCACACCACAGCAGCGCGGACCGTGACACACCAGCACTCCCATCATTGTCTTAGGTAAAATAGTTGGATGATAACCCAGGTTGGCGAAAAAGGGCGTTACCTTCGTGGAACTGCTCTGCGTATTGTTGTATGAGAACTCTGCCAGGGGAAGCAGCTTGAACCAATCATCCTGGAGATGGCTGACATAACATCGCAGGTACTGCTCCAGGGTTTGATTTGTCCGTTCCCTCTGTCCATTTGTCTGAGGATGGTAGGCAGAAGACAAACACATATCAATATGTAATGCAGAAAAAAACCCTTTCCAGAGCTTGGAGGTGAATTGCACCCCCCGGTCAGAGATGATCTCATCCGGTACCCCATGTAACCGAAAAACGTTCTGGACTACTAAATCTACCGTCTCTGCGGCGGAGGGGAGGCCGGTACATGGTATGAAATGAGCCGCTTTAGTCAATCGGTCCATTACCACCAAAATAGTATTGTGGCCCCCTGAGTTGGGCAACTCCACAATGAAGTCCATCGAGATAGACCCCCAAGGGCGAGATGGTACGGGTAGCGGTTGAAGAAGTCCCGTAGGAGCAACACGAGGCACTTTGCACCGGGCACAAACCACACAAGAGTGTACATAGTCTTTCACATCCTTTAAGCAGGTAGGCCACCAGAAAAAACGGCTTAAAAATTCCTGCGTCTTCTGTACCCCCCTATGACCTGCCAACACGGAATAGTGGACCAATTTGAGAACCCGAAGTCGTACAGCCTCCTGGACATAAATACGCCGCTCCCTCAGCCACAAACCATTCTTAAGGACCAGTCTTACGTCAGTGGGTGGGGCAGCAAGAAATACGTCACCGTCATAAGCCAGCTTGAGGTCCTTCCACAGGTCCCGGTCCTGGAGTACTCCAACAAAATAGGCATCCGATAAGACGGTCTTGGACGGGGTCCCTGGCACGGAATCCACAGCGTGGATTCGGGACAAGGCATCAGCTTTCCCATTACGTGACCCTGGACGGTACGAGACAATGAAATTAAACTGGTTAAGGAACAGGCTCCACCGGGCTTGCCGTGGAGACAGGCACCTGGTAGATTTAAGGAATTCCAGGTTACGATGGTCAGTGAGAACTACCACTTGTTGTGATGCTCCCTGCAAATGATGTCTCCATTCCTTAAACGCGGCAATAATGGCTAACAGTTCTTTATCTGCAATATCATAGTTTCTTTCTGCAGGGGACAACCGACGAGAAAAGAAAGCACACGGGTGTAGGAGTTCCTTGTCCCCAGTCCTTTGTGAAAGGATAGCCCCTAGCGCGTTATCGGAAGCATCGACTTCCACAATGAAAGGGAGAACGGGATCCGGGTGTGTCAGTATTGGCGCCGAGGTAAAACAAACCTTGAGACGATCAAAAGCCTCCTGGGCCTGCGTGGACCATATGAACCTCTGCCCCTTCTTGGTGAGCACAATCTCCGAAAAGTTGCGAATGAAGCGTCTGTAAAAATTAGCGAAACCGACAAAGCGTTGTACCTCCTTGATGTTTCCTGGGACCGGCCAGTCTAGAATCGCCTGA
Organism: Allobates femoralis; assembly: GCA_033576535.1. Classification (NCBI taxonomy): domain Eukaryota; kingdom Metazoa; phylum Chordata; class Amphibia; order Anura; family Aromobatidae; genus Allobates; species Allobates femoralis. The sequence continues at coordinate 445,878,962 of JARQOC010000001.1, forward strand.
ATCTGGCTGGACTCCATGTTTAATCTCTGAGGAGAGATAACATACCCTAAGAAGTGGATCTGTGAGCAATGGAATTCACACTTCTCCAGCTTGATATACAGGTGATTATCCCTCAGACGGGTAAGTACCGCCTTTACGTGCTCCTGGTGTTCCTGTAGAGAATCAGAGAAAATTAAGATATCATCCAGGTAGATTACCATAAACTGATCCAATAAATCTCTAAATATATCATTGACCAAGTGTTGAAAAGCAGCGGGAGCGTTACAGAGCCCAAAAGGCATCACGAGGTATTCAAAATGGCCATACCGACATCTGAATGCCGTTTTCCACTCGTCTCCGGGACGTATACGGAGCAGGTTATATGCCGCCTGGAGGTCTAATTTGGTAAAGATTTTGGCCTGCCGTACTCTCTCCAACAGTTCGGGAATCAACGGTAGCGGATACCGGTTCCAAATGGTTATTTTATTAAGCTCCCGGTAATCGATACAAGGTCTCAGAGTCCCATCTTTCTTTTTCACGAAAAAGATGGGAGCCCCTGCGGGTGAGGATGAAGGTTGAATAAACCTCTTGGCTAAGCTTTCATCAATATAGTCTTTCAGTGATTGTAACTCTGGAGCCACCAAGGGGTAGACAGGACCAAACGGAATCTCGGCCCCTGGAAGTAAGTCTATGGGACAATCGTATGGTCTATGCGGGGGAAGCTGGTCTGCTTTTTCTTGTCGCATATATCCGTAAACTCCTGATAGACTGGGGGGAGAACAGGTACCTGTATAGTGTCCTCCTCATTCTGCGTTACCGGTACTGTTGGACTGATGGTTGGACTGGCCTGGGGATGGAAGGATACTTCCTTTGTCTCCCAATTGATGATTGGATTTTCAGACCGCAGCCAAGGGAGTCCTAAAATGACCGGAAAGTGAGAAGAAATTAACATAAAAGTCAGTGTCTCCAGATGACCTGGTTTCATCACACAGTTAAGAGGTACCGTCTCCTGATCTACGGGTCCCGAAACTAATGGAGAACTGTCCACCGTTTCCATGGTTATCGGTGAGCCTCATTGTTGTGTTTTGATACCATGTCTCCTGGCAAAAGAAGAGTCCATGAAGTTACCCCCTGCCCCGGAGTCTATCATGGCAGATGTAGGAATCAACTGTCCCTCCCACTGAATCTGAATTGGAAGAGAGCAATGGGTATTTTTGTCTTCCGGAACCTTAGGTGAAGCTGACATTAGTACGGAAGGAAAAACCGCATCCAGGTGTATGCTTGAGTCAGAGATCTCGGACTCTGCGTCCGTGTTATCACACTCGTTTACGGCTGCCAGAACCTTATTTGGACGTTTAGGACATTTTGGGCAGTTAATCAAAAAATGATCAGATTGACCACAATAAAAGCATAAACGCTCATAGAGACGGTAGTCGCGACGTTCGTTGTTTTCCCGTCGTTGTACAAAGTCCTCTTGCATGGGAGTGTCCTCGGCCTCCCGTGGAATCTTAGTAGCGGGCTCCCTAGGAGGAAAAGCAGAATTGGTTATCCGATTTACAGCTGCCCATCTTTCCTGCCTACGTTCCGTCAATCGGGTATCAATACGCACACAGTGTTGAAGAAACAGTTCAAAGTCCTGAGGAGACTCGGCCCGAGCTAACTCGTCTGTGATTGCACCGGACAGTCCTTTTTTGAAAACCTATAACAGCGCGTTATTTCCCCAATCGACATCCACCACTAACCTTTTAAAGTTGGTACCATATTCAATGACAGACCGCTTTCCCTGGTGTAGGAAAAGCAGAGCCGTTTCTGCCGTAGTACGGCGATTAGGGTCATCAAACATTTGCGCCATTGCTGTTACAAAATTATCCAGGTTATTCAAACGGATATCGTGACTTTCAATCGTGGGATTGACCCAAGCCAGTGCTCGTGATGTTAACAACATGACTATACATAATACTTTTGACCGAGCTGACCGGAAATAGTTAGCATGTACATCGAAAAACAGCATGCATTGATTAATAAACCCACGGAACTGACCACGATCGCCGTGGTCGGGGGTAATTTAGGCATACTGGTGGCTGGTACGGGTTCCGTGGGTACATTTTCCAGAACCTCCACTCTGGTTTGCACATCTCGGAGAGCCTGACCCACAGCCTGGTGATTATGGCCCAGCTGTCTCTCCATGTCTATGACCTTATTTTGCACCGCCTCCATCTCCTGCTGCAAGGAGTTAACCATGGAGAACAGCTTCTCCACCCGTGTCTCCGTCATTGCCCTAAGCAGAATCCTCTTTCTGGGCTTGAGTATAATGTAATACTATTGTATAGGTTTGAGGATTCTAATCGCTTAAGGGCAATGAAGAGCAGAGACAGGTTCTTGGGTGCCAATTATTTATACACACACAGCAAACAATGTGAACTTAATAGACAGCAAATAAGCAGACCAAAATAACAAAACCCCAAAATATACTGTCGAGCACCATCCTTACGAAAACAGTCCGGTAAACAAATAGTCCAAATTATGAAGATCCGGATGAGTGTAGTCCATAGCACAAGTCCTTGTACTGGAACGACCGGATGAATATAGTCCGTGGCAAAAGGTCCCCACACCCGGAGGACTCGGTGAGGAGTTCAAACACAGTCCCGAGTAGGAAATGTAGACACAAGTTCCAGAGAGCAAACAGTACATAGAGTAATAACCAGGAAGTTGCTTACACACACTGAAGACGTCCGCGCCTGATCATAGAAGCAGCACTACCGGGAGCACACTGCAGGAAGCTTTTAGGAAGACATAAGATCCCACAGAGCTCCAGGGAAGTAATGTGGACAAAGGTGAGCAGCTGAGCAGGAGAGACCAGGAACCAGTATACTCAAACAATTAATGATCACCTGAGCCGGGTCCTTATGCAAACGAGACAGGAAGAAGGGCAAACAAAACAATGATCTCCATGTTGACTGAGGGCAATATTATCAAACGGCAGGCTAGAACATCTGGAATACTGACATCACCCTTTAGAGTATACATCGAATTTTATTGAAGAAACCTCCCAATGATAACAGTATAATCTTCAAAATGAAAAAAAAAACTCTAAATGCACTGTTCCAAATTATTAGGCACAGTAGAGTTTCTAATCATTTGATATGTTTGAAAGAACTGAAAATGCTTATTTGCGGAATTTGCAGCATTAGGAGGTCACATTCACTGAAATAAAAAGCTATTTAACTCCAAAACATCCTAACAGGCCAAGTTACATGTTAACATAGGAACCCTTCTTTGATGTCACCTTCACAATTCTTACATCCATTAAACTTGTGAGTTTCTGGAGAGTTTCGGCTTGTATTTCTTTGCATGATGTCACAATAGCCTCCCAGAGCTTCTGTTTTGATGTGAACTGCCTCCCACCCCCATAGATCTTTTGCTTGATTATACTCCAAAGGTTCTCTATAGGGTTGAGGTCAGGGGAAGATGGTGGCCACACCATGAGTTTATCTCCTTTTATGCCCATACACAGAGGTCATTCTTTGCAGCATGAGATGGTGCATTATCATGCATGAAGATGATTTTGCTCCTGAAGGCACATCTTTGCTTTTTGTTCCATGGAAGAAAGTTCTCGGTCAGAAACTCTATATACTTTGCAGAGGTAATTTTCACATCTTCAGGAACCTAAAAGGGGCCTACCAGCTGTTTCCCAATGATTCTGGCCCAAAATATGACTCCTCCACCTCCTTGCTGACATTTCAGCCTTGTTGGGACATGGTGGCCATCCACCAACCATCCATATGTGCTGTAATGTACTTCCATATACTATAGTGCTGCTATACATCTACTGTAATATACCGCCATATACTATAGTGCTGCTATACATGTACTGTAATGTACCGCCATATACTATAGTGCTGCTATACATGTAATGTAATGTACGCCAAATACTATAGTGCTGCTATACATGTACTGTAATGTACCACCATACACCATAGCGCTGCTATATATATATATGTAGTTCACTCACGTTGACTGAACAAGTTCTGTCAGTCACAGTATGTCAACTACATACATATTCAAGAATACCCGATGCGTTAGTAAAGTATAATCTTTATCAATGTCAGCTTGCTGTGACTTGTTTTAAGACATAATTTTTTGCTGTTATACATATGTACATGTATTTTAAGAAACATAAAAATGCAAAGCCAGCCCACCAGTGAGAATAAGTACATGACCATTTTTGGACATCCTATATAAACCCTCTCACTATGTAGATCTTTCAACTGCTCTGTGGAAACTGTTTGAATAAGAATACTGTCACGATGACTTAATCAGGACCTGCAGCTCTCTGGCGCCCCCTTAGCCTGTTGGCCAAATCCGGTATTGCCAGAGGATAAGAAAGGAGCCCAGCTGCCCTAAGTTATGTTGTCTACTGCGGCACGTGATGTGACAAGATGTATATATACCACCAGTTCCTACCTCGATCCAGTCACCCTCAGGCCCACAATATCACATAAACACCAAATGTTAAGCTGCCACCACCGATCTTTTGCCGGTAGATCGGTACCTGTATGATAGCGTAAATCGAACAGTGAGGGCGTGAGAGCTCATTCATAGGACAAGGAGATCGAGACTAGTAAATTATAATATTTTACTCCAAAATATGGGCAGTGTTTATATAAAAGATTTACAGAATATTACATAAGAGACAATTTACATGTTTGCATAAAACAGTTATAAAAATAAAAGGAATAAAATAAGAAATGTTCAGACCTAGCCACGTAGGGATAAACGTAGTTCCGTGGAGGGGGGCCTCTCCCAGAAAGGTAGGATTCCGTCACACAGCTGGTAATGGCTATGTCAGGCCCCTGGATCAGAATCAGCCCAAAATGGCTTCTCTGCTTTTGTTAAAGGCAGGGAAACCTGTGGCCCCCACCTCGTAGAGTGACCACTCCCTGTGGGCTTGTTCACTGAGACCTCCTCTTTCACCGTGCTTAATAAATCCCCATTCTTCATATCTGGGGATGGGGTGGGCTCACATCCATGATATACACCTCATATTTAATGTCATTTAATTCTGAGAATATTGATACCAAATATGACCTACTTATGATGTTCAGAATACCAGAACTCATTTGCCAGGTTCCTGAACGTTACATAGTTATATAAGACATATCATTAAATGCGCAAACCGGTGAATAATCTAAAAATATGAATTATGTGTATGTGGCATGAACGGGTCTTCTTAAATTTGATATTGAAATACTGTAGGTTTAAACTAAGGATCTTCTGTAGGAATAGATCTGGTTAAAACCTGTAAGCTCTGCTCCTCTCAGCTTCAGGTATTTATGGGGGTCGTAAATAGTTCTAACTGGGTGTTGCATGAATTGGATCTATGTAAGGCTGGGGTCACAGTACCATTTTTCACATGCATTTTTGGAGACCTGCGTTTTCAAAAACGCATGTAAAAAACGCACCCATAGGCCCCCATGTTAAAAAACGCATGCCCTAATAGCCAAAAAGCATGTGTGACTGTCCCATGCGTTTTTGGAGCATATCCAAAAACGCATGCGTTTTTGTAGAAAACGCATGCGTTTTTGTAGAAAACGCATGCGTTTTTATAACATGGGTTCCTATGGAAAACGCATGCAAAAACGCATGTACAGTTAGCACCTTTTAGTGCCATTCAAAAACGCATGCGTTTCCCATAGGAGCCCATGTTAAAAAAACGCATGCGTTTTTCCAGAACCGCATGCGTTTTTTTTAACATGGGCTCCTATGGGAAACGCATGCGTTTTTGAATGGCACTAAAAGGTGCTAACTGTACATGCGTTTTTGCATGCGTTTTCCATAGGAACCCATGTTATAAAAACGCATGCGTTTTCTACAAAAACGCATGCGTTTTTCAAAACGCTCAAAAAAATACTACAAGCACTATTTTTATGTGCAGATTCAAAAACGCAGCCAAAAACGCAGGGAGCCATCACACACCTTAAAAAACTCATGCTGACATGAAAAACGCATGTAAAAAAGCATGCGTTTTTAAAAGGCACTAAAAAAATGCATGTCAACTGTGACCCCAGCCTAACTTACTCACAAACCAAAAGGGCGGAGAGATGAGTGAACTATTGTTGGCTGACTCTTCCAGCATCTTAAAATCATGAGCAATATTCATACATTCATGACAAATACAAGGAGAGAACAATGGAAAGAACATCACTATAGAGTGTTTACTACAGGCCACTTGGGCAATCTGAAGATATGGATGAACTCTTAAGTGTGAATGCCCACAGGACGTTTTTTGCTGAGGTTTTGGTGCATTTTCTGCATGCAGTTTACCATTGGTTTTATGGTAAATTATGCTAATTTGTTCCTGCAGTTCTGATTCCCAGCAAAACCAATGTGTTTCACAAAAACGCTGTGCCCACACATTGGTTTTGCAAGTGTCAAGAACTGTCAAATACCTGCATTTTTGGTGTGGATGGGAAAGAATTGACATGTTCATTCTTCCTGTGTTTTTGCTACAGTCAATGGCAAAAATGCAGGAAAAACGCAGCAGCAAAAACGCAGTAAAAACGCACATACCCTTATGCATGAGTTGGTTAAGTTCTCAAAAAATATATGTTGTAGTGATCATACGAGATTTCAACTATCCAGACATTTCTTGTGAATCTCTCTCAGGCAAAGGTAACAGGTCCATCAAATTCTAGTCATCCCTTGCTGACAACTTTATCCTCCAAAAGGTAGAGGAGAGAACAAGGGAATCTTCTAACTTGGATGTAATCCTTATAAACAGGTAGGAAATGGTAAAAGAGGTCCCTTGGAGGCAGCGATCATGGTATCATAGTATTTTGGAGAACTAGAGGAGGAAGACCTGTGAAGACTCAGAATTCAAAGTAGGATTTCAGAAAGGCAGAGGCCCCTTTCACATCTCTGCGTTTGCTGCGTTTTGCTGCGTTTTGCTTCATTTGCGGTTTTTCCGCGTTTTTACAACAAAAAACGCATAAAAACGCATGCGTTTTTGTCCCCATTGATTTTAATGGAAACACATGAAAAACGCATGCAAAAACGCATGTCAAAACGCATGTGCGTTTGCAAAAACGCAAAACGCATGCGTTTTTGCAAACGCAGCCCAAAACGTTGTTTGTCACGTTTTGAGCTGCGTTTGAAACATGCGTTTTGACATGCGTTTTTGAATGCGTTTTTTATGCGTTCCCATTAAAATCAATGGGGACAAAAACGCATGCGTTTTCATGCGTTTTTGCGGTAAAAACGCGGAAAAACGCAAATGAAGCAAAACGCAGCAAAACGCAGCAAACGCAGAGATGTGAAAGGGGCCAGACTTAAAGAGGCTATCCGGGATTTAGAAAAAAAAAATGATGCCTAAGCACTAACAGGTAGGTGGATGCCACCTACCTGCCTGTTGTGCCCAGTAACATTCACCGCCGACATGGAGCGGTGTAAAGGTACCTTCACACACAGCAATTTTGCTAGACAATTTCACAGGCAATTTGCTGGATGCAGTGAAATCATGGACACATTGTTCTATTTTATTGCCGTGTACAAATGGAGTAATGTGTCCATGATTTCACAGCAACCAGCAAATTGCCTGTGAAATTGCCTAGCAAAATTGCTGTGTGTGAAGGTACCTTTATAATATTATATATGTCTGGTTCAACGGTAGAAATATTCGGTGCCAAGGGAAACTATATCAATAATGAAGAGAGAAAACCCTTGCACACGAAAAAGAAGAAAATACTTTCTTTGTTCCAATGGCATTTATTGAGAAAAAGCAAAAATGAGTTGGTATCACATTGATTGACGTTTCAGCATTAACTTATGCCTTATTCATAATCACTGTAACAATACAATAAATAAAAGTAAATACATCTCCATTATACACCGATACACATGTTCATAATTCATCGCAATAATATGCTCATTGTAAAATAAAAAAGGTTATTTTTACAGAGGTATATTATATTTTGACAGAAATTTCAGAATATACAGTACGTTGGTCACTGCTTTTTCTCAATAAATGCCATTGGAACAAAGAAAGTCTTTTCGTATTGAAGGTACCTTTAGACCGCTGCTGTCTGCAATTTTGTCACCTTCGCTGACATCATGTCTACAAAGGGGCAGCTACTCCACAGTGTCGACAGGCGTCATAGCCGACGTCATGCTGATTGATAGCCAGCTCCCCTAGTCAGGTAACGGGGAGCCGGCTGTCAATCTAATATATAAAGCTGAATGTGTGTATGTATGTCCGAGATTGGCATCTACACCGTCGCAACTACAGCCACAACATTTTGCATAGTCACACGTCTGGACCCCGAGAGAGTCACAGGCTATTTTGTGAGGTGAAATTTTAACCCTGCGCGTTCCAGTTCACCAAACAATTTTGGCACTATCTACATAATGGAGAGAAAGTGACAGTTACCAGTTGACAGTTGTGAATTAGAGGGGCTTAATGACAGCGCCAAAGACTAACAGCATATACCAGCATATAGTCACTAAGGTGGCGCCCCAACATGGGATATTCACCATGCACGGGGACATGTATACACACCACACGCACACAAAGAGTAACAGCAAGTGTATAGTCGCTAAGGTGCAGCCCCAACATTGGATACTCACCACGCATCTGAACACACACACATACCACAAAGAGACACACAATACTCAGAGACACATACACACACACCCCACGGGGATACACACACACCCTATAGCGACACATGCACTCACCCCAGAGGGACACACACACACACTACAAAGAGACACACAAAACACAGACACACACACACCACACAGACACCGCCCACAGGGGCACACACACATACACACCCTATAGGGACACATTCACTCACCCCAGAGGGACACAAACACACACACACTCGCCACAAAGAGACACACACAACACAGAGACCCCCCACAGGGACGCACACACATAAACACCTTATAGGAACACATGCACACACTCCACAAGGACACACACACACCACAAAGAGACACACACACCACACAGACCCCCACACAGGGACACACACACATACACACCCTATAGGGACACATGCACTCACCCCACAGGGACACACACACACACCCCAGGGACACACACACCACACAGACTGACACAGATGTGCACAAAGCGCTTCACACAACTCGCCTCATACGTGTGCCATCTTTAATTTCCAAAAATAAACATCTGATTAAAAACAGCCAATGTCCAACACATGTGCCATATAGGGAATTAAAAGGTAAAAAAACTATAAGCGGTCTAATTGGAGGCGCTCAGGCACAAAGGCAGCATGCACTGGGATGTTTTTTCAACAGACCTTTATTCAGGCTCCCTCCTACTCCACAACATATTTCGATAGATTCTCTATCTTCCTCTTTCTCTTCTCTTGCATATAGGGAATTAAGGCAGATGTCAGTCACATGAGCTGTCTATTATGTGTATGTGTGAGGTAACATATACTGCCAGGCCGGGGGGAGGGTTTACTGTTGGCTGGAGATTTATCAGGCTGCCTATAGCAACCAATCACAGCTCAGCTTCTATTTTCCTACAGGTCATTAATATGACATATTCAAATTCTATTTTGTTATAGCTAACAGCAGTTATTTATTAACCCGGGCGTAGCTGGATAGTACAGCTAGTTTTTTAATAAAAATCCTCTATACCGTATATACTCGTGTATAAGCCGACCCGTGTATAAGCCGACCCCCCTACTTTTGCCCCAAAAATCTGGAAAAACCTATTGACTCGTGTATAAGCCGAGGGTGGACCCCAGCACAGGTATACAGCCCCCAGCAGTGTGGTATACAGGCCCCCCCCAGTGGTATGCAGGCCTCCCCAGTGGTAGTATACAGCAGCCCCAGTGGTAGTATATAGCATCCCCAGCAGCCCCAGTTGTAGTATACAGCAGCCCCAGTGGTAGTATATAGCAGCCCCAGTGGTAGTATATAGCAGCCCCAGCAGCCCCAGTGGTAGTATATAGCAGCCCCAGCAGCCCCAGTGGTAGTATATAGCATTCCCAACAGCCCCAGTGGTAGTATATAGCATTCCCAGCAGCCCCAGTGGTAGTATACAGCAGCCCCAGTGGTAGTATATAGCAGCCCCAGTGGTAGTATATAGCAGCCCCAGCAGCCCCAGTGGTAGTATATAGCAGCCCCAGCAGCCCCAGTGGTAGTATATAGCAGCCCCAGTGGTAGTATATAGCAGCCCCAGCAGCCCCAGTGGTAGTATATAGCAGCCCCAGTGGTAGTGTATAGCAGCCCCAGTGGTAGTATATAGCAGCCCCAGTGGTAGTATACAGCAGCCCCAGTAATCCAGGGCCCCCCAGCCTTGCTCCGGTCACCTGTAAAGCAAAATATACTTATCACTGTCCCGCTGCTGTCCGCGCCCGCCGCTGCCGACATCCCCGATCCTCCATCTTCATGCGTCTTCTTCGACTTCCTGTGTTCGGCGCCGGCAATGAAGTCATTGCCTGCGACGAACACAGGAAACCGGAAGAGGATGCATGAAGATGGAGGATCGGGGATGTCGGCAGCGGCGGGTGCGGACGGCAGCGGGACAGTGATAAGTATATTTTACTTTACAGGTGACCCGAGCAAAGCTGGTGGGGCCCTGGATTACTGAGGCTGCTGGGGCTGCTGTATACCGTCACTGACTCGCAAATAAGCCAAGTGGGGTACTTTTCAGCCCAATTTTTGGGCTGAAAAACTCGGCTTATACGTGAGTATATACGGTAATTCCCAGTGGCGTAACTTCAGGCCCAGGGGCCCCGATGCGAAAGCTCCAACGGGGCCCCCAATTATTGCAAATCTTTAATGATATTAGTCTTTTTCTATAGGCCAAAAGGACTTTTGGGGCCCCCTAGGCTGCAGGGCCCGGGTGCGATCGCAACCGCTGCACCTATTGTAGATACGCCCCTGGTAATTCCTTTAAAGGACTCAGAAAGAGGATAGGAGGGATCTAATGGATGGATTTCCTTAAGGAAAGATGTGTCCAGGAAGACTCTGTTTTGGGGCCCCTACTCTTCTCGATCTTTACGTTTGACCTAGGACAACTCAGATAGTTCAAAAGCTTTCAGTACCACATTCACACTGATGAGTTAGGTCTACCTCTCCAGTCTACACATCACCTTACTGTTGATCAGAATCGTAGCTTGTCTATCAGCCATATCCTCCTTCTTCCTAAAGCTCAATGTGAACAAAACCAAACTATTGATCTTTACTTAAAACCACTTAACTCCCATATGTGGTCTTGCTATCAGAATAAATTACATCACACTTTCCCTTGTGTTACTAGCTCAGAGTAACTCTTGCACTTCAAACCTTCTATCCAAGCCCTAATCATCTTCTGTTGCCTTCACATTAAAAAATATTTCCAGAATTCATTATTTTCTCAACTCTGAATCTACTAAAATGTTAGTAAATGCTTTTATCTCCCACTTCAACTACTGCAATATTCTTCTCTCTGAGCTCTTTGCTTACACTCTCACACCTCCCCAGTCCATCCTGATCTCTGCTGCTTGTCTAAGTCATCTCTCCTAACTGCTTCTTTGCTTCTCCCTTCTGCAAATCCCTTCATTGGTTTCCAATTTTCCAATGTATCCAGTTCAACTATTAACATTTATCTACTAAGTTGTCTGTAAACCGTCTCCTCTATATCGCTCCAAATTAATCTCCCCATATCTTCCTAACACTTTCTTCTCTCTTCCAAACTCGTGCATTCCTCACCAAATTGCCTTCAAGGCTTTTTCCTAGTATCCCACATTCTTTGGAATTATGTGCCTAAATACATCCATTTATCCGCCACATTCAGAAACTTCAGACAGAACATGAAAACCCATCCCTTCAAGAAAGCTTTCAGGCTGCAATGATGATGCTGCCACTTCATCACCACCACTAGCTGCTGCAAGCCCCCAACCTACTGATCTCTTTCTGTAGACTGTAAGACCGCAAGGACAGGGCATCTCAGTCCCCCTCTGTTCCAGTCTGTCAAAGTTAGTTTTCTAATTGTGATTTACATTTGTTTTTTTCATGTAAACCCCCTTTTACATATACAGCAATCAATGGTGCTCTAAAAATAATCATAATATAGGATATTGATGTATTTAATGTAATTATTTACAGATAAAACCTTTTCTTATTAGCTGTGCAAAAATTAGTTTTCGACCACATATATGGTACTGATGTATTAAGGTCAAATTGTTTTAGAGTCTTTGAGGGTCCATTTTCTCCTATTGCCATTTGTGAAAATTTGGGGCTAAAGCAACTTTGTGGTGGAAAAAAATGAAACAAGTTTTAATTTTAAAACTATTTAGAGCACAACCCTAGAAGAATTTCTTGACAGATCCCTTTATCTGAAATAGGGTCACTTTTGGACATTTTCTGCTATTCTGACTCCTAAGGAACTCTACAAGTGGCACGCACAAACTATTCCAGACATATTTATGCTTCAAAAGCCAATTAGCGTTTCTTTCCTTGCAAGTTCTGCCTTGTGAGAACAAATATTGGACTTTGCACGGACATCATACTATGGGTGGGCATACTACTCTAGAACGGCAAATAAACTTAAGAAAAATGAGTGTATACATGGCCATTAAGAATACGTAACACCACTGAGGTCCACATGTGTTCAATGCAATAAATGTCGTTTTATTTATTACATTACATTGTTGTGGTGAAAAAGTTAAAAAAATGATAAAGGACAAAGAATAAGGTCAAGAGGAGGGAGAAAAGAGACATGTACCAGTGGGAGAGTGTGATTAAATTCAATGGGTGCCTGCTCTCTTTTGTTGTGAAAAAGTGCTTGGGTAAGGTTCATGAGTGAGGTCGGTATAGTCAGGGGACAGCGTTATCAATAATCCACCTAACAACTCTGAGTAAAGTGTAAGTAATATTCACAAACGTAGACAGGCTTACCCATTAAAAAGTGGATATCTCTCCCTTACAGGAATGTGTCAGGGGGCCCCGTCACGTGTTTCGCGTATCAGGCTGCTTCAGGGGGCATAGAGTGACTGTGCTGGGTCAGGAAACATCTAGTTATGATCCCATTATCTCTCAATTATCTCTCTCAAATTTCTCCCACAATGTCAAAGTCAAATTCTAAAGTGACCACATATAGATAGTGCTCGTGCAAGAGTGATACACACTAAAATGAAAAAATAATAAAACACACAGATCAAAAACTGACTATCTCAATCAGGGACTAAGCAAAACAGGAAGAGTGTATACTCATTGGAAAAAGTAAAAGAATTATGCAAAGGGACAATTTGGTCCAAGAGAAAGACAGTATGCGGTCCATATACCAATTAGACCAGACTTTACAAGATTGACAGCCCATGTAGCATCGACTGTTTATATGACCAAGGCTAGTATAGGACTAGCTATAGAGACTCAAAGAGTCAGAGTCTCATATCAATGTATGGAACAGCTATATACAACACATTACTGCATAAATACATACAGATAATACTAATAGCAGAATAGGTTACCACTCAGGAAACGACCACTGACCCAATAGAAGATATGGCTCAATGTCCAGATGGCAAGGGGAACCCCTCAATATGAGGGAGAATAGCTTTCCTCAAGAAGCTTCATGACCAAACAGGGGAGCTGGAGGAATGGAGCGAAGCTCAATTTGTCGTTCAGACCTGCTGGTTTCATGGTTCCAAGGTTCACAATCCACCGGCATTCGAGCTTCACCAATTCTTCCCTCAAATCACCACCCCATATACCCAATTGAATTTTATCAATCCCACAGACTCCAAGAATCTCCGGGTTGCAATTGTGGTATTTTTTGTTGTGTCGGGGTATGGTTTGAAGTGAATCCAAATCCTCTATCTCCCCTGCTGCCTGACTATCTCTCACAAGCTCTCTGACTCGTTTCCTAAATTCTCTAGAGGTGAGGCCTACATAAATTAGGCCACACCCACAGGTCACATGGTAGATAACCACTGTCATAGCACATGTGATGTATTGTTTAATCTCATACATCCTAGACTCATTGTGATTGGAAAAGGTCTTTGCACGTATGATATTCCTACAGGAGAGACAGGAGCCGCAGGGATAACATCCCACTAGTAGCCCTGTGTTAAAGGGAATCAATGGTTTCTTTACATAGTGGCTATGCACCAAAGAATCTCTGAAGCTCCTGCTCCTCCTGGCTGTCATCATGGGTCAGTCGGTAATGAGTTAGGAAAGTGTTGGCTCTGTTTTAAGGACGTCCCAGTGACGAGTAAGAATCTCCCTTATAGATTGCCATTGATTGTTATATGGAGAAATAAATCTTACAATTGGGGGGGTCCCATCTTTCATAGGTTTATGGCTATCTAGTAAGTCACAGCATGGGGTTCTCTTAGCTCGCTTGTATCCCCTCTTGATGATCCTACCACTATAGCCTCGTTCTAAAAATCTCTCCCTCATGTCCCCAGCACGCCTCTCAAAGGTGGAATCATCAGAGCAAATCCTCTGCAGATGTAAAAATTGCCCAACGGGGATTGCTCTGATTGTTGAGGGTCTATATGTTGAGGAACCATGAAGGAGGGAGTTAACTGAGGTGTCCTTCCTAAAAATGTCTGTGGCCACTTCCCTGTCACTTTTGATGGACATCTTAATGTCAAGAAAATCGATCTCAGTTTTGGCATAACTAAAGGTCAGTTTCATATTGAGGTCATTGGAGTTTGGACAGTCCACAACGACTTTGAGCTCAAAATGTTGTCAATATAGTAGAGGCAGTACAGCGCATGGGAAGAAGCACTATTGTCCCCACTGAACACCCCACTCTTCCAATAACCTAGGAAGAGGTTGGCATACGACGGGGCACACACCGCTCCAGTCGCTGTACTGCGCCGCTGTAGGCAGAACCGATCCCCAAAAACAAGTTCTGCCTTGTGCCAAACAGTAGAGCTTTCCACCACTCAAAGGATATTGTCACATTCTAGAAAATTTGCTTCTCTGATTGTGTCATCCATGCTCTCTTATTATTTCTTGTAAAAATATAAAAATGAAGTTAAATCAATGTTTTAGTGGAAATTTTTTTTTTTCATTTTTGCATCACAATTAGTGATGAGCGAGTACAAAAGTGCTCGGGTGCTCGAAGCTCGGGCCGAGCATCCCAAGATACTCGTGTACTCGGCCCGAGCACCGAGCCCAATGTTATCCTATGGGAGACCCGAGTATTTTTCTGACATAACCCCTGGCAGCATGAAAAAACCCTAAAAATGTCACAAAAGTATCAGAACAGTGCTGAAATTACATGGGAACAGCATGGGGAAGACCCCTGGAAGCATTTCAGACCCCAAGGTCACTGATGTCAACAATGTTGTCGGACTATTACGCCACTTTTACGGACTGTCAAGAAAACGTTACAAAATGAAACCAAAACGGATTTTCATGGAAAAATATTAAGGGCTCATACCCACTTGTGAGACAGAGTTGGTGTATGTAGTTTTTTGGATTATATGAAGATTTTTTTTATTAAAATTGTGTGGCACTCCCATGCCCCTGGGAAGAGGACGTAAATGAAGGCCATCTTTAAATAATGTGCCCATTATAAGGAAGTGTGTGTTTTGTAGCATTGCCCTAGGCAGGGAAGCCAAAGGTTTGGAGCACCAAAGATGCCTCTGCATAGAGGCGTGCATGAGGGCTTTTTAAAAAAATGTGCCCATTGTAAGCAAGTGTGTCTTTTTTAGTATTGCCCTAGCCGGTAAGCCAAATTGGAGACACCAATATCCCCTGATAGAGGCGTGCATGAGGGCTTTTTAAAAAATTGGCCATTGTAAGCAAGTATATCTACTTAGTATTGCCCTAGGCAAGGAAGCCAAATTGGAGGCACCAAGATGCCCCTGCATAGAGGGTGCATGAGGGCTTTTTAAAAAATGTGCCCATTGTAAGCAAGTTGTA
The DNA here is from genome assembly GCA_033576535.1 of Allobates femoralis. NCBI lineage: Eukaryota > Metazoa > Chordata > Amphibia > Anura > Aromobatidae > Allobates > Allobates femoralis. The sequence continues at coordinate 445,894,841 of JARQOC010000001.1, forward strand.
TTTTTAGTATTGCCCTAGGCAGGTAAGCCAGAAATTGAGAGGCCCTTTAATGCCCCTTGAAAGAAACATGGAGAGAGCCTCTAAATATTGTTCCCATTACAAAGGAGCGGGTCTACTGTACTTGTAATGCCCATTCTGTTTTCATGGACCTAAACATTTACCCCTGGGGGTATACATGAAAGTACTGCCTAACATTTGAACGGTGAGGGTCATCATCATAATAATATGATGTAAAAAAAATTATGTTTTCGTGGCATCATGAACCACGGTCGCACTGATCATATGATGGTGGCAGATGAGGAGAAGAGGAGAGAAGCAGTAACCAAAAGTCATGAAGTGTGTTACCCATGTGTGGGTGTGCGAGGTGCATGGCAATTTACCGGCACAAATTTTAAATTATAACTATCCTTTGGTGGTGGTGTGGTGAAGTCAGGCCCAATACAACCCTTGTTCATCTTGATCAGAGTCAGCCTGTCCGCCTTCATTTACCCTTTTTTTGAGGCACGAGTGGGTTGTAGCTCCAATTTGTATACGCCAAAACACTCAGTATACCCATCTCAGCGTTTGTGACTGACCGGTATACCTGCTGTAATGTAATCTCTAATCTGTCATCTCAGTGTCCAGCTAAAAACCATCTTTTGGACACCTTCATTTAGCTGTATACAGGCAGCACACCATTGAAAATGCGCAAGGCCGGTGGTACTGGACGTGATGGTGGTGCATACAGAGGCTGAGGCCATGTGCCAGCTGGAATTGCGCCACACAAACGCCAACATTATCTTGCTCGACCTTTCTTTCTCGCTCGACCTTTCTTGTCCCAATTTGTAGGGGACCGCAGCAGTACACCACTATTGAACCAAGACCAGTGTAAACATGTTGTTAGTTGGATAGCGGATAATGCTTCCCAATCAGTTTTGCACCACCACAAGCAGCCTGTCTTCCGCACGGTCAAGTGTCAGTAGCCGTGAGACTGAACCGCACATTCCACACCCTGATCCTCCTTCCTCCTACCATGCCGAGTGCCCGGACCCGGACATAACTGATCACACACTTGGACACTCTGAAGAGCTGTTCACTATCCATTCATAGATTCTGTCCTCTCGCCAGCTCCAGTTGAAGTGGGTCATGAGGAGATCGTATGTGCCGAAGCTCAAATATTTAAGCAGCCAGGTCTCACGAAGGCAACGTGGGAATGTGTCTCAACAAGAGGTGGCCGATGATGAGACACAATTGCCACAAAGTGAGGAGGAGGACCAGGGTGCGGAAGTGGAAGACGACGTGGTGGATGATCCAGTAACTGACCCAACCTGGCAGGAGGACATGCAGAGCGAGGACAGCAGTGCACAGGGGGAGTTAGGCGTAGCATCACAACAGGCCGAAGAAGCAGGGTGGTGTCCGCAGGCAGAAGGCAGGCAACTGTTCCCTGGAACAACAACACGAGTGATGTTGCCAGTACAACTGCTAGGTCTTCCCAAGTCTGGCTGTTTTTTAAGGTGTCAGAATAATTCGAAAAAGGCCATTTGCAACACCTGCCATGCCAGCATCAGCAGGGTAGCAAATCTAGCAGCCTGACCACCACCAGCATGATCAGGCACATGGCAGCAAAGCACCCGACTTTGTGGGATGTACAGCAGAGTACAGGAGCATTGTCTGCGGGTGACACCGCTGTCGTCTTCCACTGTTGTGCGTGCAAGCCAATCCCCTGTCCATATTGCTGGTGAAGATGTCCTCCTGTCCTTCACCTGTACTTGCACAAGCAGAAGTAGCACCATCATCAGTCACAGTCCTTGTCCCAGCGCAGTGTTCAGTTATCCATACCCCAATCTTTGGAACGCAGGGCAAATAGCTGCCAACGCCGCACGAGCCACAGTTGTAAATGCACACATTTCGCGACTGCTTGCGACTGGAAATGTTGCCTTTTCGGCTGGTGGAGACGGAAGCATTCCGCAACCTGATGGCGGGGGCTGTCCCACGTTACTCGGTCCCTAGCCGACACTATTTTTCCTGGGTGTACCGTCCCTGCATTACATAAGCACGTGTCACAAAACATCATACGTGACCTTAACAACGCAGTTTCAGGCAAGTCCACCTAACCACGGACACGTGGACAAGTGCTTGCGGGCAGGGCCGGTACATCTTCTCTGACGGCACACTGGGTTAATATTCTGGAAGCTGGGACCCAATCTGAACTTGGGACGGAACACGTCCTTCCGACACCAAGGATTGCAGGCCCTAACTCAGTCAGGGTTTCACCCACAGTGTACAGCTCTGGAAATTCATGATCCTCACCCTCCTCTTCCTCCTCCTTCACTTCACCCTCTACACCAGTCCAAAGCTGGAAGCACTGCAGCACTGCCTTGGCTAGGCGGCAACAGGCTGTGCTGAAGCTAATATGCGTAGGTGACAAACCCCACTATCCTGAAGAGTTGTGTAAAGCACTGAAATAGCAGGCAGATCACTGGCTCACACCGCAGAACCTACAGCTAGGCATGGTCGTGTGTGACAATGCCCGGAACCTGGTGGCGGCTCTGAGGTGAGGCGAGCTGACACATGTTCCATGCGTGGCCCATTTTATTATTATTATTATTATTTATTTATATAGCGCCATTAGGTTCCATGGCGCTTTACATGAGGATAAGGGAGACAATAACAAGTACACTAAATATAGGCGATCAGGACGTACAGGAGGGGCAGGGACCCTGTCCTCGAGGGCTCACAGTCTACGAGGGGCAGATTGGGATACAGTAGGATGGGGGAATGTCAGGTATGGGGCGGTCGCCTGGGTCACATGGCAGGTTGTAGGCTTGACGGAATAGGTGAGTCTTCAGGTGACACTATAAGCTTGTCAGGGTAGGAGAGTGTCTGACGTGTTCGGGCAGGGAGTTCCAGAGTAAGGCAGATGCCCGGGAGAAGTCCTGGACTCGGTTGTGCGAAGAGGTGATGAGGGGGGAGCAGAGGAGGAGTTCTTGGGAGGAGCGGAGGTTGCGTGAGGGTAGGTATCGGGAGACGAGGTCGGAGATGTATGGTGGGGCCAGGTTGTGTATGGCTTTGTATGCCATGGTTAGTGTTTTTCAAGAAAGTAATAGGTATTTGTGTGAGCGCTGGGGAATCAAACGGCACCAAGGCTATTATGAATAATTACCTCTCAGCTTTATTTGTGCAATAAAAAGGCAGGGTCCTTTAGGCCACAACGCGTTTCTACGCTCTCCAAGCGTCTCTACGGAGAGCGTAGAAACGCATTTTGGCCTAAAGGACCCTGCCTTTTTATTGCACAAATAAAGCTGAGAGGTAATTATTCATAATAGCCTTGGTGCCGCTTGATTCCCCAGCGCTCACACAAATACCTATTACTTTCATGAAATACATTCTATCCTCCGCTTCGTGGAGAGAGGTATGGAGCAGCTCCGGGCAATAGGACCTTGGATGACGTCTTAGACATACCCACAGACCCGCTACGTGACGGCTCACGTATGAGGAGTTAGGATCGAGGACGCCGAGAAATCTCCATTATCCACAGCAGTTTGACAGCCGAAGGAACAGGGAGATAAACATTATTGAACAAAGTATCTTGTTGTGCAGACAGCACAACGAGCACAGGTGAGATCCTCATTCATATAACCTGCTTCCAAAGACAGTTACAGAGTGGCGCAACAATATTATTTTTCTTGTCATAGTTAGTGTTTTGAACTGGGACCTGATGGAGGTGGGGAGCCAGTGAAGGGCTTGGGAGAGGGGGGAGACAGGGGAGTATCGAGAGGACAGGTACATTAGTCGGGCAGCGGAATTGAGGATAGACTGGAGAGGTGTGAGGGAGTTTGCCGTGAGGCCATTGAGAAGGAGGTTGCAGTAGTCAAGGCGGGAGATGATAAGAGCATGAATGAGTGTTTTAGCGGTGTCGTGGGTGAGGACGGACCAATTCCGTGAGTTGTTCTTCAGCTGGAGGTGGAGGGATGTGGTGAGAGCCTCGATGTGGGGCTTGAAGGATAGGGAAGAGTCAAGGATTACCCGAGGCACTTGACTTGGGGGACTGTGGAGAGGGCGCAGTCGTTGACGCAGATGGATAGGTTGGGAAGTGGGGGGGAACTTCTTGGGGGTAAGACTATGAATTCAGTTTTTTCCATGTTGAGTTTAAGGAAGCGATCAGAGAAGAAGGATGAGATGGCGGAAAGGCATTGTGGGATTTTGGAGAGTAGGGAGGTGATGTCAGGGCAGGACAGGTAGATTTGGGTGTCGTCGGCGTAGAAGTGGTACTGGACGCCGTGGGACTCAATGAGTTGCCCTAGGCCGAGAGTGTATATGGAGAAAAGTAGGGGTCCCAGGACCGAACCTTGGGGGACTCCAACAGAAAGGGGGTAGGGTGAGGAGGAGGTGTGGGAGTGGGAGACGCTTAAGGTCCGGTCCGCTAGGTATGAGGAAAGAGAGGGCAAGGTGGGTGATGCCGAGGGATTACAGGATCTGGAGAAGAAGGGAGTGGTCCACCATGTGGTCAACCTCGTGGTTAAGCGGTTTCTTAAATACTACCCGGAGCTGTCTGATCTGCTCGTACGCCGCCTGTGTGCCCAATTTTAGAAAGTCACCTACTGCTTCAGCCGCCCTTGCCAGCTTTCAGCAGCGTTTGCACATTCCGTACCACAGACTGGTCTGTGATGTCCCCATGCATTGGAATGGTGAGGGGCGATGATGCCATAATTAGCGTCACCATCCCGCTTCTCTGTCTTCTAAAATGCTGTCTGCTCAAAATCAAAAACAATGCATTGCAGGCGGAGCACGATGAGTTGGAGCAATAAACCGTACGGGGTGATTACACACAGCCCAGCCTCATCTCATCCCAACGTGCATTGGAGGACTATTACGAGGAGGAGGAGGATGATAAAGAAATGGAGCTACTTCATGCGAAATTGATTGAAAATACATGCACAACCATCTTACCGTCGGATGGCCAGAGGACAGGGGAGAGGAGGAGGGGGATGATGAAGACAGCATGGTCACTCATCCTGTTGTTGAGGACTTGAAGTCTTGCCTTTTAACAGTCTGGCGCACATGGCTGACTTTATGTGATGCTGCCTGTCTTGTGACCCTCACGTTATCAACATCTTGGCGGATACTCATTACTGGTTGTTGACACTTTTAGATCAACGCTACAAGGAGAACTTTATTTCTCTTATACGGTGGCTCAAGTGCTTAGCACTGCAGCCTTTGCAGCACTTTGGCTTGAGGTCCTGGGTTCAATTCCCAGCAAGGACACAAAGGACAACATCTGCAAGGAGTTTTTATGTTCTCCCCGTGTTTGTGTGGGTTTCATCCGGGTACTCCGGTTTCCTCCCACATTGTAAAGACATACTCATAGGATGTTTAGATTGTGAGCTCCAAGAGAGACAGCATTACTCATGTATGCAAAGTGCTATGGAATTAATAGCGCTATATAAATGAGTAATTAATAATAATAATAAATCCCGAGGCAGAGAGGTCTACAAAAATGCTGCAGTACCAGATGGCCCTAGTTGCAGAATTAGTAAAAAAATTCACTTCTGAAAACGCTTGCGGCAGAGGTCGCAGTTCGGTGGACAACCAAGGTGTCCAGCTGAGAGAGGCACAAATCAAATCCAGCAGAGGTAGGGGAAAACTCTCAAAGATCTGGGAGAGTTTTCTTAGCCCCTCCCATAGCACAGGCCTTCAGGTGCAGGGTCCTGTCACAAGGACTGCAAAGTTTGTAAAGATGCTGAAGGAGTACCTTGCCGATCGTACGAAAGTGCTCCTAGATTCCTCTGTGCCTTCTAATTATTGGGTATCCAAACTGGACACGTGGCAGGAGTTGTCCCTCTACGCCTTGGAAGTCCTGCCCTGCCGTTAGCGTTTTGTCAGAGCGTGTTTTTATTGCCGCAGGTGGAATCATTACAGATAAACACACCCGCCTGTCAACTTAAAATGTTGACCAGTTGATTTTGACCTGGATACTGAGATTGAAGATTAAATTACAGCAGCTATACTGGTCAGACACAAACGCTGACACAAGTATACTGAGTGTTTTTGCGGATACAAATTGAAGCTACAACCCCCTCCTGCCACACAAAAATGGTAAATGAATGCAGACAAGAGTTGATTTTAGCTGGACAGTGAGATTACAGATTTAGAGCGTTTTAATCCGGCAGTTTACCGTCTTTTGGCGTACCCTACTTGGAGCTACAAGCCACTGCTGCTATACACAAATGTTAAATGAATGCAGACAAGAGAAGGTTTTTAGCACGACCCTAGGTTTTTAAATTAAGGCCCTGCAGGTGTACTAGTCAGACACAAACGCTGACTACAATAGCGTGTCATTTGGCGTATCCTAATTTACGCTGCAACAGACAGTAGCAGCACTTAGATGCAAAATTAGTGCAGACAAGATTCTTTTTATCACGACCCTAAGTTTTGAAATTAAGGCCCTGCAGGTGGACTAGTCAGACAAAAACGTTGACTACAATAGCGTGTCTTTTGGCGTATCTTAATTTACGCTGAAACAGACAGTAGCAGCACTTAGATGCAAAATTAGTGCAGACAAGAGTATGTTTTTAGCACAAGGCTTTTGGTGTACCTTAATTTACGCAGCAACAGACAGTAGCAGCACTTAGATGCAAATTTAATGCAGACAAGAGAAGGTTTTTACCATGAAGCTTTTGGTGAACCTTAATTTACGCTGCAACCTAGAGTAGCAGCAATTAGATGCAAATTTAGTGCAGACAACAGTATGTTTTTAGCACAAGGCTTTTGGTGTACCTTAATTTACGCAGCAACAGACAGTAGCAGCACTTAGATGCAAATTTAATGCAGACAAGAGAAGGTTTTTACCATGAAGCTTTTGGTGTACCTTAATTTACGCTGCAACCTAGAATAGCAGCAATTAGATGCAAATTTAGTGCAGACAACAGTATGTTTTTAGCACAAGGCTTTTGGTGTACCTTAATTTACGCTGCAACAGGCGGTAGCAGCACTTAGATGCAAATTTAGTGCAGACAAGAGTAGGTTTTTAGCACAAGGCTTTTGGTGTATCCTAATTTACGCTGTAACCTACATTAGCAGCACTTAGATGCAATTTAGTGCAGACAAGAGTAGGTTTTTAGCACAAGGCATTTGGTGTATCCTAATTAACGCTGCAACCTAAAGTAGCAGCACTTAGATGCACATTTAGTGCAGACAAGAGTATGTTTTTAGCACAAGGCTTTTGGTGTACCTTAATTTACGCTGCAACACACAGTAGCAGCACTTAGATGCACATTTAGTGCAGACAAGAGTAGGTTTTCAGCACAAGGCTTTTGGTGTACCTTAATTTACGCTGCAACCTAGAGTAGCAGCACTTAGATGCACATTTAGTGCAGGCAAGAGTAGGTTTTTAGAACGAGGCTTTTGGTGTACCTTAATTTACACTGCAACCTAGAGGAGCAGCACTTAGATGCAAATTTAGTGCAGACAAGAGTATGTTTTTAGCACGACCCTAAGTTTTGAAATTAAGGCCTTGCAGGTGGACTAGTCAGACACAAACGCTGACTACAATAGCGTGTCTTTTAGCGTATCCTAATTTACACTGCAACAGACAGTAGCAGCACTTAGATGCAAAATTAGTGCAGACAAGAGTATGTTTTTGAACGACCCTAAGTTTTGAAATTAAGGCCCTGCAGGTGGACTAGTCAGACACAAACGCTGACTACAATAGCTTGCTTTTTGGCGTATCCTAATTTACGCTGCAACAGACAGTAGCAGCACTTAGATGCAAAATTAGTGCAGACAAGAGTAGGTTTTAAGCACAAGGCTTTTGGTGTACCCTAATTAACGCTGCAACAGGTGGTAGCAGCACTTAGATGCAAAATTAGTGCAGACAGGAGTATGTTTTTAGCACAAGGCTTTTGGTGTACCTTAATTTACGCTGCAACAGGCGGTAGCAGCACTTAGATGCAAATTTAGTGCAGACAAGAGTATGTTTTTAGCAATACCCTAAGTTTTGAAATTAAGGCCCTGCAGTTGGACTAGTCAGACACAAACGCTGACTACAATAGCGTGTCTTTTAGCGTATCCTAATTTACACTGCAACAGACAGTAGCAGCACTTAGATGCAAAATTAGTGCAGACAAGAGTATGTTTTAGCACAAGGCTTTGGTGTACCTAATTTACGCAGCACAGTAGCAGCACTTAGATGCACATTTAGTGCAGACAGAGTAGTTTTAGCACAAGGCTTTTGGTGTACCTAATTAACGCTGCAACCTAGAGTAGCACCACATTATGAGACAATTTTGCAGACAAGTTAAAGGTTTTTGCACAAAGCTTTTGGTGTACCTAATTTACGCTGCAACCTAGAGAGCAGCACTTAATGCAAATTAGTGCAGACAAGAGTAGTTTTTAGCACAAGGCTTTTGGTGTACCTTATTTACGCTGCAACCTAAGGAGCAGCACTTAGATGCAACTTTAGTGCAGACAAGAGTATGTTTTTAGCACAAATTTTTTGGTGTACCTAATTTACGCTGCAACCTAGAGTAGCAGCACTTAGATGCACATTTAGTGCAGCAAGAGTAGGTTTTTAGCACAGCTTTTGGTGTACCTAATTTACACTGCAACCTAGAGGAGCAGCACTTAGATGCAAATTTAGTGCAGACAAGAGTATGTTTTTAGCACGACCCTAAGTTTGAAATTAAGGCCCTGCAGGTGGACTAGTCAACAAAATGCTGACTACAATAGCGTGTCTTTTAGCGTACCTAATTTACACTGCAACAGACAGTAGCAGCACTTAGATGCAAAATTAGTGCAGACAAGAGTAGTTTTTAGCACAGTTTTGGTGTACCTTAATTTACGCAGCACAGATAGCAGCACTTAGATGCACATTTAGTGCAGACAAGAGTAGTTTTTAGCACGAGGCTTTTGGTGTACCTTAATTTACGCTGCAACCTAAGGAGCAGCACTTAGATGCAAATTAGTGCAGACAAGAGTATGTTTTTAGCACAATTTTGGTGTACCTTAATTTACGCTGCACCTAGAGTAGCAGCACTTAGATGCACATTTAGTGCAGCAAGAGTAGGTTTTTAGCACGAGCTTTTGGTGTACCTTAATTTACCTGCAACCTAGAGGAGCAGCACTTAGATGCAAATTTAGTGCAGACAAGAGTATGTTTTTAGCACGACCCTAAGTTTGAAATTAAGGCCCTCAGGTGGACTAGTCAGACACAAACGTGACTACAATAGCTGTCTTTTAGCGTATCCTAATTTACCTGCAACAACAGTAGCAGCACTTAGATGCAAAATTAGTGCAGACAAGAGTATGTTTTTAGCACAGGTTGTGCCTTAATTTACGCGACATAGCGCATTAGATCATTAGTGCAGACAAAAGTTTTAGCAAAGGCTTTTGGTGTACCTAATTTATGCTGCAACAGAGAGCAGCACTTAGATGCAAATTAGTGCAGACAAAGTATGTTTTTAGCAAAGGCTTTTGTGTACCTTAATTTACGCTGCAAACAAGTAGCAGCACTTAGATGCAAATTTAGTGCAGACAAGAGTAGGTTTTTAGCACAGGCTTTTGGTGTACCTTAATTACGCTGCAACCTAGAGGAGCAGCACTTAGATGCAAATTTAGTGCAGACAAGATATGTTTTTAGCAACGCCCTAAGTTTTTAATTAAAGCCTGCAGGTGGACTAGTGCACAAAGTGAACAAAGTGTTTTTGGCGTACCTAATTTACGCTGCAACAGAGTAGCACACTTAGATGCAAATTTATGCAGACAAGAGTATGTTTTTTAGCACAAGCTTTGGTGTACTAATTTACCTGCATACTGTAGACACAATGCTTAGTACAGCAGTGTTTTAGCACAAGCTTTGTGTACCTAATTAACGCTGCAACAGAGTACAGCACTTAGATGCAAATTTATGCAGACAAGAGTTTTTTTAGCACGACCCTAATTTTGAAATAAGGCCCTGCAGTGATAGTCAGACAGAAACGTGACTACAATGTGTCTTTTGGCGTATCCTAATTTACCTGAAACAGACGTAGCAGCACTTAGATGCAAATTAGTGCAGACAAGAGTATGTTTTTAGCAAAGGCTTTTGGTGTACCTAATTACGCGCAAACAGACATAGCACATTAGATGCACATTTAGTGCAGACAAGAGAAGTTTTTAGCAAAGGTTTTGGTGTACCTTAATTTACGCTGCAACACAAGTAGCAGCACTTAGATGCACATTTAGTGCAGACAAGAGTAGGTTTTTAGCACGAGGCTTTTGGTGTACCTAATTAACGCTGCAACTAAGTACAGCACTTAGATTCACATTTAGTGCAGGCAAGAGTAGGTTTTTAGCACGAGGCTTTTGGTGTACCTTAATTTACGCTGCAACCTAGAGGAGCAGCACTTAGATGCAAATTTAGTGCAGAGAAGAGTATGTTTTTATCACGACCCTAAGTTTTGAAATTAAGGCCCTGCAGGTGGACTAGTCAGACACAAACGCTGACTACAATAGCGTGTCTTTTAACATATCCTAATTTACACTTCAACAGACAGTAGCAGCACTTAGATGCAAAATTAGTGCAGACAAGAGTATGTTTTTAGAACGACCCTAAGTTTTGAAATTAAGGCCCTGCAGGTGGACTAGTCAGACACAAACGCTGACTACAATAGCTTGTCTTTTGGCGTATCCTAATTTACGCTGCAACAGACAGTAGCAGCACTTAGATGCAAAATTGGTGCAGACAACAGTATGTTTTTAGCACAAGGCTTTTGGTGTACCTTAATTTACGCTGCAACAGATGGCAGCAGCACTTAGATGCAAGTTTAGTGCAGACAAGAGTAGGTTTTAAGCACAAGGCTTTTGGTGTACCCTAATTAACGCTGCAACCTAGAGTAGCAGCACTTAGATGCACATTTAGTGCAGACAAGAGTAGGTTTTTAGCACAAGGCTTTTGGTGTACCCTAATTTACGCTGCAACCTAGAGGAGCAGCACTTAGATGCACATTTAGTGCAGACAAGAGTAGGTTTTTAGCACAAGGCTTTTGGTGTACCTTAATTTACGCTGCAACCTAGAGGAGCAGCACTTAGATGCAAATTTAGTGCAGACAAGAGTATGTTTTTAGCACAAGGCTTTTGGTGTACCTTAATTTACGCTGCAACACACAGTAGCAGCAGTTAGATGCAACTTTAGTGCAGACAAGAGTAGGTTTTTAGCACGAGGCTTTTATGTGTACCCTAATTAACGCTGCAACCTAGAGTAGCAGCACTTAGATGCCCTTTTAGTGCAGGCAAGAGTATGTTTTTAGCACGAGGCTTTTGGTGTACCTTAATTTACGCTGCAACCTAGAGGAGCATCACTTTGATGCAAATTTAGTGCAGACAAGAGTATGTTTTTAGCACGACCCTAAGTTTTGAAATTAAGGCCCTGCAGGTGGACTAGTCAGACACAAACGCTGACTACAATAGTGAGTCTTTTAGCGTATCCTAATTTACGCTGCAACAGACAGTAGCAGCATTTAGATGCAAATTTAGTGCAGACAAGAGTATGTTTTTAGCAAAAGGCTTTTGGTGTACCTTAATTTACGCTGCAACAGACGGTAGCAGCACTTAGATGCAAATTTAGTGCAGACAAGAGTAGGTTTTAAGCACAAGTCTTTTGGTGTACCCTAATTTATGCTGCAACCTAGAGTAGCAGCACTTAGATGCAAATTTAGTGCAGACAAGAGTATGTTTTTAGCACGAGCTTTTGGTGTACCCTAATTAACGCTGCAACCTACAGTAGCAGCACTTAGATGCAAATTTAGTGCAGACAAGAGTACGTTTTTAGCACAAGGCATTTGGTGTATCCTAATTAACACTGCAACCTAAAGTAGCAGCACTTAGATGCACATTTATTGCAGACAAGAGTATGTTTTTTAGCACAAGGCTTTTGGTGTACCTTAATTTACGCTGCAACACACAGTAGCAGCACTTAGATGCAAATTTAGTGCAGTCAAGAGTAGGTTTTTAGCACGAGGCTTTTGGTGTACTTTAATTTACGCTGCAACCTAGAGTAGCAGCACTTAGATGCACATTTAGTGCAGGCAAGAGTAGGTTTTTAGCACGAGGCTTTTGGTGTACCTTAATTTACGCTGCAACCTAGAGGACCAGCACTTAGTTGCAAATTTAGTGCAGACAAGAGTATGTTTTTAGCACGACCCTAAGTTTTGAAATTAAGGCCCTGCAGGTGGACTAGTAGACACAAACGCTGACTACAATAGCGTGTCTTTTAGCGTATCCTAATTTACACTGCAACAGACAGAAGCAGCATTTAGATGCAGAATTAGTGCAGACAAGAGTATGTTTTCAGAACGACCCTAAGTTTTGAAATTAAGGCCCTGCAGGTGGACTAGTCAGACACAAACGCTGACTACAATAGCTTGTCTTTTGGCGTATCCTAATTTACGCTGCAACAGACAGTAGCAGCACTTAGATGCAAAATTAGTGCAGACAAGAGTATGTTTTTAGCACAAGGCTTTTGGTGTACCTTAATTTACGCTGCAACCTAGAGGAGCAGCAATTAGATACAAATTTAGTGCAGACAAGAGTATGTTTTTAGCACAAGGCTTTTGGTGTACCTTAATTTACGCTGCAACACACAGTAGCAGCACTTAGATGCAAATTTAGTGCAGGCAAGAGTAGGTTTTTAGCACGAGGCTTTTGGTGTTACCTAATTTACGCTGCAACCTAGAGGAGCAGCACTTAGGGCGCTTTCACACTGGAGTTTCCCGCCGCAGTGCGGTGGTGAACGCGAGCAGACCGCATGCATCGTCCATCCCCATGTTTAACATGGGGACGCACGGTGTATGCAGTGCCCTGCGGATGGCCGCGTTCACGTCCGCATGCGCTGATTCTCGGCGCTCAGAAACGCAACATGTTGCATTTTCTGTGCGCCCGAGAATGTATGATTTGTACGCACGGCTCTGCAGGCGTACAAATCATACATGGAGGGCAATGAGACCGCACGGCCATCCTCAGGACACCGCAGACAAACTCTGCAGATCACATTGGAATCCATTCTCTCAACGCCTGAGCTCTGAAAGAATGGAGCTGCTTCGGGTCCCCTGTCTCCCCTCTTGACAGCCGGGCTCATCAGGCAATGCCTTCTAGGGGCATTTTCATGTGACCGCATGCAGACCCATCACTGTTGCGTCCACATGAAAATGTCTGCGTTCGGCACTACAGATGCGTATGCAGTCCATACGCTGCGGTGCCGAACGCCAGTGTGAAGGCGCCCTTAGATGCAAATTTAGTGCAGACAAGAGTATGTTTTTAGCACGACCCTAAGTTTTGAAATTAAGGCCCTGCAGGTGGACTAGTCAGACAAAAACGCTGACTACAATAACGTGTCTTTTAGCGTATCCTAATTTACGCTGCAACAGAGAGTAGCAGCACTTAGATGCAAATTTAGTGCAGACAAGAGTATGTTTTCAGCAAAAGGCTTTTGGTGTACCTTAATTTACGCTGCAACAGACGGTAGCAGCACTTAGATGCAAATTTAGTGCAGACAAGAGTAGGTTTTTAGCACAAGGCTTTTGGTGTACCCAAATTTTACGCTGCAACCTAGAGTAGCAGCACTTAGATGCAAATTTAGTGCAGACAAGAGTATGTTTTTAGCACGAGGCTTTTGGTGTACCCTAATTAACGCTGCAACCTACAGTAGCAGCAGTTAGATGCAAATTTAGTGCAGACAAGAGTAGGTTTTTAGCACAAGGCATTTGGTGTATCCTAATTAACGCTGCAACCTAAAGTAGCAGCACTTAGATGCACATTTAGTGCAGACAAGAGTAGGTTTTTAGCACTAGGCTTTTGGTGTACCGTAATTAATGCTGCAACTTAAAGTAACAGCAGTTAGATGCTTATTTAGTGCAGACAAGAGTAGGTTTTTAGCACAAGGCTTTGGGTGTACCCTAATTAACGCTGCAACCTAAAGTAACAGCACTTTGATGCACATTTAGTTCAGACAAGAGTAGGTTTTAAGCACGAGGCTTTTGGTGTACCCTAATTAACGCTGCAACCTACAGTAGCAGCAATTAGATGCTAAATTAGTGCAGAGAAGAGTTGTTTTTTTGCAAAAGGCTTTTGGTGTACCCTAATTTGAGCTAAAACCTACTCCTGCCTATAGTGAGCTAAATAAATCCCTAAAAGCACGGTTTTTGGGATGGATGAGCCTGGAAGTCAGCCCCAGAAACGACGCTGGTATACTGGCACAGCGAAGTTTGGTAGATACCCTGCCTCCCTGCCTGCCTGTATACTTCTCTATTAGTCCTCAGAAGGACTGTTGTGGTAAATAGACTGGCAGCCCTGTGCTTACACTAGCTGAAAGGCCACAAATCTGTCCTCAATCAGCAGCAGCTCTCCCTACACTGACTGTCTAATGGCGCAGAGTGACGAGCACAGTGCGGTCAGGCCTTATAAAGACCTGATGACTTAGTGCGGCCAGCCAATCACTGCAATGCCACAACCAACATGGCTGTGGCATTACAGTGTCTGTCAGCCAATCCCTGCATGCGGGCTGGCTCTGAAAAGAGCGCCAACATGCAGGGAGGTGGACCCCGAGCATAGAAAGAATATTGCAAGATTACTCGGTACTCGCCGAGTAGCCCGAGTACCGTGATATTCGTGCCAGTACCGAGTAGTAACAAGCATACTCGCTCATCTCTAATCACAATGTTAGAAACTTTTGTAAAGCAGGTCTTGGCCAAAAATAGTCGCTACACACCTAGATTAATTTCTTGTGGGTTTAATTTTTAAAATTTTTAACTTTTAAGGAGTTCCTGCTGCTTCACCAGCTCCAGAGCTCTGCAAATGCCTCATAGTGTTCTCAATCTATTCCAAATATATATTTTCCGATCTATAGCCAAATTTGGGCTAAAAAAGCTAAGTAGATCTCATTTCCTTTCATACCACCCTATGTTACCAAACAGTAAAGTCTGAACACATATGGGTTAATTTCGTGTTTGGGAGACATTGAATTTTTCAGTTGATGCTAAAGCAAAATTTTAGTTGAAAGAATGTAAATTTTTTATATTTTCATTTCCCTTTGCTTTAATTCTTTTGAAGCACCTGAAGTGTAGCAAACTTCCTTAATGCGGTTTTGAATACTACGGAGTGTGTTTTTTTTAAATATGACATTACCTTTTTGATGTTTTCTGACATATAGTCCCCTCAAAGTCACTTTAAAATTGATTAAGTCTGTAAAAAAATAGTTTTTTTTTGTACATTTTAATGAAATAATGATAAATTGCTGCTTACCTTTTACCTTTTTTTAATTTTCTTAAAAAATAAAAGCACATTTGAAAAACATTCCCTACATAAAATAGATATGTGGAAAATGTTTTTTGGTAACTATTTTATGTGTTACTATTATATGTTATTTTTATTTTTTGCCTTCCTTCTGCCTCTACCTACCTCACTGCTTCTGACCTGTAAAAATTATTAACCATTGGAAGGATAACACCACAGCTACAGAGGCGACCGTCTGATAGCCAGACTCGACTACTCATCTCAAATGAAAGAACTTTCAGGTTTTTGAGAGTTGGGTGGAGGACATCACATCTGAAGATAGGGTCCCACAGCTACACCCCAACAGTTTGTGTAGCTCTCTTAGAAGAGTCAATACCCCAACACCACAGGGGGGCCGTGTAGACCCTCACTTTGTCACTGAGGATGATTTCATTCTCCAGGGATTACTCCGAAGTGGTTCTTAAGGTGGGATGCTGGTCTGGACAGCTGTTGTCATCTGTCATGCTTTTCAGTTCCATTTTCCTGACACATTTTTTACTCAGGTATGACTGGCCATACCTTATCACCCACCTTAAAAACGCTCCTGACAAGCACCTCCTATCGACCTTCCGTTTCTGCTGATGCTGAGCCACCACTGAGTTTTTCTTAACCTCCCGCCAAACATTCACCAGCTCATGAATGGTGACATCTACCCCAGGGCACCCAGAACTTATACTGGAAAATTCACCAAAGTGAGGATGGAACCCACAATTACAAAAATATGGCAAGGTCCCCATGGACTGATTAACCCAAATGTTGAAAGCAAATTCAGCCAGAGGAAGAAACGACAACCAGTTATCCTGCTGATTAATGACAAAACATCTCAAAATTTGTTCAGGAGACTGATTTGTTCTCTCCGACTGCCCATTAGGTTCAGGGTGATAAGCAGAGGAAAAGGACAAATCAATCCCTACTTTTTTGCAGAATGCCTTCCAAAATCTAGAGACAAATTGTACTACCCTATCATACACAATATTAAGGGGAATCCCATGCAATCATACCACATGAACAATAAACAGTTTGGAGAGGGTGTCAGCATAACCCAGGTAATGGGACAAAGTAAGCTTGTTTGCTTAATCAATCGACCACCACCCAAATATCAGTCATCCCCCAGACAGAGGTAAATCAGAAATGAAATCCATGGACAAATGAGTCCATGGTCTTTCCGGAATTGGCAAAGGAGCCGGCAATGCTGTACATTGGCTCCTGCGCAGGTTTCACAAGCTGACACAAATTCTCTAACATCCCTACGCTACTCATAGAGGACAACCAAAACAGTCTAGCAACTGTCTTCTGGGTGGCAGTGACCCCAGGATGACCACACAACACAGAATCATGGAATTCTTGTAAAAGACGTAATCGGAGGTTCACAGGAACAAACAAATTGCATTCAGGGCTATTGGAAGGAGCCAAGGACTGAGTAGTACATATTTCAGGTCCAGCTCAAAGGAAATCATGGCCACAACAATACCCTGAGGAAGAATGGAGGAAGGAGTTTCCGGACGAGACAGGGCATCCACTCTTACATTTTTAAATCCAGGTCTGAACGTAATAGATAAAATTAAAGGGATCCTGTCACCCCCAAAACGCATGTAAACCTATTAAAACCTGTCCCTAGAGCATATTAACACTATCCCTACACTCTTTTTACCTCCTAAAAGCATTAAGTGACATTGAATAAAAACGTTTTATAAGTACCTGATTAGTGCTGATAATGAGTGACTATGCTATTCATAGTCACTCATCAAGACTGCCCCTCTGCTTCATAGCACGCCTGAATAGGCGTGATCTACATCCAGGATTCAAATTCGTGCCTCCCCGCTGTGCCCTGTGTCGTAGGAGGCTGCAGTGTGGCTGGTGACGCGATCCGCGTCATTCCCGGCGCCTGGTGACGTATTTAGACCGGCGCCGCGCTGTTAGCTTCAAAATGCGCACTGCGCATGCCCAATGCGCATGCGCAGTGCGCATTTTGAAGCTAACAGCGCGGCGCCGGTCTAAATACGTCACCAGGCGCCGGGAATGACGCGGATCGCGTCACCAGCCACACTGCAGCCTCCTACGACACAGGGCACAGCGGGGAGGCACGAATTTGAATCCTGGATGTAGATCACGCCTATTCAGGCGTGCTATGAAGCAGAGGGGCAGTCTTGATGAGTGACTATGAATAGCATAGTCACTCATTATCAGCACTAATCAGGTACTTATAAAACGTTTTTATTCAATGTCACTTAATGCTTTTAGGAGGTAAAAAGAGTGTAGGAATAGTGTTAATATGCTCTAGGGACAGGTTTTAATAGGTTTACATGCGTTTTGGGGGTGACAGGATCCCTTTAAATCTAGAGAAAAATAAAGACCATCTGGCCTGTTTAGGGGTCAACCGCTTTGCATATTCAATGTAGGCTAAATTTTTGAGATCTGTCACCACGGTGACTGGATGAATAGCTCCTTCCAAAAACTGCCTCCATTCTTCAAAAGCGAACTTGACAGCAAACATTTCTCGATTGCCCACGTCATATTTTCTTTCAGCAGGAGTAATTTTTTTACAGAAAAAGGCACATGTTCGCAAGTTAGTTAAGGTCTTTGGACCTTGAGACAACACAGCCCCAACACTGATCTCAGAAGCATCTACCTCCACAATTAATGGCCTTTGGAGGTCTGGTCGAACAAGCACAGAAGCAGACATACAACACTTTTTCAAATTTTCAAAAGCCCTCGCTGCTTCTGGCGACCAAGCCTTTACCTCTTCCCCTTTATGAATGAGGTCCTGTAAAAGGCTTAACAATTTGGGTAAAACTTCTAATGAATTTTCTATATTAATTTGCAAACCCTAAAAAGTGCTGCAGGGCCTTGAGGTCGCTGGGTTGAACCCAATCAATGATGGCCTGAACCTTCCCAGGATCCATCTTAAAACCGGAGGCAGACACAATGAAACCCAAAAATGATATTTCCTGAACAGTTTAGCGATCAAACAATTATCTCATAACCTATGCAGAACCAGACGGATATGTTTATGATGGGAATGCAGGACAGGTGAGAAGATTAGAATATCATCTAAATAAACCACTATAAGGCTGCATTCACACATTGCGTATTTTGCTGCGCTTTTTTACGCGCGCTTTTCAAAATACGCAATGTGCCCTTTGTCTGCCTGCAAAGTGAATGTGAAATTCACTTTGCAGTGCAGACATTGCGCAAAAATACGCAGTGCGTTTTCAGGGAGAAAGCGCAGCTGCGTAAAGAATTGATATGTCAATTGTTTACGCAGCTGCTCCTGCTTCCTCCTCCCCTCTGTGACAGCTGTGGCCGCCCATTAGATTTCACAGTGTATTAATATACACTGCGAAATCTAAATTAAACAGAGGCAAGTGTATGAAAAATAAAAAAGAATTAAATACTTACCCTCCGACGCCTTTTCTCGGTCCCGGTCTCACGTTCCAAGTGAGATGTGTTCTGACAGGACCTGTGGTGACATCAGAGGGGCGTTCCCGGGCACTTGGCACTCGCGGTCATGTGATACATATCACATGACCGCGAGCAGCCAATCAGCGCTGGGAACGCCCCGGGAACGCCCCTCTGACGTCACCACAGGTCCTGGCAGAAGACCTCTCACTTGGAACCAGAGATCGAACAGCGGGAAAAGGCGTCGGACAGGTGAAGTATTCATTCTTTTTTATTTTTCATTCACTTGCTTTTGTTTAATTTAGATTTCTCAGTGTGTATTAATACACTGTGAAATCTAATGGGGCTGTCAGAGGGGAGGAGGAAGCAGGATTCTTCCTCCCCTCTGTGACATCACTGCGCTTTCTGGAGTAAAGAAAGCGCAGTGTGTGAAAGCCCCTGCGTATTTTGTTGCGATTTTTTGCGCGGCCAAAAAACACGGCAAAAAGCGCGCGCAAAAAGCGCAGCAAAATACGCAAATGTGTGAACGCAGCCTAAATCTCCCAATAAAATCAGGAAGAATATCATTCTTAAAATTCTGAAAAATAGTAGGAGCATTAGTTAAACCAAAAGGCATAACGAAATTTTCAAAAAGACTTTCAGATGTCAAAAACACTGTCTTCAACTCATCACCCTCACGAATACGTTTCAGATTATATGCTCCTCTGAGATCCAGTTTGGAAAACCATTTGGCCTCCAAAAGCTGATTATACAGATCAGGGATGAGTGGAAGTGGATAAGTATTCTTAACAGTTATTTTGTTTAGTTCACGGAAATCGAAGCAGGGACGAACCCCTCCATCTTGCTTTTTAACAAAAAAGAACCCGGCAGCCACCGGCGATGAGGAAGGCCGGATATGACTGTAAATGTTCAGCAGTATAAACCTTTATGGATGTCCGCTCAGGACCAGACAAGTTATACAAGCGAGCCTTGGGTAATATGGCATTAGGAAGGAGATTAATAACACAATCATAGGATGGTGAGGAGGTAAGATCTCATCCTCATTTTCTGAAAAAAACATCTCCGAAGTCTTTCAGGTATTTCGGAAGACCCTCCAGACTAACTGAGCAAATATGCACAGATTTAAGACAGTTTTCAACACAATAAGTACCCCATTTGATAATATCTTTAAGATTCCAGTCTTTCTTCTTTCTTTCTTTTCTTTTAATGATCTTTTTATTGAACAATAAGGATATACAATCAAATATTCAACAATTGTCATTCCCTAACAGAAGGGAGAATGCGTAGCAATCAGTGTACATAACAACGTTATTCAAAAGAGTGTTTGAGATACGAACATTGCTTCCATTTCACACATTAGGAATTATTATAATAGAAAGAGTTTGATTAATTACTCTAAATCAAGAGTAAAGAGTATGAAGGTATGAGAAAGTTAACAAAGGAAAGAATAAGGGGTAAGTTGGGAGTGGGTGGGAGGGGAGGACGGGGGGTCGGGTGCGCGAGAGAGGTCTAGGTATTTAATTCACTCAGAGCTATATGTTGACATGAATTCGGTAGTCGACCGATAACACATCCAAGGTGCCCAGATTTTTTCAAAAGTTTCGTGTGAACTGAATGAGAGAGCCGCTAGTTCTGCTGCACGATACACCAAATCTATTTCCCGTATAATTTGGGTTTTTGATGGAGTCAAATCGGATTTCCAAAGGGTAGAGATAAGAAGTCTACATGCAGCTATGATGTTGGAAGCTAGTTTAGAGATATAAAGTTCTTTCGGCCATAAGAAAAAATTGAGAAGAGCTGTGAGAGGTGTAAGGGCCACTTCCCGTTGTAGAACGTCTGTGAGTAATGTTGATACCAACAACCAGTAGGCTCGGACCAGGGGGCATTGCCACCACACATGTAAGTATGTTCCTATATCGGAGTTACATCTCCAGCAGGATTCCGATGTCAGGGGGTGCCATCTATGTATTTGTGAGGGGGTACGATACCACCTTGTCACTACCTTGTATGAGTTTTCTTGAATTTTTACACAGGGGGAGGGGCCATGGGATCCTCTGTATATTTGTCTTATTTGTTGTTCTGAAAACTCTATTTGAAGATCTCGTTCCCATAGGCCCAAAAAATCTCTCTTAATATGGGCAGAATCTAAAGTTAGTTGTTTGTATAGTAATGATAATACTTTATTGGGATCAAGCAGTTGTGCACATAAGTGTTCAAACAATGTCAGGGGTCTCAGAAAATTTAGATTTTTCATATGTTTGTGGATGTAAGCTTTCAATTTACCATATTGTAGAAAAGACATATTCGGCAGTGAGTTAGATTGTTGTATTTCTCTATGTGAAAGCAAAGCTCCATCTATTATTAGTTGGTCAATTGGAATGGGATCGGCTGGCCCCTGTCCCGAGTCCCCTGGATTGTTCGCTTGAGAATCCACCGGTAAACGGCCAACTAGGTCTCGCAGATCCAGAATTGGGGTCAGTGGAGGGAGCAGCCGGCCACACTCTTTTTTCCAGATAATTACGGTAGCTTTTGTGAAGGTGTTACTAATTAATTTTGGGTCGTTATAGAGATCTGGGAGTAATGCTAGGGACCTTAAAGGTATTTGTGTCATAGTTTCTTCAATAGAGAGCCATAATTTATGTGGCGGCCGCCTAATCCAGTCCACTATTCTCGTTAACATAGCTGCTGCATAGTATTTGCGTATGTCTGGAGCCCCCATACCCCCTTTGTCACGTGGTAATGCTAGTGTCCGATATTTGATGCGTGGTTTCTTATTGTTCCAGATAAAATTTAAAATGAAGGTGTGGATTTTGTTTAATATATATTCCGGGATGCGGATTGGGAGCATTTGGAATAGATATAGAAATTTTGGCAAAATTATACTTTTAAGTAAGTTTTTCCTTCCCATCCATGATAGAAAGGGCGCTCTCCATGAATTAACTGTTTCTTTTGCTCTTTCCAGTGCGGGTATGACGTTAAGGGATAGAAGGTCTTTATCCGTGTGTCCTATCTTTATACCTAGATACGTGATGTATTTGTCTGGCCATTTGAAGGGATATGTATTTTTATATTTGTCTATGATAGGTTTGGGAATGTTGAGACTTAGTGCCTCTGACTTAGACAAGTTGATTTTATAGTTGGAAAGTCGGCCATATTTTTCTAGGGTTTGCACAAAGGCAGGGATGCCCCTATCTGGTTCAGATAGAATTACCAGCAGATCATCCGCAAATGCGGCTGACTTGTGGTGTACCTTGCCTATTTGGAATCCTTTGATTTCCTTATTCATTTGAATGCTTCTTAACAATGGTTAATAACGTATAATAAAGGGGACAAGGGGCATCCCTGTCTCGTGCCATTTTTTATAAGAAAAGAATCTGAAAGCATGTTGTTAATTCTCAGTTTAGCTGACGGGGAAGTATACATTTTGAATATGGCTTCTACTAGAAGGGGGGGTACATGGAAAGCCATTAGGGTACTACGGAGGAATGTCCAGTCCACCCTGTCAAAGGCCTTCTCGGCGTCAGTGCTCAGTAGGACTGTGAAGGATGGATTATATCTTATCTATTAATCTTAGTTTTTATACTCATATAGCATTAAATGAAACAATAAGTTTTTTCTATATTCAGGTACGTATCCAACATCTTCTCTCTTTCTCTTCTTTTTCTCTTCTCTCCTTGTCTCTCTCCCCCCTCCATCTATTTCTTTCTCTCTTTCTTTCCCACTATGAATTTGTGAACAAGGAGCTGTTTTGTAAACAAAGTGTCTCCTTAGATGCGTATGCTGGAAAGAAGATATAGCTGTGCAGAAGTTGCCTTGAAAATGGACAAGCTGATTGGTCCTCACTGTGCTTGCAACAGGCCGTGCTATGGGAAAACCAAGATAACTTGTATCACAGCAGTCAAGGGATGATACCATGACGTGATGAAGAACGGACTCTCAGAATACAAGGAACTATTATTATTAACAAACATAGACATTAGCTTAATCCCACCTAACTCCCACCCTGCCATGGACATTTACATGCTTATCTTTTAGACTATAAAATGCCCTGTACCCGGATATTGGGTTCAGTAGTTGTTGCCGTGTATGTTGTCATTATTAAACCTGGACACGCCATGAGCTTGAACCGGACTCTCTCAGTCTGATTTACTCTTATCTGGTACCACGTGTTCATAGTCTAATCTGGGATGGCTGGCGAGGGAGTGGAACAGTAAAATTTGAACCCGACAGGACCATGCGCTTGTGATGTATTTTGGCGTGTTGCATTAAGTGTAATATTCTGCCTGCGTTGTCTCTTCCCTCCCGACCTCGCACAAATCCTGTCTGTTCCAGCGAGATCAGTTGTGGGATCAGGCCCGTCAGGCGTCTTGCTATTAAGCTAGCGAATATTTTCAAGTCAACATTAAGCAAGGAGATGGGCCTGTAGCTCCCACACTGTGCCGGATCTTTGCCCTCTTTATGCAGAAGCGTAACATGTGCCTCTAAGGATTGGGAGGGAAGAGTGCTGCCATGAAGAACTGCATTACACATTTTCAACAGGTGTGTGTTCAGTTCTGGATAAAATGTCTTATAATAGAGCAGTGAGAAGCCATCTGGTCCCGGAGATTTGCCCGATTGGCCTTCAGACAGGATGGACTGGAGTTCCTCTAATTCAAAGGGTCTTGTCAACCACTTCTGTTGTTGTTCATCTAGTTTTGGCAAAGATAGGGATGTGAGGAATGAGTCTATTTCTTGTTTTCTCTGACTTAGGTTTATTTCAAGGTCATGCGGTCTTATCTGGTATAAATTTTTATAGAATGTTAAAAGTTCTGCAATGATTTGTTCATAGTTTTGTGTTATTTGGCCCGAGTCTGTTTTAATCTTGTGGATGAAGGTTCGAGACTGTCTCTTTTTAATCAATGATATCATTAACCTAGAGGCTCTATCACCATGCACCATTAGGCGATTTCTCCAGTTTGTGAAATATTTAGCTGCATTTTTATTGAGGAGATCCTTTAGGCGTTGTCTACACTCTGCCAGTTTTATCATGGTAGAGTGGGTTAATGTTATCTGGTGTTGTTTCTCCAGGTGAATAATATCTTTATACAACTTCTCTATGTCAGCTTTCCTTTGCTTATTTCGGAACGATGCTATAGATATTATAACGCCTCGTAGTGTTGCCTTGTGTGCCTCCCAGATAATTGTAGGATCTACTTCAGAGATGTTATTGTGTTGAAAGTAATCTTTAATGGCTGATTGAATTTTAAGTTTAATGTCTTTAGAGTTTAATAGGGATTCGTTCAATCTCCATGTTCTAGTAGGCTGAGTAGGTCTTCCACATTCGAATTTTATAGTTACCATTGCATGATCCGAGTATAGGGCCGGGAGGATTTCAGTTTCTATAACTGCTGGAAGGAGGGTTTTGGACACAAATAAATAGTCCAATCGGTGGTAGTTGTCATGGGGATGGGAATAATACGTATAAGTTCTATCATGAGGGTGGTGGTATCGCCATATATCTATCAAGCTCGCTGCATGGAAAGAGGACCTTATTTGGGCTAGGTCTCATTTTGAGATGTTGCTTTTTCCTGCTGAGGTATCTAATAGAGGTTCTAGTGTTATGTTTAAGTCTCCACCAATAAGGACTGGACCTTCAGCAAATAATGAGAGCTTGTTTTGGACCGTTTTGATCCAGGAAAAGTGTTTTTTATTTGGGGCGTATAAACTCCCAAGTGTAATCAAGGAGCCTTCCAATAATCCTTTTACAAAGATGTATCGGCCTTCATTGTCGACCAACTTCTCTATGGGGAGGAAAGGGACATTTTTTGCCAGTGCAATAGCTACTCCTCTGGCCCTTTTTTGGGCGAGTATGCATGGTACCAGGTATTATAGTAATTCTTTTCGAAGTTTGGTATTTTAGTTTCTAAAAAATGGGTTTCTTGTAGCAGTAAGATGTCATAACCTGCCTTCTTAAGGAAGTGTAATGTTTGGGACCTGGGAATAGGAGAATTGAAGCCGTGTAGGTTATGTGATACCACTTGGTATGACTTACGGTTGTTGGTCATAGCGGGTGTTCGAGTTCATGTAGACGTTGAGGCAAAGACTCTCTCGCGGGTTTTGGGACGGGAATGGGTGGGAAAAAACAGAAAGGATAGAAGGGAACAGTAGAAAAAGTTTTCCTGAAAATACAAAGCAGGGTGAGGTTAGTGCATATATATACATTGTAGTATTAAACCTTTGCGCACTATAAATCCGAACAAACAGACTCTTCTCCATCACGACCATCCCGCCGCTGCGTAAGAGTCGCAAGCGATGGGGTAGACCGACAGAGGAGGTTTTACCTTTTAACACTAAATATAACTAACAGGCTGTTGTGCCTTAAACTTGTTAACCAGATAGTCTCTTGTAGTCTAGCCTATACATAGTTAAAACCTAATACAAGAACCAGAAGAAAAGCTATTAAGGGTGACCATGGGGAAGTTTAACCACCCCAAAGACGCCCGTGTGAGCTAACAGAATAGTGTACGTCCATCACAACGGTTGTCTGAAGATTTAGATTACAATTCCTATCATCCATAGCATAGTTTACATTTAAGTAGTAGGATTATGCTCAGGCCTCACGGTGTATGAGAGGAGGCGAAAGGAATGTTGACCTTCCAGGCCGGTTATGGTAACAAGGGATCGTAAATATATCGATGTCTCAGTCATGAGTCTTAAGAAGAAAGAGGAAAGCGCATTAGATCTTCTCTATCTATCATCCATTCGGACTGTCTTCTCCTCGGGACTCGGCCAACTTGGAATTTTTACGTTTCGTTCTTTGGGACTTTGGCGTCAGATGAGTTTGCCACGATGGTGGTTGCTGCAGCGGTGTCATCCGGTATGCAGCTCCCACTTCCTCCAGATTGGGGTAATGTTCTAATTCGATACTTAGTTCCTGGCACATCCATTTGATGTCAGCTGATGTTCGACCTTGGATCCTTTTTTCTCCAGCCGTGACGGATATGCCGAAGGGGAACAGCCATCTGTATGGGTAGTGTCTTTGGTGGAAAATTGTAGTTAACGGTTTCAAGAGGCGCCGTTTAGTTAGGGTTATCCAAGAGAGATCCTGGTATATCTGAATTGGGGAGCCATTGCATGTAACAGTGGATTTCTCCCTGGCCCTCCTCATGACCAGTTCCTTCGTCCTGTAATCCAGGAAACGGCAGATTACATCCCGTGGAGATTCGTCCGATGGCGGTTTCGGGCGTAATGCTCTATGCACTCTCACTAGTTCCATGTCTGATGGGTCATCTGATTGTAGCAATGAGCGGAATGTGTCTATGATGGTTGGAGTCAAGGCATCTTGTGTTATTGTTTCAGGAACTCCCTTCAAGCGCAGGTTATCTCGCCTGTCCCTGTTCTCATGGTCTTCCAACATCGTATAGATCTTGTTAAGGTGGTCTTCATGGTGTTGGAGACCTGAGAGAGTAGCGTTGGTTTGTTTGATCACCTCTGTATTGGCCGATTCCAAGGTCTCAACTCTGCGACCTGTCTGTGCTAGGTCCTGCTTAATATCCGCCATCTCTTTAGCCAGGGGTTCTAGAGCCTTGTGTAATATCTTTTTGAGATAGGATCTAGTGATCGGGAGTTCCTCGTCGTCATCAGTCCCCTCACAATCGCTGTCGTGATCTGGTTCCATGGTATCTTCGACCAGGAGTCGTCTCGAAGTTTTAGATAAGGACGACAGACCAGCTTGCTTTTTTAGATATTTATCTAGATCCACTTGTGTGGTATTAGTAGTTGCCTTAGTGGAAGATTTAGCGGGTTTTGTTGTAGATTTAACCATTGTGACGTATCAGAGAGGTTAAAGTCTATCTGGTTCTTGTTCTCCGTCAGCCCCCCCAGAGCGTCACGAGGCCCTCACATTATGGGGTCTAGCAGCACACAGAGAGAATCTGTTAATAGGAGGTTAGGTAGAGATCCAGAAGATGGGCGATCTTGGTGAAGGAGTAGATCTTTATAAGTTTTCCACTGAGCAGGTGGAGTGGATGGGGGTTGTTGTTATATTGCAGTCAGCAGTTGTATACATGTGTACATGATATTATTGTATGTCACCTTGAGTTCTGAAGAATTCCTTCTTGGGCCAGAGTAGTTGAAACTTAGGGTAGGCCACCAGTGCCCTCTGCTGGCAGTTAGTGGTATGGGTCAGTGGATGGTAGAAGGGCAGTGAAAGAGTTAATCCAACATTCAATGTTCTTGTGCCTGTAAGTTTGAGGTGGAGTGATGTGGGATATTGCCGTAGATAATACTCCTTTCTGTATATTGTCCTTTAAACTTTATCAAGGTGGCAGTGCTTTATTTAAAAGACAAATCACACTGAAACTGTGTCAGGCCTGATGTCTCAGAGTCAGGGTGGGCTTCCAATTTAAGATTCCAGTCAATGATTGGATTATGCATACGCAGCCAAGGAATACCCAACACAATTCCAACAGGTAAATTGTCCAAAACATAGCAAGAGATTAGTTCCGTGTGAAGGGAACCCAACTTGAGGGTGAACTCCACAGTAAAAAACTGAACCAAATTCTTGAGCAATAGAGTTCTATCAATGGCCATGATTTGAATGGGGTTTACTAACTTAACTATCCAAAATTCTAACTTCAGAACCAGTCCTTAATGAATAAAATTGACCACTGATCCACAGTCAATAAATGCAAATTTTGGCAGACTAATTTAGAGAGAAACGTTCAGCATTCAACAATACTTTATCGGAGGAGTAAAAGGGTACCTGGACGCCTGCGTGACCTCCTCGACAAACACCCAGACTTAGGCGTTTCCTGATGGCTTGTTCGCTGCAAGTCTTGTCAAGCAATCCTTTAAGAAATTACCAGCTTGGCCACAATAGGAACAAAGTCCAAGTTCCCGATGGCGTCTTGTCTTATTGATCCTTGGACGGGCAGCTCCAACCTCCATAGGTTCCATCTCAGGTAAACGAACTGTACCAGATGGATGAAATGGAACACCTTGTTGAAACTCGCATCTCTCCCACATCCTCCGATTCATGTGGATAGCCTTTGTCATGGCCTCCACCAAACAACCAGGTGGAGCATGTAGAGCCAGGGCATCCTTTATAGACTCCGAGAGACCCCTGAGGAACTGGCATCTGAGAGCTGCATCATTCCACATGACCTCAGAAGACCACTGCCAAAACTCAGTACAATAGTCTTCTGTTGTGCGGGTGCACTGTGTCAGATTCATGATCCTTGTCTCTGCCGCCAAAAAAGGCGTCAACCGAAAGACGTTCAGGAGCAAAAGAGGGTAGAGAAAATGCCCAAGTCTGAGGACACTCCCACAGAACTGATATTATGATTCCCACCCGCTGTGACTCATTCCCTGAGGACCGAATGCGCAAGGTAAAAAATAGTTTACAACTCTCCTTGAAAACTCTGAACTGGTCTTTTTCCCCAGAGAACTTGTAAGGGAGTGCTACAACAGGTTCAGAGGGGCTCAAAGATATATCAGCAGGTTCAGAAGTCAAGACAGCAGTCAGAGGAGAGAGTTTCTGAGTGGCAGAAAAAAGCATTAGACATCTGGCCCTATAACTGAGTCTAAAGGCCCTGTTACACAGTATGATATAGTTAACGATATCGTTGCAACGTCATATGTTTGGTGATGTTGCAGCGACGTTGAAACGACATAGTTGTGTGTGACATGTACACATTGTTGTGTGTGACATGAAGTTCATTCATCGTTGGTTGTTGGTAAATGACCCGGACCATTTTTTTATCGTTGGTCTCCAACTGGCTGGCCATCATCGGCGTGTGTGACAGCAGGAAACCAACATTCAACGAGTTCCCAGTGCCGCACAGTACATGCTGGGAGCTGGTAATCAGGGTAAACAGCGGGTAACTAAGCACAGCGCTCTGCTTAGTTACCCGCTGTTTACCCTGGATACCAGCGTTTTCACTGGTCCTGATCGCTGGTGAGTCTGCCTGTTTGACAGCTCACCCATCGTTGGTCGGATCGCTGGGACATCGTACTGTGTAACGGGGCATTTAGAGGCTGCCAATTTGTTATGTTCCAAGGCCAGAATCTGGACTAACTCAATCAGATCAACCACCTGATCATCCAAAGTACATAAAGGATCCATAGGTGGAGGGAAAAAAAATTATGGTCAATAGTAATGTATACTTCCCACCTCCCACATGTATTGTAGGTAGAGGTGATTTTATCTGCCTGCACCTGGGCTTGCTCCACATAAGGGGGTCTGACTGCAACCTGCAGTGCAGTGATGGTTTTGTATCTGGCTACTGATGGTAAGTTTTTTTTCTGATGCCGCCTTTTATGAGTAGTTTTTATACTACTTACTAGTAGTAAAGAGAGGTCAAAACAATCTGCGGTCAGGTCCAGGAAATGGCGCAGTACAGCAAGGGGGTCAAGTCCAAGTAAGAAACAAAGCCAGGCAGGGACTGGTTCAGGACACAGAGAGATCGAGTCCTACACAGCCAAAAGAAAATTTACAATTGACCTAGAGCAGAGCTACAAGCTGGTTTAAATAGGTTCTTAATTAAGTGAGCTGAATTTAGGTAATTGAGGTATAGAGCCAGCCCAGCCTGACAGTCTCCACACACCTAGAACAACACAGGAAATGTGGAGATCGTGACAAACGTCTCTTGCTTTCCATAACTTATTTTCAAAGAGGACAAAAACCTGATTCCGTGGTTTTTGAGCTCCGTTTTCCTGACATAAATTTCACTCAGACATAACTAGCTGCGATTGAGGCTCTTGCTTTCCCTTATTTATTCTTATAGAGGACAAAATTAATTCTGTGGTTTCTGAGATGCATTTTGCTGACACAGGTTTCACATTGACATGACTAGTCATTATAGAGGCTCTTGCTTTCCATAGCTTATTCCTAAAGAGAACAAAACATTGATCCTGTGATTTCTGGGTCCCATTTTCCTGATGCAGGTTTCATGCCAAAATGACTTGCTTCACATAACTTATTCCTAAAGCTGATAAAAAGTTAATTCTGTGGCTTCTGAGCTCCTTTTTCCTGACACAGGTTTCACGCCGGTATGACAAGCCATGATAGAGGCTCTTGGTTTCCATAACAAATTCCTAAAAAAGACAAAAACTTATTCTGTGGCTTTTGAGCTCCATTTTCCTGACACAGGTTCCACTCTGGCATGTTTCAATGTGACAGATGCGGTATGTAGGCAACATAATTGTGAAGCAGTGCCTGGGGCTGTGCTTTACTCGTCCCAGCACACACCACATTAAAAGGGGAGTTCTGGGTGGTGGGTGTGTCTTGCTGAGGTTACTTTAAATATATTCAGGCCATATGCCCTGTCACGCCCCTCGTCTGTTCGCTGTCTGCACTGGGCGGTATTAGGTGTAACGGTCATGGGGGCGAGTGTGGGGGAGTGAATCCCCTGTGCCATGGTACCAATCTTGGCTTAGAGGGGCATAACAAAGCGACTACTTTGTCTTCCCTAAAGCCCCTGATGTTAGGTTAGGCTTGAGCTGGAAGGTAGACACCAGGAATTACTCCAAGGGATCTCAGGACCTCAACAGCTGGCTATGAAGGTCAGGGATGCAAGCACAGACACCGATGTAGGCAAGTATAGTCTTAAGGTAAAGTTGATTACCGACTTTACGGCTGATGCCTGCAGGTGCAGCAGGTATGAGGGCACAGCTGGTTCGGGCAGATGCAGCAGCTGTGGGGGCATAGCACGTTAGGCAGGTGCGGAAGGTATGATGGCTGAGCTAGTTCTCACTGGTGCAGCAGGGGGGGTGGGCCAGTTGGTACAATAGGTTCAGGCAGGGTACTTAGGACACAGGCATGGGTTAGTGGAATGCACGTACAGGAAGTACAAGCACAGGGTCAGGGTCAGGATATTGGGAAAGGGATGTGAGAACTAGTAACTGTCTCTAGCAAAAGACCACGTTGATAAGGCACTTACCATAAGAGGAAGGTGCCTTAAATATGAGTAAGGCCACGTGCACACACTGACTATTTGATGAGTTTTTTACCTCAGGATTTGTAGCCAAAACCAGGCATGGATGATTAAATACAGAAGTGGTGACGTGTTTCTATAATACTTTTCCTCTGATTGCTCCACTCCTGGTTTTGTCTACAAATCCTGAGGTAAGAAATTCATCAAATACTCAGCGTGTGCACGAGGCCTAAGGGCGTTCTGCCTAAAATGTGTAAGACTAATATGCATCTGGTCATATGCTTTTAATTAACTCCTATTTTTTTATGGAATTGCAATAAAGACAATTTTTATTTATATCCGTGGATGCAGGGGCGTAACTACAACAGGTGCAGGGGCTGTGATTGCACCCGGGCCCAGTAGCCTAGGGGTCCCCAAAAGTCCATTTGGCCTATAGAAAAAGACTATTGCTATTAAAGATTTTTAATAATTGGGGCCCCGTTGGAGCTTTCGCATCAGAGCCCATGAGTTCAAGTTACGCCACTGCGTGGATGTATGTGCTTGCATCTTCCTTCTTTTCCTGTTTGTACCACCAGGTTAAAGGCAGCACCCAGGATTGATGTCCAGCATATCACTCAGTCAGTGAGCACCTATATCATTTTTGTTCCACGGTACCTTAACTATCCTGTGCTTCTGAGCCAAGGCTTAGCAGTCCCAGGTAGGGCACATTGGCCCTTTAAGAATAATGGGAGTGCTGCTTGTGATCCAAGCACGCTCCTGGGTGACCTGTGCAGTATACACAGGCCTAAGGAGCCAGAGGCAGAAGACTGTGCCCAGCAAACACCACGGGACTGCTGAAGAGGTGGGTTTGCTGGTTTTCCAGCTACAGGGATGCCAGCACAGCAGGCGGTGCTACATTAGGTCAGTGTGCACCAAGATATAATTTAATTGTTTGCACCAGGTGGTATTAGGCTAGTGTGCATCATGCTATATTAGAGTAGTTTGCCCAGGCTGTATTTGGCCAGTGTGAACCAGGCTGTATTAGACCGGTATGCATCAGGCTATATCAGAGCGGTTTGCCCCAGGCTGTATTAGACCAGTGTGCACTAGGCTGTGCACTAGGCTGTATTAGGCCCCTTTCACATCAGCATTTTTCGCACACTTGCCGCAAGCCCCGTGCATTGTCTATGGGGCGTGCGCAAGTGCAGTATTGCCGTGATCCGGCACTTGTTCAGTTGCATTTTTTTTTATTGCCGCAAGTGGTGGATTGTGGCAATGCTGCACTTGCCGCACCTGCCGCAAGCCCCATAGACAATGCATGGGGCTTGCCACGAGTGTGCCACAAGTGCGGCTGTTAGGCGGCAGATGCGGTAAATCTGCCGGTTCTGCCGCAATCATCAAAAAATGCTGATGTGAAAGGGGCACTGAATACAATATCTACGCTATGTGTTGGCAGCCATGGTGCAAACACCTGTTGCTTAGTGGCTGATCTAGTTTGCAAAACTCAAGCAGCTACCATGCAAAGGCAAGGGTTAGGTTAAAATGAAAATATGTGCCCACTGTTGCTGGACTCATGTCCCAAACAATAGTGGCACCTACCCAGAGTATATGCGGCCAACATTACCTTGGAGCCTATCATTCACTGCTGTCAGGACATTGTAACACACACACAAGGTGTATTCCCTATGTAGTGCGCCTTTTCTCTAATAGCTGTGTCATCCTGTTTGATATTACAGATGACGAGGACTCAGTGTCTGGGGAGGGACAACAGTCCTCAACGCACCCGGGACACCACTACCACCTGTCCCGGAGGGCCCAGCCACTCCATCAACTCCCAGGACTGCACCATCCCCAGGGCCAGAGGGTGAAGACATGCCCTCACCACCTGGGACTACACCATCCCCAGGACCAGAGAGTGAAGACATGCCCTCACCACCCGGGACTCCACCATCCCCAGTGCCAGAGGGTGAAGAAAGTGCCACACCACCCGGGACTCCACCATCCTCAGGGCCAGAGGGCGAAGAAAGTGACACACCACCAGTGGCCCAAGGCTTGGCTGCAGGCAGCCCAGGCCCCCTGGGAGTACAAAGCCACATCCTGTGGCCACACACCCCCAGCCCAGGAGCCACACCACCCCTAGTATCTCAAGCTCCCTGGCAAGCCCTGGTGTCCCCACACCCTCACATTGAGCCTGCAGGTGGTGCGAATGGTGGTAAGTGTCTGCTGACACATACAACCTTTACAATGTACTTACTGTGGTGTGCTTCAGACACCAGTATGAGTCTTTTTTTAAATGTTTTGCAGAAGGACAACGAGCACCTGCGGCCAGCTGGGCTGTTAGCCCATCCCCATCTCCTCCTGATGATGATACCCGGGATGGTGATGTGCAGCGTATGTATGAGCAATTACAATTCTCTCAAATACCCACCTAAACATAACCAGGTAAATCACTAATCTCCTTATTTCCCCTACAGATGTACAAACTATTGCCGAGCTGGTGCAGGCTCACCAGGAGGCCCAGCAGCAGATGGAGAGGGCACACCAACAAGGGCAGCAACAACTTGCCCGGTTGGGTGCCATGATCCTCGCCCTCCAGAGAGCCCAGTCCCGCATGGGCCGTAACCCATCACCCCCACCCAATAATGGGACCACACACCCATAAACATTGTTGTCCATGTTGGACCATTTTTGTTTCCCCTGTTGCCCTGTTCGCAGCTTTTGTTGTTTAAGGCCACATTGGCCTCTTTTCTTATAGTGTCCCACATTGGGACAGTGGGTAGTGTGTCTTGGCTACTCCTAAGCTAAACCAGACTTGTGGTTTGGGATGGCAATGTTGTCCAACATGTTGTTGATTAATAAAAATATGCCCAGCAAATTCCAGTATCATCCCTTTTTACAATACACACAGGTTAAATATATTGCATTTTCTATTTTAAAAACACACTGGGCCACGTTGGAACTACAGCTATATGTCGTGACATATTAAACATGTCACCATACTGTACCATAACAACCGCCATGCCCCCCAATATGTAATCAATGTCTCCTATATGACACCCACATAACCCAACACACACACTCGTGTACGTCACACAGATATGGACATAGTGTTGTGGAACTGAAACTTTTATTATTGTTTTTTTTTGTTTTTCAAAAGGAATTTTTTCCCAAAATAAAAAGGCCCAAAGAAGGCCAATATAATGTCCCCAATACATTTTGTGACCAAGATTGTGCATTGTTTAGTAGTTCTCTAAGTCTTACTCCTCCTCTGCTGGATCAGACAATGGGGCCTCCCCCTCCTCCTGTTCATAAATCCATTGGCCCTGAGAGGCGGCAGCTCGCCTGGTGTTTCTTCTAGGGGGAGGTGGAGTGTCACGAGTTTGTGTCCTCCTCACCATGCGTCTGGCGGGCGCAGTGGGCCCTGGGGTGGTTTTCCGGGGGAATGTCCATGACGCTCCCCATCGCAGGGACCCATCCACGCCCGCCTCCAGGACACGAAACATGGCCTGCTCTGCAATGTTCCGGTGCTCTGGCTCCATGCGGGCCAACATCTCGCTGGCGATGTACCCGAAACCAGTGCCGGGGATCCTCTCATGATCCAGGAGGACCCGTTTCGCCCAGGTACCCAGCTCCGTGATGGGTGGGGCTGGTGGTCCTTGTCGTCTAATCTCAGAGCTGGGACCTGGGCCCGGCCCCCCACCACTGGTCCTGGGCATTAGCTCTCCCGCAGATGTGGATGGGAGAGCCTCGGCAGCTGCTGACTCCTCCTCACTGGAGCCAGGCGCCAGAGGGGCCTGAAAAACAAACAAAAGAAAAAAATAAGCCACATGATGCAATATAATTGATGATAGTACCACAACCAAACACCCCACACAACATAGAGGCAAGCTCACCATGGAGAACACCAAAAGACACAGGAGCAGAGTTTGGAGTACCAAAAGCCAAACAATTACACAAGTGCAGTATAGTCACCTGAGGATCCACATTGCCAGGTAAAGTGGCCACAAACAACCCAAAACAATCAGAAAATACTTAGACCCCAAAATGGATATGGAAATGACCTAATGCACACAAACATCAGCAAACAAATGTGTGTAGAGCACACGGAAAATAATGTCTATGAGTTCACAATAACATGCGCCCCCACTTACCGTCTGTCCAACAGAGAACTTGTGATGAGACACTACTAGCTCAACGCACATTCCAGTCGGGGCGGGGTTACGCCCCACCACAAATTTTTAAAGCTCAACCTGACCAATCACAAAATCACAAAATAAAAATGTAGGCCAAAAATTGGTCCCACCTACGTACGCCCAGGTGGCTACATTGATTAAGACACGCCGCTGCATTCTGATAGGTTACTTCACATATAAAATGCTCTCAAGGCAGATGTTGGACACGCTTGCTGCCCAGAGTCATTAAGTACTGATATGCCAACATGATCTGTGATGTGTGTGGTTTTGCATTTACAGCCCTATAACATTTGGGAACGCTATTGTGTAGTCTACGTGACGCCCAAGTGGTGGGATATGTAGTGATTCATTTTTTGGGCCCAGATATACTCTTGTGTGCTGACAAATGGATGCATGAGTGTTTGAACCAAAAAAAATCGTATTGTGTTTGATTAGCCTTTTTGCCTTTGACATACAGGATCATGTATGAAGGATGCGTGTGTCTTTAGTTGCGGGGAGCATCTGAATTGAGGACACATAGTACTGTTGTCGACCACACACACTGGGACGTAGAAGGCTTTAAACAGAAATGGAGTGGGGCGTGTGGCATCAGCAAATGTATTGCTCTGCACATCCAGCATTCACAACACATCAGGGAAGTGTTTTGGACATGATGAGTATTCCATAGTCTGCTTCGTGCCGTGATATATTGAGCATGACACACAAAGGCTGTGGAACGTGTTTAATTACATAGTATAGATGGTTAATCAAAAATATCTGAAAAAAAATTGATGTACGTGTAGGGCCAAGCCTTGTGGTCACCCATGAACATTATGGGCATGTATATGGCCTTACGCTCAGGATGTTTTGCATTTCACAAGGGCTCCAGGAGGGCCAGGGCTGTTGAGGGACTATGTTTGGGTATCTTCCTGGGCAATGTTGGGTTGGGCCTTGGAATGGGGAAATATCTGTGTGGGCTGCTGACCACAGTTGGGTATGCTCTGGGCAAGTGGGCAGAAGATGTATAGAAAAGGAGGTGGTTTGTGTAGGATGATGTCTGAAGAATCGTTCTTGTACTGATGTTTATTTGTATCATTATTCCAGGTGTTAGTACGTGAGATGATGTTCGACCCTGATGGAGATGTTATCGTGGTTCTTGCCTTGGTGGAAGAGCAATTGTGGCTGGAGGATAGATATGAGAGGTTGCGGGCTCGCAGACCACGGCATGTGTGGGCTCGGCATTGGCTTCGCCGCCGCCACATGCAGCTGTTGCTTGAGCTGGAGGATCGTAGTCCGCATGATTTCAGGAACTACCTCCGTATGTCCGAGGACTCTTTCACATTCCTTCTGGAATGCATAAGGCCATTGATAGCCCGTCAGGACAATGTAATGCATCAAGCTGTATCAGCTGAGGAGCGTTTGGCAGTAACTTTGCAGTTCCTGGCTACAGGTCGGTCAAGGACCGACCTGCAATACACTTCACGTGTATCACTGTTCCTGCTGAGCCGCCTGATCCCCGAGACGAGTGAGGCCATCTGGAGTAGTCTGCTGCCATCCTATCCTATATGCAGTTTCCAGAAACACCCACTCAATGGATGGAAGTAGCCAGAGAGTTTGAAGACCGCTGACAATTTCCAAACTGCGGTGGTGCATTGGATGGTAAGCACGTGAGAATAACTAAACCCCCAAACTCGGGGTCTTTGTATTACAATGACAAAGGTTATTTTAGTATTGTCCTCATGGCCCTTGTGGATGCGAACTATGAGTTCCTCTACGTGGATGTTGGAATGAACGGGCGCATCTCAGATGGGGGTGTGTTCGCACACTGCTCCATAGCGCAAGACCTAAGGACAGGTGGGCTGAACTTGCCCTCAAATGAAGAGACAACCCATCATCTCAACTATGCATTTGTGGGGGATGAAATCTTCCCACTTCAGACACACCTACTACGGCCATATCCCCAGAGGACCCTTACTTCTGAGCAGCGCCTTTTCAATTACCGGAAATCCCGGGCCCACCGTGTGGTTGAAAATGCGTTCGGGATCATGGCCAATACATTCTGGGTTTTTCATACACATATGCATATAAAACTGGAATCTATGATTGTGGTAGTGCTGGCCTGCAGTGTGCTGCATAACTTCCTGCGTCGTAGGGATCGCTCATCATACACGCCGGCACGTAATGTGGATTCAGTGGACCCCAAAACAGGGGAGGTTCGTCCAAGGCCTTGGCGTGATACTGAACATGATGTGGCGCCACTCCAGCTGCTGAGCCAGGGTCGGACTCAGCAGGAGGCCAGGAACAGTGGAGACGCATACTGCGCCTATTTTAATGGCCCTGGGGCAGTGGCCTGGCAGCACCAGCAGGTGTAGTGTGGCTGGTGCTGTGAGGCATGAACATGATGTGGATGGTGTAGTCACCAGGGTGGCTACACCATGAGTATTTTGTTTTGTTTTTTTGTGTGCACAATCTTTAGTTAATATTTTTTTTTTTTTTGGTTTTGCACACTTTCCCATGTTTATTGTTTAACCATATTTATCATCATGTTCAATTTTTTGTTGAGATGTAAACACTTTTTTGTTCAGTTATTTTGTGTGTATGGTTGACCTTATTTTTTAATGATCAAAAAATAATAATTTTGCTAATTTGGATCCAAAAAACTACGTGTGTGTGTCGTTACTTGGGAATACATGGCAGTTGCACATAGCATTATGCTGTGCACAGAGGTATGTGGCCCATTCAAAGCTATTGATGGGTCCGTGAAACATTGTGTGTTAATATGCAGAACACAGGTTCAGCCCTTTGGCCTACAGTGTATGGCGCAACTGTGTGTACATATCCATTGTGATGTGTTGTGGCCACAGGGACACGTGTCCACACTCATTCATCAGCACAGGTTTTTGTGGGGACAGTAGGTACAGTCCATTACACACAAACATGTGTACACACACATAGTAGAGTGGTGGCCATGGCAGCTGTGCCATGGCATGGACCAATGTAAGCACATATGTGCTAAGTATTGTGTGTATGTTCCCACCTTCAGCTACAGACGCACACCTAGCAAACCATTGTGCAGTGTAAACCACTGTGCAGCTCCAAACCACTCCTGTGTGACGCTTGAGCGGCTCGAAAGTGTCTCGCAGGAGCCACTTGTCACAACACGAGCGTGTATTCCTTGTAAAAATCCGCAACAATGGCGTCACGTACTAGCCAGCCTTCCAGCACAGGCTGGCCAATCAGGACGCTATTGCGTTGTCCAATGATCGTGTTTTTGGCGCGGTGAAAATCTATTTGGCATGTCTATGTTTTTGCGGCGCAGAATAGGTACGCCCACATTCCATTGGGGATTGCGGCGTGTGAAGCGGCGACGGGAGGCCACCGGATGTTTCCCGCAGTTTGAGTGGCAACTTCCGGGGAGACATGTTTCGTTAGGTTGAGGGCGCAATTGCGGCGTGTAGATGCACCTTCGTCGTTCGGAGGCAACGCTTAAAAACGGGCACGCGCACGTTCGATTGCCTCCGATCGCCGCCAAAAGTTGCGGCGTGTAAAGGTACCATTAGAGTATACATCGAATCTTGTTGAAAAAACCTCCCAATGATAACAGTATAATATTCAAAATTAAAAAAAAAACTCTAAATACACTGTTCCAAATTATTAGGCACAGTAGAGTTTCTAAACATTTGATATGTTTGAAAAAACTGAAAATGCTCATTTGTTGAAATTTCAGCATAGGGAGGTCACATTCACTGAAATAAAAAGCTATTTAACTCCAAAACATCCTAACAGGCCAAGTTACATGTTAACATAGGAACCCTTCTTTAATATCACCTTCACAATTCTAGCATCCATTGAACTTGTGAGTTTTTGGAGAGTTTCTGCTTGTATTTCTTTGCATGATGTCAGAATAGCCTCCCAGAGCTGCTGTTTTGTTGTGAACTGCCTCCCACCCTCCTATATCTTTTGCTTGATTATACTCCAAAGGTTCTCTATAGGGTTGAGGTCAGGGAAAGATGGTGGCCACACATATCTCCTTTTATGCCCGTAGCAGCCAATGACACAGAGGTATTCTTTGCAGCATGAGATGGTGCATTGTCATGCATGAATATGATTTTGCTCCTGAAGGCACGTTTTTGCTTTTTGTACCATGGAAGAAAGTTCTCAGTCAGAAACTCTACTTACTTTGAAGAGGTCATTTTCACACCTTCAATGACCTTAAAGGGGCCTACCAGCTGTTTTCCAATGATTCTGGCCCAAAACATGACTCCTCCACCTCCTTGCTGACATCGCAGCCTTGTTGGGACATGGTGGCCATCCACCAACCATCCACAACTCCATCCATCTGGACCATCCAGGGTTGCTCGGCACTCATCAGTAAACAAGACTGTTTGAAAATAAGTCTTCATGTACTGTATAACTGGACCCACTGCAACCGTTTCTGCTTGTAAGCACTGTTTAGGGGTGGCCAAATAGTAGATTTATGCACCACAGCAAGCCTTTGAAGGATCCTACACCTTGAGGTTCGAGGGACTCCAGATGCACCAGCAGCTTCAAATATCTGTTTGTTGATTTGTAAGACCTTTTTAGCCACTGCTCTCATAATCCGATGAACTTGCCTGGCAGAAACGTTCCTCATTCTGCCTTTATCTGCACAAACACGTCTGTGCTCAGAATCAGCCACAAATCTCTTCACAGTACGATGATCACGCTTAAGTTTTCATGCAATATCTAATGTTTTCATCCCTTGACCAAGGCATTGCAGTATTTGTTGCTTTTTGGCAGCAGAGAGATCCTTTTTCATTCCCATGTTACTTGAAAACTGTGGCCTGGTTACTATTGTAGAACACTCAGTTTTCCTTTTATTGGGCTCACCTGCCAAACTAATTATCACAGGTATCTGAGATTGATTTCAGTGATCCAAAGAATCCTGAGACACAATACCACCAATGGTTTCATTGACAAAAAAAAAAAACCCTATGGCACTTAAAACCATTTGCATAATAATTTGGAACATGGTATAGAAGCATATTGGATGTTGCTAACTTGGAGAATTAATCTTATATATTTATTGTTATTATTATTATTTATTTAGAGAGCACCATTGAATCCATGGTGCTGTACATGACAAGGGGTTACATACAAACAATTTAAAAATACAATGAGCAAAGTAACAGTGACAGACTGGTACAGAGGGGAGAGAGGACCCTGCCCTTGCGGGCTTACATTCTACAGGACAATGGGAAGGGAAACAGTAGGTTGGGTCTGCTCAGGTGGTGGTGGAGCGCCGTGTCCAATGCTGGTGGTGAGGTGGCACCGTGGTCATTGCAGGCTGTAGGTTGTTCTGAAGAGATGGGTTTTCAGATTTTGCTTGAAGGTTCTGAGTGTAGGGGATAATCAGACGTGTTGGGGAGCAGAATTCCAGAGGATGGGGGATGCTCGGGCGAAGTCTTGCATGCGGTTAGATGAGGAACGTACGAGTGTGGAGGAAAGAAGGAGGTCTTGGGAGGATCGAAGATTACGAGTTAGATGATATTGGGAGATTAGTTCAGATATATTGGGGGGACAGATTGTGGATTGCTTTGTAAGTCAATGTTAGTAGTTTGAATTGGATACGCTGGGAATTGGGAGCCAGTGGAGGGATTTGCAGAGGGTAGATGTAGAGGAGCAGCGAGGAGAGAGGTGGATTAGTCGGGAAGGAGAGTTAAGGACAGATTGGAGAGGTGCAAGAGTGTTAGCAGGGAGGCCACAGAGGAGGAGATTGCAGTAGTCGAGACGGGAGATGAGGAGGGCACGCACTAGTAGTTTAGTAGATTGAGGGTTGAGGAAGGGACAGATTCTGTAAATATTTTTGAGTTGGAGGCGGCGGGAGGTGACGAGAGCTTTAATGTGTGGTCTGAAGGATAAGGCAGAGTCAAGGATCACTCCGAGCCAGCGGACTTCAGGTACAGGACAAAGTGTGATATCATTTATTGTGATAGATTAGGTAAGGGAGGTGTGCGAGATGGGTGAAAGATGATGAGTTCAGTTTTGTCCACATTTAGTTTAAGGAAGTGAGAGGAGAAGGAGGATTTGGCTGATAGACACTCTAGGATTCTGGACAGCAGAGAGGTGATGTCTGGGCAAGAGAGGTAGATCTGAGTGTCATCAGAATATAGGTAGTACTGGAATCAATGGAACTTTATGAGTTGTCCTAGGCCAAGGGTATAGATGAAAAAAAGAAGGGGTCCCAGGACAGAGCCTTGAGGGACCCCAGCAAAGAGGGGAAGGGGTGAGGAGGTAGTGTTGGAGTGAGAGACACTAAATGTGTGGCTGGAAAGGTAGGAGCAGATCCAGGAGAGGGCAAAGTCAGTGATACCAACGGAAGAG
This sequence comes from Allobates femoralis, assembly GCA_033576535.1. NCBI lineage: Eukaryota > Metazoa > Chordata > Amphibia > Anura > Aromobatidae > Allobates > Allobates femoralis. Next base: position 445,935,951 of record JARQOC010000001.1, read on the forward strand.
TGGATCTGTAATAGGAGGCAGTGGTTGACTGTATCGAGTGCAGAGGACAGGTCAAGAAGGAGGAGGATGGAGAAGTCTCATAGCTTTGGCAGTAAGTCTTAAGTAATTTTTGTTAAGGCAGTTTCAGTGGAGTGGTGGCGACGGAAGCCAGATTGAAGGATGTCAAGGAGAGAGTTGGATGAGAGATGGGATGAGAGTACAGCGTGGACATGCTTTTCAAGACATTTGAAGGTGAACGGCAGCAGAGATATGGGGCAGTAGCTGGATGTGGAGGTTGGGTCGAGAGATGGCTTCTACAAGACAGGTGTAATTGTTGCATGTTTGAAAGAAAGGTACCGGAGGTTAGTGATGGATTGAAGAGGTGGGTTAGGGCTGGGATAAGTGTAGTGGTGAGGATGGGGAGGAAGTGGGATGGTATGGGGTCCGATGCACAAGTGGTGAGGTGCGATTTGGAGAGGAGGTGTGCAAGTTCTCCTTCAGTGATGGAGGGAAGGAGGGTTAGTGGGGGAGAGGAGTGGTCTGATATACATACGGGTTGTGATGGTTGGGTGGCAAAGACTTGTCTGATCTGATCGAATTTGGTGAAGTGTGTTGTGAAGTCTTCGGCAGAGATACGAGAAGTAGGGGGTCAGTGGGGGTGAAGGAGAGCGTTAAATAACTGCCTGGGGTTGAATAAGTGCCTGGGATTGTGGGATAAAGAGGATATGAAGGTAATGAAGTAATTCTGTTTAGTAATGGTGAGTGCTGACTTAAATTTGAGAAGTGCTTGTTTGAATGCTGTGTAGTCTTCTTGCGAATGTGTTTTCTTTCAGCGCCGCTCAGCAACCCTAGAGTCTCGCCGCAGCTTTTTAGTGGTGTCTATGTCCCAGGGTTGTCTGTTGACTCGACGTGTTCTGCCGTGAACCAGAAAGGCAACTGCATCAATCACTGCTGTGAATGTAGAGTTGTAGAAAGCTGTGGCATTATCTGTGTCATGGAATGAGGACATGGAGGACAGTGGTAGAATAGTGTCAGAGAGTATGTGAGTGTCAACGTGTGTGAGGTTTCTGCAAAGGTGTGCGAGTTGATGGACATAGGTAGCAGGTGAGGAGGACATGGGTGGCAGGTGAGGAGGACATGGGTGGCAGCTGAGGAGGACAAGGATGAAAAGGTAAGTAGATGATTGTCAGATAGGGGGAGGTTGTGGTGTTAATTAGGGGGCAGAGGCGGGTAAAGATGAGGTCTAGTGCATGTCCGTCTGTGTGTGTGGCTGTGGAGGACCATTGAGAGAGGCCAAAGGATGGAGCAAGTAACAGGACTTTGGAGGATGTTGACTGGTTGGTAGCAATTGGGATGTTGAAGTCACCCATGATGATGGTAGGAATGTCAACATAGAGAAAGTTAAGAAGCCAGATGGAGAATTGGTCAAAGTACACAGTGGTAGAGCCTGGTGGTCGATATATGATGGCCACTTGGAAGTTTGATGGAGAGTAGATACGGACAGAGTGCACTTCAAAGGATGAGAGGATAAGGGAGGGAGGAGGAGGAATTGGGTTGAAGGTGCAGTTGCTAGAAAGGAGAAGACCCACTTCTCCACCAGGTATGTTGCCAGTGCCAGGTGTGTGGGAGAAGTGAAGTCCGCCATAGCACAGCGCAGCAGAGGAGGTCGTGTCGGAGGGTGTCAGCCATGTTTCTGTGAGGCACAAAGGATATAGTGCAAAATTCTGTATTTATTCAGCAGCTCAAGCGAACAGAATTGTAAAGCAAAACGTTTCGGCCTACTGGCCTTCATCAGTTGCTATAATGACAAAGAAAATATATTACAACATGATCAATATTCATGTTCATACAATAACGTAAAATACAAGAAAAATCAATAGAAATTTCTACCGTCAGTTCTGGACAACAGGCTACTTCGGAGAGCTGATGTTTCTTTCACATATGCTATATAAGAAAAGAAAAGCCCATATTCAAACAAGGGGTTTATACAGACAAGATATCAACATATAATCAAAGATACAATCTATGTAACAAAGAGGATGCTTGAGGCAATAGGATTCTAAAGGGTTCACACTAATACAAGGAGTATCTATAAGATCTCACTCACCAAATAATGTGACGCTAGAGAAGATGCATTAATGTGCAGGAGATAGCAGCGTGCAGGACGCTGCTATCTCCAAAGGTTTATATCCGGTAACTGGGGATGCACACAGCATCGCGTCATGAAGACGCGTGCGCATGCGCACTCGCGATGTTTTCAGTAACCTTAGTTACTGGGTCACGTGATTGTGCGTCACACGATCATGTGATATCGCATAAAGGATACACTCTGCGCATGCGCGAGCGGTACCGATGGTCATAGTGCTTGTTGCTAGGAGGAAAGCGCCACATTCGAAGGAAAGTAAGAAAACTAGGAGGAAAATTAGGAAGAAAATTAGAAAAAGAGAGATTAAATAGAAGTGAAAGGGGAATTATAATATAAAGAGAATAAAAATATAGAAGAAAGGAATTTTTTTGTAATGTTCTTCCTAATTTTCCTCCTAGTTTTCTTACTTTCCTTCCAATGTGGCGCTTTTCTCCTAGCAACAAGCACTATGATCATCGGTACCGCTCGCGCATGCGCAGAGCGTATCCTTTATGCGATATCACATGATCGCGTTACGCACGATCACGTGACCCAGTAACTAAGGTTACTGAAAACATCGCGAGTGCGCATGCGCGCGCATCTTGATGACGCGATGCTGTGTGCATCCCCAGTTATCGGATATAAACCTTTGGAGATACAGCGTCCTGCACACTGTTATCTCCTGCACATTAATGCATCTTCTCTAGCGTCACATTATTTGGTGAGTGAGATCTTATAGATACTCCTTGTATTAGTGTGAACCCTTTAGGATCCTATTGCCTCAAGCATCCTCTTTGTTAGGCCAGGGTTACACATAGAAATCCGTTTTTGGAAGTCCTTTTCATCACCAATCCGTTTTTTATAGGGTGCTTTTTGAGCCTCCTGCACTTCTGAACGTTTTTGGGACTTAGTCATTTTTTCATGAAAAACGCATATGCGTTAACGCATGCGTTAACGCAGATGCCTATATGTGCTATGCGTTAACGCATGCGTTTCCCATAGGGCCCCATGTTAAAAAAACGCATGCGTTAACGCATGCGTTTTTTAACTGATGCCAAAAACGCTGTTTACTGCGTTTTTGGCTCAAAAATGGACAGGGCAATGTTTTGAGCTCCAGAGAAAAACGCACAGGGTGTTTATTACACCCAATGCGTTTTTCTGTCAGTTTTTGGACTTAGAAAAAAAAAATGAGAAAACTGAAGCCAAAAACGGACTGAGAGCTTATGTGTGACCCCAGCCTTACATAGATTGTATCTATGATTATATGTTGATATCTTGTCTGTATAAACCCCTTGTTTGAATATGGGATTTTCTTTTCTTATATAGCCTATGTGAAAGAAACATCAGCTCTCCGAAGTAGCCTGTTGTCCAGAATTGATGGTAGAAATTTCTATTGATTTTTCTTGTATTTTATGTTATTGTATGAACATGAATATTGATCATGTTGTAATATATTTTCTTTGTCATTATAGCAACTGATGAAGGCCAGTAGGCCGAAATGTTTTGCTTTACAATTCTGTTCGCTTGAGCTGCTGAATAAATACAGAATTTTGCACTATATCCTTTGTGCCAAGTTATCATAATAGTAATTACGGGTTGGAGACCCTACTTGAGCACTCACTTTTTGGTCATTAATATTTTTTTCTATGTTTCTGTGAGGCCCAGGAAGGAGAGTTTGCGAGAATTAAAGAGGTCGTGAATGAAGTGGAATTTATTACAGGTGGAATGGGTATTCCAGAGCGCTCCAGAGAGATGGGGCGGTGGAGAGGGGGTCAGGGGAATGGGTTTTATATTTAAAAGATTGCGGCTGTTTCCTGTAGGTGTGGGGTGATAGGAGGGAAGAATAGTTGGGAATATTAGCTGTGGAGGTCCTGGGTTGGGAGATATGTCGCCGGCTGATAGGAGAAGCAAAGAGAGAGGAAGCAGGTGGGAGAATGAAAGTGGTTGGCGTGTTTTGTGCTTCTACAGGAGAGGTGTGAGATTGAGGAGCAGGTCAGCTGAGGAGCTCAGGTGGGGAGGTAAGAGGGATGAGGAGATAAATATTTGTGTTGGAAGCGATGGAGTTTGAGGGTAATGGAAAAGGGTAAGGATTAGTGAAGCAGTTACTGTTAGGGCATAGGTAAGCATGGTGAAAGTGTTATGAAGTAAAAAATGTCAGGAAAAAAAATCCCAGAATCAGTAGGATTGGAAAAAGCATTCCAATGCTATTAACACATAAAGTGACACTTGTCAGATTTGAAAAATAATGCTCTGATGAAAAAGGTCAAAGCTGGCACTGGTGATAAGGGATTGAAGACGTTCCAGTAAGAGAAAACGTTTTAGTACAGTCCCTGCCCTGCTACATGATCAAGCAGAGCTGTACACTGCAGTTCTAGGATCTATACATCTCTTATAAACTGATAAAATCATACCTGCTCCTCAGCTCAGACACACCCCCCTTCATGCGACATAGAATTTTCAGCCTGGCAGCTTCATGTAGGAACAGAAGGCAGGAGGTGTGTCAGGGGCGTAGATGTTGGGAGCTGCAGGAGCATCCTACATTCCAGCCTCCTCAAACATCTGTATAGTGAGGGGGTGTGGCTGCCAGCCCAAGCTCACACTACAATGCTGACCCTGATATACCATCCTATTTGACAGGGGGGGGGGAGGGGGAGAAGGTCCAGACTTGAAATTGTATTCAAGTCACCAATCAAATACAAATACATGCTGTGATCCTCTGCTGTATGATGATGCATAATGTGTACTATTATTGTGAGGTAAGGAGCAGAGGCAAATCATTATATTGATCGATTCAGCTCTGCATGGTCTCCCCTCCCCCATAGGAACATGGTAGTTTCCTATCCCTCCAACTTTCAATGGATCATCATCATCACTCACTGGAATGTAGGATAATCCTGCAGCTCCCAGCATCCACAACCCCAACACACCTCCTGCTCTCTGCTCCCGCATGAAGCTCTCAGGCTGAAATTTTATGTCCCATAAGGGAGGAAGGAGATTAAAGGAGCAGGTATGATTTTATTGATTTATAAGTGATCTATAGATACCAGAACTGCAGTGTACAGCTCCACTTCATCATGGAGGAGGGCAGAGACTGTACTAACAAGTTTTCTCTCCCCAAAGTTCCCCTTTAATTGTATTATTATCTTGTAATGTAGTGATAGGAGACAGAGGGAGTGCTGCATTGTAATAAATTGTTTAATTGTAGCCAAGTCTGTATAAAGTTATAAATTAAATACATAGTAATCCCACCCAGGAAAAATACAAGCCTTCACCTATACACATCTGTTACACTTGTTACAGTAAGTAGAGGTTTTTCAATTCTGCTTAGCTGAACAGTTTCATGATTTCAGATATCAACTTGATGTTTTGCATAATTTGTACCAGGTTCTCTGGGCGTTGGGAACAATTTGCACCATAGCTTGATGCTGCTTCTAAAAGAATGCGGCTGACAAAGCAAAAAGAATCGGGGCCAACATTCTAGACTCATCTTATTAATATACACTTAAAGAAATTTGCCATACAGCATATTTATGTGGCGACAAAGTTGCAGTTTCGCCTTGATTTACTTTCATTTATAGTTTAATAAACACCATTTATGAAGTATTTTATTTAACCCATTTTAAATAGCATGTATACTAGTTGAAATGAGTTTCTGTTGACTTTTTCTGTCCTACTGTCCATTTCACCACATTTTAGGGAAAACACTGCTCAGTGCTCCACAAATATTGAGACATTGATTGCTGTGAGCTGATTTTTTCTATAGTTACTCTGTGTTCGATCTCTGTGCACACCGTATCACCTTTTCATTTATATAGTGAATGCCTTGTTCCTTTCCATTTGTAATTACTATCATGGAAGAATTACTTTTGCAGAAATCCTGGAAAACCGAGCAGCTGAATTGTTTCAACTACCTGTACACCACAAGTCCAGTCAAATCAGACCCTTACATCACAAATATACAAACTACAATAGGTGTTGTTAAATGAAAATCCCATCTGGTGGGACTTAAAGGTTTATGCCCCCCAATCTATCAGCATCTCAATGTGCATGTTAAAAATCTCTTCCTAATTATCCTGTATAAGCTCATTGTCTCCAATAAAACTGTAAATAAATACTTTTATTACCTTTTGATTTTCGTATGGTAATGAGGCAGCCAGTAGTTGGTAGAGTGCTGGTTCAGCTGCTGAGTCGGTCCTTCCTCCATGGTTATCACACCCCCTGTGGGCATGATAACATCATTTTCCAAGAGTTGTTCGTATCGGAATCTCGAGCCTGCTCACAGCTTCTTCCAGTCCTGTGCAGTGTGCTTTAGTGTCAGGCAAGGCCATGTTTTCAATTAGGCACCCAAGGACACGTGCCTGGGCCACCAGTTTTCAGGGGGTGGCACCAGGATGAAGAGTAAAAAAGAAAAACTTTTTTTTTTCTTTTTTAAAGTCTTCCTCCCTCCTCCAAACTCTGCACAAAATCTAGTGAGTTTTTGGAGGATGGAGGGGACGGCACATTCATTTATAACCATGCCTTTAAGACGCGGTTACAAGTGAATGTGTGAGTGCTCTGGGCCCTGGCACCTCCGGGGTCAGTGAAGCTCCAATCAACTTCCTGCCCTGACATGCCGCTGTGCTCTCCTGCTTCAGAGCTCAACAGTGTGATGATGAGTCTTCATTGTTGACAGGACTCTGCTGCAGGAAAGCACAAGAGAAGAAAGAAGATGTCGGGTCCCGGGAGCCTGCAGCATGGAGCGTGGAGCCAGGTAAGTGCTATTAGCTGAAGTTAGCTCCAAAGCCAGCCTGGGGGAAGCATAGAGAAGGGGGTGTAGAAGCTACATGGAGGAAGGATGGGGGGAGAATGTACATGTAACATGGAGGGGATGGAGGAGGTGAATGTACATGTAACCATGAGGGGGGATGAGGGAGGAGAATGTATATGTAACCTGGAGGGGGGATGGGGAGGAGAATGTATATGTAACCTGGATGGGGGGATGGGGAGGAGAAGCTACATGTAACATGGAAGGGGGATGTTATAGGGTTAGGTTACGTTCACACGTAGTGTATTTATGCATTTATGCAGCGCTTGTTAGCGGATGTGCAAATGCAGTGAAATGCAGCATCATTTTGCTTCCCAGCAAAGGCAATGCATTTTTCAAAAAATCATTCACACAATCTGTATTTTTGCGGATGCGATCACTGTAAAGCGCATCTGCAAAAAGAATGACCATGTCAATTCTTTTTGTGTTTTTCAGATGCACTTTTCCACAGCCCACATTGTAGAATGGGCTCAAAAAAAGTGTATCTAAAAAAGCAGAATGTGTGAAATAGGATGCTTTGTGGGGCATGTGCATGATGGAATTTATAGCATGGAGGGCCCAGAACACTTGGGCCTCACCATGCTGAGAATACCAGCCCACAACAGCTTGGGTTACCTTGGCTGGAAATAAAAAATATGGCGAAGTCCTTGCCAATTTTTTTTTTTAATTATTTAGTTATGTAATTGAAAAAAGGGCTACCCTGTATTTTTCATTGCCAGCCAAAGTAATAACAGGCAGCAGTAGTTGGCAGCCCATAGCTGCCTGGTTTACCTGTGCTGGCAATTGAAAATTCAGCGGAGCCCCATGCAGTTTTTTGCACAATATTAAACACTTTATTAATAACATCAGGATACACAAACAGGTTTTTAAGTTAAAATACATTTATTTATACCTACTCACCATTTCAAAATTTGCAATATGGAGAAAGGAGAAGAAGGAAAGCAAATTGCATCAATATTTTTTTAACCTATCTTTACTCACATTGTAGTGTACAATGCTTTCAAAAACGTAGCACAGAAAATGCACCAAAAACGCAATGTGTTTTTGTAGCTTTTTTTTTTTTTGCAAAATCTGATGCAGTTTTGCTACAGAATTTTCTGCAACACAAACGGGCCACTTTTACTGCATGGGCACAAAGTTTTACTGGTTTATTAACTGTTTACAGTCTTCAATGAACTACATAGAGCAAGGCTTTCTGACACCATTTACCATATATGAATACTGTGTTTTTGCGAATAAGTGTAGGTTCTATAGATATGCTATACATAATTTTAGCTTGGTTTCGCCATTAGGAACACAACACGTACACTTGAATGTTGGTGTGACCTATCTATTAGCCCAGAATTCATATAATACAGAAACATAAAGTTGTATAAGTGCTTACAGGCATCCCCTCCACCCCTGTAACCTCTGCAGAGTGAGGCATATGGTCTGAGCACTGACAGATGTACCCCCCACCCTGTAACCTTGCAGTATGCTGTGCATGGTCTGGGCACTGACAGGCGGACAACCACCCCTGTAACCTCTGCAGTGTGTGGTGTATAAGATGGGCACTGACAGGCTGATCCCCCACCTCTGTAACCTCTAGAGTGTGCTGTGTATGGTCTGAGCACTGGCAGGTAGACCCCCCCTAACTCCTCTAACCACTGCAGTGTATGGTGTGGCACTGACAGGTGGACCCCCCACCCCTGTAAAATCTGTAGAGTGAGCTATATTGTCTGTGCACTGTCAGGCGGGCCCCCCAACCCTGTATCCTCTGCAGTGTATGATGTGGACACTAACAGCAGATCACTCATCCCTGTAACCACTGCAGTGTGCAATGTATGGTGTGGGCAGTGATAGATGTATCCCCCCACCCCTATAACCTCTATAGTGTGCAGTGAATGGTATTGGCACTGACAGGCAGACCCCCAATTCCTGTAGCCTCTGCAGTGTGTGCGTATGGCTTGGGCACTGACAGGCAGACTCCCCATTCCTGTAACCTCTGTAGTGTGTGGCGTATGGTCTGGGCACTGAGAGGCGGACCCCCCTCCCCTGTAACTTCTGTAGTTTGCAGTGTATGGTCTGGCGACTGACAGGCAGACCTTTCCGACCTCTGTAACCTCTACAGTGTGTGGTGTATGGTCTGAGCACTGGCAGGCAGACCAGTAACCCCTGTAACCACTGCAGTGTGCAGTGTATGGTGTGGGCACTGACAGTTTGATCCCCCATCCCTGTAACCTCTGCAGAGTGAGGCGTATCATCTGAGCGCTGACAGGCAGACAACCCAACCCATATAACCTCTGCAGAGTGAGGTGTATGGTCTGGGCACTGACAGGTTGACCCCCCACCCCTGTAACCTCTACAGTGTGTGGTGTATGGTCTAAACACTGGCATACAGACCCCCTCACCCCTATAACCACTGCAGTGTATGGTGTGGGCACTGACAGGTGGACCCTCCACCCCTGTAACATCTGCAGTGTGTGGTGTATGGTCTTGACACTGAAAGGCTGACCCTCCCACCCCTGTAACCTCAGCAGTGTTCATTGTATGGTCTGGGCACTGACAGGCAGACCTCCGATCCCTCTAACTTCTGTAGTGTATGGTCTGGAACTGAGAGGCGGACCCCCTCCACTGTAACTTCTGTAGTGTAAAGTGTATGGTCTGTGGACTGACAGGCGGACCTCTCCCACCTCTATAACCTCTGTAGTGTGCAGTATATGGTCTGGACACTGACAGGAAGACCCCCCACCCCTCTAACTTCTGCAGTGTGTAGTATATGGTTTGGGCACTGACAGGCAGACCCCCCCATCCCTTTAACCTCTAAAGTAGTGGGCAGATGGTGTGCCCCCTCCACAACCCCTGCAATAACAATTGTTATGCCCCTGACCCAAATACAGTATGATCCCACAACTCTGACACCTATACAGTCCTCTATGCAGTATAATGTACTACCCATAGTCCTCTGTATAGTATAATCCTCCGCATAGCGTTCCATAAAGTGTTAAGGCTGATACTCCCTGATTGACCTAAAAAAATACAAAATAAGTATAATGTCGACTCATTGTGCCACATTCCAGGCTTATACTGAAGTGGCATGACTAGGTGTCTGTTGAATCTTCACCACAGTCTCCAAATGGAAAGGATGAATTAGGCTGTGGGTATACACCATGTACCACTCCAGGATAATCACAATACTTCAGAAGCTGATCCAAGGGTTGGGGACGCAGGTACAGGAGGGTAGGCAGAGCATAGCGGGTACTGAAAACAGGCAGGATGGAGTAGACACAGGAGACTAGCAGGGCGGCATCAGAATCACAGAGAACTTCAGTAACTAGAGGTAGACAGAAGACTGTTGTACTGACAGGAACAAGTACACCTTATTGCTTAGGCTCCTCCCTAAAGTGGAAGGTGCCTTAAATCTGGGGCGGGGGAACCTTTTTCTGCCGGGGCCCATTTGGAAATTTCTACCATCCTTCTGGGGCTGCACAAAATTCTCGACTTGAAAATTCCCCCGCTATATTTGGTTAAACAATGAACTCCCCCCTACTGCGGTGGCTGGGGCTGCTTCTCTTTTGCGTGTCTGTGATGTTATGTGATATCGATCATTTTGCGTCTTAACTGCTCTTCTGGGTTTGCTAGAGACCTATACACATCAACAGGGGTGCATGAAGCCCCCCTGCCGCCTAAGGCGCGGGTGAGGAGCAGGGGGCATGGGTTGGTGCAGTCCACGATTAGAGAGCGGGGGGAGGTGCTGCCGGCAGCTGCGGGTAGGGAGCCTGTTCTGTCAGTGGCTGGCTGCCGCCGGTATAGATTCACTGGCTTACTGTACCTGACAACCTGCTGACATCCATAGTCACATAGTGTGCTGAGTGGAGCAGCAGGCGCCGCCCCCTTCCGCACTGCCGCTCCCCCTGCCTCCTTGCCGCCTGAACCTAAGGGCTCACATTGTCCAATGGACAGTGCAGCCCTGACATCACATGATGATGAGCATATACATCACTGAGGAGGCTGAGGCATAGAGAGCTGGATTTAAAAGGCAGGAAGTTGGAAAAACGTGTCTGCCAGCACAAGCACTGTGGTCCCAGGAATCTGCCCGGGGCCGCATAAAAGGTCATCGAGGGCCACATACGGCCCTGGGGTCTGAAGCTCCCCTCCCTGCCTCAAATACATAGTGATTCCCATCGATGTGCTGGTGACACTGTAGTGTGTGCGCATTGCCTCTTTAAGAGATGGGGAGCACTTACATGCCCTAAGAATGTTGCCAGGAGACCTGCGTGACGTGTGCAGGTCTTAGCGTCTGGAAACTGGGGATGCAGCGGGAGAGAGGCATGGGAAAACATAGATGGCCAGCTGCAGAGTGTTTAGTATGTCGGTGTTCGTGCTGAGAAGAGCTAACTAAGATGATCAGATTAGGATTCTAGGTGCCTTTGAGTTGTCCTTTACTCTCTCTTGTTGCTATGGATAACCTCCAGCCATGCTAGTAGTGCAGATCCTGTGAGTATCTGTGCTCCCTTGGGTGCAGTTTCCTGATCCTATAGTACTAGGACCTCCCAAGAAGGATTCACTTAATTGGCTAGTGAGCAGAAATCCCACTAGCCTCAAGTTTCGTCACTAGACCTTGAAGTCCTAGCAACCTTTGGTCTGGAACCCTGTTCTTCAGCCGGTCCTTCTGGTGAGCTTCCCAGCTCCCTCCAGACAGAACCTTATCCTTTATGAACCCCAAAACACTATCGTTAAAGTATATAACCCACGATAATTACAAACACCATCCACTACAATGATTTTTTAGAAAAATGATTATAAAGTTTATTGAGTACAATACAAAAAGCAGTGGGTATTAAAAGAGTACAAATCTATTGGGGAGAGAACAATAGCAAAAGATGGCAAGATGTTTATTCCATCAGGGAGAGAGGACAAGGAGTAATGTCACCAAAAACATAGACCCTTAGAATATAAAAATATATCTGTACACCTCCGGCATGACAATATACGATATAAGAAGCCAAATACAGAGGTGAGGTAAACTGCCTTGAGCTGAAAAGACAATGCTAAATATTGCCGGGCTTGCAGAAAGGCTAGTACTAGGCAAATTGGCTACAGATGCTATGGGCTAATCTACAGTGCCGGACTGTGATCTACCCACCTAGTCATAAAATACTGCACACAATTTTAACAGCACATAGTTTACCTTGGACCATGATGCACTGCCCTGCATGGGGTCTTGAAGGGAGACACATGTCCAAGACAACCTTCTCTTTTGCCTTACTCCATCTTATTACCCAGTACAGCTTACCCCTCCTTCCAGGCCTCTCAGTTCTCAACCTCTTGGCATGCTTTTGTGGTATCCACCCACAGTGGGACAACTTTGCATGTCATTAGCTGCGCAAATGTCTCCTTCAGGACAGTGGTTGCTATTTTAACAGTCATTAAATGCACAGTTCAATATGCAGACTTTACACAGGTTGCAATGCACACAGAACTGTTTAGCAGGGATTATCATCACATTTATGATGCCAAAAATGTGGAGTGCAAAGGGTTTCCCAACTAGGGCTGGCTTCCAGAGGATGATGAGAAAAGTAGTAGCAATCATGGGTGCAGAGGGAAAACAGGCACTCAAAGTCAGTTTCTTTGCTTTTGCCTTTTACTGAATATTGCTTCAGCAAATCCACGGTTTACAAACACCACCAGACTTGTGGTCTGGCCAGTCTGAAAAGCAGACTATACCAAGGAGCAGCAGATCAGGACCTGCGATGATGTCACAGGAGGATGGAGGATGGGGAGTGCAGGAGGATGTGGAGTGCAGGAGGATGGGGAGTGAAGGAGGATGGAGGATGTGGAGTGCAGGAGGATGTGGAGTGCAGAAGGATGGAGAATGGGGAGTGCAGGAGGATGGAGGATGTGGAGTGCAGAAGGATGGGGAGTGCAGGAGGATGGAGGATGGGGAGTGCAGGAGGATGGAGGATGTGGAGTGCAGGAGGATGGGGAGTGAAGGAGGATGGAGGATGGAGAGTGCAGGAGGATGGAGAGGGCAGGAGAATGGAGGACGGGGAGCGCAGGAGGATGGGGAGTGAAGGAGGATGGAATATGGGGAGTGCTGAGGATGTGGAGTGCAGGAGGACGGAGGATGTGGAGTGCAGGAGGATGTGGAGTGCAGGAGGATGTGGAGTGCAGGAAGATGGAGAATGGGAGTGCAGAAGGATGGACGATGGGGAGTGCAGGAGGATGGAGGATGGGGAGTCCAGGAGGAGGTGGAGAGCAGGAGGATGGAGGATGGGAGTGCAGGAGGATGGAGGATGGGTAGTGCAGGAGGATGGAGGATTGAGAGTGCAGGAGGATGGAGGATTGGGAGTGCAGAAGGATGGAGGATGGGGAGTGCAGGATGATGGACGATGTGGAGTGCAGGAGGATGTGGAGTGCAGGAGGATGTAAAGTGCAGGAAGATGGAGAGTGGGGAGTACAGAAGGATGGCGAGTGCAGGAGGATGGGGAGTGCAGGAGGATGGCGAGTGCAGGAGGATGGAGGATGGGGAGTGCAGGAGGATGGAGGATGTGGTGTGCAGGAGGATGTGGAGAGCAGGAGGATGGAGGATATGGAGTGCAGGAGGATGGGGAGTGCAGGAGGATGGAGGATTGGGAGTGCAGAAGGATGGAGGATGTGGAGAGCAGGAGGATGGAGGATGGAGAGTGCAGGAGGATGGAGGATTGGGAGTGCAGAAGGATGGAGGATGGGGTGCAGGAGGATGAAGGATTGGGAGTCCAGAAGGATGGAGGATGTGGAGTGCAGGAGGATGTGGAGTGCAGGAGGATGTGGAGTGCATGAAAATGGAGAATGGGAGTGCAGGAGGATGGAGGATGGGGAGTGTAGGAAGATGGATGATGGGGAGTGCAGGAGGATGGTGAGTGCAGGAGGATGGAGGATGGGGAGTGTAGGAGGATGTGGAGTGCAAGAGGATGTGGAGTGCAGGAGGATGTGGAGTGCAGGAGGATGGAGAGTGCAGAAGGATGGAGAATGGGGAGTGCAGGAGGATGGAGGATGGGGGGTGCAGGAGGATGGAGGATGGGGAGTGCAGGAGGATGGAGGATGGAGAGTGCAGGAGGATGGAAGATGGAGAGGGCAGGAGAATAGAGGATGAAGAGCGCAGGAGGATGGGGAGTGAAGGAGGATGGAATATGGGGAGTGCTGAGGATGTGGAGTGCAGGAGGATGGAGATGAGGAGTACAGGAGGATGTGGATGCAGGAGGATGGAGATGTGGAGTGCAGGAGGGATGTGGGAGCAGGAGGATGGAGGATATGGAGTGCAGGATGATGGAGGATGGGGAGTGCAGGAGGATGGAGGATGGGGAGTGCAGGAGGATGGAGATGGGAGTGCAGAAGGATGGAGGATGGGGAGTGCAGGAGATGGAGGGGAGGATGGGGATGGCAAGGCAGAGATGGGTAGTGCAGGAGGTATGGAGGATGGGAGTGCAGGTGGATGGGAGTGCAGGAGAAGTGATGATGGAGAGTGCAGGAGGATGGGAGTGCAGGAGGATGGAGGATGGGAGTGCAGAGGATGGGAGTGCAGGAAGATGGAGGAGAAGTGCAGGAGGATGGGAGTGCAGGAGATGTAGAGTGAATGGGCGTGCATGGATGAAGAGTGCAGGTGGATAGAGAGTGCAGAAGGATGGCGAGTGCAGGAGGATGGAGGATGGCGAGTGCAGGAGGATGGAGAGTGCAGGAAGATGGCGAGTGCAGGAGGATGGAGGATGGCAATTGCAGGAGGATGGGGAGTGCAGGAGAATGGAGGATGGCGAGTACAGGAGGATGGGGAGTGCAGGAGGATGGGGAGTGCAGGTGGATGGGGAGTGCAGGTGGATGGGGAGTGCAGATGGATGGCGAGTGCGGGAGGATGGCAAGTGCAGGAGGATGGAGGATGGAGACTGCAGGAGGATGGGGAGTGCAGGAGGATGGGGAGTGCATAAGGATGGAGGATGGGGAGTGCAGGAGGATGGGGAGTGCAGGAGGATGGAGAGTGCAGGAGGATGGCGAGTGCAGGAGGATGGAGGATTGGGAGTGCAGAAGGATGGAGGATGGGAGTGCAGGAAGATTAAGGATTCGGAGTGCAGAAGGATGGAGGATGGGAGTGCAGGAGGATGTGGAGTGCAGGAGGATGTGGAGTGCAGGAAGATGGAGAATGGGAGTGCAGAAGGATGGAGGATGGGGAGTCCAGGAGGAGGTGGAGAGCAGGAGGATGGAGGATGGGGAGTGCAGGAGGATGGAGGATGGGAAGTGCAGGAGGATGGAGGATTGGGAGTGCAGGAGGATGGAGGCTTGGGAGTGCAGAAGGATGGAGGATGGGGAGTGCAGGATGATGGACGATGTGGAGTTCAGGAGGATGTGGATTGCAGGAGGATGTGGAGTGCAGGAGGATGGAGAATGGGGAGTACAGAAGGATGGCGAGTGCAGGAGGATGGGGAGTGCAGGAGGATGGCGAGTGCAGGAGGATGGAGGATGGGGAGTGCAGGAGGATGGGAGTGCAGGACGATGGGTGGTGCAGCAGGATGGAGAGTGCAGGAGGATGGCGAGTGCAGGAAGATGGCGAGTGCAGGAGGATGGAGAGTGCAGGAGGATGGGGAGTGCAGGTGGATGGAGAGTGCAGGTGGATGGAGA
Organism: Allobates femoralis; assembly: GCA_033576535.1. NCBI lineage: Eukaryota > Metazoa > Chordata > Amphibia > Anura > Aromobatidae > Allobates > Allobates femoralis. Next base: position 445,951,487 of record JARQOC010000001.1, read on the forward strand.
GTGCAGGAGGATGGAGAGTGCAGGAGGATGGAGAGTGCAGAAGGATGGAGGTTTGGGAGTGCAGAAGGATGGAGGATGGGTACTGCAGGAGGATGGGTAGTGCAAGTGGATGGGGAGTGCAGGTGGATGGAGTGTGCAGGTGGATGGAGAGTGCAGGTGGATGGAGAGTGCAGGAGGATGGCTAGTGCAGGAGGATGGAGAATGGTGAGTGCAGGAGGATGGGAAGTGCAGGAAGATGGAGGATGGCAAGTGCAGGAGGATGGGGAGTGCAGGAGGATGGGGAGTGCAGGTGGATGGGGAGTGCAGGTGGATGGAGAGTGCAGGTGGATGGAGAGTGCAGAAGGATGGCGAGTGCAGGAGGATGGAGGATGGCGAGTGCAGGAGGATGGAGAGTGCAGGAAGATGGCGAGTGCAGGAGGATGGAGGATGGCGATTGCAGAGGATGGAGGATGGCGAGTACAGGAGGATGGGAGTGCAGGAGGATGGGGTGTGCAGGTGGATGGGAGTGCAGGTGGATGGGGAGTGCAGATGGATGGCGAGTGCGGGAGGATGGCGAGTGCAGAAGGATGGACGATGGGGAGTGCAGGAGAATGGGTAGTGCAGGAGGATGGGGAGTGCAGAAGGATGGAGGATGGGGAGTGCAGAAGGATGGAGAGTGCAGGAGGATGGAGAGTGCAGGAGGATGGAGGATTGGGAGTGCAGAAGGATGGAGGATGGGGAGTGCAGGAGGATGAAGGATTCGAAGTGCAGAAGGATGGAGGATGGGGAGTGCAGGAGGATGTGGAGTGCAGGAGGATGTGGAGTGCAGGAAGATGGAGAATGGGGAGTGCAGAAGGATGGACAATGGGGAGTTCAGAAGGATGGAGGATGGGGAGTCCAGGAGGAGGTGGAGAGCAGGAGGATGGAGGATGGGGAGTGCAGGAGGATGGAGGATGGGGAGTGCAGGAGGATAGAGGATTGGGAGTGCAGGAGGATGGAGGATTGGGAGTGCAGAAGGATGGAGGATGGGGAGTGCAGGATTATGGACGATGTGGAGTGCAGGAGGATGTGGAGTGCAGGAGGATGTAGAGTGCAGGAAGATGGAGAATGGGGAGTACAGAAGGATGGCGAGTGAAGGAGGATGGAGGATGGGGAGTGCAGGAGGATGGAGAGTGCAGGAGGATGGAGAGTGCAGGAGGATGGTGAGTGTAGGAGGATGGAAAGTGCAGGAGGACGGCAAGTGCAAGAGGATGGAGTATGGGAGTGCAGGAGGATGGGGAGTGCAGGAAGATGGCGAGTGCAGGAGGATGGAGGATGGCGAGTGCAGGAGGATGGGAAAGGCAGGAGGATGGAGGATGGCAAGTGCAGGAGGATGGGTAGTGCAGGAGGATGGGTAGTGCAGGTGGATGGGGAGTGCAGGTGGATGGAGAGTGCAGGTGGATGGAGAGTGCAGGTGGATGGAGAGTGCAGGAGGATGGCGAGTGCAGGAGGATGGAGGATGGTGAGTGCAGGAGGATGGGGAGTGCAGAAGATGGCGAGTGCAGGAGGATGGAGGATGGCGAGTGCAGGAGGATGGGAAGGGCAGGAGGATGGAGGATGGCAAGTGCAGGAGGATGGGTAGTGCAGGAGGATGGGGAGTGCAGGAGGATGGGTAGTGCAGGTGGATGGGAGTGCAGGTGGATGGAGAGTGCAGGTGGATGGAGAGTGCAGAAGGATGGCAAGTGCAGGAGGATGGAGGATGGCGAGTGCAGGAGGATGGAGAGTGCAGGAAGATCGCAAGTGCAGGAGGATGGCGATTGCAGGAGGATGGCGAGTGCAGGAGGATGGAGGATGGCGAGTACAGGAGGATGGGGAGTGCAGGAGGATGGGGAGTGCAGGTGGATGGGAGTGCAGGTGGATGGGGAGTGCAGATGGATGGCGAGTGCGGGAGGATGGCGAGTGCAGGAGGATGGACGATGGGGAGTGCAGGAGGATGGAGAGTGCAGGGTGGATGGAGAGTGCAGGAGGATGGGGAGTGCAGAAGGATGGAGGATGGGGAGTGCAGGAGGATGGGGAGTGCAGGAGGATGGAGAGTGCAGGAGGATGGGGAGTGCAGGAGGATGGAGGATTGGGAGTGCAGAAGGATGGAGGATGGGAGTGCAGGAGGATAAAGGATTCAGAGTGCAGAAGGATGGAGGATGGGGAGTGCAGGAGGATGTGGAGTGCAGGAGGATGTGGAGTGCAGGAAGATGGAGAATGGGGAGTGCAGAAGGATGGACGATGGGGAGTGCAGAAGGATGGAGGATGGGGAGTCCAGGAGGAGGTGAGAGCAAGAGGATGGAGGATGGAGGATGGGGAGTGCAGGAGGATGGAGGATTGGGAGTGCAGGAGGATGGAGGATTGGGAGTGCAGAAGGATAGAGGATGGGGAGTGCAGGATGATGGACGATGTGGAGTGCAGGAGGATGTGGAGTGCAGGAGGATGTGGAGTGCAGGAGGATGTAGAGTGCAGGAAGATGGAGAATGGGGAGTACAGAAGGATGGCGAGTGCAGAAGGATGGGGAGTGCAGGAGGATGGAGAGTGCAGCAGGATGGAGAGTGCAGGAGGATGGCAAGTGCAGAAGGATGGCGAGTGCAGGAGGATGGGGAGTGCAGGAAGATGGCGAGTGCAGGTGGATGAAGAGTGCAGGAGGATGGGGAGTGCAGGTGGATGGAGAGTGCAGGTGGATGGAGAGTGCAGGAGGATGGAGAGTGCAGAAGGATGGAGGTTTGGGAGTGCAGAAGGATGGAGGATGGGGAGTGCAGGAGGATGGAGGATGTGAAGTGCAGGAGGATGGGAGTGCAGGAGGATGGAGGATTGGGAGTGCAGAAGGATGGAGGATGGGGAGTGCAGGACGATGGAGGATGTGGATTGCAGGAGGATGTGGAGTGCAGGAGGATGTGGAATGCAGGAGGATGTGGAGTGCAGGAAGATGGAGAATGGGAGTACAGAAGGATGGTGAGTGCAGGAGGATGGGGAGTGCAGGAGGATGGGGAGTGCAGGAGGATGGGGAGTGCAGGAGGATGGAGAGTGCTGGAGGATGGAGAGTGCAGGAGGATGGCAAGTGCAGGAGGATGGAGGATGGGGAGTGCAGGAGGATGGGGAGTGCAGGAAGATGGCGAGTGCAGGAGGATGGAGGATGGGGAGTGTAGGAAGATGAAGGATTGGGAGTGCAGAAGGATGGAGGATGGGGAGTGCAAGAGGATGTGGAGTGCAGGAGGATGTGGAGTGCAGGAAGGTGGAGAATGGGGATGCAGAAGGATGGATGATGGGGAGTGCAGAAGGATGGAGGATGGGGAGTGCAGGAGCAGGTGGAGAGCAGGAGGATGGAGGATGGAGAGTGCAGGAGGATGGAGGATGGGGAGTGCAGGAGGATGGAGGATTGGGAGTGCAGGAGGATGGAGGATTGGGAGTGCAGAAGGATGGAGGATGGGGAGTGCAGGACGATGGAGGATGTGGATTGCAGGAGGATGTGGAGTACAGGAGGATGTGGAGTGCAGAAGATGGAGAATGGGGAGTACAGAAGGATGGCGAGTGCAGAGGATGGCGAAGTGTGGAGGATGGCGAGTGCAGGAGGATGGAGAGTGCAGGAGGATGGCAAGTGCAGGAGGATGGAGGATGGCGAGTGCAGGAGGATGGGAGTGCAGGAGGAAGGGTAGTGAGGGATGGGGAGTGCAGGTGGATGGAGAATGCAGGAGGATGGAGAGTGCAGGAAGATGGGAAGTGCAGGAGGATGGAGGATGGCAAGTGCAGGAGGATGGGAGTGCAGGAGGATGGGGAGTGCAGGATGGATGGGAGTGCAGGTGGATGGAGAGTGCAGATGGATGGAGAGTGCAGGTGGATGGAGAGTACAGGTAGGATGGCGAGTGGTGGAGATGGAGGATGGCGAGTGCAGGTGGATGGAGAGTGCAGGAAGGATGGCGAGTGCAGGAGGATGGAGGATGGCGAGTGCAGGAGGATGGGAGTGCAGAGGATGGGGAGTGCAGTGGGTGGGGAGTGCAGGTGGATGGCGAGTGCAGGTAGGATGGCGAGTGCAGGTGGATGGCGAGTGCAGGTGGATGGAAAGTGCAGGAGGATGGGAGTGCAGGAGGATGGCGAGTGCAGGAAGATGGAGAGTGCAGAAGGATGGAGGTTTGGGAGTGCAGAAGGATGGAGGATGGGGAGTGCAGGAGAGATGGAGGATGTGAAGTGCAGGAGGATGGGGAGTGCAGGAGGATGGAGGATTGGGAGTGCAGAAGGATGGAGGATGGGGAGTGCAGGACGATGGAGGATGTGGATTGCAGGAGGATGTGGAGTGCAGGAGGATGTGGAATGCAGGAGGATGTGGAGTGCAGGAAGATGGAGAATGGGGAGTACAGAAGGATGGTGAGTGCAGGAGGATGGGGAGTGCAGGAGGATGGGGAGTGCAGGAGGATGGGGAGTGCAGGAGGATGGAGAGTGCTGGAGGATGGAGAGTGCAGGAGGATGGCAAGTGCAGGTGGGTGGGGAGTGCAGGTGGATGGCGAGTGCAGGTGGATGGCGAGTGCAGGTGGATGGCGAGTGCAGGTGGATGGCAAGTGCAGGAGGATGGCGAGTGCAGGAGGATGGCGAGTGCAGGAAGATGGAGAGTGCAGGAGGATGGAGGATGGTGACTGCAGAAAGATGGAGAGTGCAAGAGGATGGACGATGGTGACTGCAGGAAGATGGAGAGTGCAGGAGGATGGACGATGGGGAATGCAGGAGGATGGAGAGTGTCAGAGGATGGACAGTGCAGGAGGATGGAGGATGCAGGAGGATGGAGGAAGGAGAGTGGACGAGGATGCCTCCATGTAGGGAAGATGGAAACTGCAGGGGTATGGAGAGCCGGTGGATGGAGGGTGCAGGGGGTGATAGAGGATGCAGGGAGAATGGAGACTGTAGGGGGATGGAGTGTGCAGGGGGATGGAGAGTGTTGGGTGGTGGAGGAAAGAGGTCCTTGAGTCCTGCTTGTTGCCATACACTGTGGTTGTGCAGAGGTAGCGGTGCACAGTGACAACCCCAATAAGTGAGTGGCCATTTGGCCCGATACTTAAGGGCGGCAGCCGCAGCTAATTCTTCGACCACCCCGGGGGCCACAAACATTTGCTACGCCACTGCTGGAAAGAACTGCAGTCTGCTATGCTGGGTGAGTATAGTATAGTGGCCTACTTGCTGACTTGTCCTTGTAATAAGTTTCTAGGTGCCTTTGAGATGTTCTTTACTCTTTCTTGTTACTGTGGATAACCTCCATCCAGGCTAGTAGTGTGTATCCTGTGGGAATCTGTGCTCCCTTGGGTGCAGTTCCCGGATCCTAGAATACTACGACCTCCCCTTAATGTCCACTTAAGTGGCTAGTGAGCATAAAACCCACTAGCCTCCAATATCTGTCCCTAGACGTTGAAAGCCTAGAAACCTAGGTCCTGGAAACCTGTTCTGCAGCTGGTCCTTTTGGGGAGTTTTCCAACTCCCTCCTGAGAGGACCTTCTCCTTTGCTTTACTCCATCAAGTCACAACCTAAGCCAGGCCTCTCAGTGCTCAATCTCCTAGGTGAAGTTCAGGCTGTGTGTGAGTGCTTCAGACTTCCAGGCAATGACAGGTCTCCCCAGACATGGCATTACAAACGATTGAGAAGAAATTCCATATGTGGCAACCAAACCACAGGGGCGCCATATATATACATACAATAAGATGACAGATTACTACTTTAGTAAAGGAGCAAATAATAATGTAAGAATTAGAAACACTTCCACTAGCCACAGAGGAGAACCCAAAAAAATATTTAAAAAATGATTTGGCAGCCTATCTGCATAAAGCCTTGGTAGTCTTTATATTGAGTGACCACAGGTTGTCATGGGCAGAAGATTTACAGTGTACTGACAAGCAGAAATGAAAGCATAGTGAGTTACAAAATGCAAATCAAATGCCTAATGCAAATATTTACGCTATTAATCTAATATATAAAGCTGAATGTGTGTATGTGTGTATATCCGGGATTGGCATCTACACCGTCGCAACTATAGCCGCAAAATTTTGCACAGTCACACGTCTGGACCCCAGGAGCGTCATAGGCTATGTTGTGAGGCGAAATTTTAACCCTGCGCGTTCCAGTTCACCAAACAATTTTGGCCCTATCTACATAATGGGGAAAAAGTGAATGGAAAAATATTGGAGGAAAATCGACAGCTGTCAGCTATAGAGACAAAATTTTGCACAGTCACACGTCTGGACCCTGAGAGCGTCATAGGCTATGTTGTGAGGCGAAATTTTAACCCAGCGCGTTCCAGTTCACCAAACAATTTTGGCCCTATCTACATAATGGGGAAAAAGGGAAAGGAAATGTGTGGGAGGAAAATCGCCAGCTGCCAGCTACAGCTACAAAATTTTGCACAGTCACACGTCTTGACCCCGGGAGCGTCATAGTCTATGTTGTGAGGCGAAATTTTAACCCTGCGCGTTCCAGTTCACCAAAAAATTTTGCCCCTATCTACATAATGGGGAAAAAGTGAATGGAAAATAGTTGGAGGAAAATCGACAGATGTCGGCTATAGAGACAAAATTTTGCACAGTCCTACGTCTGGACCCCGGGAGCGTCACAGGCTAGGTTGTGAGGCGACATTTTAACCCCGCGCATTCCAATTCACCAAACAATTTTGCCCCTATCTACATAATGGGGAAAAAGTGACAGTTACCAGTTGACAGTTGTGAATGAGAGGGGCTTAATGATAGCGCCAAAGACTTAGGCTACGTTCACACATCGCGTATTTTGCGCGTTTTTTTACGCGCGTATTTGCTCCAAAAACGCATGTGCGTCTGTGTTTTACAGCAAAGTGACACCTTGCAGACATCGCGTATTTAAACGCAGCGTTTTTGGAGCAAAAAATGCGCGCGTAAAAAGAATGAACATGTCAATTCTTTGCGTTTTTTTACGCGCGCGTTTCCATAGGCCCCATTATAAAAACGCGCGTCTAAATGCACGATTGAAGTAGAAGCGAGTTGTTCTCTCGCGTATTCTTATCGCGTTTTTAAACGCGCGTTTTTCCCTTGAAAAGACACGCGTAAAAAAACGCGATAAAATACGCGAATGTGTGAACGCAGCCTAACAGCACATACCAGCATATAGTCACTAAGGTGGGGCCCCAACATGAGATATTCACCACGCACCCGAACAAACACACACACACACCACAAAGAGACACACACAACATAGAGACACACTCACACCCCCAAGGGGACACACACACACTCTATAGCGACACATGCACTCACCCCACAGGGACACACACACCACAATGAGACACACATGACACAGATACACACCACACAGATCCCCCCCACAGGGACACACACACATAGCCACCCTATAGGGACACATGCACTCACCCCACAGGGACACACACACCACAAAGAGACACACACACACCACACAGACCCCCCCACAGGGACACACACACATACACACCCTATAGGGACACATGCACTCAAACCTCAGGGACACACACACACCACAAAGAGACACACACCACACAGAGACACACACAACACAGAGACACACACACCCCACACAGACACCCCCCCCACATCGACACACACACATGCACACCCTATAGGGACACATGCACTCACCCCATAGGGACACACACCACAAAGAGACACACGCAACACAGATACACACACACACCACACAGACCCCCCCCACAGGGACACACACACATACACACCCTATAGGGACACATGCACTCACCCCACAGGGACATATACACACACACCACAAAGAGACACACACAACAGAGACACACACCACACATACCCCCCACAGGGACACACACATACACACCCCAGGGACACACACACCACACAGACAGACACAGATGTGCACAAATCACCTCACACAACTCGCCTCATACGTGTGCTATCTTTATTTTCCAAACATAAACATCTGATTAAAAACAGCCAATGTGCAACACATGTGCCATATAGGGAATTAAAGCAGATGTCAGTCACATGAGCTGTCTATTATGTGTATGTGTGAGGTAACATATACTGCCTGGCCAGGGGGTGGGTTTACTGTTGCCTGGAGATTTATTAGGCTGCCTATAGCAATCAATCACAGCTCAGCTTCGATTTTCCTACAGGTCATTAATATGACAAATTCAAATTCTATTTTGTTATAGCTAACAGCAGTTATTTATTAACCCGGGCGTAGCCGGGTACTACAGCTAGTCTAATATATAAAGCTGAATGTGTGTATGTATGTATGTATGTATGTATGTATGTATGTGTGTATATGTATATCCGGGATTGGCATCTACACCATCGCAACTACAGCCACAAAATTTTGCACACCCACACATCTGGACACCGGGAGCGTCATAGGCTATGTTGTGAGGCGAAATTTTAACCCTGCGCGTTCCAGTTCACCAAACAATTTTGCCCCTATCTACATAATGGGGAAAAAGTGAATGGAAAAGTGTTGGAGGAAAATCGACAGCTGTCAGCTATAGCCACAAAATTTTGCACAGTCACACGTCTGGACCCCAAGAGCGTCATAGGCTATGTTGTGAGGCGAAATTTTAACCCCGTGCATTCAAATTCACCAAACAATTTTGCCCCTATCTACATAATGGGGAAAAAGTGACAGTTACCAGTTGACAGTTGTGAATGAGAGGGGCTTAATGATAGTGCCAAAGACTAACAGCACATACTAGCATATAGTCACTAAGGTGGGGCCCCAACATGAGATATTCACCACTCACGGGGACATGTATACACACCACACGCACACAAAGAGTAACAGCAAGTGTATAGTCGCTAAGGTGCAGCCCCAACATTGGATACTCACCACGCACCCGAACCAACACACACACACCACAAAGAGACACACACAACACAGAGACACACACACACCCACAAGTGTACACACACACACACCCTATAGCGACACATGCACTCACCCCTCAGGGACACACACACACCACAAAGAGACACACACAGCACAGACACACACACCACACTGACCCTCCCCACAGGGACACACACACATAGCCACCCTATAGGGACACATGCACTCACCCCACAGGGACACACACACCACAAAGAGACACACACAGCACAGAGACACTCACACCCCACACAGACACCCCCCCCCACAGGGACACACACACACATACACACCCTATAGGGACACATGCACTCACTCCACAGGGACACACACACACACCACAAAGATACACAAAGAACAAAGATACACACCACACAGAACTTCTCCCCACAGGTACACACACACATACACACCCTATAGGGACACATGAACTCACCCCACAGGGACACACACATACACACACCCCATGGACACACACACCACACAGATAGACACAGATGTGCACAAATCACCTCACACAACTCGCCTCATACGTGTGCTATCTTTAATTTCCAAACATAAACATCTAATTAAAAACAGCCAATGTGCAACACATGTGCCATATAGGGAATTAAGGCAGATGTCAGTCACATGAGCTGTCTATTATGTGTATGTGTGAGGTAACATATACTGCCCGGCCAGGGGCAGGGTTTACTGTTGGCTGGAGATTTATTAGGCTGCCTATAGCAATCAGTCACAGCTCAGCTTCTGTTTTCCTACAGGTCATTAATATGACATATTCAAATTCTATTTTGTTATAGCTAACATCAGATATTTATTAACCTGGGAGTAGCCGGGTACTACAGCTAGTCTAATATATAAAGCTGAATGTGTGTATGTATGTATGCGTGTGTGTGTGTGTGTATGTATATCCGGGATTGGCATCTACACCGTCGCAACTACAGCCACAAAATTTTGCACAGTCACACGTCTGGACCCCGAGAGCGTCATAGGCTATGTTGTGAGGCGAAATTTTAACCCCGCGCGTTCCAGTTCACCAAACAATTTTGCCCCTACCTACATAATAGGGAAAATGTGAATGGAAAAGTGTTGGAGGAAAATCGACAGCTGTCAGCTATAGCCACAAAATTTTGCACAGTCACACGTCTGGACCCCAGGAGCGTCATATGCTATGTTGTGAGGTGAAATTTTAACCCGGCGCCATCCACTTCACCAAACAATTTTGCCCCTATCTACATAATGGGGAAAAAGTGAATGGAAAAGTGTTGGAGGAAAATCGACAGCTGTCAGCTATAGCCACAAAATTTTGCACAGTCACACGTCTGGACCCCGGGAGCGCCATAGGCTATGTTGTGAGGCGAAATTTTAACCCCGCGCATTCCAATTCACCAAACAATTTTGCCCCTATCTACATAATGGAGAGAAAGTGACAGTTACCATTTGACAGTTGTGAATGAGAGGGGTTTAATGATAGCGCCAAAAACTAACAGCACATACCAGCATATAGTCACTAAGGTGGGGCCCCAACATGAGATATTCACCACGCACGGGGACATGTATACACACCACACACACACAAAGAGTAACAGCAAGGGTATAGTTGCTAAGGCGCAGTCCCAACATTGGATACTCACCACGCACCCGAATAAACACACACACACCACAAAGAGACACACAACACAGAGACACACACACACCACTACAGGGACACACACACACCCTATAGCGACACATGCACTCACCCCACAGGGACACACACACACACACCACAAAGAGACACACACAATACAGACACACACCACACATACCCCCCCACAGGGACACACACACATAGCCACACTATAGGGACACATGCACTCACCCCACAGGGACACACACACCACAAAGAGACACACACAACACAGATACACACACACCACATAGACCCCCCCACAGGGGCACACACACATACACACCCTATAAAGACACATGCACTCACCCCACAGGGACACACACGCCACAAAGAGACACACACAACAGAGACACACACCACACAGACCCCCCCACAGGGACACACACACATACACACCCTAAAGGGACACATGCACTCACCCCACAGCGACACACACATACACACACTCCAGGGACACACACAGCACACAGACAGACACAGATGTGCACAAATCACCTCACACAACTCGCCTCATGCGTCTGGTATCTTTGAAATCCAAACATAAACATCTGATTAAAAACAGCAAATGTGCAACACATGTGCCATATAGGGAATTAAAGCAGATGTCAGTCACATGAGCTGTCTATTATGTGTATGTGTGAGGTAACATATACTGCCCGGCTGGAGGGAGGGTTTACTACTGGCTGGAGATTTATTAGGCTGCCTATAGCAACCAATCACAGCTCAGTTTCTATTTTCCTACAGGTCATTAATATGACATATTCAAATTCTATTTTGTTATAGCTAACATCAGTTATTTATTAACCCGGGCGTAGCCGGGTTCTACAGCTAGTATAACATAAAAAGCATCACATGGAAAAAGTTTTGCTGCCAATCCATATTCAAGCAAGTTAATGAAGGAACGATAGTAATGTTGAGAATCCCTGTCAATATGGAAATAATAAGTACATGTGGATATGTTTTATTGAATACTTTTGTTCAATGTTCACATTATATACAACTAATCTCGCATTGCACTCTGACCAGTGTTAAGAAATTAGTGAGAGCAGACAAACAATTGTGTTCTGCTTTTTTCTCATCCAGATTCTGGAACAGAAAAAAGTAGCAACATGCTAATACTGGATGCGATTCTCATTTGAGACACACAGACAGCACAATAACAGCATGTTTTTAGTATGGTCTTTCCCATGCTGGAAAAAGAATAGAATAGACGGATAGGATAGAAAGATGATAGCATATCTAGATCAAGCTTACCAGTCTACCACTCTCACACTGCTTGCTTTCAGGACCGCTCATTAAGCTTCATGCATATTTACTACACTGCCCGGCAACAGCTGCTCACACTCTATGAGAGCGTTTGTGATTGGCTGTCGCAATCAGACTGAATTTCCACAATCTGGATGGTGTCTGTGCTTGGTTGCCATACACATTAGTGTATGGCAATCAACCTGCCATCATAGTGTGTAAAATAAATAAATAATTTAAAAAAATGCATAGGGCTTCGCTGTATTTTTCTGTCCCAGCACAGATACAGCGGACAACTATGGCTGCCACCCTCAGTTGCCTAATTTTACCTTGGCTGGCAAAAAAAATGTGTAGGGCTTTGCCCTATTTTTAATTGCCAGCCAAGATAAAACTAGGCATCTGGGGGCTGGTATTCTCAGCATGGTGGTGTCCCATCATTATTTGGCTCCCCCATTGTCACGCGTTTAGTTGGCGCTGACCTTGCTGGATGCTGCTGTGTATGTGTTTGTCTTTAAGAGCTGTATGGTTGATAGTTGTGAAGGTCCTGGGCCTCTTGTGTTGTGCTCTAGAACTGCATTCACTATGAGGTTCGGCTGCTGGTTGCGGGGTTAATATGTGACTCACCTGGGCTCCCCTCCCCTGTAAGTAGCTTCTCCTTCCACCATGTGGTGCTGCTGATAGAGTTTCACTCTATGCCTGGAAGCCATGCTGTGCTGACCTGTGTGTTTGTGTTGCTGAAGTCCTTTCCTTTGGAGTTGCTGTATCCCAGTTCTGTGAAGAGAGGTGAAGGGTGAATAGCGCAGGGCTGGTGGAGGAGTTTTAGGAAGAGGCTGGAGGCCTGAACCTTCTCACCTTCAGAGATACCTTCGGGATCAGGGCCATTCAGGGTTCCTAGACTAGGGTCAGACTAGTCTTCCCTGGTCACCCTGCCCGTAACTGCCATTCCCTCATCAGCATTCTCATTACACCGTGACACCCATCCTACAGAATAGAAGCCCGCAGCTACACCAGAAATTGATGAATTCATAAGACGCATTCCTGGTGCTTTACCCAGCTCTTCCAGGTGCCCTGGTGCCACAGGCAAACTGGGTAGTAAGATGTTAATGCCAGCTTTGTATTGCCAGCTTTCATTAAGCCCGAGATTCATAATATCGGGCTAATGTTAGACTCGGCCATTAGGAATCTCAAGTAAATAGTAAGGAAGACACAACACACATAGAAAAAATAGTTTATTAGTAAAAAAAACACAAACACATATCTTGACTCCATCTTTATTACTTACTCATATCCATCCTCGATCCTCTGAAACGTCTTCTCTCGGCCGGCATTGTCACAATCCGAGCTCTGCTTCATTGAAGGTGAAGAACAAAGTGTTGACCTCTGAACACTAAATGAATGAGCCTCGAGCTGTGGCTGGGTAAGCGGTGGCTCACTGAGGTCATTCTCAGTGAGTCACCACTTATCTTTGTTTTTATTATTATTATTTTTTACTTTTTGAAGAGCAAGCCTTTACTATTGCAGAGGGTCATCACCATGCAAGGCCATCTGTTCTACACTTATGTGGTGGCAATTTATATACATTACATATGGTCATTCTTTTATATAGCACTATTAATTCCATAACGCTTTACATACATTTGCAATACAGTCCCAATTGGGGCTCACATTTTATGCCATAAATTTAAAATATGGACTTTTGGCAAGTGCATATCTGTGTTATATGTATAATTCATATTACAGCTGTCCTTGCATTCCTGCAGTGCCCAGTGCCTACTGGCCTTATTCAGCATTCCAGCATGGCTGTTTAGTGCAGTGCAAGTACCTAGTGCCTGAAGTATCAATTCCTCTGATATTCATATTTACTATTGTACTCACATGCAAGCATCCCCAGCTATCTCCAACTCAACCACACTGACTTGTAATGAGAGTCCAGGAGAAATGGAGATGATTTTCGCTGAAATCTTGTATTTAAATACAATGCAGTGACTAGAAAGAATGATTCTGAAGAGAGCAGTATAACACATGCAAATCTAAGATGCCTAAAGTAGGACTACAATGGGGAAGAAGGGAGAAGCAAGGGTAACATCACAGGCTACAGGGAGAAGGAAGGGACAAACTACTAAAGGCAGGAGTTCTGACTAGCAACAGAGAAAATGCAATACATGGCACAGAAAACACACAATGAAGAATTCCCATTCATGGGACATAACAGTCCCCGTCTGAAATCTACAGATTTCATAATGTCTATATTTTGACGTGAAGAACACAAATATGCAGCAAGAAATGTAAACAGTTTTAAAGTCCAAACTTGTGTGACAACTTGAAATCCTTAAACAGAAGGATGAGTCCAAGTTCAACAGAAAACCAATCTTCGTAATGGGGAAGCCGCAATAATTCAACTCTTCCACCAACCCAGCAATCCACGGTAAAGTTCAATCTGATGGAAAATGTTCAAGTTGGTTAAATGGAGAATATTCCGTGTCCTAACATGGCTGGGGTATGAGGAGGTATGCTCCCCATCATGGCAAAGCCCAGCAACAATGTTCAGTTAATGTGACTCCTTCTCAAATGAGGTACCAGGCAATGTACATGAAATGAAAGACAGCCTGCAGGATGGCTGACCAGCTTGAGGGGTGCCCTAGATGATGAAATCTCAGCTTCTGTACTAGCACCTTGGATGAACGGCATGTGATGCTAGTTGGTCTGAGAACCTTCCCAGACTCTTGTTCCGTTGGCTCAAGTTCACAGCTGACAACATTAGAGCAGCCAGAAAATATGGGAAGCAAGGTGTACCATGGCCCGCGCTGCTGAGTCCACAAAATCACCTGGGATGCAAGATGTTGTAGCACTATACTTCTTTATTCCTTCCTACACGTTTCAGCGCCCTTCCTGGCACCTTCCTCAGGAATATCCCTGAGGAAGGTGCCAGGAAGGGCGCCGAAACGCATAGGAAAGAATAAAGAAGTATACTGCTACAACATCTTGCATCCCAGGTGATTTTGTGGACTCAGCAGCGCGGACCGTGGTACACCTTGCTTCCCATATTTTCTGGCTGTTTTTCCACGTTGGAGTGGTCGGTGGAGGTCCTGCAGCAGCTGATATTGTGATATGCTGTTAAACCAGTTGTGGGTCTCACACCTGAGTGTCACTAGTGATAGGGCACTATTGCGCCTCTTGTTCCCCCACCTTTTTTGTATTAACATTAGAGCAAGGATTGTTGTACAGCCAACTTGAGAGTGATGGCCAAATGCTGTGGTCAAGGCTAAATAATGTTCTGGGTCCTATTCCCCACTAAGCTAATTGCAGGCGAATAGAGATGAGGTGCCACTGCTCGGGAGTGGCATTTACAGTTTCTACTGCTAGCATAGTAGCACAGAGTTTCAGCCTTGGTACAGGGTATTCAGGTTTTGAGGCAAGCTTCACGATAGGATGAAACTGCAATGTACCTTGTTGCTGGCTTCTGAAGTACTTGTAATGGCTGCTGCAGCTATAGTCTCTGTAGATGCATCAGAGAAAATATGGACTTCTCTTCTGACAGCAGCCGAAGGAGACCTTAGAGAATAATGAGATGGGACATGGAGTTCCTCTAAGGTCTTTAGAGACTTCTTCCACGTCTCGCAACTTTGTTGTTTCTGAGATGGCAGTGTAATGTCCAGTCAGTGTTCTGACTAGCAAGATGTCTCAGCAGTATCCTGCCTTGAACTGTGTTGGGTGTTTGAACCCAAGAGGATCGTACAGTGAAGGAAATAATTATTTGATCCCTTGCTGATTTTGTAATTTGCCCACTGACAAAGCCATGAACAGTCTTTAATTTTAAGGGTATGTCAATTTTAATAGTGAGAGAGAGAATATATAAAAGAAAAAAAAAACGCATTGTCTAAATTATATCAATGCATTTGCATTTTGAAAAAAGAAAGAAATATTTGATCTCTCTGGCAAACAAGAATTAATACGTAGTGGCAAAACCCTTGTTGGCAAGCACAGCAGTCGGCTGTTTTTTGTAGTTTGGCACATGTCAGGTGGAATTTTCATCCACTCCTCTTTGCAGATCATCTCTAAATCATTAAGATTTTGAGGCTATCTCTTAGCAACTCAAGACTTCACCTCCCTCAATATGTTTTTCATGGGATTAAGGTCTGGAGACTGGCTAGGTCACTCCATGACCTTAATGTGCTTCTTTTGGAGCCATTCCCTTGTTGCCTTGGCTGTATGTTTTGGGTCATTATCATGCTGAAAGACCCAGCCACAACCCATTTTTAATAACCTTGCGGAGGGAAGGTGGTTGGTACTCAGGATTTTACGGTACATGGCTCCATCCATTGTCCCATTGATGCGGTGAAATAGTCCTGTGTCCTTGCAGAGAAACACCCACAAAACATACTGTTTCCACTGCCATGCTTGACAGTGGGGATTGTGTTGTTTGGGTCATAGGCAGCATTTCTCTTCCTCCAAACACGGCAAGCTGAGTTAATACCAAAGAACTCAATTTTAGTCTCATCTGACCAGAGCACCTTCTACCAATCATGCTCAGAATCACTAAAGTGTTCATTGGCAAACTTCAGACGGGCCTGCACATGTGCTTTCTTGAGCAGTGGGACTTTGCAGACACTGCAGATTTTTAATCCATTACAACGTAATGTGTTATCAATGGTTTTCTTGGTAATAGTGGTTCCAGCTGCCTTGAGATCATTAACAAGTGTAGTTTTAGCTTGATTTCTCACCTTCCTTATGATCCTGGATACCCCACGAGGTGTGATTTTGCATGGAGCCCCAGATCGATGTCAATTAACACTCATTTGATATTTCTTCCACTTTCTTACTATTGCACCAACAGTTGTCTCCTTTTCACCCAGCATCTTACTTACGGTTTTCCAAGAATTAGAATGCCGGGCACTTCACCTCTACTGTTTTTACACTATATTTGTACCCCAAAAAATGGCTGTATAAAGTGCTGTTTTGTCACAGGGTGCTACCCAAATAAGAACATTTTGGAAATCAAGAACATGAAGAAAGGTGCACTCCCCCATTTGACAATGCACTTGAGTTTTATCTATTGCGGTATCATATTTGACACGGTTGCAGGGAGGGAGGGAAGGAAGACTCGTTGTCCTTTCCTTCCCTCCCTCCCTGCACCGTGTCAAATGAGATACCGCAATAAATAAAACTCAAGTGCAACGTCAAATGGGTGAGTGAACATTTCTTCATGTTCTTGATTTACTTATGGTTTTGTAGACCATTCCAGCCTTGTGCAGGTCTAGGATCTCTTCCCTAACATCTTTAGAAAGCTGTTGGAGTTTACAGTGTGACTGATTGAGTGTGTAGATAGGAGTCTTTTATACTGGTAACAATTTAAGCCAGGTGTCTTTAATGCCATCTCCATCTCCTCTCCACGAGGAGTATTTTTTGTTCTGCCTACCCACCTTCTTGACCCTGGGGTGGTTAGGAAGATGACATCTTACGATTCCTTTTCAGCCATGCCTTGCAGAGGATCCATCAGCAGAGCATTGCAGAATGTATACAACACACCTGAATGCCCCTGAGAATGAACAGGTAAGATGGCGGGAAATGCTTACAAAGTCCTGCGGGTTAGGGTGTGTTTGTTTGCTTTTCCTAAGGGGCCTGCTTCTTCCATTAAGGCTGCTTTCACATAACGTTTTTTTTCCTGTCCGTGGGATCCTACTTTTTGTAGGACCCCACGGACAGGAAAGGACACCACAGGAGGTGACCTTGTCTGTGTCCGGGTCTGTGATTTTCATGGATCCGGACACAGCGGGGCACTTTCAATTTAGTAAAAAGAAAGAGTTAAAAATAAAAAAATCTGCTCACCTATCCGAGATCCACCGTTGCCTTCCAGCAAGGTATGGGGGAGCATGCAGATTTTTTTATTTTTAACTTTCTTTTACTTAATATCACTTCTGCAATGTATATTATATATTGCAGAAGTGAAATTAGAGGGTTAGGAGCCATTTTAGTGTATTGAGCATGCTCAGTACACTAAAATCGGGTCCGAGGAATGATCAGCTGTTTCCTCGGACCCATGCTCATAGGCCCCCATGTTAAACCCCGAGGATTGGAACGGATTTGGCCTAATTTCTATCCGATCTTGTGGGATCTGATTTTTTTTCTGTGCCCAAAATCGGAGCAGTCTCCGATTTTGGGTACAGCACATAATCGGACACAAATCCGATCCCTCAAAATCAGATAACAATTAGGCCACATCCGATCCGACCCCCATAGGATAACATGGGGGCCAAATCGGATCCGTGGCTGTCCAATTTACATCGGACAGCCACGGATGGAAGAAATTCGCAATGTGAAAGCAGCCTAAGTGACACGATTCAGATCGGAGCAATCAGTACTGTAGTTGAATGTTTGCACACTATTGTTGCCTAATGCCTAGCTGCTAATTAACCTCAGTATTTCAGGCCGCAAGATATGACAACTGGGTTGCAGTTACTTACCGTAGTAGCACTCAACATTGAAGCGTGACATCTTTGTAGGAAACATAATGATGAAAATAATAAAGTTTATTCAGGTCACCATTCAACATAAAATTCATCTGGAATGCTGAATAAGGCTACTGGGCACTGCAGCAATGCCAGGACAACTGTAATATGAATTATACATGAAATATGAGCCGTAATGGGGACAGTGTTGCAAATGTATGTAATGTGCTATTGAATTAATAGCGCTATATAAATGAATAAATATTAGTATTATTATTATGACATTAGTGATTGCCCATTTTTTTTAAGCAATAGCCATTTTATGGGGTTTCATCAGTGTGAACAGACCTATAAGACCATGGATATAATGGCCATATGCTATTTTTATATGAATTACTATCACATAAGTGTAGAACAGATGGCCTCATATGCTGGTGACCCTCTGCAATATTACAGGTTTACTCTCCCCCCCAAAAAATTATTATTATTATTATTATTATTATTAATAAAAATAATAATAACAATAAAGAAAATATAAAACAATTCCCTTACAATTATAAAACTATCTTAAACTGATGTTTTTAGTACATTGTAAACTCCCTGCACTTCCCAGCTGCTGCCACATCAGGCACTGTTTCCAAAATTCAGACCCTGCAGGCGTCAAAACACCTGCAAACTCCAGGAAGCTTAAAAAAATTCAAAACAAAAATTCTGCAGCTTAACACAAGCTGGTAGACCAGATGGCTGGGGACACTCCTAGCCGTAGGTTAGGTGTAGTCCCCAGCCAATGGGTCTTCCTAGCGAGCGTTTTGGCTGCAAATAAATAGGTAAAGTTTTAGTGCCATTTTAAATTTCTAACTTTTTCCCAAACTTAAGGGCCCGTTACACACAACAATATTGTGAACGATATCATTGCAATGTCACCGGTTTGGTAAAGTTGTAGTGATGTCTAAACGACATCGTTGCATGTGACACCTATCAGCGATGAGTTGAGCACAGATTTATGAACTGGTTCATTAATCTATCGTTCGTCACCCGCTGAATGCGCAGCATCGCTGTGTGTGACATCAGGAGACCAACAATCAGTGAGCTCTTAGTGCCGCACAGCAATGTTGGGAGCTGGTATCCAAGGTAAAAAGCGGGTAACTGAGCACCGCGCGGTGCTTAATTACCCGCTGTTCACCTTGGCTACAAGCGTTCTCGCTGGTCCGGATCTGCTCCGGATCGCTGGTGAGTTTGCCTGTGTGACACCTCACCAGCGATCAGTCTTCAATGTCCCAGCGATCCTGATCGTTGGTGGGATTGCTTGGATATTGAGGCGTATAACCCGGTCTTTAGCCATGTTCATCGACTTTTGGAGGAAGTGTTCAGGTTTCCAATCACCGAACCAAATCAGCCATGTTCTTGCCGAATTTGAAATTGTCAAAAAAGTTTGAGGAATGTTCACTCATCACTAATCACAATATTTAACAAAATTGTAGTAATAAATAATATCTTGTCTAAGATTCATACCCATAGGAATATAGGTCTGTAAGCAGAAAATCCACCACGACACTTGATTTAAGGGTACGGACACACATCTGAGTGAAAAAACAGTCCGATTCACGGATCCGACCATCAGACGACTTTTGTCAGAGTTTTAGTCCATTTTGCATCCAACAGTGATGCTACTGTCTGACATTGCCTGAGTTCACATCCGAGAGCTGTCCAACAGTAATCAGAGGGTGGTCTGAGTACAATCCGAGAGTTGCATGCGATTTTTGAATGAAATCAGCTTGACAATTGTTTCAGCTGTGAAAACTCTGATCAGAGTTGGATGGTCCGACAGTGCTCCGACACGGATCCAACTGTGGTCCGTGATTTTTGTAGGACCCATAGACTTGCATTGGCGAGTCTCGGACGTGACTCACATACTATCGCAGCATGTTGCGACTGCTTTGACATCCGTGAATCGGATGAGAAAAAAACGTCCGACATGTGTTCTCATACATTGAATAACATTAGTCCGACTGCAATGCGATTTTAACTCGCACTATAGTCGTCCGAGTTTCACGGATGTGTGTCCGTACCCATAGGCCATGTGCACACACTGAGTATTTGGTGAGTTTTTTTACCTCGGTATTTGTAAGACAAAACCAGGAGTGCAGCAATCAGAGGTAATATGTTCTGCATTTCTCACATCTCCTGCTTCTGTCTTATAAATACTGAAGTGAAAATCTCACCAAATACTCACTGTGTGAACGTGGCCTTATAAAGCTTTTCTGTGATCCAGGTTAACGTTCTCTATAGCCTGGACTCTGTAAGTGGATGCATCACCACAGTGTTCCATAGAAAAGTGCCTCATAGCTGCAGTGTGTGGAAAGATTTCATTTTTTTGGGCTCTTTTGTGATTCAATAGAGAATTAAACTTTATTCAATCTGTTTTCAAATAGATTTGTCTTGATTTCACTGTGTCAAAACTTAGTTTGTGAATACAGACTGATTTCTGAGATGCATGAGAGTTCTGTCACTTATCCTCTTATCACCCCAGAAAAATATGATTTAGTCAGCAGAAGTAGAGTCAAATATATGGCCTCCTCAGCACTGTGCAAGTATTGTGCCAAAATAGTCTGTAATGTTTGGAAATCCAGTCCCTTAAGATCATGGCTAGACATCATAAGATAACATTCCTGAAAATATCTGCTTGCAGTATATACTGCCCATGCTATAGTTCAACAACTAATCTTTGACCTCTATTGTGAGAAGTCATGGAGTAAAGAATTGTGTGTGAACAGCACAACCTCCTTGTGGTTTTTCACCCTGTACTTTTATGCTGGGTCCCTCAGGATACCACTGGATGGATGGATACCTATATCAGCTGCAAAGTATTAAAGACAAAATACATGGAATCAAACCCCGGGAAATGAAACAAGTCTGATTTATTTAAATACAACCCAAGGTTTCCAGCACTTTACAGGAAAACATTTAAGATTTCTTGCCAAAAGCTACTGAGGCAATAACTCAAAAGGAAGATTATCCAATATCATTGGTGGCTATAATTCTTGCAAAACTACAGTGAATTACATTTTTGTGGCAAAAAAAGCCTTCAATGCTTATTGTTATCCAAAAAAGACAGACATTATTTCTATCTAGAAACCATAAGAATGAATGGATAGCATGTGAATATGCAGAGCTACTGACATAAAACAGGTCGAGCTACGTAGATTCAGTTTCTAAAACTGTTTAGTCTATAGTATCTGCAATAAATACTTTTAAGAACCCTATGTAGTAAGCATAGATCCTCCAGTCGGGAACTCCAGCAATATATAAGTAAATATACGGCACTCAGTCCTGTCAGTGAAGGTGGCATCAAAACACAACTTACATTTAAAATACAGTAAGCGGCACTCAACAGTGACATAAATTTCACTAGAGAAAAAATGAAAAAATTAGATAATAGGGTACCGTCACACGAGTACACCTTGCCGGAGATATCTCCGGCGGCGCTCGGGGGCACGCACGTTTTTGGCTCCCCGCCAGCGTCGCCTTCGCGTGTGTACATGCGGCGATACCTCCGGCGATGTTATAGGCGCCATAGCCGCTGGGGTGTCTACAAACCCCAACGGCGATGCTGTAACTTGGGAGCCTATGGCTCCCATCGCCTGTAACATCACCGATCGGCATGTTACATGGGGCGATGTGTACACATCGCCCCACAATGGGCGACTGGTTTCAGAGCAGTGCACTGAAACCACGCGACCACTCAGAGGCGATATTTTGCGCCGACATCGCCTCTTTACATTAGGCGACGCACTGGCGATGTCGGCGGCGATAGGTCACACCCCTGCATCGCCTATAAAATCGCCGCTGATATGGCCAGGTGTCACGGTACCCTTAACATTATGGAAATGGCCAAATCGATAGTCCACCCAGTTGCCACATTGAGGCGCATCTCTTAACTGGGTCCTAACACTAGATACTGCCCATGTCTTGCTGGGCTTTTCCTTCTCTACTTGCGGCTGATATAAGAGAATACTATAGATTGTAGTTTTATGGACTCCTCCCCAACCTCACTAATACGCTCATCCCAGCCCTAACCCACCTCTTCAATCTATCGCTAACTTCTGGTACCTTCCCCTCTGCTTTCAAAAATGCCACCATCACGCCTATCCTCAAAAAGCCAAACCTTGATCCGACTGCTATGACCAACTACCACCCCACATCGCTGCTCCCATTTGCTTCCAAACTCCTTGAGCAACATGTCCATGCTCAATTTTCCTCTCACCTCTCGTCTAACTCTTTCCTTGACAACCTACAATCCGGCTTCCTGCCCCACCACTACACCGAATCTGCCCTAACCAAAATTATTAACAACTTACTCACAGCCAAAACTAACAGACAATTCTCCATCCTCCTCCTTCTAGACCTGTCCTCTCCCTTTGACACAATCAACCACTCTCTCCTACTGCAGATCCTCTCTTCCCTTAACATAAAAAAATCTTGCCCTTTCCTGGATTGCCTCATACCTTTCCAAGCGCACATTTAGCGTTTCCCACTCCCATACTATCTCCTCATCCCACCCTCTCTCTGTTGGAGTCCCACAAGGCTCTTTCCTGGGGCCCCTACTTTTCTCCATCTATACCCTGGCCTAGGACAACTCATAAAGTCCCATGGCTTCCAGTACCACCAGTACGCTGATGACTCTCAGATCTACCTTTCTGGCCCAGATGTCAACTCTTTGCTAGAGATGAGCCACCACCCTAGTGTTCGAATTCGATTTGATTCGTCGAATTGGGGTTGTGTTAGTCGAATGTTCATCGAACACCGTCGAACACCATTGAAAACAATGGCAGGCTAACACAAACACACACAAACACATAGAAAACACCTTCAAAGGTGTCCCAAAGCTGACAAACTACTCAGAAGACACAACAAACACATGGAAAAATGACAAGTACATATAGTCATGTGACTCACCCAGGACAGGGGACTCAGATCTCAGGCACAGTCTGGAAGTCATGGATGGCGGTGCCTGAGGCTGTGGCCCTGGTGGTCAATGAAAAAGGGCTAAAATAAAAGAAAAATAAAAGAATAAAGTTTTTGTTCGTGACGCCACCTGTAGGTCCCGGTGATGGCACGGCGCTGAAGGAACCTCCGGGGTGATGGGCGGCAGCAAGATGGAGTGGCTTCCTACAGGAGGAGGGAGATCCCCAGGGTATTGGAAGTAGGAATAGAAAATAATTATGACATGGTGGGGATATCGGAGACATGGCTGGACGAGAGCCATGACTGGGCTGTTAATTTACAGGACTATATTCTGTTCAGAAATGACTGTAATTAATGACCAAATAAGCGAGGGGGAGGTGTATGTTTATACGTAAAATCATCCTTAAAACCCATCCTGCGTGATAATATAGGTGAATCTAATGGAAATGTAGAGTCTCTGTGGGTGGAGATAAGGGGAGGGGGAAAAAATAATAAATTACTGATAGGGGTTTGTTATAAGTCCCCAACAATAATGGAAGTAGAGGAGAATATCCTCACAAAGCAAATAGATGAAGCAGCGACTCAGGGAGAAGTCATTATTATGGAGGACTTCAACTACCCTGAAATACATTGGGGAACAGAGACCTGCAGTTCTAGCAAAGGTAATAGGTTTTTGATAACTATGAGAGACAATTACCTTTCACAACTGGTTCAGGACCCAACAAGAAGGGGGGCACTGCTGGACCTAATATTAACCAACAGGCCAGACCGCATATCAAATATACGGGTTGGAGATCACTTGGGTAATGGTGATCATAAAATAATAAGTTTTCAAGTATCATTTACTAAGATGTGTAGTAGAGGGGCTACAAGGACACTAAACTTCAGGAAGGCAAATTTCCAACAGCTGAGAGATGATCTTAGTGCAATAAACTCAATAGACTCATTGCCAGAGAAAGTAAAAATAATCCCAAAATATTTTTTAACTACATAAATAGTAAGAAACTAAAAAATGATGTTGCTGGCCCCTTTAAAAATAATCTTGGTAAAATGGTGGATGAGGATGAGGAAAAAGCCAATATGCTAAATGACTTTTTTCAACAGTATTTACACAAGAAAATCCCATGACTGACAATATGATTAGTGATAACAAAAACTGTCAATTAAATGTCACCTGCTTAACCCAAGAGGAAGTACGGCATCGTCTAAAAATCACTAAAATTGACAAGTCCCAGGGCCCGGATGGGATACACCCCAGAGTGCTGCAGGAATTAAGTACAGTCATAGATAGACCATTATTTTTAATCTTTAAAGATTCCATAATAACAGGGTCTGTACCACAGGACTGGCGTATAGCAAATGTGGTGCCAATATTCAAAAAGGGGACAAAAACTGAACTTGGAAATTATAGGCCAGTAAGCTTAACCTCTACTGTGGGTAAAATCCTAGAGGGTTTTCTAAGAGATACTATACTGGAGTATCTGAAGAAAAATAACCTCATGACCTATTATCAACATGGTTTTACGAGGGACCATTCCTGTCAAACTAATCTGATAAGCTTCTATGAAGAAGTAAGTTCTGGACTGGACCAAAGAAATGCAGTGGATGTGGTGTATATGGACTTTTCAAAAGCTTTTGATACGGTGCCACACAAAAGGTTGATACATAAAATGAGAGCAATGGGGATAGGGGAAAATATGTGTAAGTGAGTTAAAAACTGGCTTAGCGATAGGAAACAAAGAGTGGTCATTAATGCAACATACTCGGAATGGGTCAGAGTTAACAGTGGGGTACCACAGGGGTCAGTGTTGGGCCCGCTTCTTTTTAATATATTTATTAATGACCTTGTAGGGGTCATACAGAGTAGAATCTCAATATTTGCAGATGACACTAAACTCTGCAGGGTAATCAATACAGAGGAGGACAATTTTATATCACAGGAGGATTTATGTAAACTAGAAGCTTGGGCTGATAAATGGCAAATGAGCTTTAATGGGGATAAATGTAAAGTCATGCACTTGGGCAGAGGAAACAAAAGGTATAATTATGTGCTTAATTGTAAAATACTGGGCAAAACTATCAATGAAAAAGACCTGGGTGTATGGGTAGATGACAAGCTCACATTTAGTGGCCAGTGTCAGGCAGCTGCTGCAAAGGCAAATAAAATAATGGGATGCATTAAAAGAGGCATAGATGCTCATGAGGAGAACATAATTTTACCTCTATACAAGTCACTGGTGCGACCACACTTAGAATACTGTGTACAATTCTGGTCTCCGGTGTATAAGAAAGACATAGCTGAACTAGAGCGGGTCCAGAGAAGAGCGACCAAGGTTATTAGAGGACTGAGGGGTCTGCAATACCAAGACAGGTTATTAAACTTGGGGTTATTTAGCTTGGAAAAACGAAGGCTTAGGGGTGATCTTATAATAATGTATAAATATATGAGGGGACAGTACAGAGAACTTTCTAATGATCTCTTTACTCTTAGGCCTGAGACGGGGACAAGGGGGCATCCTCTACGTCTGGAGGAAAGAAGGTTTAATCATAATCACAGACGCGGATTCTTTACTGTAAGAGCAGTGAGACTATGGAACTCTCTGCCACATGATGTTATAATGAGTGATTCACTACTAACATTTAAGAAGGGCCTGGATGCCTTTCTTGAAAACTATAATATTACCAGTTATATATACTAGATCCTTTGATAGGGAGTTGATCCAGGGAATTAGTCTGATTGCCATATCTGGAGTCAGGAAGGAATTTTTTCCCCCAATGTGGAGCTAGTGTTGCAACATGGTTTTTTTTGCCTTCCTCTGGATCAACATTTTAGGCTATGGGTTGAACTAGATGGACTTAAAGTCTTCCTTCAACCTTAAAAACTATGTTACTATGTTATTATGTTACTATGTAGATGGTGTAGTACGGCAGCGCAGTCACTGTGAAGCAGGGCAGGTAAATAACAGTTCAAGGAAGAAAACACTGACACACTGCTCACTCTGAACGGGTATTTACTCCGGTATTCTGCAGGCATACAAAGTAATGCAGTTCTTGTTGCAAAGTAGTGGACCGGGTGGTTCTGGCAATGAGCAGTGTCCCTCTGAAGCTCCTTTGGTGTTCCTTCACTATCACGCTCTGTCCCTTGCTCTGCTGCCCTTGCTATACCCATGTGGTAGCACTGAAGGCTCTCGTTTGGGTTTCCGCCGTTTATCACTCCGCGGTCCCTGGCCCTCAATTGTGGGTGCTCCGGGTGTAGACTGTGATGGTCTTAGGGCTGGTGGGTCGTGCTCCTATAAAAACATAAACCACTCCGGGTTTGTGGTTCAGGGTTGTAGCCAGGTGGACCACTTTGGAGCCGGTACTCCGGGTTTGGACTGGACTAGGGCTTTCAGTTACGCGTTCTATTCTTGGCCCCTTTCTCTTCTGGGTCACCAGGTTGAGGTGCCCTCCCCGTTAGCTTCTCTCTGCTGTTCTGTAGCTCTACAATTCTGCTACATCTGTTGCTTTCACTTTGTTTCTCTGTGTTGCACGGCTCTGTGCAGCTCCCTTATTGCATTCTCTTGATCTAACTCCTTGCTGCTTTCCCCACAGCTTTATACCCTAGCCTCTTGTGGCACCCCAGGGGTTAATGTGCCACAGTAACATCACACGGGTTCCCTCCCCACAACACACTGACCTACACTAGCACCTCTGGGCCAGGAGGGGGAGCTCAACCAGCTCCCTTAAATACTCCAGCTCATGAGGAAATAAGGAGTAGAGTTCGGTACGAGGCAGTACTGTGAAGAGAGAGAGATTGTGGTGTAAAGGAGCTGTGATAGGCTTCTCCACAATCTACTGCTCGATTCCAGGCCTAGTTAGGGTCTGAGGAGAGGAGAACCAAAGGACAGAGGAACACATCTGGGAGCTTGAGTGCCATCACTGCTCGCCCCAGAAGAGCGCACAGAACGGACACCGGTTCCGACACTGTGACTGACACACACAGGACAGTGAATCCAGGAGTAGTGGAGTCTCTAGACCACCACAGTACCAGAGCAAAGCAACACGACAGGGTCAGCACCACATAGAAGACTCAAGTTGCCTAGCCAAGTGGTACCAGCAGAAGGAGAGAGAGAGTGAGACATTGCCAGCAGCTAAGCTAGACGCAGCAGCAGGGACACACACAGCGCAGCACGAGGAAGCTGAGGACCCGGACAGGGTGGGAGAAACCCGGCCCCAGTACGGACTCCATGGACAATCTGCAACAACATCGCAGTAAAGATTTGGAAACCACAAAACGTGAGTGTGTGTTCCTTAACCCGTCTCCACTATCATCCCCTACTATTACATCCACAATAGACTATACCAACCACTGCCCCGGGAACCTTGCTTCTACCTACGGAGAGCAGTACCATCTAAGCTGCCTAACATCATCCCCGGAGGTTCTGCAGCAGCGGCGGTCCCCCATACTGACCACACACCGTGGGTGGCGTCACGATAAACTATTATCCCCTGTAAATACTCCCTTATTATTGCCAAGGCCCGGGATACGGTCTGGATCAGGACCTCCGTGACATTCCCCGTAGCAACGCAGTCCAGTACCGAGTACTCCTGTCCCAGTGGGCTCGACAACCTGGCGTCACGAACAGGATCTACCGTGCCTGTTAAAAAGGGTATTGTGTGCCGTGATTAACGTGGAAACTGTTTTTGAACTGCGCCATCCGAACTGTGTTTTTGAGAATCCGCCATTTTACTGCGCGGGGCGCGCGGGAAAGAAAGGGGGTGGTACCTTGCATTGGCGCGAATTCAGCCTCCTCCCGTGGTGCTGACGACATTCGGCGGGGAAGAAGATCCCTGGTGCACCGCGGAACCTCCCATAGACATCCAGAAACGGAAGAAGAAGGGCGAAAGTTAACTAAGGGAGCACAAGATGTCGCAGCCCGATGCGCAAGACGGCGGCGGAGTAGCCGATGGAGCTGCAGCGCCGAATCCAGCGATAGCACCCGGCGGTGCAGCGGCGCAAGGAACAACACCAATCATGCCGTTACTGATGCCGTATACTCTAGGGGCAATGTGGCTGCCCCAGTACTCCGGTGAGCCTAATACACTTAACGACTTTATGCTAAAGATAAAAGAATATTATGTGATGTATCCCCTCACTGAAGCCCAGCGTGTAGGAATGATAATGGGACAATTAACGGACAATGCACGGAGGGAGGTTGCGTCCTGGCTGGACACAGATAAGGACACTGTAGAACATCTAGTAGTTGGACTGAAAGCAACATTTGAATCTACTGCTGATACCCGGGCTAAGATGAGGTTCTTTGCATGCCACCAGAAGCCTACACAAAGTGCCAGAGACTTTGCATTGAATCTGCAGGAAGCACTCAAAGCCCTTAAACTGGCAGAACCTGCTTTAGCCCGGGAGCTGATGAAATGCTACTTGACCAATTCATAGAGGGCCTCCTATCCCCTTCCCACAGAGGGCAGCTAAGTATGATCCTGCTACAGAACCCTGACATGACATTTGCTGAATTGAAAGACAGAGCTATCCGTCTGCAGCAGCTAGAAGAGCCCGTAAATTAACATTTGTACCGGACACTGCAGCAGCACTTCAGCAACCAGCAGCGCCAGCGACATCTGCTATGTCAGCAACTGCTGCTGAAACTGGGGAACTAATTTCTATTGCCACCCTCAATCAAAAGCTAGATGCCCTGACAGATACCGTGATCTCTATGGCTAAAGTCATCAAAGAGCTGCGAGAGACCAAGCCTGCACCCAAGATCCAGTTGGCGACCAGCAGAGAGGATGTTCTGTGGATGAGGTTCAGAAGATACCCAGCAGCAAGAGGATGACCCAGCGATCGCTATCAACCGGATGGACAGCCCATTTGCCACTGTTGCCAGAAATCAGGTCACCTTGCGCGAGAGTTAAAAGAAAAAACAGATATTGCGCCACACTGCAACTGGAGGAACTTAATACACGGTTTTACTATGTTTGTACTAACCTTTACTGGTTGTGCAACACCCCGCACAACCAGACTGATGGCTTAATGTGGATCACTGTAGTGACAAGGGCCAATATTCCCTCCTCCTCAGATACTCCGGGCCTGGTGGTCGGCTCCTTAGTTCCTCTGGAGATGGAGGTGGGCTCCTTCACTCCTCCACCCGAAGAGGCAGACTCGCTGCACTGGCTTCCGTCCCAGCTCCACACTGTGTATCAGTTGATCATTCAAGGGTGGGTCTTTATGATGTACTGCCAGGTACTGTGGATCTTAGAGCAGCTCACACACCGCACTCCCAACAAGGGAGAAGGGGATTAGCAAATAGAAAAACAAGTGGTGTCAGAGGATTGGAGCGCTAAAGAAACCACGGGTTGGTGATTAGATTACCGATAATTTATTGCACGAACAGCAGGGGTCCAGTATGCCACAACGCGTTTCGACGCACAGATGCGTCTTTCTCAAGTGATCCACTTGAGAAAGACGCATCTGTGCGTCGAAACGCGTTGTGGCATACTGGACCCCTGCTGTTCGTGCAATAAATTATCGGTAATCTAATCACCAACCCGTGGTTTCTTTAACGCTCCAATCCTCTGACACCGCTTGTTTTTCTATTTGCTAACCACCTTGCGCGAGAGTGTCCTTTAAATGACGATTCCCTGGGCAGGTGGGCCTCTCCTCAGGAATGAATGCTACAGGTCCTTCAGCCTGGTTTGACAGATTCGTGGGAGGACAGCCGGTGATCCCTATCGTGTTGGATGGCATTCCCTTTAGTGCCTTGTTGGATACCAGGTCCCAGGTAACATCAATCCCACATGTTTTGTATAAAAGGTAATGGGCTGATTCAGACATTACTAGTGCTCCAACTGACTTTAACATGGACATATGGGCTAGTAATGGACAATTAATACCACAGGTTGAGTTCAGAGAAATGAGCATTCAAATTGGGAAGGTAGAGTTGCAGAATCAGGGTGTTATAATCATAGATGTTAACCGGCGAGAACGTGAACCAGTGATGCTGCTAGGACTGAATGTAATTGAGAAATGTTTTTCCGAAGTGTTAAGTGTTTTACAGCAAATCGCCGAGACTGCCGGAAACGGACAACAGAGACTTCTGCACAAAGAGATCAAAGCCCTGATGTTGAAGCAACAGGTAGAAATCTCCGGAGGTGAGATCGGCAGTGTACGAGTAAGTGATCCAATACCATTGTAATACCTCCCAAAACTGAAATGTTGGTCTGGTGTAAAGCCACAATAGGCATTAAAGGGCGAGACTATCAAGCCCTGGTAGAACCCATGCACTCAGACAGCAGACCCACCATACTCACAGCTAGAGGAGTGGTTGAGGTACACCGGGGAAGAGTGCCATTACGCCTATTAAACTGCGGAGAGGATGAGATCACATTACCAAAGTATACTACCATGGCTAAGTACACGGTTGATAACAACAACATCACAGCCGTCGAGCCCTTGGACCCGTCAAGTCAGGCAGATGACAATGGCTCAGGGGACAAGCTGGAGGATTGGTGACAAAAGCTACATGTAGGTACCAGTTCTACACCTCCCCGTCACAAGCATGGAGTATACCGGGTAGTGAAGGAATATGAGCAAATATTCAGTAAACACCCGTTAGACTTTGGGCAAATTAAAGGGGTAGAGCACACTGTACCCACAGGTAACCATCAGCCTATAAAAGAGAGATATAGACCATTACCACCCGCTCACTACCAAACCACTAAAGACATGCTCAGAGAAATGAAATCTGCAGGGGTAATAAGAGACAGTTGTAGCCCCTGGGCAGCACCTCTAGTGTTAGTTAAAAAGAAGGACGGGACCATGAGACTGTGCGTAGATTACCGGCAGATTAACCGCATCACACATAAGGACGCATACCCATTACCTTGGATTGAGGCGTCATTAGCTGCATTAAAATCTGCTAACTACTTTTCCACCCTTGATCTGACTAGTGGGTACTGGAAGGTTCCTGTGGCCGAGGCCGACAAGGAGAAGACAGCGTTTACTACGCCGATGGGCCTCTGTGAGTTCAATTGTATGCCGTTCGGACTCTGCAACGCACCTGGGACCTTCCAACGTTTGATGGAGAACTGCTTAGGACATAAGAACTTTGATACTATCCTCCTGTACCTAAATGATGGCATAGTCTACTCCAAGACGTATGAGCAACATGTACAAGACCTGGCAGAAGTATTTGAAGCCTTATCCAAATACGGCATGAAAATCAAGCCATCCAAATGTCACCTTCTGAAACTAATCTTACAGTACCTGGGACATGTCGTGAGTTTAGAGGGAGTAGCCCCAGATCCTGATAAAGTCACAGTGATAAGGGATTGGCCAAGATCTACAAATGTGAAAGAAGTGAGGCAATTCCTGGGCCTGGTAGGCTATTATAGAAGATTTATCAGAGGATTCACGAAGCTAGCGGCTCCCCTGCAAGACATCCTGGTAGGACAGTCAAGAAAGTCTGCAACCCGTAACCCTCCTTTCCAGTGGAGTGAAGAGAAGGAAGACTCATTCAACAAGCTGAAATGTGCACTGACGGGAGAAGAGATTCTGGCATACCCTGATTACCATCAACCATTCATTCTATACACGTATGCCAGCAACGTGGGACTAGGAGCAGTATTGTCACAGAAGCAAGGAAGCAAATAGAGAGTTATTGCCTTTGCAAGTAGGAAGCTCCGGCCTACAGAAAAAAATCCCAAGAACTACAGCTCCTTCAAGTTAGAACTACTAGCAGTAGTTTGGGCTGTAACTGAACGTTTCAAGCACTATTTGGCAGCTGCAGAATTCATCATCTACACGGATAACAACCCGTTGACTCACCTGGATACAGCAAAATTAGGTGCTTTGGAGCAGCGATAGATAGCCCGGCTGTCTAACTACAACTTTGTCATCAAATATAGGGCAGGCCGCAAGAGCGGGAACGCAGATGCCTTATCCCGGATTCCACACCTGAAAGACGTGGAAGAGGAACCGGAAGAGTTGTAAGAGATTGAACTACGGCCTTTCATCGTTCAAAGGTAGAAAATTATCAACCCGGCATCTACCAAAGAGAACAAAAGGCAAATCTCAACCCGTTAAGACACCATGGATGGCCTGATACCCAAGATTCTGATCCAGCTGTGAAGCTAGTGAACTGCTTACACAACCAGGTGCATACCCAAACCAGAATGCCCCAGCTGAGACTACACAGCTCTGGAAGGAAAGAGGCAAGTAGTTCCTGTATCAGGGGAAGCTCTGCAGAAGGTTCACCAATCCCAAAACACATGAACTGGTCTGGCAGATAATCGTACCCAAGCGAGACATCAGAATGGTCTTAGAAGCCTACCAGGATGGTGCAGGTCATTTCGGATGGAAGAAGTTGGAAGCAATCCTGAGAAATAGGCTCTATTGGGTTGGCATGAGAAAATCCATTGAACTATGGTGTAGAAGATGTGCCGCATGCAACCTCAGAAGGAAAGATCCACAGAAAGCTCCACTTCAGCCCATAATAACCAAGCAACCACTTGAGCTAGTCGCATTAGACCACGTCAAGTTGTCACCAAGCCGGTCAGGCAATGTCTATGCCTTAACCATCGTGGACCATTACTCACGCTTCTTAGTGGTGGTACCCGTCAAAGACTTGACAGCGAAGACGGCTGCAAAAGCATTCCAGACGCATTTCTGTAGACCGCATGGTTACCCAAAACAAGTCGTTGCAGACCAAGGTCCAGCTTTTGAATCAGAATTATTCAAGGAATTCTGCAATATGTACGGTTGTAAGAAGATCCACACAACAACGTACCATCCCCAAACAAATGGCTTATGCGAGAAGATGAATCATATTGTAATTGAACTGCTGAGGACCTTACCAGAGTCTGAGAGAAATCAGTGGCCAGAAATATTACCTGATTTGGTAGACTTATACAACCATGTTCCAGTGAGTTCTACAAACTGCACTCCAGCCTACCTTATGTGTGTAAGACCCGGTAAGCTACCAATTGATCTAGAAATGGGAATCATAAAACCAGATACAGAAGTAAAAGAAACAGATTGGGATACCAAACGTCAGAAACAGTATCAACAAGTGCAAGAATGCGTAACCTACAACGAGCTAAAGCAAGACAAGAGAAGACCTTTAACAAACATGCTCAAGCAATGCCATTACAAGAAGGTGACCAAGTTCTCAAGAGAAAGGGACGCTCTAACAAATTGGATAATCAGTGGGAAACCATCCCATACACAGTCTTACCACCTAACTTAGACAATGTAAAAACCTGTTTGATAAGCAAAGATGAAGGAAGAACTTCAGCGATTGTATCCCAAGATCAGCTAAAATTGTGTCCTGAAACCCTGAAGACACCTGAAGTAACGGAACCCGTACAGGTCCAACCTGTTAAAGAGAAAGAAAAGGAAGAAGTGTTCCATACGGTACTAGGAGATTTCCCCAAAACATGGCCAAATTACCACAGAGCCGTTGTAGTACCAATGATTGCATTCCCTTCAATGGTGGAACCAACACCAGAACCTGTGTTGCCAGAAGAAGACCCAAGACTTGAAGAACTGGAAGTAGAACCTGTAGAGGAAGAACAAATTCCTGGTCCTAGCGAACTTGCCAGTCCTGCAGTTAGATCCTCATCTGCCTCAATACCAAGCACGACACCAGTAGTCCACGTACAAGAAGTATACCCGTTTTATGCAGATCAGAGCGCAGTACCCAAGGTCCGTTACCAGCTAGATACAAAGATAAAAATAGCATTAACTGTGAAATGTAAATATCTTTGTTTGAATATAAATTGAACCCGGTGAACAAATGTACATAGTTAGTGCCCAGGACCTACAGAGACTATCCTGTATGAACTTTGAACTTTTCTTCTTATTTACTTATGGACCATATATACCATGGACTGGTTGTGGTAAGAACTCTCTTGTATATATCAGCCCGGAGGCAATAGACTAAACCCTCGGAAAAAACTGCTTTTTGAACTTTTTGGACTCTTTTTCAAATTTTAGTGATTTTTGTACTTTTTACTTTTGAGTCTATGTAAATATTACCTGTATTACCGTATATACTCGTGTTATAAGCCGACCCGTGTATAAGCCGACCCCCTACTTTTGCCCCCAAAACCTGGGAAAATCTATTGACTCGCGTATAAGCCGAGGGTGGACTCCAGCACAGGTATACAACCCCCAGCAGTGAGGTATACAGCAGCCTCCCCAGTGGTAGTATACAGCAGCCTCCCCAGTGGTAGTATACAGCAGCAGCCCCAGTGGTAGTATACAGCAGCCCCAGAGGTATATGCAGCCCCAGAGGTATATGCAGCCCCAGAGGTGTATACAGCAGCCCCAATATACAGCAGCCCCAGTGGTATTGCAGCCCCAGTGGTATTGCAGCCCCTATATACAGCAGCCCCAGTGGTATTGCAGCCCCAGTGGTATTGCAGCCCCTATATACAGCAGCCCCAGTGGTATTGCAGCCCCTATATACAGCAGCCCCAGTGGTATTGCAGCCCCAGTAATGCAGGGCCCCTATATACAGCAGCCCCAGTGGTATTGCAGCCCCAGTGGTATTGCAGCCCCTATATACAGCAGCCCCAGTGGTATTGCAGCCCCAGTAATGCAGGGCCCCTATATACAGCAGTCCCAGTGGTAGTATACAGGCAGCCTCAGTAATGCAGGGCCCCCCCCTCATGCTCCGGTCTCCTGTAAAGCAAGTTATACTTATCAGTGCCCGCTGCCGTCCGCGCGCCGCCGCTGCCGACATCCCGATCCTCCGTCTTCATGCATCTTCTTCCTGTTTCCTGTGCGCGTCGCCGGTAATGACGTCACTGCCTGCGACGCGCACAGAGCAGGAAGAAGATGAATGAAGATGGAGGATCGCATGTCGGCAGCGGCGGGCGCGGACGGCAGCGGGCACTGATAAGTATAACTTGCTTTACAGGAGACCGGAGCATGAGGGGGGGGCCCTGCATTACTGGGGATGCGGGGGCTGCTGTATACCGCTGTATACAGCAGCCCCCGCACTGACTCGCGTATAAGCCGAGGGGGGTACTTTTCAGGCCAATTTTTGGGCTGAAAAACTCGGCTTATACGCGAGTATATACGGTAATTGTTTGTTTACTAGTTTTCCACAGTCCCGGAGTACTGTTTTTAACTAAGGGGGAATGTGGCACCCGGGTTATTGTGCCACAGTAACATCACACGGGTTCCCTCCCCACAACACACTGACCTACACTAGCACCTCTTGGCCAGGAGGGGCAGCTGAACCAGCTCCCTTAAATACTCCAGCTCATGAGGAAGTAAGGAGTAGAGTTCAGTACGAGGCAGTACTGTGAAGAGAGAGAGATTGTGGTGTAAAGGAGCTGCGATAGGCTTCTCCACAATCTGCTGCTCGATTCCAGGCCTAGTTAGGGTCTGAGGAGAGGAGAACCAAAGGACAGAGGAACACATCTGGGAGCTTGAGTGCCATCACCACTCGCCCCAGAAGAGCGCACAGTACAGACACCGGATCCGACACTGTAACTGACACACACAGCACAGTGAATCCAGGAGTCTCTAGACCACCACAGTACCAGAGCAAAGCAACACGGCGGGGTCAGCACCACATAGAAGACTCAAGTTGCCTAGCCAAGTGGTACCAGCAGAAGGAGAGAGAGAGTGAGACAGTGCCAGCAGCTAAGCTAGATGCAGCAGCAGGGACACACACACAGCACAGCATGAGGAAGCTGAGGACCGGGACAGGGTGGGAGAAACCCGGCCCCAGTACAGACTCCGTGGACAATCTGCAACAACATCGCAGTAAAGCTTTGGAAACTACAAAACGTGAGTGTGTGTTCCTTAACCCGTCTCCACTATCATCCCCTACTATTACATCCACAATAGACTATACCAACCACTGCCCCGGGGACCTTGCTCCTACCTACGGAGAGCAGTACCATCTAAGCTGCCTAACATCATCCCCGGAGGTTCTGCAGCAGCGGTGGTCCCCCATACTGACCACACACCTTGGGTGGCGTCACGATAAACTATTATCCCCTGTAAATACACTCTTATTAATGTCAGGGCCCGGGACACGGTCTGGATCAGGACCTCAGTGACATTCCCGTAGCAACGCAGTCCGGTACCGAGTACCCCCGTCCAAGTGGGCTCGACACTCTACTCCCACCAGGATCGGTTGCCCTAGTAACGGGTGTCTAATTGGTCCTCTAACACTCTTGGCCACTTTACATGCAGCTACAGGTAACAGGTTTTCCACAGGTAACTTACTGGCTGCAGTGAAATCATGGAGACATGGTTCTATCTTGTTGCTGTGTACAAATGGAACTATGTCTCCATAATTTCACTGCAGCCAGTAAGTTACCTGTGGAAAACCTGTTACCTGTAGCTGCGTGTAAAGTGGCCATATGTGTTGCATGTGGTGCTGGAGCTTCAGACTTATTCTACTCATTACTAAAACAAAGAATACTACACCTTCAGTCAGGGGTGTAGTACCCTTTTGTGACGCACTGGGAAATTACACTTGTCCCCAAGTGCCCAGTCTACCCTACCCCATACAGAGTGATGTTTTCTAGTTATGCATAACAACATTATTACAAGGATTCTTGTATTCTTCCCATCCGGGAGGCGTTATGACTTTAAACGTTGCAAAACATAAATAAACAGTTGCCAGTTCAACGGAAGCGGGTTAACTCTTGCGGACCCAGTGGTTACTATCACTGTCTTTTCCAATGTCCAGGTTACCACTGGGCTGCTGCACATATTATCACAGCATGCAATAAAGTAGAGAAAAATCAAATGTCCTCATTAAAGTCTATGAGCATTCTGGTAGAAAAAGCAAGGCTATGTAATGAACATTATTTACATTAAGCTGCAAATATTAGGCTGCAAATTTACAGTTCACACTTACGCACTCTCAAAGCGTATCAGCCTCTGGGTCCTGCGAGTCTATCATAAGATATTAAATCGTCTCTGTACAAATCACGATCCGGGTATCCTTTTGGCAGATGTGATTCAACATCCTGGCGTGCAATGAAAATTTCCTCATATAGTCCTTCCTCTCTAGCGAAACCTCAACCGTTGTCCAGATTGAAAATGGTCACCACACCTCGTTTACAGTGTTCTGGGGCAATTGGTGGTTGGCGACAAGCTTCTGCTCTTATTTGCAAGTTTTCTTGTTCACGAGCCCACCACTCAGCTCTACGTCGCTGCCATTCTGCTTCGTCTGAACGATGAAAGGTGTGCACATAGTCACTGCGGTTTGAAGCGCTGTTATTGTACTGAGTTTGGCGGTAACTTTTTACGGTGGTTCTCACATTACCGCTGGTCATTGATGCTGTTGCTATGCCCCACCAAGCTACCCGGGCTTCAGATGGCGATTGCCCGGCGGGGTTTTGTACTGTATCCTCCTCCTCGGAGCCTGACTGCTCTGGTTCCTCATCCTCATCAGGGAACAGGTAATCTTCCTCTTCTTCTAGCTCACTAGCCTCAAAGACAATGTCTGGCCCCTCGGTAGGCAGTCGTTCCTCTTCCCGCTCTGGGTCTGCTGGTTCATCATGCGCAGCTATCATGTGGTCTTCCTCCTGCGGGGCTTCATGGCTGCCCGCCTCGTGGTCATCCATCTGCGGGGCCTCATGGCTGCCCGCCTTCTCTTCCTCCGCAATCGTAGATGGCATCGGGTCCTCACCGGTAACCGGGTGGGTCTCAGGTAGCTCATCCCTCACCACCGGTTCCAGGTCTAGATGGTCGGTTTGCCTTTCCATGGCTGCGCGGCGCAGTTTGTTAGCCACGCTGGTGCTCCAGCGCCTGATAGTCCACTCTGTATTTTCTAGGAGCTTGACTCTCAAGTCTTGGAGCGCGGTCTCCCAGAAGGTCGGGTCCCCGTCGATGGTGTGGACGGAGACCAGCTCTGGCCCATTGAGGACTGCTCGGGCCTCTTCCTCCACCATATGGTTCACCGAACTAGGACATAAAAACAGAGAAAAACTCACCAAAAAATTGCCAGGTAAATACACATTGCACCTAGCAGCAGCTGCCAGCTCCTCTGAGAGGCAACACAGGTGTCTGTATACCGGTGCTCAGTCACCTGCAACCCACAGTGGGGGTGGTTGTGGCACCAGCGTCCGACCATGCTGTCAGGGAGATGACTGGTGGCATTTAAAGACACAAGGTTACCATAGGGCTCTGCCACTCATGGTGCATGCAAGGCATAGTGTCAGAGCAGCCTATTGGTCATGCCCTTCTATTAGATCAGGCGGGCTGCTCCGCACTGATTACATGCCTCACACAATGACAGGCGCCCCCCAGAGGGCCCAGCCTCAAACTGCAGATAAAAAAAGTGCAATAAAACACTAAAGATGAAAATGTGGGGTGTTTGTGGGTATTTTGGCCAAAATACGTAAGCTTGTAACCCACCGTCAAGGGCCCCCACGCTTACAAGTCCTAACCACATGCCTTTGCGACATGTCTGTTTATACTATATGGTTCACCGAATTAGGACATAAAAACAGAAAAACTCACCAAAAAATTGCCAGGTAAATACCCATTGCACCTAGCAGCAGCTGCCAGCTCCTCTGAGAGGTTACACCCATTATCGCTGACGACCAGACTGGTTTGTAGTTGCAGTTGGGAGAGCCACTGATCAGTCTGTTGCTTTAGACCTTTCAAGAGCTCTGCTGCAGTGTGCGGTGTTTGATCTAAACAGATCAACTTCAGCAGAGCCTGTTGTCACCTTGCTGAAGCGCTGCTGCAAAGCTCCCAACTTGGCCGTGATGTTGAGGGCAAGTCAGCATTGGCTGAGGAAGCGGAAGAGGAAGACTGTGGACTGGACGTATATGAGGAGGCGGACACCCTGGATGATGTTGGGCCCGCTATTCGTGGTGTGGGTAGTATCTCTGATGGTCCACTTTGAGAAGTTGTCACACTCTCCACCAGGTTCATCCAGTGTGCTGTGACATAGATATATCGTCCCTGTCCACAACTACTTGTCCACGTGTCCGTTGTTAAATGGACTTTCCCGGTTACAGCATTGGTGAGTGCACGCTTTAGGTTGTTTAACACGTGCTGGTGTAACGAGGTGACGGCACAACGTGAAAAATAGTGGCGGCGGGGAACTGAGTATCGTGGTGCAGCCACAGCCAACAGCTCCCGAAAAGACTCTGTACCCACAAGCCTAAACGGCAACATCTCCACAGCAAGCAACTTGGCAATGTGCGCGTTAATTTTTGGGCAAGTGGGTGCGAAGATTGGTATTTCCGCTGCCTTTCATAGAGCTGTGGCACGGACAACTGGACGGTTGGCACTGACAGACAAGTGGCTGGACTTGTGTCCTGTCTCTCTTCAACCACAGCTTGGGAGCAGTAAGTATGAGTAGGACCTGCTTCATCTCAGTAGATTGTGAAGGAAGGATCACAGGTAGCATGGCATTGTTTTGAGCAGAAGACACTGATTTAGAACCCTGCTGTTGTGACCACCGAGTAGGGTGCTTAGCTGCCATGTGCTTACGCATACTTGTGGTGCTCAGGTTGCTTTGCCCTGGCCTCTGCTTAGCTTTGTATGGCAGATCATAGAGATGACTACATTTGGTTCTGAAGGGCTATCCTTAAAAAAATTCCAGACAGTGGCTGAACGACCTCTAGGCTTGATTTGTGGCACAGAGGGATTGCTCTGAGCAACAGTTGACACAGTTTGCATCCTGTTTAAAGCAGTAGCCCTTAGTGCCTTTGTAGGTGGTACATATACACTTTCTTCCTCCATGCTGCTGTGCTGGCTATGCTCATCATCGTTCACCTCCTGAGACGGTGTATGACGTGGCTGAAAGAGGCTTTCTTCTGGCTGTGGTGATTCAAAAATTTGGCCCTGAATAGAGAATACGTTTTCTTCTCGTATATCGTCAAGGTTGGACGCTGAAAGGCCAGAGTCAAGCAAGGGATTATATGAACCAAACAAATCCTCAAGGTTGTGGTCCAAATTTTCCTGGGGCTGCTGATGGGGTGAGGAAATGGGAACAGGTTGAGGATTTGAAAACCCAACGTGGTCTCTAGCGCCAGTAGACTGTGTGGTCAAGGAAGATTGGGTGCTGCTAGAACAAGTCGTTGAGGTCTTATCAGCCATCCAAGACATTATTTGGTCTTGCTCTTCCGGCTTCAAGACACGTTTTATTTCCATACTGGGAAATTTCTACAGGAAGGTCGATCTATCAATCTTCATCTGTCTGCCTGACTCTCTATGCCTTGTTGGGCACGACAGCCAAGCCCACGACCACGTCCCTGTCCCTTTGCAAACGGGTTTTTTTTTTTTTGGATTTTGTGGTTTTTGCGACATGGTTGTAGATGTTTATTTTCAAATTTTGTCAAACAAGTAGCAGTTACTATTTCCTAGAAGGAGGTCACTACAGGCTAGTAATGCTTATTGTATTACTAACAGAAACGATACTGCACACGACAATCGCCAAGAGGTTACAGGCGGGATTATGCAAAACCAGTCACCACCGTGGACTGCGGTGCTGGCTGCGTGACAGATCTAAGGTACCGTGTGAGCTATTAGGTAGTAGAGCAATGCACTGGCCCTCAAATAAATAACACTGCAGGGGTAAATGTGACCCCAAAATTATCAGGTGAAAAAAAAAATCTAAGCTTAGGATTTCAGCTCTGAGAAGACCTGACTAAGCTCAGCTATGAGGTACTATGTGGAACTGTAACGCTACCTCCTGCCTGTCTCCCTGCACTACAGTCCCTTACTATACTCATCCGGTTAGCTCTCAGAAGAGCTTTTGGGTTAAATTTAAATTATAGGATTTTTTTATGTGTTTTTCCTACACTGACACTCCCTAGAATCCGCTCACACTCTCCCTACACTAGCTGTGTTCTTGAGGAATGTGCCCAAAATGGCGGGGGCAAGGCTTATATACAGCCTCTGAGTCATGAATGAGTTATGCATGAGGCTGGACAGGCAGCCAAACATGGCTGTGGCATTACTAACTATGATTGGCTAACATGCTGGGCTAGCTGTTCCCATTTTACATATTCTGTATTCGGCGAGTACCGAATACAGAATACGGGAGTAGACTCCCTCATCCATTATCGCTCCTGACAGCGGGTGTCCCGTTGAACCGGTCCGGTTTTGGAGACGATTCGGGGACAATCCAGCACCATAGACACCCTTGTTACGTTGCCTTGAATTGACCCGGACTGGTATTGTCCGATTTTTATAACCGGATCAAACCGGAATTCTCCCGGTTTGCCCAGGTCCGGGACAATCCGGCGCACTGTAACATGGGAGTCTATGGAATCCGGTTTGATTTTACAGCTTACGGCTTTTTACCGTAGGCTTCTAAACAATGAATTAGGGAATTGCAGGTTTTAACTCTGCTGCCAGATCTCTTTATAGGGTCCAGCAGCAGAGGAATTGCATTTCCCTTGATATACTTTGGACTCGTTACTGTGCCTGTAATCGCTAGGAAATTCGCAGAGTAACGAGTAGCCAGAGTACCCTACTATTCAGCGAGTAACGAATAGTAACGAGTAGACTTGCTCATCCCTATTACTATTCCAAGATCTATTGATTAACATGAACTTTATTCGTGGGAAAACCCCTTTAACGGACATTATAAGGTTCCTGAACTTAACAGCTGCTGCCACATCTAGCACTGTTGCCAAAATTCACACCCTACAGGTGTCAAAACACCCAGAAAGCTTAAAAAATTAATTTAAAGCTCTAAAAAATTCTACAGTTGGATAAAAGTCGATAGACCCAATGGCCGAACACTCATATCTGTAACATTCGGTTCTGTTCCTGGCCAATGGGTCTTCTGGTAAGCATTCACAAAAAATTTAGGGCCATTTTACATGTGGCACCCCATGGGTTAATATGCCACAATAACACCATATAGGTTCTCTCCCCACTACACACTGACAAACACTAGCACCTCTGGGCCAGGAGGGGGAGCACCACCTGCTCCCTTAAATACTCCAGCTCATGAGGAAGTAGCTCAGAACAGCTCAGGAAAACTGAGAGCAGACCGTACAGCACAGTGCAGTGCTGTGAAGAGCACAAGTTAGTGCAGAACTTAGTGCAGGCCCAGCAAGGGTCAGAGGAACAGGAGAACTACAGACAGAGGAACACGTCTGGGAGCTGGAGTGATACCTTCACTTGCCCCAGAAGAGCGCACAGAATGGACACGGATCTGATACTGTGTCTGGCACCCACAGCACAGTGAATCCAGGAACAGTGGGATCTCTAGATGCCCCCTAGTACCAGTGCAAAGCAACACGGAGGGGTCAGCACAGCACAGAGGACTCAAGTTGCCTAGCCAAGTAGTACCAGCAGAACACAGAGAAAGAGTGAGAAGTCCCAGCAGCTTAGCTAGAAGCAGCAGCCAGGACACACACACACAGCGAAACACGAGGAAGCTGACGACCCGGACAGGGTGGGAAGAGAGCTTAGCCCCATTACAGACTCCGTGGACTATAACCTGCAACAACATCTGCAGTAAAGCTTTGGAAAACAGCAGAACTGT
This sequence comes from Allobates femoralis, assembly GCA_033576535.1. Classification (NCBI taxonomy): domain Eukaryota; kingdom Metazoa; phylum Chordata; class Amphibia; order Anura; family Aromobatidae; genus Allobates; species Allobates femoralis. The sequence continues at coordinate 445,994,177 of JARQOC010000001.1, forward strand.
GAGTCTGTGCATTGATTGCAACCTTTGCCCTACATTCAGTAAAAAGAGAGCTCCCATCTGCAGAGCTACCAGCCTGTCAGCTCTGCACACGGATTAGAAGAAGCTGCAGCATCAGGAGAAGAGGAGAATTGCACCTTTGACTACTAAACGTGAGTGTGTGTCTTTAACCCCGTCTTCACCATTCATATCCATTATAGACTATACCATCACTGCCCCGGGGAATACAGTTCTACCCACTGGAACTATTACACCTAAGCTGCCATCCCATCATCCCGGAGGTCTGCAGCAGCGGCAGCCCCATCACTGGCCGCATATGGTGGGTGGCGTCACGACTTACAATCCCCTGTAAATACACCCCCCTTTTATTTGCCAGGGCCCGGGAAACGGACCGGACCAGGACCACCCGTGACTTCCCCCAGTATCAGACACGGTCCGGTACCGAGTACCCTCGTCCCAGTGGGCTCGACAAACCTGGTGTCACGAACAGGATCTACCGTGCCCGTTAAAACGGGCAGCGTGTGCCGTGATTGATGTGAGAACCGTTTTTGAACTGCGCCATCTGAACTGTATTTTTGAGAATCCGCCATGTTGGAGTGCGCGGCGCGTGGAAAGAAAGGGGGCAGTACCTTGCATTGGCGCGAATTCAGCCTCCTCCCTTGGTGCTGACGACATCCGGCGGGGAAGAAGATCCCTGCTGCACCCCGGAACCTTCCATAGACATCCAGGACGGAAGTGGAAGACGGAGGGCGGATATTAACTAAGGGGGCCCAAGATGTCGCAGCCCGGTGCACAAGGCGGCAACGGAGCAGCCAAGTGAGGCAATAGTACCCGGCGGTGCAGCGGCGCAAGGAACAGCATCCATAATGCCATTCCTGATGCCATATACTCAGGGGCAATGTGGCTGCCCCAATACTCTGGTGAGCCTAATACATTAACTGACTTTATGCTAAAGATAAAAGAGTATTATGTGATGTACCCCCTCACTGAAGCCCAGCGTGTAGGAATGATAATGGGACAGTAACGGGCAATGCACGGCGTGAGGTTGCGTCCTGGCTGGACACAGATAAGGACACTGTAGAGTATCTAGCAGCTAGACTAAAAGCAACGTTTGAATCTGCTGCTGATACCCGGGCTAAGATAGGTTCTTTGCATGCCACCAGAAACCTAAACAGAGTGCCAGAGACTTTGCCTTGAACCTGCAGGAAGCACTCAGAGCCCTTAAAATGGCAGAACCTGCTTTAGCCCCAGGAGCTGATAAAATGCTATTTGACCAATTCATAGAGGGCCTCCATTCCCCTTCCCACCTAGGACAGTTAAGCACGATACTGCTGCAGAACCCTGACATGACATTTACTGAGCTGAAAGATAGAGCTATCTGTTTGCAGCAGCTGGAAGAGCCACGGGAGCTATCAACTGTCCCGGACACTGCAGCAGCACCTCAGCAGCCGGCAGCGCCAGCAACATCTACTATGTCAGCAACTGCTGAGACTGGGGAACTGATTTCTAATGCTGCCCTCAACCAAAAGCTAGATGCCCTGACAGACACCGTGATCTCCATGGCCAAGGTCATCAAGGAACTGCGAGAGTCAAAGCCTGCACCCAAGATCGAGTTGGCGACCAGCAAAGAGGATTCCCGTGGATGAGGCCCAGAAGATACTCAGCAGCAAGAGGACGACCCAGCGAACGCTACCAACCGTATGGACAGCCCATTTGCCACCGTTGCCAGAAACCAGGCCATCTTGCTCGTGAGTGTCCTTTAAACGACGATGCCCTGGGCAGGCGGGCCGCTCCCCAGGAATGAACACTCAAGGTCCCTCAGCCTGGTATGACAAATTCGTGGGAGGTGATGCCTATTGTGTTGATGGCATTCCCTTCAGTGCCTTGCTGGATACCGGATCCCAGATAACATCAATCCCACATTATCTTTATAAAAGGTACTGGGCTGATTCAGAAATTACTAGTGCGCCAGATGACTCTTACTTTGATGTATGGCTAGTAATGAACAGGTTATACCAAAGGTCGGGTTTAGAGAGATGAATATTCAGGTTGGGAAGGTAGAATTGCAGAACCAGGGTGTTATAATCATAGATGTTAACCGGTGAGAACGTGAACCAGTGATGCTGATAGGAATGAATGTAATTGAGAAATGTTTTTCCGAAGTGTTAAGTGTTTTGCAGCAAATCGCCGAGACTGCCGAACTGGACAACAGAGGCTTCTGCACAAAGAGATCAAAGCCTTGATGTTGAAGCAACAGGTAGAAATCTCCGGAGGTGATATCGGCAGTGTACGAGTAAGTGATCCAATACCCATTGTAATTCCTCCCAAAACTGAAATGGTGTGGTGCAGAGCCGCAATAGGCATTAAAGGGCAAGACTATCACGCCCTGGTAGAACCCGTGTACTCAGACAGTAGACCGACCATACTCACTGCTAGAGGAGTAGTTGACGTACACAGGGGGAGAGTGCCATTACGGCTATTGAACTGCGGAGAAGACGAGGTCACATTACCTAAGTATGCTACCATGGCTAAGTTGTACATGGTGGATAACAACAACATCACAGCCGCCGAGCCCTTGAACCCTCATGTCAGGCAGATGACAATGGCTCAGGAGAGAAGCTGGAGGATTGGTGCCAAAAGTTGCATGTAGGTACCAGTGTACACCTCCCCGTCACAAGCATGGAGAATACCGGGTAGTGAAAGAATATGAGGAAATATTCAGTAAACACCCGTTAGACTTTGGGCAGATTAAAGGGGTAGAGCACACTATACCCACAGGTAACCATCAGCCTATAAAAGAGAGGTATAGACCCTTACCACCAGCTCACTACCAAACCACCAAAGACATGCTCAGAGAAATGAAATCTGCAGGGTAATAAGAGACAGTTGTAGCCCCTGGGCAGCACCTCTAGTGTTAGTTAAAAAAAGGATGGGACCATGAGAATGTGCGTAGATTACCGGCAGATTAATTGCATCACACATAAGGACGCATACCCATTACCTAGGATTGAGGAGTCATTAGCTGCATTAAAATCTGCTAACTACTTTTCCACCCTTGATCTGACTAGTGGGTACTGGCAGGTTCCTGTGGCCGAGGCCGACAAGGAGAAGACAGCGTTTACTACGCCGATGGGCCTCTGTGAGTTTAATTGTATGCCGTTCGGACTCTGCAACGCACCCGGGACCTTCCAACGTCTGATGGAGAGCTGCTTAGGACACAAGAACTTCGAAACTGTCCTCCTGTACTTAGATGACGTCATAGTCTATTCCAAGACTATGAGCAACATCTACAAGACCTGGCAGAAGTGTTCGAAGCTTTATCCAAGTATGGCATGAAGATCAAGCCATCCAAGTGTCACCTTCTCAAACCAAAGGTACAGTACCTGGGACATGTCGTGAGTTCAGAGGGAGTAGCACCGGATCCAGATAAAGTCACAGTGATAAGGGATTGGCCAAGACCTACGAATGTGAAAGAAGTGAGGCAATTCCTGGGCCTGGTAGGCTATTATAGAAGATTTATCAGAGGATTCACGAAGCTAGCAGCTCCTCTGCAAGACATTCTGGTAGGACGATCAAAGAAGTCTTCATCCTGTAATTTCCTGACACGGTGGGATGAGGAAAGAGAAGATTCCTTCAACAAGCTGAAAAGTGCACTGACGGGAGAAGAGATCCTGGCATACCCTGATTACCATCAACCCTTAATTCTATACACGGATGACAGCAACGTGGGACTGGGAGCAGTATTGTCACAGAAGCAAGGAGGCAAAGGGAGAGTTATTGCCTTTGCAAGTAGGAAGCTCCGGCCTACAGAAAGAAATCCCGAGAACTACAGCTCCTTCAAGTTAGAGCTACTGGCAGTAGTTTGGGCTGTGACTGAACGTTTTAAATATTACTTGGCAGGTGCAGAATTCACCATCTACACGGATAACAACCCGTTGACTCACCTGGTTACAGCAAAATTAGGAGCTCTGGAGCAGCGATGGATAGCCCGGCTATCTAATTACAACTTTGTCATCAAATACAGAGCAGGTTGCAAGAACGGGAACGCAGATGCCTTGTCACGGATGCCGCACCTGAAAGACGTGGAAGAGGAACCGGAATGGTTGGAAGAGATTGAACTACCGGCCTTTCATCGTTCAAAGGTACAAGATTATCAACTCGACGCCTACCAAAGAAAGCAGGAAGTAAATCTTAACCCGTTAAGACACTACGGATGGGCCGAAGCCCAAGATAATGATCCAGCCGTGAAGCTAGTGAAAGAACTGCTTACGCAACAACGCGCACACCCTGATCAGAATGCCCCAGCTGAAGCTATACAGGTATGAAAAGATAGAGGCAAGTTGTTCCTGCATCAAGGGAAGCTCTGCAGAACGCATACCAATTCTAAAACGCATGAACTGGTCTGGCAGATTATCGTGCCCAAGCGAGCCACTCAAATGGTCTTAGAAGCTTACCATGATGTGCAGGTCAATTTTGGATGGAAGTAGTTAGAAGCAGTCCTGAGAGAAAGATTCTATTGGGTTGGCATGAGAAGATCCATTGAACGTTGGTGTAGAGTATGTGCCGCATGCAACCTCAGAAGGAAAGATCCACAGAAAGTTCCGCTTCAACCAATAGTAACCAAGCAGCCACTCGAGCTAGTCGCATTAGACCACGTCAAGTTGTCACCAAGCCGGTCAGGCTATGTCTATGCCTTAACCATCGTGACCATTACTCACGCTTCTTAGTGGTGGTACCTGTTAAAGATTAGACAGCAAAGACGGCAGCAAAAGCATTCCAAATGCATTTCTGTAGACCACATGGTTACCCAGAACAAGTCCTTGCAGACCAAGGTCCAGCTTTTGAATCGGAACTATTCAAGGAATTCTGCAATATGTACGGTTGTAAGAAGATTCGCACAACAACGTATCATCCTCAAACAAATGGTTTATGCGAGAAGATGAATCATATTGTAATTGAACTGTTAAAGACCATACCAGAATCAGAAAGAAACCAGTGGCCAGATAAATTACCTGATTTGGTAGACTTATACAACCATGTTCCCGTGAGTTCTACAAACTGCACTCCAGCCTATCTTATGCGTGCAAGACCCGGTAAGCTACCAATTGATCTAGAAATGGGAATTGTAAAACCAGATACAGAAGTAGAAGAAGAATCAGATTGGGATACCAAACGTCAGAAGCAGTATCAACAAGTGCAAGAATACGTAGAAAGAAACTTACAGCAAGCAAGAGCAAGACAAGAGAAGACCTTTAACAAACATGCTCAAGCAATGCCATTACAAGAAGGTGATCAAGTTCTCAAGAGAAAGAGACGCACAAACAAACTGGATAAGCAGTGAGAAACCGTCCCATACACAGTCTTACCATCTAACCTAGACAATGTTAAAACCTGTTTGATAAGCAAAGATGAAGGAAGAACTTCAGCAGTCGTATCTCGAGATCAGCTAAAATTGTGTCCTGAAACACTGAAGACACCTGAAGTCGTAGAACCCGTACAGGTCCAACCTATTAAAGAAAAAGAAGAAGTATTCCACACGGTACTAGGAGATTTCCCTAAACATGGCCAAATTAGCATGGAGCAGTTGTTGTACCAATGATTGCATTCCCTTCAATGGTGAACCAAAACCAGAACCCGTGTTACCAAACCTGGTTACCAGAACCTGTGTTACCAGAACCAGTGTTACCAGAACCTGTGTTACCAGAACCCGTGTTACCTGAAGAAGACCCAAGACTTGAAGAACTGGAAGTAGAATCTGAAGAGGAAGACCCAATTCCTGGTCCTAGTGAACTGCCTATCCTGCAGTCATATACCCATCTGCCATAATACCAAGCACCCCAAATAGGTACATGTCCACTCACACTATCAGACTAAGTCCACTACATTGCGCAGATCAGAGCGTAGTACGCAAGGTCAGTTACCAGCTAGGTACAAAGATTAAGATGTAATTAAGTGTGAAATGTAAATATGTTTGTTTAAATGTAAAGTAAACGTAAATTGAACCCGGTAGACTGTGTCCAAGAGGGTGGAGGAACTGGATTGACCCCCATGTATATTAAGTTAGGGAAAGAAAGTGCCTGGGGGTGGTGTAGCGAATCCAGGCCTCCTAAGCAGAAACGCCCGTGGACAAATGTATATAGTTGTTGCAACGTTAAAAAAGCCCAGTGCCTACAGAGACTATCCTGTATGAACTTTGAAGTTTTCTCCTTATTCATTTATGGACCATATATACCACGGACTGGTTGTGGTAAGAACTCTTTTGTGAATATCTTTATCAGCCTGGAGGCAATAGACTAAACCCCCGGAAAGACTGCTTTTGACTTTTTGGACTCTTTTTCACATTCTAGTGATTTTTGTACTTTTTCACTTTTAAGTCTATGTCAATATTAATTGTGTTTAACTGTTTGTTACTTGTTTTTCTACAGTCCCGAGTACTGTATTTAACTAAGGGGCAATGTGGCACCCCATGGGTTAATATGCCACAATAACACCATATAGGTTCTCTCCCCACTACACACTGACAAACACTAGCACCTCTGGGCCAGGAGGGGGAGCACCACCTGCTCCCTTAAATACTCCAGCTCATGAGGAAGTAGCTCAGAACAGCTCAGGAGAACTGAGAGCAGACCGTACAGCACGGTGCAGTGCTGTGAAGAGCACAAGTTAGTGCAGAACTTAGTGCAGGCCCAGCAAGGGTCAGAGGAACAGGAGAACTACAAACAGAGGAACACGTCTGGGAGCTGGAGTGATACCTTCACTTTCCCCTGAAGAGGGCACAGAACGGACACCGGATCCGATACTGTGTCTGGCACCCAGAGCACAGTGAATCCAGGAACAGTGAGATCTCTAGATGCCCCCTAGTACCAGTGCAAAGCAACACGGAGGGGTCAGCACAGCACAGAGGACTTAAGTTGCCTAGCCAAGTGGTACCAGCAGAACACAGAGAAAGAGTGAGAAGTCCCAGCAGCTTAGCTAAAAGCAGCAGTCAGGACACACACACACAGCGTTAACACGAGGAAGCTGACGACCCAGACAGGGTGGGAAGAGAGCTTAGCCCCATTACAGACTCCGTGGACTATAACCTGCAACAACATCTGCAGTAAAGCAGTCTGTGTATTGATTGCAACCTTTGCCCTACATTCAGTAACAGAGAGCTCCCATCTGCAGAGCTACCAGCCTGTCAGCTCTGCACACGGATTAGAAGAAGCTGCAGCATCAGGAGAAGAGGAGAATTGCACCTTTGACTACTAAACGTGAGTGTGTGTCCTTTAAACCCTGTCTTCACCATTCATATCCATTATACACTATACCATCACTGCCCCGGGGAATACAGTTCTACCCACTGGAACTATTACACCTAAGCTGCCATCCCATCATCCCCGGAGATTCTGCAGCAGCGGCGGCCCCATCACTGGCCGCATATGGTGGGTGGCGTCACGACTTACAATCCCCTGTAAATACACCCCCTTTTATTTGCCAGGGCCCGGGAAACGGACCGGACCAGGACCACCCGTGACTTCCCCCAGTATCAGACACGGTCCGGTACCGAGTAACCTCGTCCCAGTGGGCTCGACATACATTTTAAACTTTTTCCTTGAACAAAGCTATATTTGGCGATTTTGTGTTAAATTGCTTGATTTTGAACAAAATCTGCAATGTTTATGCAGAATTTCAAATTTGCAAACCTGTTTGAGGAATGTTCACCCATCTCTATTAGCAAGCAGTCTTGGAGACAGCTGTGGGAGGTTTGGATGGTAGATGATGTCAGTTTTAGCTCACATGTGGAATGGTGAGGATGAGATGAAAGGAGATGTAAGACAGTTGTGGCACCCTGCTCACATAGGTAGCCACAAGCTTCCCTAGTGCACAGCTGGATTTCCACAGTAGGTACAACTTACATGCAACATCTTCCACCCCAGCTCAGTAGGGGGAGCACCACTTGCTGACCTTAGGCGAGATCCCCTATAAATACTGGTGCTGGGGGAGGAGTTAGGTAGAGTGTGCAGACCCTAGGAGACCTGCAAAGTCGTTCGGTGCCGTGCTAGACCCAAACCAGAGACTCGCAGTAGTCTTTCTGCTGTCCAGCTAGGCCCAGGAGTGGGGTCGAGAGGCAAGGAGGACGGACAGCCGTGGGAACAGAGGAACCAGTGGATGTTTGCCCAGCTAACTACCGGACTTCAAGGATCCGCACCTGCAGGAGCACTTAGGCCCCGCAGAGAACCCCGTCACACCTTGGAGATTTCAGTCACCCGGTTCCCCTTCATGCTCTATAAAAGGGAGCCAGACACCATAGTGAGGAGAGGATAGCGGTGATCATCGAGGGTAACCCGCAGACCACGTAGGAGGAGAGAGAGGAAGAAGTAAGAGAAGAGGCCAGCCAAATTATACACGGATAATAAATTCATATACTTGACCAAAGAAAATTAATTATAAGGCCCTCCAACCATAAGAAACAACAAGCTAAACGCGAAACGTGTGTCTAGGGGAGGCAGCCACAAGCAGGTAGCTATCTTCTGACCCTATCCATTGCCCTGATTGTACTTTGTTGGTAACCACTTGGTTTATATATGTGTTGGGGTATGTGGCAATGTTATACTTAGGTGGGCTACTTGGCCAGGAGACATAATTATTGGTTTCCATGCACCTTTGTGTTGTACCTTGATGGGTGATACAAAGGACAAAGAGGAGCACCACAATGCAAAAATAAATCAAATCCAAGTGCTCACCATGCCACGGTACTAGTAGTATGTATATAGAAGAAACAGACGTGGCATAAAAACGGGAGCACACCGGTATATAGTAAAGGATATATATATATGATTTTATTCACACTTATACAGACAGATATATTAAAACCAAATTAAAACCACAAACCAGGGTTCCCGTGCTCTATAAGTCAAGCCAAGTGTGCTCAAATATCAAATCCAAAGTATACAAAAATTGCAAGATATCACAGTACTATATGGTAGACAATAAAGTGCAATTATCAAGGAAGTATACATACAGTGAGTCAATTACGGTTGACACAGTTCTATGTCAGTGAGCCTATACATATAATGTACTGTATAATACAGATATCATATATCAAATGTCAAAAAAGCAGCAAAAATTATGTGCATGCAATTTTTTGAGAACATAGAGGTAATTGTACTAAAGGTAGTATATCGAGGCTACCAATATACATAATAAGCACATTATCCCAGACTTGGGGTTAAACATATGGACCCCCCTGTACTACTGTAGGGTAGCTGTGAATGAAATTCAAGGTGACACTTCATTTGTAGGTATCATAATGCTACAAAGTATACTAAGTGGTCTCTGTTGTTAAATATTACAGATATTTAGTAGTAGCAAACATATGATAGAACTTGACACGTATTGGGTGGTACGTACGCCAATCAAAAGTGTACATAGACACAAGTATATACAATCAATATAGACTGGAAAGTCACAAGTTAACCTTAGACAAATATTGGGCTAAAAAAGCTCTCATTATAGGTTTCTACAAAGCATTGGATCACATTAAGGATCAAAGTAGGTATCAGCCTAGGGTACACTGTACATAACCAGACCCAGTATGAGTGGAATTTATAGTTAAATACCAGTAGGACGTACTATAATCATTGAAAGTGACTATCAAGGAACCTAAAGAAGTGTCTATAGGCTGGAAATGAAGGCAATGTCGGAAGACATATTGCCACAGTTACCAGACAGGTACAGGGAGCGAGTACGCATGGCACGGGAACCCGGGAAAGCCCTTCCCAACGCGTGTCGCCGCTGGGGGATGCGGCTTCGTCAGGGGATGTCTGTGCGGCGTGAATATGTTGCTATAAATACCATTATGAAGAATCGCCGCCTCCTGGTCCGGCCGGATCCCAGGGGCCGGAAGCAAGTTAATGGCATACACATGGTTGCGTTGCTAGGCCGCAAAGCAAGCAGCCGCAACCGGAAGTGACGTTGCGCGTCACATGGGAGTAGTCATGGAGACCAATAACAAGCGGTGATGTGGCATAAACCACTACAACCGGAAGTGACGTCGCGCGTCTCATGTTGGTAGTCATAGAGACTGATAACAAACCGGCAGTGTTACGTAAACACTGATCGGTTTGTCATGATCAAATGGCAATGATATTCCACACTAGATGGACATATATAGAGGTGAAAAAGGGCAAATGTACCATGGCACATAAGAACAAAAGTATTTTGCACATATGTTTGTGGATGCAGATATAATATAGCATCCTCAATTGTAAAAGGCACCTTGTGGTCGTATGCTCCAAGATAAAGAGATATAATATTACATATATTCAGATTCGTTCACAATAAACCCTAGTAGGAGCAATCACCCATTAGTTGAGTTTCTCTTGGTATAAGAGGAAGAGTACTATCTTAGTAATCATATATGGGTACATAGAAGTTACAACATAGATAAGGAGAGTTCCATACGAGGACACCTATATTTTAAAATGTTCATTTAGATATGTCCCTAGGCACCAAGCTTTATAAACAATATAAGTGTAAAGCATGTGCCAATAATATCTAGATAGCAAGAAACCCCTGGACGAAAAGGGTTGAGCACAAAATAATTTTATTCAACTAACTGGCAATAATGCATATAATCCCAGCAATGTCATATAGGGGCGGAGAGAGACCACTTAGTGCCATATCACATGTTGTTCTTAGAACAATATATCGTATAACAAGTCACCACAGATAACGTGTCACTCACTCTTCTAATGTTTATATGATCAGAGTAGCATACATAAAACCCTCTATATAGTCCAATATGGTAAGATTGTAATGAGATGTAATATTACAGGGGTCAAAACAGGAATATACAGCCCAAAAGTAAGGCAGCAAGGGCACTGCAATGGTAGCTAAATCCAACCAGAAAAATAGAGAAGGTTTAAAAGAGTAATCCCAAGACATAAAAGGGTCACATCCTTGGCACGAGCAAGGGGACCCCTGATCGCACCACGTAGAGGTTGAAAATCCAAAGTTCATCCAAAGGCATATGAGTCCATGTCCTTAACCAAATGGTTTATGTTGAAGGTTGTCTTATTTCCAATTGGTGTATACCATATGTCCGCAGGAGCCACTAGAGGAAGGTCCCATTCAAGTTCACCAGGTTGCTCAGTCGACCAAAGATTCCTTATCCGAGAAACCCAGAGAACGTAAATTCTTCGTTCAGACCTATTGGGGACATACAATTCAACTTATAAATCCATTTTGTTTCCAACTGGAGTAACATTTTCTTAACATTTCCGCCACGAATCCCAAGTTTGATTTGATCAATTCCAGTGATTCGTATACCTCTTGGGTTACTGTTGTGGCATAAAAGGAAATGTGCCGCCACGGGGGTAAGAGTAAGACCACCTGCCTGATGTTCGGCCGCAAGATTGATAGTAGAGATATGCTTCTGTGCCCTTTTCCTGAGCTCCTGAGTGGTTTCACCCACATACACCTTATTGCATAAGCACGTTAAGGCGTAAATGACATTTCGGGTTTTGCAGTTTATATATTGCCTGAGGGTATACTCCCTTGAATCATATGGGTTGGTAAAATAATTATGTGTCGGTGTCATGTACTGGCAAATATTGCAAGTAGTGATGGGCGAATCCTAAATTACTCGGAATCGCTTGACTCTAGCGAGTCCGAGCCCAGGACTCGCTACTCGTTGCGAGTCTAGCGAGTCCAATGTTAATGAATGGGGAAGCGAGTAATAGCGAGTAGTGTGAGATTTACAAATCGCAGATGTGTCTCGGAAGCTTCAGCCTGAAGCAATCCTAGTTTTGTCATTTATTTGCATTGCTCGTTTACTTTGTAAGTAATCACTGACTCGCACAGATAAGATCCTGTCTTCTCTGTGCTCTGGCTGCCCCAGCTCCAGGGTCCTAGAGCACGCCTGCTGCCTGATGTAGCAGTGCTGAGATTGTTCTCAGTCTGCTCATTCCCTGTGTACAGACATGAATGTCTGTGCACAGAGATGATGTAGCAGAGCTGAGATTGTTCTCAGTCTGCTCATTCCCTGTGCATAGAGATCTATATATATGCACAGGGGATGTAGCAGAGAGGACATGGCGTTTTGGATTTCGTCGGACGGAAGAGGATTTTTTTAATTAAAGATGGAGTCCCTAATGGCTTTTTTTTTTATTTCTAATAAAAAATTTTCTTTGTGTTGTGTTTTTTTAAAACAATTTAATAGAAATTCATGGCGGTCATGTCTAATATTGGCGTGACCGCCATAAATTTCGGGCTTAGGGTCAGCTGATAATACAAAGCTGGCCCTAACCCCTTTATTACCCAGCGTGCCACCGCTACCAGGGCCGCTGGAAGAGCGGGGTTCAGCGCCAGAGGATGGCGCTTCAATGAACGCGCCATCGTCTGGGGCGGCTGCGGGCTGCAATTTGCAGCGGGGGGTGCCCAGAAAGCTTGGGCATCCCTGCGCTGCGGATTCCAGCCCCCAGCTGCTTAGCTGTACCTGGCTAGACATAGAAATTTGCGCGGAGCCCCACGCATTTTTTTTAAATTATTTCATGAAATTCTGAGATTCTGACTCTGACTCTGAGACTCTGACTCTGAAATTCATGAAATAATTTAAAAAAAATGCGTGGGGCTCCGCGCAATTTCTATGTCTAGCCAGGTAAAGCTAAGCAGCTGGGGGCTGGAATCCGCAGCGCAGGGATGCCCAAGCTTTCTGGGCACCCCCCACTGCAAATTGCAGCCCGCAGCCGCCCCAGAAGATGGCGCGTTCATTGAAGCGCCATCCTCTGGCGCTGAACCCCGCTCTTCCAGCGGCCCTGGTGGTGGTAGCACGCTGGGTAATAAAGGGGTTAATACCAGCTTTGTTATACAAGCTGGTATTAAGCCCGAGATTCTTAATGTCAGGCCACATTTGACCCAGCCACTAAGAATCTCCAATAAAGGGTTAGAAAAACACAGAGAAAAATTTTTATTTGAAATAAAAAAAAAGCCATTAGAGACTCCATCTTTAATTAAAAAAATCCTCTTCCGTCCGACGTAGTCCAAAACGCGATGTCCTCTCTGCTCATCCCTGTGAATAGATAGATGTCTATGCACAGGGAATGAGCAGACTGAGAACAATCTCAGCACTGCTACATCATGTCTGTGAGCAGGCGGGCTCTAGGACCCTGGAGCTGCACAGAGAAGACAGCTGGACTCGGCTCGCAAAGAAACAGCAGTTACTTTGCGAGTTTCCCTGCTATCACTGGCACAGTAGCCAGTGATTACTCGCAAGAGTCTAATGCAAACAATGGCAATCCTAGTTTTGTCAGCGTTTCTGACAAAACTAGGATTGATATTGATTTGCATTGGACTCGTGCGAGTAATCACTGGGAAACTCACAGAGTACCGAGTCCTGCGAGTCCCTTACTACTCGCCGAGTAACGAGTCCTAACGAGTAGATTCGCCCATCCCTAATTGCAAGAACCACATGGGAAAGATCCATGAAGTCTAGTGCCCCCCGTGGTGGACGTGGTGGGCCTGGTGAAATGACTAGCAGTGAGTCGATCCCTCAAATTTGGAGCTCTTCTGGCAGTAAGCAATGGTCTGTCTTCAATGAGTGGTCTAATCCTAGGGTCACCCATAAGTAAACCCCAATGTTTTTTGATAATAGTACCCACCTCCGACCATTGGTTATGGTATTGGGTGATTATCCTGATCCTCTTGTCAATTGGACGATCCTTGGCCGATAGTAAAGACCTTGGTCCTGTTTGCGTGCTCTTTGAAAAGCTTCAGAGATGACCTTCTTTGGATAACCGCGATTGGAAAATCTTTCTGTAAGAGCTTTTGCTTGATGTCGAAAATCCTCATTTGTAGTGCAATTGCGCCGAGTGCGTAGGAACTGTCCAGTAGGTATTGCCTTCCTGAGGTGGTAAGGATGGAAACTGGAGAAAGCAAGAAGACCGTTAGTAGCTGTGGGTTTTCGGTGAAGGCTGGTTAAAAACTTCCCATCCTTTATAGTGATTTCGAGATCTAGAAAGATTGCTTTATCGGAAGACATAGTATGTGTCAAAAAAATGTTGGATTCATTGCAATTAAGAGTTGTCAGAAAGTCAACGCATTCTACTTCGGTGCCATGCCAAAGGAACAGGATGTCGTCTATGTATCTGTGCCAGCTGCTGATTTTGTTCTTATAAATCTCAGATACATAGACCACAGTTGACTCCCACCAACCCATAAAAAGGTTGGCGAAAGCTGGTGCACATTTTGCGCCCATGGCTACGCCAGATACTTGTCGGTAGAAATTACGATCAAAAACAAAAAAATTATGCGTTAATACAAAATCCAACAAATCCACCAAGAAGGAATCATGCATCCTGTCCGATCCTGGCTGTCTATCCAAAAAGTGAAATACTGCTCTCATGCCGTCAGAATGTGATATATTCGTATAAAGTGACTCAACATCACATGTTACCATTATGCAATTAGATCGTACTGCCATATTTTGTAGGTGTTGAATGAGATGTGTACTGTCACGAGTATATGATGGTAAAGCCTGAACCAACGGCTGTAAATAGAAATCTACATATTCGCATGCCTTTTCGCATAAACTGCCAATACTCGAGACGATGGGTCTGCCGGGGGGTATGGCCATGTTCTTGTGAACCTTCGGTAAGAAGTATAGGGTCGGTATTGTCGGTGTTTCAACCCATAGAAATTCCCTCTCCTTTGCATTAATTGTACCGTATCTCCCTGCAGCTTCCAGCAACTTAAAGTATTTCTTCTGAAAAAAGGGGGTAGGGTCGGACGGGAGCTTAACATAGTATTTTGTGTTTGTAAGCTGTTTGTGGGCTTCTTCCAGATACATGGTAATTGGCCAAACAACCACATTGCCCCCTTTATCGGCCTCTTTAATGGTAAATTCGGGATTAGATTTTAATTGCCGAATAGCCGTAATTTCCTTGCCCGTGAGATTCTTATGTTTTACCGTATTTGTTGATAGTTTATCAATGTCGTCTTTGATGGCCTCAAAGAACAACTTTACGGAGGGCAAGGTAGAAAGTGGAGGGGCCCTGGAAGATTTGTTCCTGTATGGAAATCTCGTCCTACCTGTATTTGGGGTATTGTCCTCTGCAAGTTCCAGTAGGTCCCGAATGGCACATTGTTCCCTCTCCGGTAAGACATCCATGGTCTCTGGTCGATGGCATAAAACAGAGAAGATTAATTTCCGGCAAAATAAATATATGTCCTTAATAAGAGTAAACTTGTTAAGTGGATTCATAGGGCAAAAGGTGAGGCCCCTTTCAAGTACCGATATCTCCACAGGAGTAAGAGTATAATTAGATAAATTGATTACCTGAAGCTTGTTCTGTATTGAGACCGATACTTGATCCAATATTGGCTGGTCAGAGATAGTTAGTAGCGAGGGTATCTCTTCCCTCTGCCCTTCCCCCTCCCCCTCCCTCCCTTTGGTCGTGGTCGCAGACCACTTCCTACCCCTCCTCCCTCCCCTCCGGGTTCTGGGTCTTGGTCGCTCCCTGAGTCTAAAAAATTGCTACTATCATCAGATGGATCAGTGGGAGGATCCGTAGGGGTGGGGTGTTTGGGAGGTAATTGTGGTTTGGGATGACGAGGGTTGCCTTTATGGCGCCACCTGAATGCCTTTTTGTTTTCAAAATCCGTTTTGTCGCGTGAGAATTTCTGTTTTTTACCCTCAATTACACTTTTTTCATATTCATCCAACGTTTTCTTTAATTTTTCCAAAAAAGGTATAACAACAACCTCTTGATCGAACTCCTCAAGTTTTTGTTCTAGAGTTTTAATCTTAGTTTTTGTTTCAGCCAGAATGCTACGGTCATGATCCAGAAGTAAATTTATCAGAATTCTGGAGCAATGTAGGAGGCCTTGTTCCCAAGTACTCTGGAACTGAGTCGAGGGTTCCCAAGCGGGAAAGATTTGAACCCTCAGGCCACGTGGTACAATTGAGGCCTTTAGATACTCCTCCAGAGTTCTGATGTTCCACCATACGCAGATCCCCTTCTTTTGGGCCGCAATAAGATCTCTAGATACACCTGAAAATCCTGTTTCAACAGTACTGATAGAAGCAGCGTTGAAAATATCTGTAGTGGAATTTTGCCAGATGGCCTCCCTAGCATCCCAGTCCATGGGAACCAAACCAGGAAGCAACTTACACAAATTAATAAACAATACTAGAAACCAACAAAGTTGGGGTGTGCTCACTCAAGAGTGGACCACATTCGGGGGAACCCTTGGTCCTAACAGAAGCAAGATACAAAGGACAAAGAGGAGCACCACAATGCAAAAATAAATCAAATCCAAGTGCTCACCATGCCACGGTACTAGTAGTATGTATATAGAAGAAACAGACGTGGCATAAAAAACGGGAGCACACGTAATAGTAAAGGATATATATATATGATTTTATTCACACTTATACAGACAGATATATTAAAACCAAATTAAAACCACAAACCAGGGTTCCCGTGCTCTATAAGTCAAGCCAAGTGTGCTCAAATATCAAATCCAAAGTATACAAAAATTGCAAGATATCACAGTACTATATGGTAGACAATAAAGTGCAATTATCAAGGAAGTATACATACAGTGAGTCAATTACGGTTGACACAGTTCTATGTCAGTGAGCCTATACATATAATGTACTGTATAATACAGATATCATATATCAAATGTCAAAAAAGCAGCAAAAATTATGTGCATGCAATTTTTTGAGAACATAGAGGTAATTGTACTAAAGGTAGTATATCGAGGCTACCAATATCTACTCTATAATTGCCGTAGGCATTTTCGTGTCGGCCCCCGAAATCGCCGTGGCTATGTCACGCTGTGACGTCACCACGCGCGAGCAATGGCCGCGAAGCGGCCATTGCGAGTCGCTGGCCGAAAATAGAACCAGAGGCCCGGCTACAAAGTTAGCGATTTACCGCTGAGGTAGCGCGAGCAATGGCCGCGAGGCCATTGCGAGTCGCTACCTCAGCTGCCGCATCTGCCGCAACTCCCCCTATACTTTCAATGGGGATCTATTGCGAGTCGCTGTGTAGCGCGAGCAATGGCCGCGAGGCCATTGCGAGTCGCTACACTTGCGGCGCGGTTGCGGTAATCCCCATAGAAAGTATAGGGGGACTTGCGGCAGGTGCGGCAGCGAGTCGCTGGCTGAGTGCGAGCACTTGCGGCGCGGTTGCGGTAATCCCCATAAGGATTACCGCAACCGCGCCGCATTGCGAGTCGCTGGCTGAGTGCGAGCACTTGCGGCGCGGTTGCGGTAATCCCCTTAGAAAGTATAGGGGGACTTGCGGCAGGTGCGGCAAGTGCGGTTTTGCCGCACCTGCCGCAAGTCCCCTATACTTTCTATGGGGATTACCGCAACCGCGCCGCAGATGCGGTTTTTAAATAAAATAAAATAATTTTAATACAAATAAATTTTCATAAAATAACAAATAATAAATACATTTAATAATAATAAAAATAGTAAAAAAACAAAACAAAATAAATAATAAAATAAAAAATTCCTATCTACTATATTCGATTATTATTTGAAAATCTAAAAAAAAAAAAAAAATATTCTAGACACCCGATGCATTTGCATCGGGCTCACAGCTAGTACATAATAAGCACATTATCCCAGACTTGGGGTTAAACATATGGACCCCCCTGTACTACTGTAGGGTAGCTGTGAATGAAATTCAAGGTGACACTTCATTTGTAGGTATCATAATGCTACAAAGTATACTAAGTGGTCTCTGTTGTTAAATATTACAGATATTTAGTAGTAGCAAACATATGATAGAACTTGACACGTATTGGGTGGTACGTACGCCAATCAAAAGTGTACATAGACACAAGTATATACAATCAATATAGACTGGAAAGTCACAAGTTAACCTTAGACAAATATTGGGCTAAAAAAGCTCTCATTATAGGTTTCTACAAAGCATTGGATCACATTAAGGATCAAAGTAGGTATCAGCCTAGGGTACACTGTACATAACCAGACCCAGTATGAGTGGAATTTATAGTTAAATACCAGTAGGACGTACTATAATCATTGAAAGTGACTATCAAGGAACCTAAAGAAGTGTCTATAGGCTGGAAATGAAGGCAATGTCGGAAGACATATTGCCACAGTTACCAGACAGGTACAGGGAGCG
Organism: Allobates femoralis; assembly: GCA_033576535.1. Classification (NCBI taxonomy): domain Eukaryota; kingdom Metazoa; phylum Chordata; class Amphibia; order Anura; family Aromobatidae; genus Allobates; species Allobates femoralis. The sequence goes on from JARQOC010000001.1 coordinate 446,012,323, forward strand.
AGTACGCATGGCACGGGAACCCGGGAAAGCCCTTCCCAACGCGTGTCGCCGCTGGGGGATGCGGCTTCGTCAGGGGATGTCTGTGCGGCGTGAATATGTTGCTATAAATACCATTATGAAGAATCGCCGCCTCCTGGTCCGGCCGGATCCCAGGGGCCGGAAGCAAGTTAATGGCATACACATGGTTGCGTTGCTAGGCCGCAAAGCAAGCAGCCGCAACCGGAAGTGACGTTGCGCGTCACATGGGAGTAGTCATGGAGACCAATAACAAGCGGTGATGTGGCATAAACCACTACAACCGGAAGTGACGTCGCGCGTCTCATGTTGGTAGTCATAGAGACTGATAACAAACCGGCAGTGTTACGTAAACACTGATCGGTTTGTCATGATCAAATGGCAATGATATTCCACACTAGATGGACATATATAGAGGTGAAAAAGGGCAAATGTACCATGGCACATAAGAACAAAAGTATTTTGCACATATGTTTGTGGATGCAGATATAATATAGCATCCTCAATTGTAAAAGGCACCTTGTGGTCGTATGCTCCAAGATAAAGAGATATAATATTACATATATTCAGATTCGTTCACAATAAACCCTAGTAGGAGCAATCACCCATTAGTTGAGTTTCTCTTGGTATAAGAGGAAGAGTACTATCTTAGTAATCATATATGGGTACATAGAAGTTACAACATAGATAAGGAGAGTTCCATACGAGGACACCTATATTTTAAAATGTTCATTTAGATATGTCCCTAGGCACCAAGCTTTATAAACAATATAAGTGTAAAGCATGTGCCAATAATATCTAGATAGCAAGAAACCCCTGGACGAAAAGGGTTGAGCACAAAATAATTTTATTCAACTAACTGGCAATAATGCATATAATCCCAGCAATGTCATATAGGGGCGGAGAGAGACCACTTAGTGCCATATCACATGTTGTTCTTAGAACAATATATCGTATAACAAGTCACCACAGATAACGTGTCACTCACTCTTCTAATGTTTATATGATCAGAGTAGCATACATAAAACCCTCTATATAGTCCAATATGGTAAGATTGTAATGAGATGTAATATTACAGGGGTCAAAACAGGAATATACAGCCCAAAAGTAAGGCAGCAAGGGCACTGCAATGGTAGCTAAATCCAACCAGAAAAATAGAGAAGGTTTAAAAGAGTAATCCCAAGACATAAAAGGGTCACATCCTTGGCACGAGCAAGGGGACCCCTGATCGCACCACGTAGAGGTTGAAAATCCAAAGTTCATCCAAAGGCATATGAGTCCATGTCCTTAACCAAATGGTTTATGTTGAAGGTTGTCTTATTTCCAATTGGTGTATACCATATGTCCGCAGGAGCCACTAGAGGAAGGTCCCATTCAAGTTCACCAGGTTGCTCAGTCGACCAAAGATTCCTTATCCGAGAAACCCAGAGAACGTAAATTCTTCGTTCAGACCTATTGGGGACATACAATTCAACTTATAAATCCATTTTGTTTCCAACTGGAGTAACATTTTCTTAACATTTCCGCCACGAATCCCAAGTTTGATTTGATCAATTCCAGTGATTCGTATACCTCTTGGGTTACTGTTGTGGCATAAAAGGAAATGTGCCGCCACGGGGGTAAGAGTAAGACCACCTGCCTGATGTTCGGCCGCAAGATTGATAGTAGAGATATGCTTCTGTGCCCTTTTCCTGAGCTCCTGAGTGGTTTCACCCACATACACCTTATTGCATAAGCACGTTAAGGCGTAAATGACATTTCGGGTTTTGCAGTTTATATATTGCCTGAGGGTATACTCCCTTGAATCATATGGGTTGGTAAAATAATTATGTGTCGGTGTCATGTACTGGCAAATATTGCAAGTAGTGATGGGCGAATCCTAAATTACTCGGAATCGCTTGACTCTAGCGAGTCCGAGCCCAGGACTCGCTACTCGTTGCGAGTCTAGCGAGTCCAATGTTAATGAATGGGGAAGCGAGTAATAGCGAGTAGTGTGAGATTTACAAATCGCAGATGTGTCTCGGAAGCTTCAGCCTGAAGCAATCCTAGTTTTGTCATTTATTTGCATTGCTCGTTTACTTTGTAAGTAATCACTGACTCGCACAGATAAGATCCTGTCTTCTCTGTGCTCTGGCTGCCCCAGCTCCAGGGTCCTAGAGCACGCCTGCTGCCTGATGTAGCAGTGCTGAGATTGTTCTCAGTCTGCTCATTCCCTGTGTACAGACATGAATGTCTGTGCACAGAGATGATGTAGCAGAGCTGAGATTGTTCTCAGTCTGCTCATTCCCTGTGCATAGAGATCTATATATATGCACAGGGGATGTAGCAGAGAGGACATGGCGTTTTGGATTTCGTCGGACGGAAGAGGATTTTTTTAATTAAAGATGGAGTCCCTAATGGCTTTTTTTTTTATTTCTAATAAAAAATTTTCTTTGTGTTGTGTTTTTTTAAAACAATTTAATAGAAATTCATGGCGGTCATGTCTAATATTGGCGTGACCGCCATAAATTTCGGGCTTAGGGTCAGCTGATAATACAAAGCTGGCCCTAACCCCTTTATTACCCAGCGTGCCACCGCTACCAGGGCCGCTGGAAGAGCGGGGTTCAGCGCCAGAGGATGGCGCTTCAATGAACGCGCCATCGTCTGGGGCGGCTGCGGGCTGCAATTTGCAGCGGGGGGTGCCCAGAAAGCTTGGGCATCCCTGCGCTGCGGATTCCAGCCCCCAGCTGCTTAGCTGTACCTGGCTAGACATAGAAATTGCGCGGAGCCCCACGCATTTTTTTTAAATTATTTCATGAAATTCTGAGATTCTGACTCTGACTCTGAGACTCTGACTCTGAAATTCATGAAATAATTTAAAAAAAATGCGTGGGGCTCCGCGCAATTTCTATGTCTAGCCAGGTAAAGCTAAGCAGCTGGGGGCTGGAATCCGCAGCGCAGGGATGCCCAAGCTTTCTGGGCACCCCCCACTGCAAATTGCAGCCCGCAGCCGCCCCAGAAGATGGCGCGTTCATTGAAGCGCCATCCTCTGGCGCTGAACCCCGCTCTTCCAGCGGCCCTGGTGGTGGTAGCACGCTGGGTAATAAAGGGGTTAATACCAGCTTTGTTATACAAGCTGGTATTAAGCCCGAGATTCTTAATGTCAGGCCACATTTGACCCAGCCACTAAGAATCTCCAATAAAGGGTTAGAAAAACACAGAGAAAAATTTTTATTTGAAATAAAAAAAAAGCCATTAGAGACTCCATCTTTAATTAAAAAAATCCTCTTCCGTCCGACGTAGTCCAAAACGCGATGTCCTCTCTGCTCATCCCTGTGAATAGATAGATGTCTATGCACAGGGAATGAGCAGACTGAGAACAATCTCAGCACTGCTACATCATGTCTGTGAGCAGGCGGGCTCTAGGACCCTGGAGCTGCACAGAGAAGACAGCTGGACTCGGCTCGCAAAGAAACAGCAGTTACTTTGCGAGTTTCCCTGCTATCATGGCACAGTAGCCAGTGATTACTCGCAAGAGTCTAATGCAAACAATGGCAATCCTAGTTTTGTCAGCGTTTCTGACAAAACTAGGATTGATATTGATTTGCATTGGACTCGTGCGAGTAATCACTGGGAAACTCACAGAGTACCGAGTCCTGCGAGTCCCTTACTACTCGCCGAGTAACGAGTCCTAACGAGTAGATTCGCCCATCCCTAATTGCAAGAACCACATGGGAAAGATCCATGAAGTCTAGTGCCCCCCGTGGTGGACGTGGTGGGCCTGGTGAAATGACTAGCAGTGAGTCGATCCCTCAAATTTGGAGCTCTTCTGGCAGTAAGCAATGGTCTGTCTTCAATGAGTGGTCTAATCCTAGGGTCACCCATAAGTAAACCCCAATGTTTTTTGATAATAGTACCCACCTCCGACCATTGGTTATGGTATTGGGTGATTATCCTGATCCTCTTGTCAATTGGACGATCCTTGGCCGATAGTAAAGACCTTGGTCCTGTTTGCGTGCTCTTTGAAAAGCTTCAGAGATGACCTTCTTTGGATAACCGCGATTGGAAAATCTTTCTGTAAGAGCTTTTGCTTGATGTCGAAAATCCTCATTTGTAGTGCAATTGCGCCGAGTGCGTAGGAACTGTCCAGTAGGTATTGCCTTCCTGAGGTGGTAAGGATGGAAACTGGAGAAAGCAAGAAGACCGTTAGTAGCTGTGGGTTTTCGGTGAAGGCTGGTTAAAAACTTCCCATCCTTTATAGTGATTTCGAGATCTAGAAAGATTGCTTTATCGGAAGACATAGTATGTGTCAAAAAAATGTTGGATTCATTGCAATTAAGAGTTGTCAGAAAGTCAACGCATTCTACTTCGGTGCCATGCCAAAGGAACAGGATGTCGTCTATGTATCTGTGCCAGCTGCTGATTTTGTTCTTATAAATCTCAGATACATAGACCACAGTTGACTCCCACCAACCCATAAAAAGGTTGGCGAAAGCTGGTGCACATTTTGCGCCCATGGCTACGCCAGATACTTGTCGGTAGAAATTACGATCAAAAACAAAAAAATTATGCGTTAATACAAAATCCAACAAATCCACCAAGAAGGAATCATGCATCCTGTCCGATCCTGGCTGTCTATCCAAAAAGTGAAATACTGCTCTCATGCCGTCAGAATGTGATATATTCGTATAAAGTGACTCAACATCACATGTTACCATTATGCAATTAGATCGTACTGCCATATTTTGTAGGTGTTGAATGAGATGTGTACTGTCACGAGTATATGATGGTAAAGCCTGAACCAACGGCTGTAAATAGAAATCTACATATTCGCATGCCTTTTCGCATAAACTGCCAATACTCGAGACGATGGGTCTGCCGGGGGGTATGGCCATGTTCTTGTGAACCTTCGGTAAGAAGTATAGGGTCGGTATTGTCGGTGTTTCAACCCATAGAAATTCCCTCTCCTTTGCATTAATTGTACCGTATCTCCCTGCAGCTTCCAGCAACTTAAAGTATTTCTTCTGAAAAAAGGGGGTAGGGTCGGACGGGAGCTTAACATAGTATTTTGTGTTTGTAAGCTGTTTGTGGGCTTCTTCCAGATACATGGTAATTGGCCAAACAACCACATTGCCCCCTTTATCGGCCTCTTTAATGGTAAATTCGGGATTAGATTTTAATTGCCGAATAGCCGTAATTTCCTTGCCCGTGAGATTCTTATGTTTTACCGTATTTGTTGATAGTTTATCAATGTCGTCTTTGATGGCCTCAAAGAACAACTTTACGGAGGGCAAGGTAGAAAGTGGAGGGGCCCTGGAAGATTTGTTCCTGTATGGAAATCTCGTCCTACCTGTATTTGGGGTATTGTCCTCTGCAAGTTCCAGTAGGTCCCGAATGGCACATTGTTCCCTCTCCGGTAAGACATCCATGGTCTCTGGTCGATGGCATAAAACAGAGAAGATTAATTTCCGGCAAAATAAATATATGTCCTTAATAAGAGTAAACTTGTTAAGTGGATTCATAGGGCAAAAGGTGAGGCCCCTTTCAAGTACCGATATCTCCACAGGAGTAAGAGTATAATTAGATAAATTGATTACCTGAAGCTTGTTCTGTATTGAGACCGATACTTGATCCAATATTGGCTGGTCAGAGATAGTTAGTAGCGAGGGTATCTCTTCCCTCTGCCCTTCCCCCTCCCCCTCCCTCCCTTTGGTCGTGGTCGCAGACCACTTCCTACCCCTCCTCCCTCCCCTCCGGGTTCTGGGTCTTGGTCGCTCCCTGAGTCTAAAAAATTGCTACTATCATCAGATGGATCAGTGGGAGGATCCGTAGGGGTGGGGTGTTTGGGAGGTAATTGTGGTTTGGGATGACGAGGGTTGCCTTTATGGCGCCACCTGAATGCCTTTTTGTTTTCAAAATCCGTTTTGTCGCGTGAGAATTTCTGTTTTTTACCCTCAATTACACTTTTTTCATATTCATCCAACGTTTTCTTTAATTTTTCCAAAAAAGGTATAACAACAACCTCTTGATCGAACTCCTCAAGTTTTTGTTCTAGAGTTTTAATCTTAGTTTTTGTTTCAGCCAGAATGCTACGGTCATGATCCAGAAGTAAATTTATCAGAATTCTGGAGCAATGTAGGAGGCCTTGTTCCCAAGTACTCTGGAACTGAGTCGAGGGTTCCCAAGCGGGAAAGATTTGAACCCTCAGGCCACGTGGTACAATTGAGGCCTTTAGATACTCCTCCAGAGTTCTGATGTTCCACCATACGCAGATCCCCTTCTTTTGGGCCGCAATAAGATCTCTAGATACACCTGAAAATCCTGTTTCAACAGTACTGATAGAAGCAGCGTTGAAAATATCTGTAGTGGAATTTTGCCAGATGGCCTCCCTAGCATCCCAGTCCATGGGAACCAAACCAGGAAGCAACTTACACAAATTAATAAACAATACTAGAAACCAACAAAGTTGGGGTGTGCTCACTCAAGAGTGGACCACATTCGGGGGAACCCTTGGTCCTAACAGAAGCAAGATACAAAGGACAAAGAGGAGCACCACAATGCAAAAATAAATCAAATCCAAGTGCTCACCATGCCACGGTACTAGTAGTATGTATATAGAAGAAACAGACGTGGCATAAAAACGGGAGCACACCGGTATATAGTAAAGGATATATATATATGATTTTATTCACACTTATACAGACAGATATATTAAAACCAAATTAAAACCACAAACCAGGGTTCCCGTGCTCTATAAGTCAAGCCAAGTGTGCTCAAATATCAAATCCAAAGTATACAAAAATTGCAAGATATCACAGTACTATATGGTAGACAATAAAGTGCAATTATCAAGGAAGTATACATACAGTGAGTCAATTACGGTTGACACAGTTCTATGTCAGTGAGCCTATACATATAATGTACTGTATAATACAGATATCATATATCAAATGTCAAAAAAGCAGCAAAAATTATGTGCATGCAATTTTTTGAGAACATAGAGGTAATTGTACTAAAGGTAGTATATCGAGGCTACCAATATCTACTCTATAATTGCCGTAGGCATTTTCGTGTCGGCCCCCGAAATCGCCGTGGCTATGTCACGCTGTGACGTCACCACGCGCGAGCAATGGCCGCGAAGCGGCCATTGCGAGTCGCTGGCCGAAAATAGAACCAGAGGCCCGGCTACAAAGTTAGCGATTTACCGCTGAGGTAGCGCGAGCAATGGCCGCGAGGCCATTGCGAGTCGCTACCTCAGCTGCCGCATCTGCCGCAACTCCCCCTATACTTTCAATGGGGATCTATTGCGAGTCGCTGTGTAGCGCGAGCAATGGCCGCGAGGCCATTGCGAGTCGCTACACTTGCGGCGCGGTTGCGGTAATCCCCATAGAAAGTATAGGGGGACTTGCGGCAGGTGCGGCAGCGAGTCGCTGGCTGAGTGCGAGCACTTGCGGCGCGGTTGCGGTAATCCCCATAAGGATTACCGCAACCGCGCCGCATTGCGAGTCGCTGGCTGAGTGCGAGCACTTGCGGCGCGGTTGCGGTAATCCCCTTAGAAAGTATAGGGGGACTTGCGGCAGGTGCGGCAAGTGCGGTTTTGCCGCACCTGCCGCAAGTCCCCTATACTTTCTATGGGGATTACCGCAACCGCGCCGCAGATGCGGTTTTTAAATAAAATAAAATAATTTTAATACAAATAAATTTTCATAAAATAACAAATAATAAATACATTTAATAATAATAAAAATAGTAAAAAAACAAAACAAAATAAATAATAAAATAAAAAATTCCTATCTACTATATTCGATTATTATTTGAAAATCTAAAAAAAAAAAAAAATATTCTAGACACCCGATGCATTTGCATCGGGCTCACAGCTAGTACATAATAAGCACATTATCCCAGACTTGGGGTTAAACATATGGACCCCCCTGTACTACTGTAGGGTAGCTGTGAATGAAATTCAAGGTGACACTTCATTTGTAGGTATCATAATGCTACAAAGTATACTAAGTGGTCTCTGTTGTTAAATATTACAGATATTTAGTAGTAGCAAACATATGATAGAACTTAACACGTATTGGGTGGTACGTACGCCAATCAAAAGTGTACATAGACACAAGTATATACAATCAATATAGACTGGAAAGTCACAAGTTAACCTTAGACAAATATTGGGCTAAAAAAGCTCTCATTATAGGTTTCTACAAAGCATTGGATCACATTAAGGATCAAAGTAGGTATCAGCCTAGGGTACACTGTACATAACCAGACCCAGTATGAGTGGAATTTATAGTTAAATACCAGTAGGACGTACTATAATCATTGAAAGTGACTATCAATGTACCTTGATGGGGGCCCTGCTTGTGTGCCTGCTTGTAACATCTTTGCTGTGAGCTGATATATGTTTTCAATAAAGTTGTTTTGATTATGCAGTATTTTGGCCTTACTCCTGGTCTTTTTCTATGAAGTTTCAAATTATACATGGGCAGGGCTTCAGCAACAGGGAAGAGAACTTTTTGGTGGCCTTACACCCACTTGCTGTGGAAGTTCACTGTGCTTCTGGTCACCCGTCACCGGGTACTGTGTGCCATGATTTGAACTGTGTTGTGTGACTGTTAAACTAAGCCGCCATTACTATGCCACAGAGCGGGAAGAAAGAGGGCGTGTCGGCCTGTAGAGCGTGAAATCAAAATCCGCCACTCACTCTGCCGAGTCCATCCGAAGCACCATGGCCTAGTCTAGAAATTCCCGAACTGTTTAACTGTTTAACAGCTGGCTGTAAATCACTAGGGGGCCCCCAAAAATGCCTGCCTCCTCCAGCGACGACGACAATACCTTCCCTGACCCACTGAATTACCCCAAAGCTGCCATGGCTGCATCTTGTAGCACCATCAGCTCACGGGGCGCAGTAGCCCCGATCATGCCGATCTCACTACCGTACATCCCGAGTGCCAAGTGGTTGCCCCAGTATGATGGCCGTCCAGATATGTTAACGGTCTTCAGAAGAAAAATCACTAGTGTCCTGGATATGTATGCGATGACCGGTCAGCAGCGTGCTGCTGTGGTACTCGGACAGTTAACTGGTGCAGCAGAGACTGTAATATTTGACAAATTTAGAGCTACCTTTGAGGAATGTAATGAGGCTGATATATGCATGCACTTCCATCACTGCTACCAAAGGCCAGGGGATGACATCAGAATCTATGCCTGGCGTCTGGATGAAGCACTCTGAGCCCTTAAACACATCAGCCCCGCCAGCGTGCCTAATGAAAATAAACTATTGATTGAGCAATTCACCAGGGGACTGCTATTCCCCGAGGACAATAAGACTGTGCGTTGGTGGTCTCTAAGCCACCCGGAAGCTGACTTTAATATTTTGAAGGACATGGCCATAAAGGGGTTGCAGCCAGTGGAGACCCATGAAGCTGCTATCCGGTGGGAGTGCAGTGGCAATGCAGGCTACCCCAAAACCAGTACCCGTACCTGCCACATCGCTTGAAGCTCTCCTTTAAACGGCCAGTCCCTGGGGGCCAGGGCCAAACCTCAGGAATAACTCAACAGGGCTAGGCCACCTGGTACAAGACTTTAATCGGACAACGACCGTTCCTGTCCATTGTACTAGATGGCATCCCAACACCTGCTCTACTAGATACCGGGTCGCAGGTGACCACCATTCCATATATCCTTTACAAGAAGTACTGGGCTGATGCAGAACTGAAACAGCCCACCCTAAACTTCACCCTCAATGCATCCAACGGTGAACCAATCACTGTGATTGGGGTTAAAGGGAACCTTTCAGCTGTTTTAACCCTTCTAACCTATTCCTAACTGTCCCTGCAACCACATACTACTTTCCTAACCATCCCTCTCTGACCAATCTTGCATTTATAAAAGTGGAATAGAACAGTTTTTAAACTTACAAAATCTCTGACGATGGGGCGTTCCTAATGGGTAGGCGGTGTCTCCACTATCAAGGCTTTAGTCAGGATTATTATGACACTAGCTGTGAGCCCGATTCTAAAGAATCGGGAGTCTAGAATCTGTATATAATTTTTTTAAGAGTTTTAAATAATAAGATATATGACTAAGTAGCCGATGTAGGCAGAACTGTGAGGGTAGTAATATAGTGGAGGTGTAGAAAGAGTTAATGTTCGACTAACAGGACTATAACAGAGTAGGAACTTATAATGATATCAAAAATGTTATTGAAGGAGTTAATGTCCCACAGGCACTCCCACAACAGACTCAGCGCTGTAAATTATATCCAAAATGGTGTTCAAGGGGTTAATGTAGCAGTGGCAGTAGTTATAAACATTACCAAATATGCAGTTAATGCTGAACTGGTATATAATGGGTTAATTTCGCAGTGCCATTACAACTATACACTGTGTAATAGAAATAACAACAATAATGGAATATAAGGGGTTAATGTTCCTACTGCCAGTAGGAATAGAGACTACAAAGTATGGAGTTAAGGCAGAAATGGTATATAAGGGGTTAATTCGCAGTGGCAGTACAACTGGAGGACTTTTAGATAGAGATAGATAGATAGATAGATAGATAGATAGATAGATAGATAGATAGATAGATAGAGATAGATATAGATAGATATAGATATAGATAGATAGATAGATATAGATAGATATAGATAGATAGATAGAAAATAGATAAATAGATAGATAGATATAGATATAGATAGATAGATAGATAGATAGATAGATAGATAGATAGATATAGATATAGATAGATAGATATAGATATAGATAGATAGATATAGATATAGATAGATCGATATAGATAGATATAGATATAGATAGATAGATATAGATAGATAGATAGATATAGATAGAGATAGATAATAGATATAGATATAGATAGATAGATATAGAGATAGATAGATATAGATATAGATAGATCGATATAGATAGATATAGATATAGATAGATAGATATAGATAGATAGATAGATAGATAGAGATAGATAGATATAGATAGATAGATATAGATATATCGATATAGATAGATATAGATAGATATAGATAGATAGATAGATAGATAGATATAGATAGATAGATAGATAGATAGATAGATAGATATCAATATATAGATATAGATATAGATAGATAGATGAGAGATAGATAGCAATAGCACCTGACTTACAGCGTAAATTTGAAACTCAAAGTCCTCCATTATATCTCAATGGGAAGTGAGGCACTATTTTTATTGGTCGCTGTGTGCTGGCCGCCGACCAATGAGAATAGCGCCTCACTTACAGAGCTAAATGTGAAACTCAAAGTCGTCCATTATATCTCAATGGGAAGTGAGGCGCTATTCTCATTGGTCGCTGTGTGCTGGCGCCGACCAATGAGCATAGCGCCTCACTTCCCATAGAGATACATAGCGGTCTTTAGAGCTGTGCATGGCCGGGCCCTTGGTTCTATTTTCGGCCACGGCGCTCGGCTCTCGTCGGTCGTCGGCAGGGGCGGGAAACTCGCAATGGACCTACGTGCCGGAGTTACCGCGGCTGCAACGATAGATATGTATAGATAGATAGATATAGATATAGATAGATAGATATAGAATAGAAGATAGATATAGATATAGATAGTAGATAGATAGATTAGATGAGATAGATATAGATATGATAGAAGATATAGATATAGATCGATAGTAGATAGTAGATATAGATAGATAGAGATATAGATTAGATATAGATAGATATAGATTAGATAGATAAGATAGATTAGAGATATAGATAGATAGATATAGATAGATAGCTATGATAGATAGATAGATATAGATAGATAGATAGATATAGAGGTAATAGAATAGTATAATAATATAATGGAATAGGTATAGATTGGATAGATGATCTGGATAGATAGCAATAGCGCCTCACTTACAGCGGTAAATTGAAACTCAAAGTCCTCCATTATATCTCAATGGGAAGTGAGGCGCTATTCTCATTGGTCGCTGTGTGCTGGCGCCGACCAATGAGAATGCGCCTCACTTCCAGCGGTAAATTGGAAACTCAAGTCGTTCCAATTTATCCAATGGAAGTGAGGCGCTATTCTCATTGGTCGCTGCGCTGCGCTGACCAATGAGAATAGCGCCTCACTTCCCATTGAGATCTAATGGACGACTTTGAGTTTCAAATTTACCGCTGGAAGTGAGGCGCTATTCTCATTGGTCGGCGCCAGCACACAGCGACCAATGAGAATAGCGCCTCACTTCCCATTGAGATATAATGGACGACTTTGAGTTTCAAATTTACCGCTGTAAGTGAGGCGCTATTCTCATTGGTCGGCGCCAGCACACAGCGACCAATGAGAATAGCGCCTCACTTCCCATTAAGATATAATGGAGGACTTTGAGTTTCAAATTTACCGATATAAGTGAGGCGCTATGGTCATTGGTCGCTTGTGCTGGCGCCGACCAATGAGCACAGCTCCTCACATCCCATTGAGATACATAGCGGTCTTTAGAGCTGTGCATGGCCGGGCCCCTGGTTCTATTTTCGGCCACGGCGCTGGGCTCTCGTCGGTCGTCGCCGGGGCGGGAGACTCGCAATGGCCGCCGCGCGGCCATTGCTCGCGCCCCTGCAACGGCTCGCAATGCCCGCTGCTCGGGCAATGCTTCGTGGGTCGCGTGTCTGCTGGGCAGCCACGTCCATCGACGACGGAAGTAGCGCCGAAACTTACGGAAGTGCGTTAGGGGAATTATATATTAGATTGTGGCTATTATCAAAAAATATGTGCCCATGTTATATCAGGACGAAAAGTTATCTAAAATCTTGAGCGAAGGGTACAGGTGTGTGCCTAGGAGGTCTAGGACCTTGGGGAACATGCTCTCACCTAGCATGTTCTTAAGTGAACCGAGAACCCCCACTGGTTGAAGCATGTAGGATCATATAGATGTGGAGGGAATAAATGCAATCTATGCCGCCATATAGACAGGACTGATAGTTTTGTTAATTCAGTAACTGGGAAGAGCTATAAAATCAGAGCGTATATAAATTGCAATACGCATCACGTAGTGTATATGGCGACATGTACAAGCTGCCAGAAATACTACGTGGGGTGCACTACGCGGTCCCTAAAAAAGCGCATCAGTGAACATGTTACAGCTGCGAACCCTAATAATGCATCGAGCCGTCGTAATATTTCAGGACTATCTAAACATTTTTTAGAAGTCCATGGAGGGGCTATGGAGTCCCTTCTAGTGAAGGGCATACATAGGGTGCCCAGACCAGTAAGGGGCGGAGACTGGGAGCGAGCAGTGTTATGTCAGGAAGCGCGGTGGATTCTAGCGCTGAATGCTCGCTTCCCCGAAGGTTTAAATTTCCGCACGGATCTAATGTATTTTTATTAGATGTTTATAGGGACGCAATTTCATGCTCCTAAGGTGAATATAATATATAGGGGAGAACTATGTAGAAACTAATAGTAACACTATCCTTGGTTGCCCTTTGCAGAATAATAATAGTGGATGTGGTGAGAAAAGAGTCAACTGAGACATGTATCAGTGAGCTTACCTGGGATGTAACAAGCTGTATCGAAAGAGTAAAAATGGTGTATTGCATGGGTATAAAGAAATTATGTTTCATGTGAGTGGGTATGTTTCTCCAATTTTTTGGCATACTCTGTAAAAACGAGTTATTTGGGGAACCTTATCACTCAATGTGAATCATATATTTTTGTTATATTGTATGAATTTTTACAAAAGTGATTTATATTATATCTACTAGTGCAATATATTTATCTGTTTATATCAAGTTAGCAGTTTTTAGTCCAGTATTGATATAGTTAAAATGAAAAGACTGTTGAAAAGCAACTTATCCAGATCTTAATTAATGGTGAATGATGGCACATGTGATAGGGGGGTGGTATGAATGCTTTTAGTTTCTCTATAAATATGTGATGTTCACATTTGCAAGCATGCCTAATGGCGGGTTTACACGCCGCGATATCGGAGTCCAACTCCGATCCAACTCCGACAAAAGTCACGTGGTTCGCGAGTTGGACCCGATATCGGGCGCGCATTGTACGGTTTGAATGTACAACGCGATGCTGAAACGATGCCAAAACGATATCGGGGTTGAATGAGCATGCTCTTCAACCGCCCGATATCGCATGGCCGTTGTAGCAGCATCGTAGCGTGTAACAGCACAACTACGATGTGTACTCGCAACTCACCCATTAACTCCCATGTTAAATGGTCGTTACTGGGTTGGTGGGCGTACACATCGTAGTGACGTTGTTTCCCGATATCGCAGCGTGTAAACCGCCGATGCGATATCGGGAAAAGCGCTTAAAAAATGCGCGTTCCCGTGCCGTTGTCTACGATATCGCCACGATATCGGGACGTGTAAACCCACCATAAGACTAAGGATTTTGTATCCGAAACGCGTCAGGCGTGGAGGTAGGGGGCTGCGTACCCCACTAATGCTTTTAATGATGTCTGAATAAAGATCTGGAATTTTAACTGCAACAAGTCTGGTGCCGGAGTTCCTTCAATATTTGTTCAGGTGTCTCCACTACCCCCGCCTCACTGCTCTAATGACACACTGATGGGTGGCATCATTCCTTCAGGACCGCTGTCCTGATTTAAATCTCACGCCCTGCACTTCCTGGTGTATGACACGGATGCCGCGCGCCACATCACGCTGCGTCATACCCGGGCATGTGCAGTGCGCCGGATGTAGAACACCCAGGCTGAGTTTAACATGCGATCTGCGCATGGGCTAAAGGCGGCCTTGTGTCAGCGCAAGGTTGCCAGGCAACAAGCTTTGTACACCCGGCGCACTGCACATGCCTGGGTATGACGCGGCGTGACGCGGCGGCCGGCATCCACGTCATACACCATGAAGGGCGGGAGATTTAAATCAGGACATCGGTCCTAAAGGAATGATGCGCCCATCAGGGTGTCATTAAAGCAGTGAGGCAGGGGTAGTGGAGACACCGCCTACCCATCAGGAACGCCCCATCGTCAGAGATTTTTTAAGTTTAAAAACTGTTCTATTCCACTTTTATAAATGCAAGATTGGTCAGAAAGGGATGGTTAAGACAGTAGTATGTGGCTGCAGGGACAGGTAGGGATAGGTTAGAAGGGTTAAAACAGCTGACAGGTTCCCTTTAAAGAAGTGCCAATAAAGGTGGGGAATTGCAAGACAAAGGGGTTATAGTAGTGGCAGAAGCAAGTAATGCTAATGATCCTTATGTAATTCTTGGTACTAATGCTGTTAGTAATTGCATGGGAGAATGGTTGTCTTTGCTTCAACAGATTGCAGATACTGACAAGCCTGGTCAGAGGAAGGTTCTTCAGCATGAGATAAGAGCCCTCCTGCATCATCAACAGGTAACACTTACAGGTGATGAAATTGGTACTGCACGGGTGACAGACCCGTTTCCTATTGTAATCCTTCCAATGAATGAAATGATGATATGGTGTCGAGCAGCTATAGGTCTGAGAGGGCACGACTACGAAGCATTAGTGGAGCCCATCAGCACAAAGCACAAAGCATAGAACCTACATTCTTGACAGCGAGGGGGGTGGTTGATGTACACAATGAGAGAGTACCAGTTCGCATCTTAAACTGTGGAAGTGAAGAGGTCAAATTACCCAGGTATGCAACTGTTGCTAAGTTGTACACAGTAAACAACGATGAGATCCAAGCAGTGGGACCCTTACCCCAAGCTGACTGGGCAGAACCTGATGATACAACTGGGCCACTGGGGACTGGTGCCAGCAACTCCATGTCGGAACTGACACCACTCCTGTGTACGAAAAGCAAGGTGTTTACCGGGTAGTCAGAGAATTCAAGCAAGTCTTTAGTAAGCATTCACTTGACTTTGGTAGGATAAAAGGGGTGCAACATCATATCCCCACAGGTACACATCCACCAATCAAAGAGCGATACAGGCCTATTCCACCTGCACACTATCAGAAAGCCAAAGAAATGTAACAGGACATGAAGGACACAGGGGTTATACGAGATAGCTGTAGCCCCTGGGCAGCACCATTTGTCCAAGTTAGGAAAAAGGATGGCATTATGAAAATGTGTGTAGACTACCAGCAAATAAATCACATAACACACAAGGATGCTTACCTGTTCTCTCGCATTGAGGAATCCTTAGCTGCCTTGAAGTCTGTCAATTACTTCTCTACCTTAGATCTCACTAGTGGGTATTGGCAGGTGTCCGTTGCAGAGGAACACCGCGAGAAGACGGCATTCACAACGCCGATGAGTCTATGTGAATTTAACAGCATGCAATTCGGACTATATAATGCACCCGGAACCTTCTAGAGGGTGATGGAGAGTTGCCAGGGGCATAAGAACTTCAAGACGGTACTGCTCTACCTGGATGACGTGATTGTGTACTCCAAAACCTACGAAGCGCACATAACTCATCTAGGAGAGGTGTTTGAAGCTATGGCCAAATATGGAATGAAGTTAAAGCCATCCAAATGCCACCTGTTAAAGCTGAGCGTTCAGTACCTGGGCACAGTCAGTGCTGAAGGAGTGGCCCCTGATCCAGACAAGGTGACAGCTATCAAGGAGTGCCAGAACCCAAGACCTTGAAGGAAGTACATCAATTCCTGGACCAGGTGGGCTACTATTGGAGGTTTATGAAGGAGTACACGAAAGTATGCTCCACTTCAGAACCTCCTAGTGGGCCAACCCAAGAAGGGCAAGTCTAGGGAATCTCCCTTGGAATGGGGCAAGGAACAGGAAGAGTCATTCCAGATGATGAAGGAGGCCCTGACAGGAGAAGAGATCCTTGCTTCTCGGACTACAACCTGCCATTCCTGCTGTACACGGATGCCAGCAATGTGGGACTAGGAGCCGTCCTTTCTCAGAAGCAAGAAGGCAAAGAGAGAGTGATTACCTACGCGAGTAGAAAGCTATGCCCCACAGAGAGGAACCCGTAGAACTACAGTTTCTGTAAGCTGGAATTCCTGGCATTAGTCTGGGCGGTCCCAGTAGGTTCATACATTACTTGGCATCTAGCAAGCTCACCGCCTACACGGATAACAATCCGCTGACCCACCTGGAGACTGCAAAGTTGGGAGCCATGAAACAATGATGGATGGCCAGATTATCCAACTATCAGTTCACCATCAAGTACTGGGCTGGGCACAAGAATGGCAACGCGGTTGCCCTATCGAGAATGCCTCACCTGTCGGACATGAGAGTGGATGAAGATGAGATGGAAGAAGTGGAGTTACCTGCATTCCATCAACTAAGAGTAACCCAGTGTCAGCAAACCCATGATGATCCTCCTGAGAGGGTATTGAACCCGTTACCACACTTCGGTTGGAAGGAAGTGTAAGACAGTGACCCAGCTATCAGCTTAGAGAAAGGACAGATAACACGGGAGTCCGCAAAGCTGCCAGTAAACCCTCCACCAGAAGCCAAACACCTGTGAACGAGAGAAGCAAGCTGTTCATCTATCAGGAGAAGCTTTGCAGAAGACACATCAATCCACGAACTCATGAGATGGTCTGGCAGATCATTGTACCAAAGACAGAAGTACAGCTGGTACTAAATGCCTACCATAATCAAACTGGTAATTTCAGATGGAAGAAACTGGAGATGCTGCTTAAGGACAGGTTCTTTTGGGATGGCATGCGTGGATCCATAGAAAGGTGGTGTAAAGACTGTGGACCCTGTAACCTCAGAAGAAAAGACCTATAGAGCCAGAGGGCATCCCTCCAGTCCATAGTAACCAAACAGCCCTTGGAAATTGTAGCCTTGGACCACGTAAAGTTAACTCCAAGCAGATCTTGCTACATGTACGCGTTGATGATTGTGGACCATTACTCCAGATTCCTGATGGTTGTACCCGTAAAAGACCTGACAGCTGCAACAGCTGCAAGAACATTTCAGAATGTTTTCTACAGGCCATTAGATTATCCGGAGCAAATACTGACTGACCAAGGTTCAGCTTTTGAAGCAGAGATCTTTCAATTCTGTCATATGTATGGATGTGAGAAGATCAGAACAACCCCATATCATCCCCAAACCAATGGGTTATCCGAGAAAATGAATAACGTCATCATAAACATGCTAAAAATCTTACCCTTTGGAAGAAAGAAGTCAATGGCCGGAGAAACTACCAGATTTAGTTGACATGTATAATCATATTCCAGTAAGATCTACAAACTGTACACCCACTTACCTGATGAGAGCGCGTACAGGAAGATTACCTGTAGATCTGGAACTCGGAGTAGCTGACCCTAGAGCAGATGCTTCTAAGTCGAACTGGAATGAAAACCGCCTGGAACAATACAGACAGGTTCAAGCGTGAGTTGAAGACACCTTGGAGAAAGCCCGAAAAAAACAAGAAAGGGACTTCAATAAAACTGCACCAGCAGAACCCATCGTATCTGGAAGTGTTGTTTTAAAAAGGAAAAGGAAGATGCATAAATTAGATGATCGGTGGGAACAAGAACCCTGTGTCCTATTAGACTCTGGATTTGACAACAACAAAGTGTGTCTTTTTAGCAAGAATGGAGGAAAGACCACTCACACAGTGTCAAGGGATCACCTTAAAAAGTGTCCAACAGAATGGGAGACTCAGAACTTCTCAACCCAGTCTGAGGAAGAATCCAGTCCATGTGAAGAACCCAGTCCATGTGAAGAACCAAAGGAGAAAGTTATCTCAACAATCTTAGGATATTTCCCAGAAGATTGGCCTCAGCAAGATGGAGCAATCTTAGTGCCTTTACTCAATTTCTACCAGCCCCAAGAAGAAGTGCAAAGAAGTCAGGAAGAAATACCTGTTGCAAGAGAATCCGAGGATGCTGCAATCGGTACACCTGCTAGCCCTGTAGTGAGACTAAGGCCACCCAGACATTTACCTGATTTACCTTCAACACGTCCTTCATTAAATACATCACCTGAGACATTGATACCCATAGTGCGCAGATCTAATAGAAGCACAAAAGGTTAACCCCCGACTAGGTATGGAGAGTGGGCACAATAAAACTGTAAAGCCATACACAGTGAAAGGTAACTTGTAAATAGCAGCACTTGTAAACATGTAAATAGTAGTGTACAGAAGGATGGAGGAACTGGGCCCGGTCCCATGCACATTAAGTTAGGAACAGAAAGTGCCTGGGGGGGGGGGGGGGGGGGAGTCCAGGTCTCCTAAGCCGAGACACCCATAGGAAAATGTTTGATTTTAAATTGTGTGTTATTGAAAAATGTGGACTTTGAAAGACTTTTCCCTTTTCCTCACCCGAAGCATACTAAGACTTTACTGTATAGACTCTTTGAACTGAACCTTTTCCTTGGAACTTTTTCCCGTTTTGTACATAAAAGGACCATGGTCACAGGACTGGTTGTGACAACAGACTTCTTTTTAAAAGCCTGCGGTGAATGGACTAGCACCGTATGGACTTTACCTGATTTTGCAGTGTTTTTTGTAAATTTTTCTATTTTGAGACTCTGTACATAGTTTACCAGTTACTAATGTTGAAAAATGTTATCCTTTTTGTTGAAAACAAAATGTCTCAGTCCCAGAATACTGATGTTACCTAGGGGAAGAATGTGGCGCCCTGCTCACACAGGTAGCCACAAGCTTCCCTAGTGCACAGCTGGATTTCAACAGTAGGTACCACTTACATGCAACATCTTCCACCCCAGCTCAGTAGGGGGAGCACCACTTGCTAACCATAGGCGAGATCCCCAATAAATACTGGTGCTGGGGAGGAGTTAGGTAGAGTGTGCAGACGCTAGGAGAGCTGCGAAGTCCTCCTGTGCTCGGTGCCGTGCAAGGCCCAAACCAGAGACCCGAGTAGCCCTTCTGCTGTCCAGCTAGGCCCAGAAGTGGGGTAGGAAGGCAAGGAGGACAGACAGCTGTGGGAACAGAGAAATCAGTGGAGGTTTGCCCAGCTAACTACTGGACTTCGAGGATCCGCACCTGCAGGAGCGCTTTAGTCCCTGCAGAGAACACCGTCACACCTTGGAGACTTGAGTCACCCGGTCCTCCTGCGTGCTCTATAAAAGGGAGCCAGCACCGTAGTGAGGAGAGGATAGCGGTGATCATCAAGGGTAACCCGCAGACCGTGCAGGAGGATAGAGAGGAAGAGGGAAGAGAGGAGGCCAGCCAAGTAAAACACGGGCAGGGCTTCAGCAACATGGGAGAGAACTTAAGGAGGCCTTACATCCACTTGCTGTGGAAGTTCACTGTGCTTCTAGTCACCCGTCAGTACTCTGGATGAATTACCTGCAAGTTCCACCAGTAAAAAGGTTAACAGACACTCATTGGTGTGTGTGCGTTATTCCTCCCCGCACCCCTACTCCATAGAGACTGCTCCATTGCTTATTCCCTGACCCCAGCCCTACTCCAAACCGTTCACTCAACGCTGCCCCAGAGGCACAGCTTTACCTGTGGAAAGCTATAGCACCTAGCCGTAATACCAACGTCCTCCGGAGGACTGTGGCAGCGCTGGTGACCCCTGGCGTCACAAAATAACTTTTACCTCATGTGAGGTAGCGTACGCCTAAGGGCTCGCTTGGCAGCGTAGAATGACACCAAAACATGTTTTTAACTGTTAAAACATTTAAGGAGCAGTTTATTATCACTTATAACTGCTCATCACATATAAAATACATAATACACTCACATCTCATATATAATTGCCGAAGGCACGTTTTTGTCGGACCCCGGCACGCCGTGGCTTTGTCACTATGTGACGTCACCACGCCGTGCGAGGCATTGCCCGCGTAGCGGGCATTGCGACCGCCGCTGTCATCCCGCTACTCGGCATGAGGGGCCCATTGCCTTCACCCCCTGGGGGGCCCCGTGCTGACACCAGCCGCCCGCCGTCCGCCCGGAGAGGAGGGAGGACGGAACTTCCTGTCCGGCAGCTCTGCCCGCCCCTCCTCTCCTCCTACAGCACAAGCACGGGCCGCGACGCGGTGAGTCTGCACTCCCCTCCAGCCTGTGCTCTCCCCTCCAGCCTCCGTTCTCCTCTCCAGCCTCCCTTATGCCCTCCAGCCTCTGCCATCCAGCCTCCGCTCTCCCCTCCAGCCTATCCCCTCCAGCCTATCCCCTCCAGCCTCCGCTCTCCCCTCCAGCCTCCGCTCTGCCCTCCAGCCTCCGCTCTGCCCTCCAGCCTCCGCTCTCCCCTCCAGTCTCCGCTCTCCCCTCCAGCCTCCGCTCTGCCCTCCAGCCTCCGCTCTGCCCTCCAGCCTCCGCTCTGCCCTCCAGCCTCCGCTCTCCCCTCCAGCCTCTGCCCTCCAGCCTCCGCTCTGCCCTCCAGCCTCCGCTCTGCCCTCCAGCCTCCGCTCTGACCTCCAGCCTCTGACCTCCAGCCTCTGACCTCCAGCCTCCGCTCTGACCTCCAGCCTCCGCTCTGACCTCCAGCCTCCGCTCTGCCCTCCAGCCTCCGCTCTGCGCTCCAGCCTCCGCTCTACCCTCCAGCCTCCGCTCTCCCCTCCAGCCTCCGCTCTCCCCTCCAGCCTCTGCCCTCCAGCCTCCGCTCTGCCCTCCAGCCTCCGCTCTGCCCTCCAGCCTCCGCTCTGCCCTCCAGCCTCTGCCCTCCAGCCTCCGCTCTGCCCTCCAGCCTCCCCTCTGCCCTCCAGCCTCCGCTCTGACCTCCAGCCTCTGACCTCCAGCCTCTGACCTCCAGCCTCTGACCTCCGCTCTGACCTCCAGCCTCCGCTCTGCCCTCCAGCCTCCGCTCTGCCCTCCAGCCTCCGCTCTGCCCTCCAGCCTCCGCTCTACCCTCCAGCCTCCGCTCTCCCCTCCAGCCTCCGCTCTCCCCTCCAGCCTCTGCCCTCCAGCCTCCGCTCTGCCCTCCAGCCTCCGCTCTGCCCTCCAGCCTCCGCTCTGCCCTCCAGCCTCCGCTCTGCCCTCCAGCCTCCGCTCTCCCCTCCAGCCTCTGCCCTCCAGCCTCCGCTCTGCCCTCCAGCCTCCGCTCTGACCTCCAGCCTCCGCTCTGACCTCCAGCCTCCGCTCTGACCTCCAGCCTCCGCTCTGCCCTCCAGCCTCCGCTCTGCCCTCCAGCCTCCGCTCTCCCCTCCAGCCTCCGCTCTCCCCTCCAGCCTCCGCTCTCCTCTCCAGCCTCTGCTCTGCCCTCCAGCCTCTGCTCTGCCTTCCAGCCTCCGCTCTCCCCTCCAGCCTCTCCCCTCCAGCCTCCGCTTTCCCCTCCAGCCTCCGCTCTCCCCTCCAGCCTCCGCTTTCCCCTCCAGCCTCCGCTCTCCCCTCCAGCCTCCGCTCTCCTCTCCAGCCTCCGTTCTCCCCTCCAGCCTCTGCCCTAAAGCCTCTGCCCTCCAGCATCTCCCCTCCAGCCTTTCCCCTCCAGCCTCTCCTTTCCAGCCTCCAGCCAATCCCCTCCAGCCTCCAGCCAATCCCCTCCAGCCTCTGCTCTCCCTCCAGCCTCCGCTCTCCCCTCCAGCCTCTGCTCTCCCCTCCAGCCTCCGTTCTCCCCTCCAGCCTCTGCCCTAAAGCCTCTGCCCTCCAGCCTCTCCCCTCCAGCCTTTCCCCTCCAGCCTCTCCTTTCCAGCCTCCAGCCAATCCCCTCCAGCCTCCAGCCAATCCCCTCCAGCCTCCGCTCTCCCCTCCAGTCTCTGCTCTCACTTCCAGCCTCCGCTCTACCCTCCAGCCTCTGCCCTCTCCTCCAGCCTCCGCACTCCCTTCCAGCCTCCGCTCTGCCCTCCAGCCTCCGCTCTCCCCTCCAGCCTCTGCTCTCCCCTCCAGCCTCCGCTCTCCCCTCCAGCCTCTGCTCTCCCCTCCAGCCTCCGTTCTCCCCTCCAGCCTCTGCCCTAAAGCCTCTGCCCTCCAGCCTCTCCCCTCCAGCCTTTCCCCTCCAGCCTCTCCTTTCCAGCCTCCAGCCAATCCCCTCCAGCCTCCAGCCAATCCCCTCCAGCCTCCGCTCTCCCCTCCAGTCTCTGCTCTCACTTCCAGCCTCCGCTCTACCCTCCAGCCTCTGCCCTCTCCTCCAGCCTCCGCACTCCCTTCCAGCCTCCGCTCTGCCTCCAGCCTCCGCTCTCCCCTCCAGCCTCCGCTCTCCCCTCCAGCCTCCGCTCTCCCCTCCAGCCTCCGCTCTCCCCTCCAACCTCCGCTCTCCCCTCCAGCCTCTGCCCTCCAGCATCCACTCTCCCCTCCAGCCTTTCCCCTCCAGCCTCCCCTCTGCCCTCCAGCCTCTGCCCTCCAGCCTCTGCCCTCCAACCTCCGCTCTCCTCCTTTAGCCTCTCCCCTCCAGCCTCCGCTCTCCCCTACAGCCTCTGCCCTCCAGCCTCTGCTCTCCCCTCCAGCCTCTCCCCTCCAGCCTCCGCTCTGCCCTCCAGCCTCCACTCTGCCCTCCAGCCTCCGCTCTGCCCTCCAGCCTCCGCTCTCCCCTCCAGCCTCTGCTCTCCCCTCCAGCCTCCGCTCTCCTCTTCAGCCTCCGTTCTCCCCTCCAGCCTCTGCCCTAAAGCCTCTGCCCTCCAGCCTCTCCCCTCCAGCCTTTCCCCTCCAGCCTCTCCTTTCCAGCCTCCAGCCAATCCCCTCCAGCCTCCAGCCAATCCCCTCCAGCCTCCGCTCTCCCTTCCAGCCTCTGCTCTCCCTTCCAGCCTCCGCTCTCCCCTCCAGCCTCTGCCCTCCAGCCTCTGCTCTGCCCTCTAGCCTCTGCCCTCCCCTCCAGCCTCCGCTCTCCCCTCCAGCCTCCACTTTCCTCACCCCTCCATATGCAATGTACAGTATCTACTATATAATTGCCGTAGGCACTTTCGTGTGGGTACCCGAAAAGACCGTGGCTATGTCACTCTGTGACGTCAGCACGGCGAAGCATTGGCCGCGTAGCGGCCAATGCGAGTCGCTGGCCTGCGCGAGCAATGGCCGCGAGGCCATTGCTCGCGCAGGCTGAGGACGAGCAATGCGAGTCGCTGGCTTGCGCGAGCAATGGCCGCGAGGCCATTGCTCGCGCAGGCTGAGTACGAGCAATGGCCGCGAAGCGGCCGTTGCGAGTCGCTGGCCGAAAATTGAACCAGAGGCTCGGCCTCAAAGTTAACGATTTACCGGTCAGGTAGCGCGAGCAATGGCCGCGAGGCCATTGCGAGTCGCTGCCTGAGCCGCGCTTCTAATTGGTCGGCGCCAGCGAGTCGTTACACTTGCGGCGCGCTTGCGGTAATCCTCATACAAAGTTAAGTATTCTAGACACCCGATGCATTTGCATCGGGCTCACAGCTAGTAACACTATAATCAACATAACATTACATACAACAGTACATTACATTGCACATATACCCTTTTAAAAAGGCTGATATACCCGGGAGCGTTGATTACAGCTCCATGGAACACCATGAGCACCCAATCATAGCTCCCTATGCCGTTTATGGCCACCTAGACTTTTACAAACATAATACCTAACATTTTATCCTATAGTTGTCAATGGGATCCTTATAACCTTATAGTCGGTCCCAAGGGTGGTAACTGCCCACATGGCACTATATACACAGGACAGTCTGTACAACACTCAATATTATAGTGCTTATTACACACAGAATATATGGGTCATTCACAGTCCCACAGGGGTCCGGGCACAGCCGGTACACCCCTGTTCACACATAACAGTCTCTGACCCACAGCCAGGCTCTTCCTTAGCTTAGTTCCCCTTGGAGTAGCTCAGTCCATGCATGCAGGCTGCTAATGTGCTCACAGCCACTACACAGAGCTCCTGCTGCTCTACACTGTCCCCGCACACATTCTGGGACACACATCGGCATTGGTATAGGATACCGGTCAGAACAAGGCCCAGGCCTGGGTTTAGCTACCAGAGCTCCAGGGCAAGCCAGGCATCCCCAAGGACTCCTCAGCATGTGTCTCCAGGTCGCCAGCCGCTTCCAAGTCTGCCATCACAGGCCCAGACCTCCAGGCAAGCGGCTGCACCAGACACGCCATTGCGAGCCCCTCCAAGGTCAGCCAGTCTTCCCAATTACAGGTGCTGCAAAACCCTCTGCCTTCTGGCCTCATGGCTCCACTCATCTCCACAGGACATGGACTCTTCTCCCTCAGAGGCTCTGTTCTGCTCTCACACAGACTGGTTTCCCACAGACTGAACTCCGCACTTTTCTCTGGTCTGAGCTCATCTGCTCTGATCTCATCTGATCTCTCACTCAATCAGCTGGCAGGCTCTTATCGTGCCTGCCATGCCCACATGGACACACCCACTTGGCTGCTAGCCATTATCCTTCTCTGGTTCCTCCATAGCTGCTCATCTCTGGGCCTGATGTCTACAGCTTGCAAAAACAGCTTATTTTAACTCCCTGTGTTCCGGGTTGGTTCACACAGTACACCCAATGCTCTAAGCCGCTCATTGATCTCAGGAGCCATTCACTGCCACTCATTAGGCTCATGAATCCTTCATACATTGACATACAGGTGCCGGACATGAATATACAACACACCTACGGTACAACCTGGCTCATGTGCACAGGATTCTATACTGATCCTGCATGTGATGCGCCCCGGCCATGGGGACATGCCGGCAGTGCCTCACATTCATCACCTTCAATTTATCCCCCCATGAGTTGTCCCCCCAGGGTCACAGGCTCAGGCATCGCTGTCAGTGATATCCCGGGCCTCGCGTCTGAAACCCGAGTACCTGGCCCTGGGCGCGATACAGTGCAGAACTGTGGAGTGCTTTGTGGGTACGATGAGAATTTTACATTGTACTATGTAGCAGATAGGCAACCAATGCAATGAGTGGCACAAGACACAGGCATTGGTGAAATGGTTGTAGAGGAATATGATCCTGACTGCTGCATTCAGAATTGATTGGGGAGGGGAGGGGAGAGTTTGGTAAACAGAAGACTGATAAGTAGAAAATTGCAGTAATCGAGACGAGAATGAATACGAACAATTAGAATTTTTGCAGAGTCAGAAAAGTTCAAATTTTAGAGATGTTTTTGAGGTGTAGGTTACATGAACAAGTGAGTGATGCGATGTGGGGTGTGAAGAAGATATCGGAGTCAAGTATGACCCCAAGACAATGGGTGCTGGGGAGTAATGATAGAAGCACATATGGAAATGGCAATATCAGGTTTAGGAAGATTAGTAGAGGCAGGAAACATGAAGTTTCAGTTTTTGACAGATTCAGTTTAAGGTAGAGAGAGGACATGATGTTAGAAACAGCAGAGAGACAATCAGAGGTATTTTGTAGCAATGCAGGGATGATGCGAGGAGAAGATGTGTATAATTGATTGGACTCAGCTAGAGATAGTGATGAAAACCATATCTGCTGATGGTTTGTCCAATTGGGGCAGTGTATAGAGAGAAAATAAGGGGACCTAAGACTGAACCCTGAGGAACCCCAACCATGAGGGGAAGCGGAGAGCAAGAGGAGCAAAAGAGACAGTCAAGGAGCTGATATTTGAAGGGTGCCTTCTCCAAACTGCCATTTTTAGATCTCTCCACAGGTGTTCTATGGGATTCAGGTCTGGACTCATTGCTGGCCACCTTAGAAGTCTCTGTGGCACCCCAGGGGTTAATGTGCCACAGTAACATCACACGGGTTCCCTCCCCACAACACACTGACACTAGCACCTCTGGGCCAGGAGGGGGAGCTAAACCAGCTCCCTTATACACTCCGGGTCAAGAGGAAGTAGAGAGTTCTGAGTTAGTTCTGAGTCTAGTCTAGAGGAGAGTTCAAAACGAGGTAGTACTGTGAAGAGTCCAGTTCCTGGAAGAACTGAGGGATACTGTAGTGTAAAGGAGCTGCGTCAGGCTTCTCTACAGTCCGCTCACTGATTCCAGGCCTAGCCAGGGTCTGAGGGAAGGAGAACTGAAAACAAAGGAACACATTTGGGAGATTGAGTGCCATCACCACTCGCCCGGGAGGAGCGCACAGAACAGACACCAGATCGGAAACTGTGACTGACACACCCAGCACAGTAAATCCCGGGATAGTGGAGTTTCTAGATCGACACTGTACCAAAGCGAAGCAACACGGCGGGGTCAGCAGCACACGGAAGACTCAAGTTACCTAGCCAAGGGGTAGCTGTGAGGAGAGAGACAGTGGCAGCAGCTCAGCTAGACGCAGCAGCAGGGCCACACACACACAGCGCAGCAGGAGGAAGCTGAGGACCCGGACAGGGTGGGAGCAACTTGGTCCCAGTACAGACTCCGTGGACAATAACCTGCTACAACATCCACAGTAAAGCTTTAGAAAACTTCAGAAACGTGAGTGTGTGATCCTTGAACCCGTCTCCACTATCAATCCCTTATTATCATATCCACCATAGACTCTAATTACCACTGCCCCGGGGAACCAGCCTCTACCTACGGAGAGCCTTTCCATCTAAGCTGCCCAACATCATCCCCGGAGTTTCTGCAGCAGCGGTGGTCCCATCACTGACCACACACCGTGGGTGGCGTCACAACAAACATTTATCCCTTGTAAATACCCCCTTTTACTTGCAGAACTTGGGACACGGTCTGGACCAGGCCATGACATTCCCAGCAGCAACCTGGTCCGATATCGAGTACCCCGTCCCAGTGGGCTCCACATCTCCAGGGCTTTCTCTCAAACCATTTTCTATTGCTTTTTGAAGTGTGTGTTTGGGTCATTGTCCTGCTGGAAGACCCATGACCTCTGAGGGAGACCCGGCTTTCTCACACTGGGCCCTACATTATGCTGTAAAATTTGTTGGTAGTCTTAAGACTTCATAATGCCATGCACACGGTCAAGCAGTCCAGTGCCAGAGGCAGCAAAGCAACCCCAAAACATCAGGGAACCTCCGCCATGTTTGACTGTAGGGACCGTGTTCTTTTCTTTGAATGCCTCTTTTTTCTCCTGTAAATTCTATATTGATGCCTTTGCCCAAAAAGCTCTACTTTTTTCTCATCTGACCAGAGAACATTCTTCCAAAACGTTGTAGGCTTTCTCAGGTAAGTTTTGGCAAACTCCAGCCTGGCTTTTTTATGTCTCGGGGTAAAAAGTGGGGTCTTCCTGGGTATCCTACCATACATTCCCTTTTCATTCAGACGCCGACGGATAGTACGGGTTGACACTGTTGTACCCTAGGACTGCAGGGCAGCTTGAATTTGTTTGGATGTTAGTCGAGGTTCTTTATCCACCATCCGCACAATCTTGCGTTGAAATCTCTCGTCAAATTTTCTTTTGCATCCACATCTAGGGAGGTTAGCCATAGTGCCATGGGCTTTAAACTTCTTGATGACACTGCGCATGGTAGACACAGGAACATTCAGGTCTTTGGAGATGGACTTGTAGCCTTGAGATTGCTCATACTTCCTCACAATTTGGTTTCTCAAGTCCTCAGACAGTTCTTTGATCTTCCTTCTTTTCTCCATGCTCAATGTGGTACACACAAGGACACAGGACAGAGGTTGAGTCAACTTTAATCCATGTCAACTGGCTACAAGTGTGATTTAGTTATTGCCAACACCTCTTAGGTGCCACACGTAAGTTACAGGTGCTGTTAATTACACAAATTAGAGAAGCATCACATGATTTTTCTAACAGTGCCAATACTTTTGTCCACCCCCTTTTTTATGTTTGGTGTGGAATTACATCCAATTTGGCTTTAGGACAATTCTTTTGGTGTTTTTTCATTGAAGACAAATTAAATGAAGATAATAATACCAAAGAATTTGTGATTGCAATCATTTTCAGGAAAAAACTGAGTATTATCTGACAGAATTGCAGGGGTGTCAATACTTTTGGCCACAACTGTAGCACCACTCCGATCCATAGGTATTATAGTACTGCTCCTATCTCCATATATTATAGAACCACTTCTATGGCTTTGTATTATAGAACCGCTTCCCTCAACAGGCTTTATAGTATTGATCCTAGAACTCTATATTAGAGTACCAATCCTTTTTCTCTGTATTATAGTACTGCTTCTATCCTGACTTAGAATAACTCTTTCAAAGAGTATATTTAGGAGGTAATGAAATTGGTTTGTAAATTATCTGGATTACCAATTTAATTAAAAAATGTCACCTTTATTACAAAAAATTATAAAGAGGTCAAGTTGACCTACAAATATGACAGACAGAGAAACAACAACAAACCATAAAAAGGAATGCATGTGAGGTCGACAGGGTATGGGGTACTCGGGTACCTGGGCTGATGGTGGCTTTGATTGGGGGGATCACGGCTGGGCGATCCCCGCTCCCGTGTCCTGGACCCTCAATGGCGGGGAACGGTGGGGGATAAGGGGGTTGTTAACATGACGCCACCTATGGTACCTGGTAACGGATATACCAGCGCTGCAGCCGGCCGCTGAGGTGATGGTGGGTGCAGCAGAGTGTGGTACAACTCCCCACAGGTGGAGCTTTACCTCAGGGCAGCAGGGATGGATGAGGGGAGTAGTAGTTAAGTGTTTGCTGACACAGCTGTGAATTGCGGCGGTTAGACAGGCACACAGACTTACAGGGATTGTTGTTTCGGTACCTTTTACTGCTGACAGGGTAACAGGTACAGTCCAGAGTATTAACCAGGTCCCTGAAGCAACTTGGGACTTTCACCTTAGAAAGTTATGAGGCCTGCTCTGTGTCTGTGCTCTGTGGTGTGGGATGAGTCCTGCCTGAGCCTGAACCCACCGCTTCTTCTCCCTCTCTGAGCTTTGTCCTAAACTGGCAATGAGGTCCTTCTGCAGGGTCCCTGTCTCTCCTATGGCCCCTGGTCCTATACTTGGTCAGTTTAGCATCTCTTACTGGCTCTCCTCAGGGTTTAATTCCTCCTGAGTCTTCTGGGCTTTTGCTGTAGCTCTTAATGCTGGCAGCAGCTGACTCCAGTGTCCGGGTGTACTAAAGGACTGTAGTATCTGGTTCCCTTTTCTTAGTTCCTTGCTTTTTCCACTTGCCTCCGACCCTTTCCCTAGGATGCACACAGCAGTCAGTGGTCCCCGGTCCTGGATCTCTCCCAGCGACCAGTTGCCCCGTCTCCTCTCTCTTCTCACTCCTCACTGGAACTGAAACTACAGGGACTGACTAGCTCCTCCCCTCAGGCCTGGATGTTCTTAAAGGGGAACTGACTTAAGGCAGTCAGTAGAGCTCCCCCTTCAGGTCTGGGATGAAAGGTGAGGTGTGCTGTGCTAACCAAGGTGTAATTCCCTCCTTGCACCGGTGGATCCTGTGGCAATCCCCTGCAGGGGTGCCACGCATGTATGATAGATCAACGCAGGGAATACTTATCAAGACCCTATCTTTTTCCCTGCCTACCAGTGGAGATTTTAAAACACCCTAAATTGTGGTGTCCCCACTCAGAATACCCTAAAAATGCCCCGTCAAGCAAAATTAAAGGCGGAGGGGAGGATAGTCCTGATTTAGACTTAACTTCATAGTCCAATCATCACAATAAGTAGTCCTCCAGTGGATCCCTGCGGATCAATGACAATTCCTATTTTCAGATAGATGATTTTTTTTTATCTCCACTTGCTTAACACGTTTCGCCCTGTCTCATACAACAGGGCTCATCAGAAGACTTGGAGTTGGTGTTATGACTTATCTAGAAACAAGAGGTCAATAGTTAGTTTCTATCAAGTCACTCATATAATCATTTTTGAATTACCCTTAAAGGGAACCAACCACCTCAGATGACGACTATAAGCAGTTAATACATGTCCCTGCACCCTACCTACACCGTTCCAGCTATGTTTTTGCTAAGAATATTGATAAATGCAAACCGAAATATACACTTTGTAAACTTACATTCCTGCGTACTTGAGGGCGTCTCCCTGTGTGTGCTGGCACTTGTGGGCTGTGCTCATCATGTCTGCTCTCCCCCTCCCTTATGCACGCCCCCTCTCAGCCTGCTATAGTGATGTGAGGCTGATTGCGTCATAAAGGGGCGGGGCTACCGGGATGCCGCGATTTAGCCCCGCCCCTTTATGACGCAATCAGCCTCACACAGTATAGCAGGCTGAGAGGAGGCGTGCATAAGGGAGGGGAGAGCAGGCATGATGAGCACAGCCCACAAGTCCCAGCACACACAGGGAGACGCCCTCAAGTACGCAGGAATGTAAGTTTACAAAGTGTATATTTCGGTTTGCATTTATCAATATTCTTAGCAAAAACATAGCTGGAACGGTGTAGGTAGGGTGCAGGGACATGTATTAACTGCTTATAGTCGTCATCTGAGGTGGTTGGTTCCCTTTAACTATGAGAACCAGTAAATTCATATCAAAGACAATGCTTAGTGGACAGAGCGTCCCACAATGATTGAGAACCATACCATATGATTTGTGTGTACAGTGGCCTGGGTCAATCATTGAACAGATCAACATGGGTATAAGAGGAGGGGAAATAAATAGGTTGCTCTTACAACATGAGTGCTGACTCCAAGGGGCTTGAACGAGGCAAATTGTTTCGCCCCTTTCCTCTCAACATCTGTATGTCCACTCTGCAGTGTTGTCTTGCGCACATGAGTAATGAAAAAGTGTAAAAATACTCTATTGGTGACTCCCTGAATATGTTTCCTAAGTTATTTCTTTTAAATTTTAATATACAGTGTTGGCCAAAAGTATTGACACCCCTACAATTCTGTTAGATAATACTCAGTTTCTTCCTGAAAATGATTGCAATCACAAATTCTTTGATATTATTATCTTCATTTAATTTGTCTTAAATGAAGAAACACAAAAGACAATTAGAGAGTGAAAGAAGCATGTATATAAGACCGGGATCAGGGAAGCAAAAAACTAACCAAAATGAGTAATCAAAAATGTATTTATTATACACCACAAAAAAAGCAACAATACCAACAGACATTTAAAAACAATTAAAAGGTGGAACAACCACCCGTAGAGACAATGGTCCTATAATTATACATACATGAGGCCACTCTTTAATATAATGAAATTAACAAACAGTAAGAGTGGGATGAAGATGGGGAACCCAGTAATAGATCTAGGGCAGTGATGGCGAACTCCAGGCCTCGAGTGCCACCATCGGTGCAGGTTTTCAGGATTTCCTTACATTGCACAGGTGATAATATAATCACCTGCACTGGTGATGATTCCAACCTCTGTGCAATGCTGAGGAAATCCTGAAAACATGTACTGTTGGTGGCACTCGAGGCCTGGAGCTCGCCATCACTGATCTAGGGCAATGCTGAGGAAAAACCTTTACTCACAGATACATGAAACAGTAAAACCAGTAGAACTGAAACCATATATATGAATCTATCATTAGCAATGTAGAATTGAGTACACTAAATATCACAAAGAATATAGCTGTAACACACAATCCAAAAAAGTCTCAAGAAAGCTACATACCAAAGAACCACAAAAAGGGGGGTTATGAATATAAATATATCTGTGGGCCCAGAGGAATAACCATAAACCCCCTACAAAGTAAAGCTGGTTATATATGTTTCACTTACATACAATGCTGGGGTAGAAGCAAAGTATTATATTAAGTTGGTTCACAGAGGCAGGAATATAAACCACTTATGGGGAAGGAACATATCAGCATGCCCTATAATGGAAAAAAACAAATAAATGAGTAAATCAATGAGTCAATGGAAAGCTGGTGCAGTAACTGTGCAGCAGCGTCCATCAATGTAAAACAATGTCCCCATCTTCAAGGGGACCGGACTCACAAATAGCCCGCTACCCAGGTGAGCTGTAAAATTTCCAGAATAACTTCCGGTTCCGGCGCCTCCATGTGCAGCCGCGTCTAAGGGCTGCTCCGCTCCCCGCCTCGGCAAATCCGCCGACATCCAGCCTCCAGCTTGTCTCCGGCCATCCGAAACCACAGTGGCGACTGCTGCAGCGCCGGGAGCGTCCATCATGAGCACGATGGACCGCTATGTCACAAGGAGTCGGGAGGGAGAGAAGATCGCGGCACAACATGAGGACTCCGGTAATGGCGGGCAGGGCGGACATGGCGTGCATAGCGCACAGATAGTGCTATTAGAAGAAAGCTTGGTGAGGAAGCCCGGGACCGGAGATAGCGAGACTGGGGTGGTGGAGGAGGAGAGGAGACCGACGCCAGTGGCTGCAAAGAATCCCCAGGGTTTGTCTCAGGTGCAAGTGCACTTACAGGCTGCAGGGGCTGCCATGACTGCACAATCCCAGAGCTGTCCCCCTGCAGATGAAAGACAGGATCCAGAAGCCAGAAAAGAGACCATGGAGGGCAGATGGGGAGCCCCTCACTTTGATTATAAAGCTTTGGCAAAGGAGCTTGCAATCCACTTTGCTGATGATTTTAAAGCAGCAGTAGCTGAGCTGGTGACAACCACAACAAAAGACTTGTCTGCTAAAGTAGAGACACATGACCAGCAGCTTACTGAGGCTGAATCCAGAATTAGTGCAGCAGAGGACAGAATACAGGAGCTGGAGGATCAGTTAATGTCTTTACAACAACACTCTGAATATGCACATGCAAAACTAGAGGATATTGAGAACAGAGCGAGGAGGAGTAACCTCAAAATAGTGGGTCTCCCTGAATCCATCCCAGTGAACCAATTAGAGGACATCTTTGAGGTGGAACTTCCCAAAGCCCTGGGTCTTACTCATAGATGTAAGACAGAACGTACCCACAGAATTGGCCAGATGAGAGAGCCGCAGGAAAAAAGGGCAACATCAGGATCTCCTGTCTCGGCCTCCAGAGAGCCTACCAAATCTAGACATGCCATAGCAAAGTACCTTAACCACCGAGACAAGGAAGAAATCCTACGCGCTTACAAGGCCAAAAAGCTTCCTCTAATAATCCATGGACATAGAGCTCTGGTATTCGCGGATTACTCAGTGGAAGTCACGCGTCGCAGGAGATCCTTTAGTGAAGCGTGCTCGTTACTACACAGACGAAATATTCGATTCCAGTTGAATTTCCCAGCGATATTAAGGTTCAGATCCAGGGAGGGAGCCATGTTGACCTTCTCTGATCCTGATAAAGCAATGGCGGCTATCCGTGACAACACGAGCTCACCAGGAGCAACGATGCCTTCATCACCACCCCAACATGTCACAGGATCGCCTGTGAAACCCAACTCTGCTGTAGATTTGGACTCTGAGATGGATAGAGACTCTGTACGATCCTATAGACTAAGATCAACCTCCCTGCTGGATGTAGGGGCAGGAAAGAAACCACCACTGGAAACTCCAAGACAGCAGAGACAAACGGGATCCCGGTGGCAGAAGAAGAGATGAGAAAGAACCGAAAGAACATTGTCATTATTTAGTAACTGAAGATTCCTATAGGCTGGGCAAAATAGTCGCACATTTGACGATTACGTGAAGAGAGGGAAGATATACAGAAAAAGTGGGAAATGATATATAAATATATCTGGTTTCTTTCCCTTGCAGCTCTCTCTTTTTATTGCCCATATGCTTTGTTTTATTTTCAGGTTTTCTTATTTCCCTTGATATGTTGCGCAAATTTTGGTAAGTTACCTTAAAGGTATTAACAGTTTCACAAATGCTAAATGACAGGTGAACTGAACACATACTGAGAGATTAATGCTAACCATATTCGTTTAGTGTTACCATGGCGGCAATGCAAGTTCAAGGGGATGTCACTGTTTTGTTTTGTTTATGATGTGGCGGGGAAGAAAGTATTGGACGCCAATGAGAAACTGAAGCTCTAGAGCCGGTGTCAGGCTGGAGACAATATTTGCTATAATTTAATATGCTTTCTGGGCTAGGATGATGACTGAGGCGGGGCGGAGATATGTTGGTCGGCAGCACTTGAGGAAAGAAGTGAGGTGTTCTACTTGGACAGATGTGTGGAGTTGGTGCGTTAGTGAAAGGGGGGGGAGGGACAAGGGAGGGTAAAAAGTTGGGAATTATCTACATACCTGAATGCGACAAATCATGCATCTCCTGTACTCTATCTTTCTCACTCCGGTACACACCTGATCTTCCAACATTTGTGTGGACAGTGATTGAGAGTAAATCAGAGACCCTGTACGGGGAGGATTCTGATGGTTAGGTGGGTCTCCTGGAACGTTAAGGGGTTGCGCTCCCCAGCAAAGCGCATGATGGTTCTTCGCCATCTCAAAAAACTACGCACAGATATTGCTTTGCTCCAGGAGACTCACCTGACATCGGAAGACTTCTTCCGGCTTAAAAAACTATGGGTGGGGGAGGTCCTCGGGTCTAGTGCGGTGGAGAGGAAGGCGGGAGTCTTGGTCTTAATACACAGGTCTTTGGCCCACTCAATTATCTCTACTTCGAGTGATGGCGAAGGTAGAGTGTTTCAGCTGACGATACAAATACAAAACGATATCTTTTCCATATATAATATTTATGCACCGAATGCAAATCAGAAACCTTTTTTTCAACATCTACAAAATACATTACTTCATGACCTGGGAACTAATAAAATAGTAGGAGGGGACTTTAATACAGTGATGAGAACAGAAGAGGATAGACGCTCACCGACATGCATGAGGAGGGGAGGTCAGGAGGGAGGAGGTTTGAGGGTGGAAAGCACCTTGGAATCATTGATGAGACTGGTGGGGCTGTCAGACACATAGAGATTGGCTAACCCTTTGGGTAGAGAATATACCCACTTTTCGCATCCCCATGGATCATGGTCCAGGATAGATATGCTGTTTGGGTCCACCAAGATACTACAAAGAATGTTACACATAAAAATTGAAGATATGGTGATTTCGGACCATAGTCCACTGGTTTTAGAGATTAAAGATAATTATGAAAAAGGAACCGACTATCTGTGGAGGTTCCCTGACACATTCACCAAAGAGGAAAATTTCACCAAATTACTGGGAGAATGGTGGACGCACTATAGCGTGGATAACTTGGGCCATAGGTCGGAACCGGGACTATTTTGGGAGACTGCAAAAACAGTTATGAGAGGTCATATAATGGCATACAGCATGGGGATCAAAAAAAGGGCTAAGGAAAAGTTTGTGGAAACTAGCTTGAAGGTGAGAAATGCTTATTTACAATATAAAGAAACCATGACGACTCCTGACAAAGAGACGTGGATCCAAGCTAAGAAAGAATTTGATGAGTGGGCAGGAAAACGTGAGAATTTATATAAAAATAGATTAGAACTAGAACTGCACAAATTTGGAGATAAGGGAGGAAGATTGTTAGCACGATTAGCCAGAGGCAGATATACCTCTTCCCCTATTCAGATAATAAAAGATAGACAGGGCAACACATGGACTGATCCTAAGAATATTGCGAAAACTCTGGGCAGGTTCTTTGCCTCTCTTTATAAAGAAAACACATCAACTGATCCAGAAAAGCCCTCTTGGCTAAGTAAAATCAAAATGCCATCTATCTCCCAAGACGACATCCAGGCCTTAAACAACCCAATCACGATTGGAGAAATTGAAACGGCAATTACAAATCTAAATCCAAGTAAGGCTCCAGGACCAGATGGTTATAATGGAGCCTTCTTCAAAGTAATGAAAGAGCAGATTTCCCCGATCCTCTGTGATTTATATAATGAAATACTGAAGGGATCGCCTATCCCAGATAGGATGAACTTAGCTTATATCAAATTAATCCCTAAACCGGGTAAGTCACCTACTGACCCAGCAAATTATAGGCCGATATCCCTGATAAACCAGGATTTGAAACTTTTATCTAAAATATTGGCTGATAGATTGGCTATGATTTTACCCAAAATAATATCTACCCATCAGGCAGGATTCATCAAGGGACGATCGACGACCACAAACATCCGAAAGGCGATGTTTTTGATGGATATTATGGGAAAGAAAACAAAATTGAAAGAGGAAAACCCAGCCATGATCACCCTAGATGCTGAAAAAGCGTTTGATAATGTCAGGTGGTCATGGCTGGGTAAAGTTTTTGATATGGTGGGTCTTACGGGTCCTTTTAGACATTATATACAAACTCTCTATAATAATCCTAGAGCTTGTGTGAGTATACCAGGCTTCCTGTCCGATTCCTTCACCCTCCAGAAGGGAACGAGACAGGGATGTCCTTTATCCCCCCTTCTCTTTAATTTGGCCATAGAGCCTTTGGCACTATATCTGGAGGAATGTAATCCCTACGAAGGCTTTAAAGTAGGAACTCAAGAGATTAAACTTTCATTATTCGCGGATGATGTCATCCTATATGTCCAACATCCCGAAAGAGATCTCTCTAACATACTGTCAGATATAGAAATGATAGGTAAACATACTGGATTTTCCTTGAATAAAAATAAATGCGAAATCCTGTTCGTGAATCCAGGGAATGGGATGCAGGGAAAACAACATCTTTGTGGCCTACCAATAAGGAAAGACAGTATCAAATATTTGGGAATACACCTAGCCAGAACACCTGCAATGATATACAAACTGAACTTCTTGCCAGTCATTCAACAGATAGAATTGGAATTGGCAAAATGGGTAGGATTACCACTCTCACTGTTGGGACGTTGCCACTTATTAAAAATGGTTAGTTTTGCCAGACTGCTTTATCCCCTTCAAACTATCCCCATGCTGTTGAGGCATACTGACATAATTAGACTTAATAAATCTTTTTCTAAATTTTTATGGGGAGGAAAGAGACCCCGTATAGCCTATGCAACATTGATCCAGTCCAAACAAGAGGGAGGACTACAGCTCCCGGATGTACGGGGATACAACTTAGCGTGTATCCTACGCAATGTCCTTGATTGGATCAGAGGTACCAATAGATTCTCAGATACCACTTTGGAGGGGGAGTGGGCCAAGCCTTGGGATCTAGTAGCCTTATTACATTCACCAATGTCTTGCCTGCCCCCCACTCTGAAGAATACGGTGATTTATAGAGACACTATAATAACGTGGAAGGAGGTCAGGAAAAAACTCAAGTTAGCATGGAGAATCTCGAAATTGCTTAGTCCCTGGGGCTGTCCGTCTTTTCCTCTGGGTCGTGAAAATTCCTTGTTTAAAATATGGAGAGACAGGGGAATTCAGACGTTGGGGGATCTTATAAATCTAGAGGAAAAAAAATGGATGACAGAGGCAGAGGTCTTGAATACATATAATTTACCCCAATTCCACATTTTACAATATCGTCAGTTGAAACATCATCTCCTAACACATTTGCGGGACATCTCTGGGGAACTTGAGAATTCTTTGTGGTCTGAATTGATATCCTTGAATAAAGATGAAGTATCTATTACTACTTTATATGCTAAAGTAAAGCAGGTTCTGAGGCCGAAGAGAAAGAGGGGCCTATTTAATAAATGGCGTAAACATTTCACAGACCCGGAACTTCCTCAGAAGATTCTTGAGGGATGGGGCATGGTCAGACAGCATGTTGTTAATGAGAGATGGAAAGACTCACAATTTAGGATCATGCACGGCACCATTCAGGGCTTCAACATCCCTCCCTCTACAACTAAACAGACCAACCAGGAAAGATGGGTCCATTGTCCAAAATGTAAGTCACCTATGACCGATCTGGAGCATGGCTTATGGTCCTGCTCCGAGGTCCAGAAATATTGGAGAGCAGTAGATATATGGACTAGAGAGATCTGTGGAGATATAGGAGAGCTAGACCCTTTACGATGGATTTTTCATTATCACCCAACCTCTCTTACGTTAAGACAACCCCATATACTATGGCACTATATTGCGCTGGTAGCAAAGAGACTTCTACTCCAATACTGGCTTAATGACAGACCTCCAGACCTTACCCAAGTGAAAATGATGCTGCATCACACATTGGTACTCGAATCCATAGATACACTCCGCAATCCAAGTAAACTGGCCAAAAAATTCTTCTTCAAATGGAGACGTTACATTGAAAAAGAACTCACAGATATAGAAATTAAAAATTTCATGTTACCCTTCCGATCATCAACATGGTATGCCTTGGCGGAGTTAGAGGGTACATTGGGCAGGCTGAGATGCTAGGGATAGGAGATGCAATAATATTGAAACTCTGTTTGTATTGTCGTAAATGTTTTCTTTATTCATACAGATAATTGTTAAATATAGTGGATAATTTCTTTTGGGGTGGGAGGAGGGAGGGATATGGAAACATGATATTGTGCAAATTGATTGATATTATGTGTAAAATACTGTTGTACACAATTCGCTTCTATGGAAGTTCAACTATATGTTACATTTTTACTTGATTTTGTACAAATTTATATATGATTGAAAGCTAATAAAAATGATGGTTCAAAAAAAAAAATAGCCCGCTACCCAACGCGTATCGCCGCCCTAAAAACGGCTTCCTAAGGGGAAGAAGCTGTAATAAATCTGCTTGCTGCCATAATTTATATCAAAATAAAGTGATGTGATCAGGCCCACCTGTAACTTCATCGCGGTCTGCAGCCGTGCGACCGGATGCAGGGAGGCGTGATCAGAGTAGGCGTGATGACGCAAGGTAGCGCGTCATCACGCAACGAGTACAGAACCATTGTGTATACCGTCGCATAGCGACGGTGGCGCAGGTGCAGACCGGCCGGTCATTCAGAGGTGCGCATGCGCACTTCTAGGAGGCTGTAATAAACAGACCTGGAGGTATTTTAAAAGTGCTGTTACTGCAATTAAGATTACAGATGTTAGGAAAAAAGGAAATAAGAATGGAGGAGGAAATGGGGAACCAGGTAAGCCCGAGGGGAGCAGGTAATAGCATGTTTTAACCCTATAAAGACCTGGGATAGATCAGATGCCACAATCGCCCCCGTGTCAGGGTTGTAGGGGATGGACCACCTGTCTCCTCCTTGTGGCACGGCTGGACACAGATGCCACAATCGCCCCCGTGTCAGGGTTGTAGGGGATGGAGCATCGGTGTTGAGAGATATGGGTTGCTTCTGAGGTGGCTGATAGTATCCTGCTAAATGCAATGGTATTTGTAAGAGACCAAATTTGGTGAGTTTTTTTTTTTATATATATTTTCTATGTACCAATTCGGTGATGTTTGCTTAAAGCTAAATTATACATGTTTTATACATGTGGCTAGGTACTCGTATGCGTGAGGGTCCGTGACGGGGGCTACGAGCTTACGCTATTTTGGTCCAAAATGTCAATCTAACTCCTCACTATCATCTGTAGAGTTATATTGCATTTTTTTATCCATCTGCAGTCTACAGCTGTGTCCTCTAGGGGGCGTCAGTCACTTGGGTTGCATATTTTGTTGCAGGGCAGCCCGCCTTGTCTAACAGCTGGGCGTCATTAATAGGCTGCTT
Organism: Allobates femoralis; assembly: GCA_033576535.1. Lineage (NCBI taxonomy): Eukaryota > Metazoa > Chordata > Amphibia > Anura > Aromobatidae > Allobates > Allobates femoralis. The sequence goes on from JARQOC010000001.1 coordinate 446,052,398, forward strand.
TCTGACTTTATGCCTCACTCTTGGAGTGGCTGCCGCCCTGTAGTGATCTCATGTCCAGTGATACCACCTGTCTCCTCCTTGTGGCACGGCTGGACGCAGATGCCACAATCGCCCCCGTGTCAGGGTTGTAGGGGATGGAGCATCGGTGTTGAGAGATATGGGTTGCTTCTGAGGTGGCTGATAGTATCCTGCTAAATGCAATGGTATTTGTAAGAGACCAAATTTGGTGAGTTTTTTTTTTAATATATATTTTCTATATACCAATTCGGTGATTTTTGCTTAAGGCTAAATGATACATGTGTTATACATGTGGCTAGGTACTTGTAGGCGTGAGGGTCTGTGACGGGGGCTACGAGCTTACGCTATTTTGGTCCAAAATGTCAATCTAACTCCTCACTATCATCTGTAGAGTTATATTGCATTTTTTTATCCATCTGCAGTCTACAGCTGTGTCCTCTAGGGGGCGTCAGTCACTTGGGTTGCATATTTTGTTGCAGGGCAGCCCGCCTTGTCTAACAGCTGGGCGTCATTAATAGGCTGCTTTCTGACTTTATGCCTCACTCTTGGAGTGGCTGCCGCCCTGTAGTGATCTCATGTCCAGTGATACCACCTCTCTCCTCCTTGTGGCACGGCTGGACGGAGATGCCACAATCGTCCCCGTGTCAGGGTTGTAGGGGATGGAGCATCGGTGTTGAGAGATATGGGTTGCTTCTGAGGTGGCTGATAGTATCCTGCTAAATACAATGGTATTTGTAAGAGACCAAATTTGGTGATTTTTTTTTTTTTTTTAAATAGCATGTTTTAACCCTATAAAGACCAGGGATAGATCAGAGAAAAAGGGATAAACAGAATAAAAGAGATCAAAAATGAAGTAGGAATACAGGAAACTCCGCAACAGACAGTAAACCTGTAACCTGTAAAAAAGAATAAAAATGAATGTAAAAGTAAAAACGAAATGTGTTAATTAGGAAAGATCCACAGTCTTGGAACATGACCTAATGACAAAAATAATGGAAGAAATAATGAGTTAGTTAATAAACATATTATAACAGCATGACTTACAAGAAGTCATGAAACAGAGCCTGATGGAGAAAGAGAGGAAGCAACCAAAAAGAATACAGATGCACAGTCAGGAAACTGTAGATGGAAGAGTTATACTCCTCTACAGGCAGAAAAATATGAACACTGCAGAAGGGGTAAACTATCAATCAGTAGAGTATCAAGGAGTGAGAACTTAAATACATCAAGAGGTGCATACACCTGATCAATTATAGGGAGACTTCCAACCCGTGGTAAAATCCACAGCCAAAGGAGCCAATCCTTTATGTCAAAGGACTCCACATGTGGACCATCAAAGCCCAAAAAAATTCCTCTCTTAATCATGATGAACAGAATCCAGGGTTCCCAAATAGCCATGGAGGAGTTGCGTCGTTTGAATGGTAATGCAGGTGTAACCAGTAGCGCAGATTCAGAAATTTTCAATGATCCATATACATATTGTCCAGATGTTTAAATAAAACTGCTCCGGATGAAGAACACCTATAGATAAAAAATGATATTCAGTGAGATGGACAACCAACCTCAGAGGTGTCCCTCTAAGAATCTGACAGAAGGATCCGTATACTTCCACCAATTGATACATAAACATCCTATTTCTTATAGAACCCATTGAAGAGAATTTCCTCATTTAGGCCTTTAGGTGCCACGCTCTGTAAGTTATAAATCCACCGAGTCTCCTTCCAAAGAAGTTCGTCGGTCAAATGTGATTTCCGGATAGTAGAATGGACTCTATCCACAACAATGATTTTCAGGCCCCTGGGTGAACCATGATGGTAAGTGTGGAAATGTTTTGCTACCGATGAGATGGGCTTGCCATTCTTTAAATGAGGTTCCACACACAGGATGTTAGAGACATGATTTTGAACTCTCTTACGTAATTCCTGAGTGGTCTTGCCGACATACAGTTTTGGACAAGTGCAACATAACACGTAGATGACATTGCGTGTACGACAGTTTGCATAGTGTTTGGTAGTGATACCGCCTAGGTGTGCCAAACAATCAAGATGATTCGAGGCCACCATATACTGACCATAGTGTTTGGTAGGGCACTTTCCCAGGCTACACCTCCCTTTTTGCTCTTCCCACAAGTACAGCTATTCTTTGATGTTATGACAAAGGAAATTAGGGATAGCCAGTCCAATAGTTTTCAGGGTAACAATCTTTCACGAGATGAGCGTGTAGCTTTGAAGAATCTGAAAGAACATAAGGACTTCTTAGTAAAGGAAGTGGATAAGGGGGGAAATGTAGTCTTGTGGCCGGTTTCCCTTTATTTAGAGGAGATAGGACGACAGTTGAACGATGGATCATGCTATTTGAAATTACCATCAGATCCAACAGACGTTTTCAAACGCAAACTAGAAAACCTAGTCTTTCGTGGACTCGACATGGGCATTATCACTAAGAAAGAAAAGGATTTTTTGATTAATAAACATCCAATTGTTCCCACCTTGTACATGTTACCAAAGGTGCACAAGTCTATGACTAAACCACCGGGTAGACCCATTGTGGCCGGTATTGGTGGGCTTTTTGAGAGACCTTGTATGTATATGGATTTTTATCTACAGCCATATGTACTCTCTCTTCAATCCTATGTGAGGGATTCATCACACCTCATTTGTCAACTTAGTGAAGTAACTTTTCCACACAACATGTTGATGATCACAATGGACGTGGAAAGTCTGTACACATCTATAGGACATGATTTGGGTGTTCATGCTGTCTCTTACTTCTTAGACAAACAGACGACTGGAAACCGTCTACATGATTCTTTCTTGTTGGACCTTCTCCGGATGATTTTGGATAATAGCTATTTCACCTTTGACAGAGCATTCTACAGGCAGGTATCCGGTACCGCGAGTGGGTGCGAAATGCGCCCCATCCTACGCTAATTTATTTTTAGGATGGTGGGAGACATCTGCGTTCGCACCTATCCGGCTTTTGGCAAGTATGTGCCCCACTGGTATCGATTCATAGACGATATTCTATTCTTTTGGACAGGTTCCTTGGAGGACTGCCTTAATTTCATCGGGACATTGAACTCCAACAATCTGAACATCAGATTAACGTCACAGTATTCATGGACTAAAGTGGTCTTTTTGGACTTAAAAATACACCAGGAGGCGGGTAAGATCATCACTTCCCTTTACAGGAAAGACACTGCGACAAACAGTTTGCTTCATTATCAGAGCTTTCACCCTCAACACATGAGGGATGCCATTCCTAAGGGCCAATTCTTCCGTACCAAGAGGAATTGTTCTAACGAGGCAACTTTTCAGAACGAGGCCCGTGATCTTACGGCACGATTTAAGAAGAGGGGCTACCCGCAGAAAGTCATCTCGGGTGCCTTTAAAACCACGGTTACTACCGACAGACAGCTGCTGTTGCAATCTAAACAGAGAATGGCCCCTGAGTTCCTGAGCGTAATCACGACCTTTAACAACCATTGGAGTGAAATTTATGGAACGCTCAAAAGGAATTGGCCCATTATCTGTAGTGATCCCAAAATTGAACAGTTTGTGGGCCCTAGACATCGTTTAGTGGCTAAAAGGGCAAAGAACTTGAAAGACACTCTTTCTACTTGTCACTTTTGCAGACCTACTGTACCCTTGGGAAGAGGTAGCAGACTTATTGGCACTTTCCCTTGTGGAGACTGCTCTGTTTGTCAGTATATGGTGGCCTCGAATGATCTTGATTGTTTGGCACACCTAGGCGGTATCACTACCAAACACTATGCAAACTGTCGTACACGCAATGTCATCTACGTGTTATGTTGCACTTGTCCTAAACTGTACGTCGGCAAGACCACTCAGGAATTATGTAAGAGAGTTCAAAATCATGTCTCTAACATCCTGTGTGTGGAACCTCATTTAAAGAATGGCAAGCCCATCTCATCGGTAGCAAAACATTTCCACACTTACCATCATGGTTCACCCAGGGGCCTGAAGATCATTGTTGTGGAAAGAGTCCATTCTACGATCCGGAAATCACATTTAACCGACGAAATTCTTCGGAAGGAGACTCGGTGGATTTATAACTTACAGAGCATGGCACCTAAAGGCCTAAATGAGGAAATGCTCTCCATTGGGTTCTATAAGAAATAGGATGTTTATGTATCAATTGGTGGAAGTATACGGATCCTTCTGTCAGATTCTTAGAGGGACACCTCTGAGGTTGGTTGTCCATCTCACTGAATATCATTTTTTATGTATAGGTGTTCTTCATCCGGAGCAGTTTTATTTAAACATCTGGACAATATGCATATGGATCATTGAAAATTTCTGAACCTGCGCTACTGGTTACACCTGCATTACCATTCAAAAGACGCAACTCCTCCATGGCTACTTGGGAACCCTGGATTCTGTTCATCATGATTAAGAGAGGACTTTTTTGGGGCTTTGATGGTCCCCATGTGGAGTCCTTTGACATAAAGGATTGGCTCCTTTGGCTGTGGATTTTACCACGGGTTGGAAGTCTCCCTATAATTGATCAGGTGTATGCACCTCTTGATGTATTTAAGTTCTCACTCCTTGATACTCTACTGATTGATAGTTTACCCCTTCTGCAGTGTTCATATTTTTCTGCCTGTAGAGGAGTATAACTCTTCCATCTACAGTTTCCTGACTGTGCCTCTGTATTCTTTTTGGTTGCTTCCTCTCTTTCTCCATCAGGCTCTGTTTCATGACTTCTTGTAAGTCATGCTGTTATAATATGTTTATTAACTAACTCATTATTTCTTCCATTATTTTTGTCATTAGGTCATGTTCCAAGACTGTGGATCTTTCCTAATTAACACATTTCGTTTTTATTTTTACATTTATTTTTATTCTTTTTTACAGGTTACAGGTTAACTGTCTGTTGCGGAGTTTCCTGTATTCCTACTTCATTTTTGATCTCTTTTATTCTGTTTATCCCTTTTTCTCTGATCTATCCCTGGTCTTTATAGGGTTAAAACATGCTATTTCCTGCTCCCCTCGGGCTTACCTGGATCCCCATTTCCTCCTCCATTCTTATTTCCTTTTTTCCTAACATCTGTAATCTTAATTGCAGTAACAGCACTGTTAAAATACCTCCAGGTCTGTTTATTACAGCCTCCTAGAAGTGCGCATGCGCACCTCTGAATGACCGGCCGGTCTGCGCCTGCGCCACCGTCGCTATGGACGGTATACACAAAGCTTCTGTACTCGTTGCATGATGACGCGCTACCTTGCGTCATCACGCCTACTCTGATCACGCCTCCCTGCATCCGGTTGCACGGCTGCAGACCGCGATGAAGTTACAGGTGGGCCTGATCACATCACTTTATTTTGATATAAATTATGGCAGCAAGCAGATTTATTACAGCTTCTTCCCCTTAGGAAGCCGTCTTTAGGGTGGCGATACGCGTTGGGTAGCGGGCTATTTGTGAGTCCGGTCCTCTTGAAGATGGGGACATTGTTTTACATTGATAGACGCTGCTGCACAGTTACTGCACCAGCTTTCCATTGACTCATTGATTTACTCATTTATTTGTTTTTTTCTATTATAGGGCATGCTGATATGTTCCTTCCCCATAGGTGGTTTATATTCCTGCCTCTGTGAACCAACTTAATATAATACTTTGCTTCTACCCCAGCATTGTATGTAAGTGAAACATATATAACCAGCTTTACTTTGTAGGGGGTTTGTGGTTATTCCTCTGGGCCCACAGATATATTTATATTCATAACCCCCCTTTTTGTGGTTCTTTGGTATGTAGCTTTCTTGAGACTTTTTTGGATTGTGTGTTACAGCTATAATCTTTGTGATATTTAGTGTACTCAATTCTACATTGCTAATGATAGATTCATATATATGGTTTCAGTTCTACACTGGTTTTACTGTTTCATGTATCTGTGAGTAAAGGTTTTTCCTCAGCATTGCCCTAGATCTATTACTGGGTTCGCCATCTTCATCCTACTCTTACTGTTTGTTAATTTCATTATATTAAAGAGTGGCCTCATGTATGTATAATTATAGGACCATTGTCTCTACGGGTGGTTGTTCCACCTTTTAATTGTTTTTAAATGTCTGTTGGTATTGTTGCTTTTTTTGTGGTGTATAATAAATACATTTTTGATTACTCATTTTGGTGAGTTTTTTACTTCCCTGATCCTGGTCTTATATACATTTCTTCTTTCACTCTCTAATTGCCTATTGTTTTAAGCATGTGATTGGTGGATCATTTGACTGTGACCCCGATACACGCTTTTTCAAGAAACACAAAAGAGAATGAAGCAAAAAGCAAAACATTGATCATTTCACACAAAACTCCAAAAATGGGCCGGACAAAAGTATTGGCACCATCAGCCTAATACTTGGTTGCACAACTTTTAGCCAAAATAACTGCGATCAACCGCATCCGGTAACCATCAATAAGTTTCTTACAATGCTCTGCTGGAATTTTAGACCATTATTCTTTGCCAAACTGCTCCAGGTCCCTGATATTTGAAGGGTGCTTCTCCAAACTGCCATTTTTAGAGCTCTCCACAGGTGTTCTATGGGATTCAGGTCTGGACTCATTGCTGGCCACCTTAGAAGTCTCCAGTGCTTTCTCTAAAATCAGTTTCTAGTGCTTTTTGAAGTGTGTTTTGGGTCATTGTCCTGCTGGAAGACCCATGACCTCTGAGGGAGACTCAGCTTTCTCACACTGGGCCCTACATTATACTGCAAAATTTTTGGTAGTCTTCAGACTGCATAATGCCATGCACACGGTCAAGCAGAACAGTGCCAGAGGCAGCAAAGCAACCCCAAAACATCAGGGAACCTCCGCCATGTTTGACTGTAGGGATCGTGTTCTTTTCTTTGAATGCCCCTTTTTTCTACTGTAAACTCTATGTTGATGCCTTTGCCCAAAAAGAGAGAACATTCTTCCAAAACATTTTAGGCTTTCACAGGTAAGTTTTGGCAAACTCCAGCCTGGCTTTTTTATGTCTCGGGGTAAGAAGTCGGGTCTTCCTGGGTCTCCTACCATACAGTCCCTTTTCATTCAGACGCCGACGGATAGTACGGGTTGACACTGTTGTACCCTCGGACTGCAGGGCAGCTTGAACTTGTTTGGATGTTAGTCGAGGTTCTTTATCCACCATCCGCACAATCTTGCGTTGAAATCTCTTGACAATTTTTCTTTTCTGTCCACATCTAGGGAAGTTAGTCACAGTGCCATGGGCTTTAAACTTCTTGATGACACTGCGCACGGTACACACAGGAACATTCAGGTCTTTGGAGATGGACTTGTATCCTTGAGATTGCTCATACTTCCTCACAATTTGGTTTCTCAAGTCCTCAGACAGTTTTTTGGTCTTCTTTCTTTTCTCCATGCTCAATGTGGTACACACAAGGACACAGGACAGAGGTTGAGTCAACTTTAATCCATGTCAACTGGCTGTGTGATTTAGTTATTGCCAACACCTGTTAGGTGCCACAGGTAAGTTACAGGTGCTGTTAATTACACAAATTAGAGAAGCATCACATGATTTTTCTTACAGTGCCAATAATTTTGTCCACCCCCTTTTTTATGTTTGGTGTGGAATTATATCCAATTTGGCTTTAGGACAATTCTTTTTATGTTTTTTTTCATTGAAGACAAATTAAATGAAGATAATAATACCAAATAATTTGTGATTGCAATCATTTTCAGGAAGAAACTGAGTATTATCTGACAGAATTGCAGGGGTGGTAATACTTTTGGCCAACACTGTATATTTTTTCATTTCGTTTTTTTCTTTTTCCTTTACATATCGGATAGAACTCTGGCTACAGTGTTCTCCTTGAGCAGTTACCTTAATAATAAACAGAACCCCTCAACTGATCTGACAACAGGAACTGCCTGGATGTTGACACAATGGACTAATGACGGACTGCGTGCACTGTGTATTCAGTGCATGGTGTGTGACCAGTTTGTAGTTCTAACATCTTTGATCGGATATATGGATGCAAATTAATTTCAATATCAAATGTATAAAGTCTCATTGTACAATGTACTATATCCACACAAAGGTCAGTGCGCATGCAATTTGTGTCTGGCATGTCAGGTCCTATCTCTATGGGAACGGAATGACAGCATAATGAGTGTTATTTGACCTCTCTGCTCCCATGATGGCTTGTTGTGACATGGGTGGGCGGGGTGGCGCAAATGTGCATGCACCAGAAGTACCATCTATCCAAGGGCATGTGACATACTTACTGCCCGAGGATAAAAGCTGCAAAAGGACTTGCCGTAGCCACGCCCCCTGAGAAAGCCTTACGTGAAACGTGCATAGGGGCTGGCGTGGCACAGGGAATTCCTTGGTATGTGAAAGAGTTAGCTGGTAATAGACCTTGTGTCCTTTATGTGTTAATACAGCAATTTAATTTGTGCCTTTATTCTGTCTATCTATATGTGCTATACATGAACGAGCGCGGCTGCATAGCAAAGCTGCAACAATAAAAGAACAAAATATGTGTTAAACAGCACCACGGGCGTATATAGCAATATAACAGGGACTGAGACACTACATTGGGGTGATTTGTGAAAAAATTACAAATATCAAGTTTATTGAGTACACTTACATATGCAAAGCACCAACACAGACATTTAAAAACAATTGAAAATGTGTAAAAACCTCCACATGAGGTTGTGGGTGTGCTCCCTATAAGCCAAGGCAACAGGATGGACCACCTAACAAAAAAGTGCTATGATATTAATACATGTACCAATGTACCACTATCTATACATACACAGTACTACCTATTGTTCACATACGGTTACAAATCACTTATTTTTACACATAAATGGCATAATCAAAACCCATTTGGTCACAAAATAGAGACACAGAAGTGGCACACAAGATATGGCAAGTATATATGGACAAAGCACCAAGATTGTTAATATCACCTCGCTCCAGTATATGGAGCTATCCACATATGCATTGGTGGTAGTACCAGACAGGCTATAGGGAGACACGGAGTGGAATGCCCCACGCGTTACGCCAGACACTGACTTCCTCAGGGGTATTGGAGCAATTGCAAAAATCATCTATATATGCAAGTGCAGCTATCAGTATTAATTATAGACACATGTGAAAGTATACCCACATAAAGTGATCACACCAAATGGAGCTCCCCCATCTACTCACCCACAGCTGTGCATATGATAATTAGCCCATTCCAGGAGGTCAAAAGATCATAGAAGCGCAAAGCACAGTGAATACTGTACATCTCCATAGAGTTCGCATGGCCAGGACGCTGGCGCATGCGCAGAACAGTGCATTCCGGGGCTGGAACGCAAACCGGAAGTCGAAGTGACGAAACCAGAAGTGACGCGCAGGAGCACTGCGCGTCACGATGGAGACAAGTGTGAAGCTGTAAGCTTCACTCTGGGCACAAATAACAGTGTGGTAAGAGTAATGAAAGCCTCCAAACACTGTAAAGCCCGGTTTAGGTGGCATGGGGAGCAGATTTAAAGGGGAGCAAGTATAAATATAGAGGTGGGCACATTAACACAGATGTGAACATATAAACCACCCCTATTGTAGTGCAAAGTACCTAAGATACTATGTTCTCCGAACACGGAGTGCTATAAGTACAAAACCTATAGGGTATATATAGCACGGCGCTATATCTGAAGGTGGAGAAAAGAACACAGGAAGGCAATTATGGAATACAGATGTATATGGACTGATGTCGCCCACAAGTACATCTGGAGAAAGTTGTGGCCACAACTAAGGAACAGGTGCAGAGCTGCACAGATGGAAGTAGATTTATCACACAAAAGAGACATGAGACTTACGCAAATTTCTACCCATTATTGTTTATAGAAACCTGTAAATAAAAGGTTCTCATTTATACCCAAAGGAGAGACACAATTAAGGTTAAAGATCCATCTAGATTCTGCACGTAACAAGGGAAGTGATATATTTCCACCACGAATATTCCCCCTGATTTGCTGCAGACCAACCACGTAGGTGCCACGTATCTTACTATTGTGTTTGTCCTTGTAATGTGATGCTACTGTGGAAATTGTTTTGCCTCTCTTGAGATGTTCTTCAGCCAGTGCAATGTTGGAAAAATGCTGTTGCACCCTTTTGCGCAGTTCCTGCGTGGTTTGTCCCACATAATGAAGATTACATGGACATGTAATAACATTGTCACGGGTGGCACGGATGACAGGGTAGAGGCCACGCGCAGACGGTCCCAGCGTTTGGCCAATCAGCCATAATGTTTGAGGACGGTCCGTCTTTCAGGGGCATTTACCTTCTGTGTAGATAGAGAGAATGTATGATAAGATCTCCCTATCATGGGGAGACGGCTGGGTAGGTCTTGTGCTCGGTCTGGTTTCTACACCAGTATTCTGGGTCACTAGGACCCAGCAGGTTCTTCCCACCTTTATAAGGAGTTTCATTGCCCTCCCTCGGTGCAGGTGATATTTCCTTGTGCACTCATTATCCTTGCTCCAGCAGAAGCTGAGGTTGTGGAGGTTGCTGTGCTCTGCTGCAAGATAAGTGTTTTCTTTCCCCATTGTCTGTTTTTCCTTGTGTTTGTCTTTAGTTGTTAGTGGAGGGGTCTAGTGAACCTCTCCATCTGATCCTTAGATAAGGTAGTGCTAGGATCAGAGAGGGACGAGGTTCGTGGTCGGCGACAGTTGAGGAAACTGTATAGGGACGTCAGGGCAGACAGGGTCAGCCCCAGTAAGACTAGGGGTCACCCTCTCCCTCTTGTGCCCATAGCTTTAGGGACTCCTTATTCCCCCCCCCGTCGTTATCCTACGCTGAGTGTCTCTCCCGCTCCCAGCGTGACAAACATGTACCACGTTAGTTGTACGGCAGTTTATATATTGGTGCAAATCATATATCCGTCCATTTGCTTGGTTCGTGAATGTTGTCATTGCTGGCATAAATTGGCAGATGTTACAATTTCCACAGGCATAGGAACCCTTAAGAATAACACCAGTCCCAAGTTTCGTTGATGGTCGAGTGAAATGACTCCTGGTTAGGGCATCTCGCAAGTTTCTTGCTCTTCTTGTTGTTAGTAAAGGTCTGTCTGAAACAAGAGAACGGATTTTAATGTCTGATGTTAAAATACTCCAGTTCTTTTTCAGTATTGCCCACACATCACCCCATTGGTTGTTATATGTTGCAATTATTCGTGGGTCCGAACGTTCTTTTCCAGCTCTCATTTTAGGTTTGAGAAGGGCTTTCGTCTCTTGACACCGTGCATGATTAAAGGCACGACCTGTCGTGCTCTTTGGGTATCCCCTGTCACGAAATCTGGCACTAAGGTCAGCTGCTTGACTGATGAAATCAGTGTCAGAGCTACAGTTCCTTCTGACTCTTAAGAATTGGCCTTTGGGTATGCCCTTTTTGAGATGGTCTGGGTGGAAGCTATCATAGCGGAGCAAGCTATTAGTAGCCGTTACCTTTCTATGTAGACTTGTTCCAATCTTTCCATCTTCTAACTACAGACATACATCCAAAAAGTCCAAAGTTGTGGTAGATATGTTCCAAGTTAGGCGAATGTTCAAATCGTTGCAGTTCAAAGCTGAAATTAAATCAACACATGACTCCTCGGTGCCAGTCCATAAAAAAAACACATCGTCGAAGTCCCAAATCATGGTTTATGCTGGTGTAAAGAGCTTCGATATCCAACAATTGTCTCAGGCATCGGTTGTCTATATGAGCACGCATGTGAATATGTGGACTTTTTTCTCCAACCTTTAGTGCTGAATTTGAAATCATTTGTGAGGTATACCCTGCACCTTTTGGAACTGTTGGAAAAGATAGATATTCCTGAGGGTACCTTGCTCGTCTCTATGGATATCGAAGCTCTTTACACCAGCATAAACCATGATTTGGGACTTCGGGCTGTTTCTGTCTTTCTGGACAAGGAATTGGGATGTAAAACTGCACATAATGATTTTCTGCTCAGTCTGCTCGGTGCCACCCTGAGACATAATTACTTCGTCTTTGACCGGACCTTCTACAGGTAGATATCCGGGGCGGTGATGGGATCGCGTTACGCGCCTTCCTTCGCTAACCTTTTTCTGGGTTGGTGGGAGGATGAGCACGTTTACTCCTCGCCGTTTTTCTCGGGGTCTGTCTGTGGTTGGTTCCGGTACATCGACGATGTGTTTTTCTTATGGACTGGCACCGAGGATTCATGTGTTGATTTCATTTCAGCTTTGAACTGCAACGATTTGAATATTCGCCTAACTTGGAACATATCTACCACAACTTTGGACTTTTTGGATGTATATCTGTACTTAGAAGATGGAAAGATTGGAACAAGTATACATAGAAAGGTAACGGCTACTAATAGCTTGCTCCGCTATGATAGCTTCCACCCAGACCATCTCAAAAAGGGCATACCTAAAGGCCAGTTCTTAAGAGTCAGAAGGAACTGTAGCTCTGACACTGATTTTATCAGTCAAGCAGCTGACCTTAGTGCAAGATTTCGTGACAGGGGACACCCAAAGAGCACGATAGGTCGTGCCTTTAATCATGCACAGTGTCAAGAGAGGAAAGCCCTTCTCAAACCTAAAATGAGAGCCGGAAAAGAACGTTCGGACCCACGATTAATTACAAGATATAACAACCAACGGGGTGATGTGTGGGCAATACTGAAAAAGAACTGGAGCATTTTAACATCAGACATTAAAATCCGTTCTCTTGTTTCAGACAGACCTTTACTAACAGCAAGACGAGCAAGAAACTTGCGAGATGCCCTAACCAGGAGTCATTTCACTCGACCATCAACGAAACTTGGGACTGGTGTTATTCTTAAGGTTTCCTATGCCTGTGGAAATTGTAACATCTGCCAATTTATGCCAGCAATGACAACATTCACGAACCAAGCAAATGGACGGATATATGATTTGCACCAATATATAAACTGTCGTACAACTAACGTGGTATATGTTATTACATGCCCATGTAATCTTCATTATGTGGGACAAACCACGCAGGAACTGCGCAAAAGGGTGCAACAGCATTTTTGCAACATTGCACTGGCTGAAGAACATCTCAAGAGAGGCAAAACAATTTCCACAGTAGCATCACATTACAAGGACAAACACAATAGTAGGATACGTGGCACCTAAGTGGTTGGTCTGCAGCAAATCAGGGGGAATATTCGTGGTGGAAATGTATCACTTCCCTTGTTACGTGCAGAATCTAGATGGATCTTTAACCTTAATTGTGTCTCTCCTTTGGGTATAAATGAGAACCTTTTATTTACAGGTTTCTATAAACAATAATGGGTAGAAATTTGCGTAAGTCTCATGTCTCTTTTGTGTGATAAATCTACTTCCATCAGTTCAGCTTTGCACCTGTTCCTTAGTTGTGGCCACAACTTTCTCCAGATGTACTTGTGGGTGACATCAGTCCATATACATCTGTATTCCATAATTGCCTTCCTGTGTTCTTTTCTCCACCTTCAGATATAGCGCTGTGCTATATATACCCTTGTATAATAGGTTTTGTACTTATAGCACTCCGTGTTCGGAGAACATAGTATCTTAGGTACTTTGCACTACAATAGGGGTGGTTTATATGTTCACATCTGTGTTAATGTGCCCACCTCTATATTTATACTTGCTCCCCTTTAAATCCGCTCCCCATGCCACCTAAACCGGGCTTTACAGTGTTTGGAGGCTTTCAGTACGCTTCCCACACTGTTATTTGTGCCCAGAGTGAAGCTTACAGTTGTGTTAATATGCCCATCTCTTATTTGTATTGGTTCCCCTCTAAATGCGCTCCCCATGCCACCTAAAATTGGGTTTCACAGTGTTTGGAAGCTTTCAGCACGCTTCCCACACTGTTATTTGTGCCCAGAGTGAAGCTTACAGCTTCACACTTGTCTCCATAGTGACGCGCAGTGCTCCCACGCGTCACTTCCTGTTTCGTCACTTCGACGTCCGGTTTGCGTTCCAGCCCCGGAACGCACTGTTCTGCGCATGCGCCAGCGTCCTGGCCATGCGAACTCTATGGAGATGCACAGTATTCACTGTGCTTTGCGCTTCTATGATCTTTTGACCTCCTGGAATGGGCTAATTATCATATGCACAGCTGTGGGTGAGTAGATGGGGGAGCTCCATTTGGTGTGATCACTTTATGTGGGTATACTTTCACATGTGTCTATAATTAATACTGATAGCTGCACTTGCATATATAGATGATTTTTGCAATTGCTCCAATATCCCTGAGGAAGCCAGTGTCTGGTGTTACGCGTGGGGCATTCCACTCCGTGTTTCCCTATAGCCTGTCTGGTACTACCACCAATGCATATGTGGATAGCTCCATATACTGGAGCGAGGTGATATTAACAATCTTGGTTCTTTGTCCATATATACTTGCCATATCTTGTGTGCCTCTTCTGTGTCTCTATTTTGTGACCATACGGGTTTTGATTATGCCATTTATGTAAAAATAAGTGATTTTTAACCGTATGTGAACAATAGGTAGTTAGAAAAGGAATTCTCCAGCAGACAGCCAAATCTTCATAAAGTACTTTTATTAGTACATCAGACCGTGCATAAAACAAACAATGTTGAGGAGGGGAACGCTGGACGCGTTTCGGATGGCAAATCCTTTCTCAACAGCGAAGTGTGAACATTTCCCATACCTTTTTATTAGTTAAAACCAGTGCAGGTCTAGTACAATCAGCTGTAACATCATTTGCATAATTAGGTTGAAGACAAAACCTATACATAAAGTGATAAAATGTAGGCAGAGCTGCAAACTTGAAATTCCAAACAACAAACAGTAATGTATCTATTATATAAAAGCCGAAGGCCACTTCCGGAGAACCCGAAGGGTTACTTCCGTGACAGCCTCCGACCATGCTGCTGACGTCACAGTGCGGGGTAGCCGCGCGGAACTTTCCGTGCAGCTACAGGCACCGTCGTTTCAACGTTCCGCTTGCCCCCCTCACTACTGTCTCATCAAACACACACACACACAGCCTCTCACTACAGTCCTCCCAAACACACACACACCATCCCAACCACATCACACATACACACTCACACACCCACACAAACACACACACACACTCCAGTATACTTACCCCGCCGCCATCCCGCTGCACCGCTCCCACCATGGCTCCGCCCACATCGCGGGGGCTCCCACCATGGCTCCGCCCACATCGCGGGGCTCCCGCAATGGCTCCGCCCACCCCACGGGACTCCCGCCTTGGCTCCGCCCACCTCGCAAAACTCCCGCCTTGGCTCCGCCCACCTCGCGATACTCCCACCTTGGCTCCGCCCACCTCGCGAGACTCCCGCCTTGGCTCCGCCCACCTTGCGGGACTCCCGCCTTGGCTCCGCCCACCTAGCCTGCGCTGACCACAGAGCTGCCGTCCTCTGCTGACCACAGAGCCTCCTTCCTGCGCTGACCACTCGACCACAGAGCCTCCTTCCTTCGCTGACCACAGACCTGCCGTCCTCTGCTGACCACAGACCCGCCGTCCTCTGCTGACCACACAGCCGCCGTCCTCTGCTGACCACAGAGCCGCCGTCCTCTGCTGACCACAGAGCCGCCGTCCTCTGCTGACCACAGAGCCGCCGTCCTCTGCTGACCACAGAGCCGCCGTCCTCTGCTGACCACAGAGCCGCCGTCCTCTGCTGACCACAGACCCGCCGTCCTCTGCTGACCACAGACCCGCCGTCCTCTGCTGACCACAGAGCCCCCGGCCTCTGCTGACCACAGAGCCCCCGGCCTCTGCTGACCACAGAGCCCCCGGCCTCTGCTGACCACAGAGCCCCCGGCCTCTGCTGACCACAGAGCCCCCGTCCTCTGCTGACCACAGAGCCCCCGTCCTCTGCTGACCACAGAGCACCCGTCCTCTGCTGACCACAGAGCCCCCGTCCTCTGCTGACCACAGAGCCCCCGTCCTCTGCTGACCACAGAGCCGCCGTCATCTGCTGACCACAGAGCCGCCGTCCTCTGCTGACCACAGAGCCGCCGTCCTCTGCTGACCACAGAGCCGCTGACCACAGAGCCGCCGTCCTGCGCTGACCACTCTGCCTCCTTCCTGCGCTGACCACTCTGCCTCCTTCCTGCGCTGACCACAGAGCCGCCGTCCTCTGCTGACCACACAGCCGCCGTCCTCTGCTGACCACAGAGCCGCCGTCCTCTGCTGACCACAGAGCCGCCGTCCTCTGCTGACCACAGAGCCGCCGTCCTCTGCTGACCACAGAGCCCCCGGCCTCTGCTGACCACAGAGCCCCCGGCCTCTGCTGACCACAGAGCCCCCGTCCTCTGCTGACCACAGAGCCCCCGTCCTCTGCTGACCACAGAGCCGCCGTCATCTGCTGACCACAGAGCCGCCGTCCTCTGCTGACCACAGAGCCGCCGTCCTCTGCTGACCACAGAGCCGCTGACCACAGAGCCGCCGTCCTGCGCTGACCACTCTGCCTCCTTCCTGCGCTGACCACTCTGCCTCCTTCCTGCGCTGACCACAGAGCCGCCGTCCTCTGCTGACCACACAGCCGCCGTCCTCTGCTGACCACAGAGCCGCCGTCCTCTGCTGACCACAGAGCCGCCGTCCTCTGCTGACCACAGAGCCGCCGTCCTCTGCTGACCACAGAGCCGCCGTCCTCTGCTGACCACAGACCCGCCGTCCTCTGCTGACCACAGACCCGCCGTCCTCTGCTGACCACAGACCCGCCGTCCTCTGCTGACCACATACCCGCCGTCCTCTGCTGACCACAGACCCGCCGTCCTCTGCTGACCACAGACCCGCCGTCCTCTGCTGACCACAGACCCGCCGTCCTCTGCTGACCACAGACCCGTCGTCCTCTGCTGACCACAGAGCCCCCGTCCTCTGCTGACCACAGAGCCCCCGTCCTCTGCTGACCACAGAGCCCCCGTCCTCTGCTGACCACAGAGCCCCCGTCCTCTGCTGACCACAGAGCCCCCGTCCTCTGCTGACCACAGAGCCGCCGTCCTCTGCTGACCACAGAGCCGCCGTCCTCTGCTGACCACAGAGCCGCCGTCCTCTGCTGACCACAGAGCCACCGTCCTCTGCTGACCACAGAGCCGCCGTCCTCTGCTGACCACAGAGCCGCCCTCTTCTGCTGACCACAGAGCCGCCGTCCTCTGCTGACCACAGAGCCGCCGTCCTCTGCTGACCACAGAGCCGCCGTCCTGTGCTGTTCACTCTGCCTCCTTCCTGCGCTGATCACTCTGCCTCCTTCCTGCGCTGATCACTCTGCCGCCGTCCTCTGCTGACCACAGAGCCGCCGTCCTGTGCTGATCACTCTGCCTCCTTCCTGCGCTGATCACTCTGCCTCCTTCCTGCGCTGATCACTCTGCCTCCTTCCTGCGCTGATCACTCTGCCGCCGTCCTCTGCTGACCACAGAGCCGCCGTCCTCTGCTGACCACAGAGCCGCCGTCCTCTGCTGACCACAGAGCCGCCGTCCTCTGCTGACCACAGAGCCGCCGTCCTCTGCTGACCACAGAGCCGCCGTCCTCTGCTGACCACAGAGCCGCCGTCCTCTGCTGACCACAGAGCCGCCGTCCTCTGCTGACCACAGAGCCGCCGTCCTCTGCTGACCACAGAGCCGCCGTCCTCTGCTGACCACAGAGCCGCCGTCCTTTGCTGACCACCACAGAGCCTCCTTCCTGCGCTCACCACTCTGCCTCCTTCCTGCGCTGACCACAGAGCCGCCGTCCTCTGCTGACCACAGAGCCGCCGTCCTCTGCTGACCACAGAGCCGCCCTCTTCTGCTGACCACAGAGCCGCCGTCCTCTGCTGACCACAGAGCCGCCGTCCTCTGCTGACCACAGAGCCCCCGTCCTCTGCTGACCACAGAGCCCCCGTCCTCTGCTGACCACAGAGCCCCCGTCCTCTGCTGACCATAGAGCCCCCGTCCTCTGCTGACCACAGACCCGCCCTCCTCTGCTGACCACAGAGCCGCTGTCCTGCGCTCACCCACTCTGCCTCCTTCCTGCGCTGATCACTCTGCCTCCTTCCTGCGCTGATCACTCTGCCTCCTTCCTGCGCTGATCACTCTGCCGCCGTCCTCTGCTGACCATAGAGCCGCCGTCCTGCGCTCACCACTCTGCCTCCTTCCTGCGCTCACCACTCTGCCTCCTTCCTGCGCTGACCACTCTGCTTCCTTCCTGCGCTGACCACAGAGCCGCCGTACTCTGCTGACCACACAGCCGCCGTACTCTGCTGACCATACAGCCGCCGTCCTCTGCTGACCACACAGCCGCCGTCCTCTGCTGACCACACAGCCGCCGTCCTCTGCTGACCACACAGCCGCCGTCCTCTGCTGACCACACAGCCGCCGTCCTGCGCTCACCACTCTGCCTCCTTCCTGTGCTGATCACTCTGCCTCCTTCCTGCGCTGATCACTCTGCCTCCTTTCTGCGCTGACCACAGAGCCGCCGTCCTCTGCTGACCACAGAGCCACCGTCCTCTGCTGACCACAAAGCCGCCGTCCTGCGCTCACCACTCTGCCTCCTTCCTGTGCTGATCACTCTGCCTCCTTCCTGCGCTGACCACAGAGCCGCCATCCTCTGCTGACCACAGAGCCACCGTCCTCTGCTGACCACAAAGCCGCCGTCCTGCGCTCACCACTCTGCCTCCTTCCTGTGCTGATCACTCTGCCTCCTTCCTGCGCTGATCACTCTGCCTCCTTCCTGCGCTGATCACTCTGCCGCCTTCCTCTCCTGACCACAGAGCCGCCGTCCTGCGCTCACCACGCTGCCTCCTTCCTGCGCTCACCACTCTGCCTCCTTCCTGCGCTGACCACTCTGCCTCCTTTCTGCGCTGACCACAGAGCCGCCGTCCTCTGCTGACCACAGAGCCGCCGTCCTCTGCTGACCACAGAGCCACCGTCCTCTGCTGACCACAGAGCCACCGTCCTCTGCTGACCACAGAGCCGCTGTCCTGCGCTCACCACTCTGCCTCCTTCCTGCACTGATCACTCTGCCTCCTTCCTGCGCTGATCACTCTGCCTTCTTCCTGCGCTGATCACTCTGCCGCTGTCCTCTGCTGACCACAGAGCCGCCCTCCTCTGCTGATCACAGAGCTGCCGTCCTCTGCTGACCACGGAGCCGCCCTCTGCTGACCACAGAGCCGCCGTCCTCTGCTGATCACAGAGCCGCCGTCCTCTGCTGACCACAGAGCCACCGTCCTCTGCTGACCACAGAGCCGCTGTCCTGCGCACACCACTCTGCCTCCGTCCTGCGCTCACCACTCTGCCTCCGTCCTGCGCTCACCACTCTGCCTCCTTTCTGCGCTGACCACAGAGCCGCCGTCCTCTGCTGAACACAGAGCCACCGTCCTCTGCTGACCACAGAGCCGCCGTCCTCTGCTGACCACAGAGCCGCTGTCCTGCGCTCACCACTCTGCCTCCGTCCTGCGCTCACCACTCTGCCTCCGTCCTGCGCTCACCACTCTGCCTCCGTCCTGCGCTCACCACTCTGCCTCCGTCCTGCGCTCACCACTCTGCCTCCGTCCTGCGCTCACCACTCTGCCTCCGTCCTGCGCTCACCACTCTGCCTCCGTCCTGCGCTCACCACTCTGCCTCCGTCCTGCGCTCACCACTCTGCCTCCATCCTGCGCTCACCACTGAGTCTACTTCCTGCGCTCACCACTGAGCCTCCTTCCTGCGCTGACCACAGCCTCCTTCCTGCGCTGACCACTGAGCCTCCATCCTGTGCTGACCACTGAGCCTCCATCCTGTGCTGACCACTCAATCCTGTATTGACCACTCAGCCGCCGTCCTCTGCTGACCACAGAGCCGCCGTCCTCTGCTGACCACAGAGCCCCCGTCCTCTGCTAACCACAGAGCCCCCGTCCTCTGCTAACCACAGAGCCCCCGTCCTCTGCTAACCACAGAGCCCCCGTCCTCTGCTTACCACAGAACCCCCGTCCTCTGCTGACCACAGAGCCCCCGTCCTCTGCTGACCACAGAGCCCCCGTCCTCTGCTGACCACAGAGCCCCCGTCCTCTGCTGACCACAGACCCGCCGTCCTCTGCTGACCACAGAGCCCCCGTCCTCTGCTGACCACAGAGCCGCCGTCCTCTGCTGACCACACAGCCGCCGTCCTCTGCTGACCACAGAGCCGCCGTCCTCTGCTGACCACAGAACCGCCGTCCTTTGCTGACCACCACAGAGCCTCCTTCCTGCGCTGACCACTCTGCCTCCTTCCTGCGCTGACCACTCTGCCTCCTTCCTGCGCTGACCACAGAGCCGCCGTCCTCTGCTGACCACAGAGCCGCCGTACTCTGCTGACCACAGAGCCGCCGTATACAGTGGCAACCACTGAGCCACCATATACAGTGCTAACCACTGAGCCACCATATACAGTGCTAACCACTGAGCCACCATATAGTGCTAACCACTGAGCCACCGTATACAGTGCTAACCACTGAGCCACCGTATACAGTGCTAACCACTGAGCCACCGTACAGTGCTAACCACTGAGCCACCATACAGTGCTAACCACTGAGCCACCATATACAGTGCTAACCACTGAGCCACCATATACAGTGCTAACCACTGAGCCACCACACAGTGCTAACCACTGAGCCTCCATACAGTGGTAACCACTGAGCCACCATATACAGTGCTAACCACTGAACCACCATACAGTGCTAACCACTGAGCCACCATACAGTGCTAACCACTGAGCCACCATATACAGTGCTAACCACTGAGCCACCATATACAGTGCCAACCACTGAGCCACCATATACAGTTCCAACCACTGAGCCACCATATACTGTGCTAACCACTGAGCCACCATATACAGTGCTAACCACTGAGCCACCATATACAGTGCTAACCACTGAGCCACCATACAGTGCTAACCACTGATCCACTATATACAGTGCTAACCGCTCAGCCACCATACAGTGCTAACCGCTGAGCCACCATATACAGTGCTAACCACTGAGCCACCATACAGTGCTAACCACTGAGCCACCATACAGTGCTAACCACTGAGCCACCATATACAGTGCTAACCACAGAGGCACCATATACAGTGATAACCACTGAGCCACCGTATACAGTGCTATCCACTGAGCCACCGTATACAGTGCCAACCACTGAGCCACCATATACAGTGCTAACCACTGAGCCACCATATACAGTGCTAACCACTGAGCCACCATATACAGTGCTATCCACTGATCCACTATATACAGTGCTAATCACTCAGCCACCATACAGTGCTAACCGCTGACCCACCATATACAGTGCTAACCACTGAGCCACCATACAGTGCTAACCACTGAGCCACCATACAGTGCTAACCACTGAGCCACCGTATACAGTGCTAACCACTGAGCCACCGTATACAGTGCTAACCACTAAGCCACCATATACAGTGCCAACCACTGAGCCACCGTATACAGTGCTAACCACTGAGCCACCGTATACAGTGCCAACCACTGAGCCACCATATACAGTGCCAACCACTGAGCCACCATATACAGTGCCAACCACTGAGCCACCATATACAGTGCCAACCACTGAGCCACCGTATACAGTGCTAACCACTGAGCCACCATATACAGTGCCAACCACTGAGCCACCGTATACAGTGCTAACCACTGAGCCACCATATACAGTGCTAACCACTGATCCACTATATACAGTGCTAACCACTGAGCCACCATACAGTGCTAACCACTGAGCCACCATACAGTGCTAACCACTGAGCCACCGTATACAGTGCTAACCACTGAGCCACCGTATACAGTGCTAACCACTGAGCCACCGTATACAGTGCTAACCACTGAGCCACCATATACAGTGTTAACCACTGAGCCACCATACAGTGCTACCCACTGAGCCACCATATACAGTGTTAACCACTGAGCCACCATACAGTGCTAACCATTGAGCCACCATATACAGTGCTAACCACTGAGCCACCATATACAGTGCTAACCACTGAGCCACCATATACAGTGCCAACCACTGAGCCACCGTATACAGTGCTAACCACTGAGCCACCGTATACAGATGCCAACCACTGAGCCACCATACAGTGCTAACCACTGAGCCACCATATACAGTGCTAACCACTGAGCCACCATATACAGTGCTAACCACTGAGCCACCATACAATGCTAACCACTGAGTCACCATATACAGTGCTAACCACTGAACCACCATATACAGTGCTAACCACTGAGCCACCGTATACTCTGCTACCCACTGAGCCACCTGTATACACACAATTCATTTCACCGCACTCCCCTAACTATTAGTAAATAAACTATATATGGATTCTAGACTACCCGATTCTTTAGAATCGGACCGCCATCTAGTACATAATAAAATATACTAGTGAAAGTAAAACAAGTCAGACCGAAGATTTAACCCCATAGGCTGTTTAACATGTAGATTCAGGATCCAATGGGCTTCTTGTTCCTGAACCTGTCTCTCAAAATCCCCATCACGCTCCCTCATTTTAACCTTTTCAATACCTTTGATTTTTAATGAGCTCAAATCCCCACCATGCATTTGGAGGAAATGCCGAGACAATCCAGACATTTGGCGTCTACTAGCCGCATTATTCGGGTTGGTGGCTGCAATGTGCTCCCCAATACATTTTTTTCAGTGGCCGAGTTGTGCACCCCACATAATCTTTCAAACAAATGTCACACGTTGCGAGGTACACCAAGCCTTTAGTATTACAATTAATAAGAGACTGGATATTATATTGTCGGCCAGAGACACGATCGACAAAGGATTTTTGCTTATCCATGTGTTTACAAAGCCCACACCGTGCACCCCCACAGGGGTAATTGCCAATGGTATCGAGCCATGTACGCACGTAATTTTTAGAAGTAAAAAGGGATGGAGACATAGATGACGCCATCATTATCTGGCATCAAGGTGATGGAGTGCCCCTTTCTGAGTCACCCACGTTTATCAATTTTTTGAAATACATAAATGACAATACTATGAACGTGAGATTCACTTCATTAGTATACGATAAGGAGGTGTCATATCTCGATCTCACGTTGGTGGGTGACCCGGTAACGGGTGCGATACAGTCAAAATTGTACAGAAAACCTAGCAGTGGCAATGCAATTTTACACGCCTCCAGCTGTCACCCCCGCCATGTTGTAAACAACCTGCCCCTAGGAGAATTTATTCGAGCTAGACAATCATGCTCTGATGATAAGTACTACAAAGAAGAAGCCGATGTAATTTTCCGGCGACTTTCTAGTAGAGGTTACAGGAAAGGGCTATTAGATCGTACAAAGCAAAGGGCAGCAAACATGACGCAGTCTGAACTTCTGGACAGACGTCGAGTTTCTTTGCTCAAGAATAACCTGAAAAAGAATTGGATCCCAACCTTCTCTACTAGCTTCAGCACTGACTATTCTTGTATTGTTAAATCATTCAAGAAATGTATTCCCATACTGTACCAGGATCCTATTCTTGCTGCTATCCTGAAAGATGGATTTCGCTGTGTCCCAAAAAAATCTCCATCTCTAGGTAATATCTTGTCTCCATCCCTTTTTACTTCTAAAAATTACGTGTGTATATGGCTCGATACCATTGGCAATTACCCCTGTGGGGGTGCACGGTGTGGGCTTTGTAAGCACATGGATAAGCAAAAATCCTTTGTCGACCGTGTCTCTGGCCGACAATATAATATCCAGTCTCTTATTAATTGTAATACTAAAGGCTTGGTGTACCTCGCAACGTGTGACATTTGTTTGAAAGATTATGTGGGGTGCACAACTCGGCCACTGAAATAACGTATTGGGGAGCACATTGCAGCCACCACCCGAATAATGCGGCTAGTAGACGCCAAATGTCTGGATTGTCTCGGCATTTTCTCCAAATGCATGGTGGGGATTTGAGCTCATTAAAAATCAAAGGTATTGAAAAGGTTAAAATGAGGGAGCGTGATGGGGATTTTGAGAGACAGGTTCAGGAACGAGAAGCCCATTGGATCCTGAATCTACATGTTAAACAGCCGATGGGGTTAAATCTTCGGTCTGACTTGTTTTACTTTCACTAGTTATGGATTTAGGAGAGTTTTTTTTTTTTCTATTATGTTTTCTATGACACCAGCAGGGTTGGATAGATGTTACACACAACAATATGATTGGGAACATGTTCTCAGTGTGGTTTTCTGCTCAAATTCCGTGCTGAAGTATTAATATTTCAAAAAATCGGTGAAAATATAATAGATAACATAATGCATTTAAAGTAATGTTTACTTGCAATGTGAGGTGCTTTTTTCATTATCTCTTTAACTTTGACCATATTATGGTTTTATTATATATACATTACTGTTTGTTGTTTGGAATTTCAAGTTTGCAGCTCTGCCTACATTTTATCACTTTATGTATAGGTTTTGTCTTCAACCTAATTATGCAAATGATGTTACAGCTGATTGTACTAGACCTGCACTGGTTCTAACTAATAAAAAGGTATGGGAAATGTTCACACTTCGCTGTTGAGAAAGGATTTGCCATCCGAAACGCGTCCAGCGTTCCCCTCCTCAACATTGTTTGTTTTATGCACGGTCTGATGTACTAATAAAAGTACTTTATGAAGATTTGGCTGTCTGCTGGAGAATTCCTTTTCTAATTGACTGAAGACTACAGACGTCTTAAAACTCCTTGCAGTACCGACCCAGGTGATCCTGCGCTGCACCACTTCTACCCACACCCCTTCCCTATTATTCATTCATTCATTCATCTTCATTTCATTCATTCATTAAACAATAGGTAGTACTGTGTATGTATAGATAGTGGTACATTGGTACATGTATTAATATCATGCACTTTTTTGTTATGTGGTCCATCCTGTTGCCTTGGCTTATAGGGAGCACACCCACAACCTCATGTGGAGGTTTTTACACATTTTTAATTGTTTTTAAATGTCTGTGTTGGTGCTTTGCATATGTAAGTGTACTGAATAAACTTGATATTTGTAATTTTTTCACAAATCACCCCGTTGTAGTGTCTCAGTCCCTGTTATATTGCTATATATGCCCACATATTTTGTTCTTTTATTGTTGCATCTACTTTAGTTGTGTAGCACAGGGTTTGAACAAATATTCTTTATATTATTAGTGGTACAGTTGCCTGGCATACCGGTAGTTCTCTTACTGCATAGCAAAGCTGTAGCTCTTTCAGCACTAGACGTCCGGGAACTGGTTAGTTGTTTTCCCGGACAGGCGCGATCCGGTGCCCATAGACTTCCATGTTATGGGCGCCAGATCACCCCGGATCTGGGATGATCCGGTTTTGTCCATTTTGTGCACCGGACACAAAAAATTATGCAAACTTCGATTTTGTGTCTGGGGCAAAAAACTAACAAAATCGGATCCTCTCAGAAAACCACAAAACCAATTGGCAAATATCAGCCATAGGGCACCATAGGGATACATGGGGGGGGGGGGCAAAATCGGATCCTGGACCTGAAAAGTCGTGGTGTGAAGCCGGCCTAAGTGGTTTAGCAAACATTTTAACTCAGTTCAGATAAGAATAGTTGAAAACTCACAATGGTGACTTTACAATATTGAGATTAGCTGGTTTAGAATTGGCATTGCCACTGCTAAGAATAGAGGAGACAGAAAGAAAGCTATGCTACAAAGAGATGTGAAATGGACAAATACAGATGGAGGCCCTTAGGTTGAAATGAAAAATGATTTGAAAGTATTTTTGTGCTTAAAAATGTTATTTTGTATATTATTATTAGGTGGTTATAACTCACTGATCATATTTTGTATGCTGAATTTCAGATTTTGAAATCTCATAGAGTTTTAACCCCTTTAAGACCTTTTGATTTTCTGTTTTTGAACTTCAATTTTTTCTCCTCTCATCCAAGAGCCATAACTATTTTATTCTTCTTTCCCCATAGCATATGAGGTTTTTTTTTTTTGCAGGACGATTTGTTCTTTTGAATGACAATACATATTTTATCATGTGATGTACTGAAAGTGGGTAAAAATGTCAGAGTGCATTCAAATTGCAAAAGATGTACAATTCCACAAAAGAAGTACAATTTAGATTTTGGTGGGTTTTATTTAATTATTCATTATGTGGTATAACTAACTGGGCAATATGATTCTCTAGGTCAGTACGACCACACATGTATAGTTTTTTTTTTTAGATGATATGAAGTGATGAAAAAAAATTGGAAATTTGTAAGATAAAATGTTTTGCTTTTCTCTACATTTTCCATGATGTTTTTATTTTTTGGACATAGAGCTGTGTGTTGACTTAATTTAGTGCTCTGAGCTTATATTTTTATTGATATTGTTTTGGGGCAGGTCATGAATGGGTTAAGGTTACTTTCAGCATTTGGGTGGAGTTACACGTATGTATACTATGATGCAGCAGCTCGCTGCATTGCAAATATCTATGTTGGGACTTGTAGTTCAGCATGTTTCAGTAATGCATTATGCTGGGACTTGAGGTTCCACAAGTTCAGGTAATGCATTACATGTGCTAAACTGATGATTGGTAGTGATGGAAAAGCCAGGGGAGTGTCTAACACACCTGAATCCTCCCGTGGGTGTGTCACATCACACGTAAGCTGATTCCCTCCTGGTCACATGGTCTGTGAGGTCAGCAAAGGTTCTGTTTTCCTGTTAGCAGCACATGGGGTATCTGCAGAGGGCTCTGAGGCTGGGAAGCTATTGTCCTGCTGGGATCCTGGACTGACAGAGTCAGTCTGAAGCCGATGACAGATCCTGGTTGGTGGTCCCAGTTAAGCAGCTGCCCCAGATATCTGAGTTGTCAGGAGACAGTATATGGAGCAGCCATTCACCTGGAAAAGGTAACCTCAGAGGCAGGAGGTTGTATACTGACTGTGGTCAGTGACTGGACAGTCAAATACCTCCACTGCATTACTGCAACAGCGGAGGTATCTGAATACGATGCAGGTGAACCCGCTATGGAGATGAACTGTATTGTTTATAATGCCAAAGTTCGGCGCATGTTTAATTTACACCATACGGTTAATGCGGTCTCTAAATAAATCAGCTGGACTTATTTCATAGAAGTGACTGTGGAATTTATGGTTTTGTGCTGCTAAGCGAGTGTACCCCGACCCGCTTAGTGATCACTTTGTCACATTATATATAGCATGATAATAGTATCACACAAACAAGCCATTAGATATGTCAGTCGACACTGTGTTCTTGTCTCGGGTGTGGTCAGGAGGCACGGATGAGACTATAGAGGCCACTCGCAGGTTGCCAAAAAGTCCAAATCCTAATAAAATGTCTCTGTCGCTTTAAGAGGCATTTCCTTTTAGTGAAAGCTGGAGGTCACTAGGACCCAGCTGATCCCTTACCTTGAGCTGGGTATATACTCTCCTGGACTCACAGGATTCACTGCTGGTGATAGCTGTTCAGGTGGTCCTGGTTACATCAGAGCTCAAAGCAGTGTATCCTGGAGTCTGCTGGTTTGCTGCTTGGATCTGCTCAAGCTAAGTGTATCTCTTCTGTTGTGGATTCCGTGATTGGAATTTCTGGCTTGGAGCTCCTCGTGTGGTTGAGACTGATGATGCATTTGCTCTGTGAGAGATGTATCACCTGAATCTGATAATGACTGGAGGGGTGGTTTGGACTGGGATATTTAAGTGTGCTAATTTGGCTGGCTCTTTGCCAGTGGTGACTTGTTCATGGAGTGACTGCATATCTCCTGCCTTCTCCTGGTCTTTGCTGAATCCATTACAGATAAGTGAATGATTGTTTTTTCTGCAAATCTGTGGCTCATTTGTAATGTGCCTTTTGTATCTGAATTACTCATGTTTCTGCTCTGAGTGTAGGATTCGTTTGTCTGTATAAGTGTTGTTGTTTTTTCCCTGCATTCAGTTAGGGAGGAATTTCTCCCTAGTCCATTAACCATTCCATTACCTGTCTGTAGGTCCAGTTTTGTTTAGTGTCAGTTTTACTGACTTTGGAATTGTTGCATGAGTCTTGCTGGTTTTAGTGGGAGATGAGTCCGAGTGGGCTCAGATTTTTTGCATATCCAGCAGTTGTTTTTTTTTTTTATAGGGATTTGATGCTAGTCACGGAAGTAATCCGTCATGTCCTTTCTATATTTAGTTATAGCTGGGCCTCTCTTTGCTTGTGTCTATTTTCTGCCTGTGTATTGTTTTTCATCTCCACTACCTGTCAGTATTTGTGGGGGGCTAGATATTCCTTTGGGGTCTGCTCCGAGGCAGTCAGGTTTTTCCTGTTTCCGTCTTTAGCTTTAATTAGTCCTTAGGCTGTGCTGAGGTGCTTTAGGGCATCGTAGTGCGCTCCATCGCTACTTCTAGTTGTGGGGGTTAGTCAGGATTCCGCGACCAGCATTAGTGTCCAACCTCTCCTGTGAACAACACATGATACTCCTCAGTTGCCGGTTCATAATAGTACCACTGGCCAACTGTATTTGAGATTAGCACAGAAGCAGGTAGGAAAAGTCAGCAGGAATTTTTTTTTCTGTAGTGTGTGTTTGCTTTTCTTACCTCTTTTTCTTGGGGTGATTGAGGAGTGTTCTGGCATTATGGATGTGCAACAATTGGCTTCTCGTATGGACCATCTTTCGGCAGCAGTTCAGGGTATCTCAGATTATATTACTCAGTCTCCTGTTTTAGAGCCTAGGATTCGTACTCCTGAATTGTTTTCTGGTGATAGATCTATGTTTTTGAATTTTAAGAACAATTGTAAATTATTTTTCGCCTTGAAGCCCCTGTCCTCGTGTGACCCCGGTTCAGCAGGATAGGATTGTCATATCTCTGCTGCGGGGTGATCATCAGGATTGGACTTTCTCCTTGCCTTCTGGGGATCCGATTTTGGCTAATGTGGATTCCTTTTTTCAAGCATTGCGGTTATTATATGATGAACCTAATACTGTAGACCAGGCTGAAAAGACCCTGCTGGCCCTGTCTCAGGGTCAGGAAGCGGCAAAAGTGTTTTGTCAGAAAATCCGAAAGTGAGCTGTTCTTACAAAGTGGAATGATGATGCGCTGGCGGTGCTTTTCAGAAATGGTCTCTCTAAGTCAGTTAAAGATGTGATGGTGGGATTTCCCACACCTTCTGGTCTTAATGACTCTATGTCTTTGGCCATTCAGATTGACAGGCGTTTGTGCGAGCGTAGAACTATGCGCGCTGCGATTTTGCCTTCTGAACAGGTCACTGAGCTATGCAGTGTGACAGAATTCTTTCTAGAAATGAAAGACAAGGATTTATACAACGTAACAGGTTATGTTTTTACTGTGGCGACGCTTCTCACGTCATTGCTGATTGTCCTAAACGAGTGAGAAGAGTGGTCGCTTCATTCGCTATTAGTACTGTGCAGCCAAAGTTTCTTTTGTCGGTATCCTTGATTTGTTCTTTGTCCTCCTTTTCGGTCATGGCTTTTGTGGATTCTGGTGCTGCCTTGAATCTTATGATTTTGAACTTGCCAGGCGTTGTGGTTTTCCATTGCAGCCTTTGCGTTCCCCTATTCCGTTGAGGGGTATTGATGCCACGCCCCTGGCTAAGAATAAACCGCAATTTTGGGCTCAGTTGACCATGTGGGTTGTACCCGCTCATCAGGAGGAGTGCAGATTTTTGGTTTTGCATAATTTGCATGATGTGGTTGTTTTGGGATTTCCGTGGCTGCAAGAGCATAATCCTGTTTTGGATTGGAAATCTATGTCGGTATCTACTTGGGGTTGTCAGGGTGTGCATGATGACATTCCTTTATTGTCTGTTTCTCCTCCTGCTTTGGAGATCCCTGAGTTTTTGTCTGACTTTTGGGATGTTTTTGATGACCCTAAGTCCCATTCTCTGCCTCCACATAGGGACTGTGATTGTGCTATTGATTTAATTCCTGTTCAATAAGTGCAAGCACTAAAGAGTTTAAGTTTCATAAAAATTCAACTTTATTAACATATAAAGCAACAGACAATAAACTGTTCAGATAATGAAGGTTTGTAGGAGATTCCAAAACAATGAACCATATAAGGTAGTAACACGTTCAAAGACAGCAGGGTACAACACCCAGGGTAATACCTCAATTAGTAAATACTATTCCCTACCATTGATGACAGTCTGCAGTGGAGCACAATCACTCATTCACCACTCACCCATAATGGTCCCAGGACCGCTTCCGCTGTCCAAAGTCAGTGCCGAATATTGTGGTCCCCCCCTATGCTTCAACAAAATGGCTGCCATGTATACCAATTATGTTTAGGCATTCATGCCCTACAGACGTGAGGGAGACTGGTTGTAGTGCGCACGCACAATGACGGAGATTACTCGTCATGCACACAACCCCTCCCCACTTCCGGCGGATATGACGCGGTAATGATGAACGGCGGATTAAAACCTCCGGTCGGCGGTAATAAAAGCGGCGAAAATCGCCAGTCACATCACATCCCCTTGAAAAAGCTGTGCGAAATGGTCGTAGGTGGGGACCACAATATAGGGCACTGACTTTGGACAGCGGAAGCGCTCCTGGGACCATTATGGGTGAGTGGTGAATAAGTGATTGTGCTCCACTGCAGATTGTTATTCATGGTAGGGAATAGTATTAACTAATTGAGGTATTACCCCGGGTGTTGTACCCTGCTGTCTTTGAACGTGTTACTACCTTATGTGGTTCATTGTTTTGGAATCTCCTACAAATCTTCATTATCTGAACGGTTTATTGTCTGTTGCTTCATCCTGTGCGGCTATTCCAGCATGCACCGCGGCCGCAGAAACTGGCAATTATTATATAGGATCCCACAATGCGCTGTGCCGCCCCAGAAGCCGCGCCATATTAGCACACCCAAGTGATAGGTATGCTAACATGGCGCAGGCTGGTGGTGGCACAGACATCACAAGCCCACGCTGCACACGCCGCCGGCAGACCCCCGTCAACCTCCCATCGCACCTCTCCCGATGCTGCTGACCCCACAGACCGCCCAAACCACCCCCGCACCACTTCTCCAGTGCCTGCACACCCCCATAGTAGACTCTGGCATCCACACACCTCCTCAGTACACCCTCGCACCCCCCCCCTTCTGGTGCCTGCATCCCCTTGCAATAGACCCCCACACACCCCCCTCCGGCGCCCCCACATCCCCGCAGTAGACCCCTGCACCCCCCTTTGGTGCCCGCAGACCCCCGACAACTTACTTACCTATTCGGATAGGACCTTTGGTGTTGTCACAGTCATGTGATCAGTCACATGACCGTACATCACCGTAGCTCCGCCACCTGTAGTCTACTCTTCACTGCTTCCCAGCTATGACATGGAGCTGTCACAGTTGGGAAGGAGGGAAGGGGAGACAGAGGCAGAAGGGAAGCTGAAAGGCTAAAGGGGAAAGAGAGAGACATAAGAGAAGACCAGAAAAACTGGAGAGAGAGAAGAGGGGTGCAGAAAGATGAAAGAGGGGGAGCACAGACACATAATGGAGGAAAACCTGAAGAGAGGACAGAGAGAGGGAAGGGGGGTGCAGAAAGATGAAAGAGGGGGAGCAAAGAGGGATGTGAGGCAGAGAGACATAAAGGGCTCCAGAAAGACTGAAGGGGAGGCAGAGTGACAAGGGGTTGACCAGAATGACTGAAGGGGGGCAGAGAGACATAAGGGGGACCAGAAACACTGAAGGGGGGCAGAGAGACATAAGGAGGACCAGAAACACTGAAGGGGGAGGCAAAGAAACAAGGGCAATTACCACAAAGACTGAAGGGGGGCAGAGAAATGAAGGGGGGGAACATAGAGATGAAAGGGGGCAGCAGAGAGGGAAGTGGGCCGAGAGACATAAGGGGGGGACCAGAAATACTGAAGGTGAGCTGAGAGGCATAAGGGGGACAAGAAACACTGAAGGGGGGCAGAGAGATGAAGGGGGACCATAGAGACAAAAGGGGGGGAGCAGAGAGGAAAGGGGGGCTGAGAGACATAAGAGGGGAGCAGAAATACTAAAGGGGAGCAGAGAAACATAAGGGGGACCATAAACACTGAAGGGGGGAACAGAGAAATAAGGGGGGACCAGAAAGACTGAAGGGAGACCATAAACACTGAAGGGGGAGCAGAGAGACTGAAAGGGGGCAGAGAGAGGGAAGGGGGAGCAGAGAGAGAGAAGGGGGACCAGAAAGACTGAAGGGTTGCAGAGAGACAAAGGGGGGGAGCAGAGATGAAAAGGGGCAGAGAGACATAAGGGGGGAGCAGAAAGATTGAATGGGGGCAGAGACACCAGGGGAGACCAGAAAGACTAAAGGGGGGCAGAGAAACATGGGGGGACCAGAAAGACTGAAGGGGGGCAGAGAGACTGAAGGGGGGGCAGAGACATGGGGTGACCAGAATGACTGGAGGGGGGCAGAGAGACTGAAGGGGGGGGCAGAGAGAGGTAAGGGGAGACCAGAAAGAAGAAAGGGTGAAGCAGAGAGTGGGAAGGGGGGGCACAGAAACAGAAGATGAGCAGAGCAAGGAAAGGAGGATAGAGAGACAAAAGGGGAGAGCAGAGTAAGGAATGCAGGGCAGAGAGACGAAAGGAGGTAGCAGACAGATGGAAGGGGGGCAGAGACACGGGGAAGAAGAGAGGCGGAAGAGAGGGCAGAGACATCGGGGAGAAGAGAGAGGGAAGGGGGGCAGAGTCAAAAGGCGGAGCAGAGCGGCAAAGAGAACACAGGGTGATCAAAGGGAGCACAGGGGGGCCAAAAAAAGCACAGAGTGGCAGTGAAGCCCTCCCAATGCGATAGCATCGGGTCTATTTCTAGTATGTTAGTAAAGTTGAATTTTTATGAAACTTAGTGCTTGCACTTATTGAATAGTTAATGGAGTGTTTCTTATTTAGTCCCGGCAGGCATGCTCATATGGTAGACAATTTGTGACCATGAAAGTATATAATTGGTTATGGCATGTTGTGGTTCTGAACTATTTGCTAATTTAATTCCTGGCTGTAAGTTCCCTAAGGGTTGACTTTTTAATCTGTCTGTGCCTGAACATGATGCCATGCGGAATTACATTAAGGACTCGTTAGAGAAGGGCCATATTCGACCATCGTCCTCGCCGTTGGGAGCTGGTTTCTTTTTTTTGCTAAGAGAGGCGGTTCCTTGAGACCTTGTATTGATTACCGCCTTTTGAATAAGATCACGGTTAAGTTTCAATATCCATTGCCCCTGATTTCGGATTTGTTGTCTATAGTCAAAGGGGCTAGTTGGTTTACTAAAATTAACCTCAAAGGGGCATACAATCTTATTCGTATTAAGCAGGGTCATGAATGGAAAACAGCTTTCAATACACCTGAGGGTCATTTCGAATATCTCGTTATGCCATTTGGATTGACAAATGCACCATCTGTTTTCCAGTCTTTTCTGCATGAGATTTTTCAGGATTTTATCGATAAGTTTCTCATTGTTCATCTGGATGATATTTTTATTTTCTCTGACAGTTGGGATTCTTATGTTGCGCAGGTCCGGATGGTGTTTCTGATCCTTCAGGATAATGCTCTGTACATCAAGGGGTCTAAGTGTTTCTTTGGCGTCCAAAAGATTTCTTTTCTGGGGTTTATATTGTCTCCTTCCTCCGTGGAGATGGATTCTGTTAAAGTACAGGCTATTCATGATTGGGTTCAGCCTGCATCTGTGAAAGGCCTGAAGAAGTTCTTGGGTTTTGCTAATTTTTATCGTAAGTTTATTGCAAATTTTTCTAGTGTGGTTAAGCCGCTGACTGATTTGACCAAGAAAGGAGCTGATGTGGATAATGTGTCTCCTGCGGCTATTCACCCTTTCAGGAACTCAAACGACGGTTTACTTCTGCTCCTGTGTTACGACAACTTGATGTTTCTCTTCCTTTTCAGGTGGAAATTGATGCCTCGGAGATTGGAGCAGGGGCAGTGCTGACTCAGAGAGATTCTGTCAGTTCCAAGTTGAGACTTTGTGCATTCTTTTCCCGTAAATTTTCCCCTGCTGAACGTAATTATGATGTGGGCAATCAGGAATTGTTGGCAATGAAGTGGGCTTTTGAAGAGTGGCGACACTGGTTGGAGGGAGCTAAACATCGTATCGTGGTCTTAACCGATTACAAAAATCTGGTTTACCTAGATTCTGCAAAGAGATTGAATCCTAGACAGGCTCAGTGGTCTTTGTGTTTTACACGCTTTGATTTTGTAGTTTCCTACCTCCCTCTGAGCCTGGTGATATCCGTAAAGAGGGGGTCATCCTGTCTGCTATTTCTCCTAATTTGCGGATTCAACTGTTTCAGGCGGATAAACCTGAGAGATGTCCTGAGGGGAAATTGTTTAGGCCTGCCAGATGGGTCACTTCTGAAATTCATTGTTCTGCCTTGGTGGGTCACCCTGGTATTTTTGGTTCCAGGGATTTGGCCAGCCGGACCTTTTGGTGGCCTTCCTTGTCGCATGATGTTCGGGCCTTTGTGCAGTCCTGTGTGACGTGTTCACGGTTTAAGGCTTCTTGTTCCCGTTCTAGTGGGTTGTTGTTATCCTTGCTTGTGCCGGAGAGACCTTGGACTCATATTTCTATGGATTTTATTTCTGATCTTCCTGTTTCCCGGAGTATGACTGTTGTCTGGGTTGTTTGTGATCGGTTTTCCAATATGGTTCATCTATTTCCTTTGCCAAAGTTGCTGTCTTCTTCGGAGTTGGTTCCGTTGTTTTTCCAGCATGTCGTTCGGTTGCATGGCATTCTGGAAAATATTGTGTCTGATAGGGGGGTCTAGTTTGTTTCCGGGTTTTGGAGGGCCTTTTGTGCTCAGCTGGGTATTGAGCTGTCCTTCTCTTCTGCGTTTCATCCTCAGTCTAATGGTCAAACAGAGAGAAATAACCAGACTTTGGAGTCGTATTTGAGATGTTTTGTGTTGGCTGACCAGGATGACTGGGTTGCCTTTTTGCCCTTGGTCGAGTTTGCGCTAACTCGGGTTAGTTCTGCTACCTTGGTTTTGCCCTTCTTTTGTAATTTCAGTTTTCATCCTCGATTTTCATCCAGGCAGGGTGTGTCTTCTGCCTGCCGGGGGTTGATTCCTTGGTTGAGAGGATGCGGCAGATTTGGGTTCAGGTTGTTGGCAACTTGTTTCTGTCTCAGGAGAATGCTCAGCTGTTTGCTAATCGCAGGCGGTGTGTTGGTCCCCAATTTAAGGTTGGCGATTTGGTTTGGTTGTCCTCTCTACATATTCCTATGTGGGTTTCCTGTCCCAAATTTAAGCCGTGGTTTATTGGTCCTTATCGGATTTCTGATATTGTTAACCCTGTCTCATTCCGGTTGGCGCTTCCTGCGTCCTTTCGGATTCACAATGTGTTTCACAAGTCTTTGTTGAGGCGGCATTTGGAGCCAGTGTGTCCCTCTGCTGCTCCTCCGGATCCAGTGTTGGTTGATAGGGATTTGGAGTATGAGGTCGAGCGGATTTTGGATTTCCACCTTCGAGATGTAAGCTCCAGTACCTCATTAAGTGGAAGGGGTATGGTCAGGAGGATAATTCATGGGTTTTGGCCTCTGATGTCCATGCTGTTGAGTTGGTTCACGCCTTTCATCTGGCTCATCCTGCTAAGCCTGGGGACTTTGGTGAGGATTTGGTGACCCCCCTCCTCGAGGAAGGGGGGGGGGGGTACTGGTGTGGATTCCGTGACTGGAATTTCTGGTTTGGAGCTCCCTCGTGTGGTTGAGACTGGTGATGCATCTGGTCTGTCTATGAGAGATGTATCACCTGAATCTGATAATAACTTGAGGGGTGGTTTGGACTGGGATATTTAAGTGTGCTAATTGGCTGGCTCTTTGCCAGTGGTGACTTGTTTATGGAGTGACTGCATGTCTCCTGCCTTCTCCTGGTCTTTGCTGAATCCATTACAGATAAGTGAATGGCTGTTTTTTCTGCAAATCTGTGGCTCATTTGTAATGTGCCTTTTGTATCTGAATTACTCATGTTTCTGCTCTGAGTGTAGGATTCGTTTGTTTGTATAAGTGTTGTTTTTTCCCTGCATTCAGTTAGGGAGGAATTTCTCCCTAGTCCATTAACCATTCCATTACCTGTCTGTAGTTCCAGTTTTGTTTAGTGTCAGTTTTACAGACTTTGGAATTGTTCGCATTAGTCTAGCTGGTTTAGTGGGAGATGAGTCCGTGTGGGCTCAGATGTTTTGCATATCCAGCAGTTGGTTTTTTGATGGGGTTTTGATGCTGGTCACGGACGTAATCCGTCATGTCCTTTCTCTATTTAGTTATAGCTGGGATTCTCTTTGCTTGTGTCTATTTTCTGTCTGTGTAATGTTTTTCATCTCCACTAACCAGTATTTGTGGGAGGCTAGCTATTCCTTTGGGGTCTGCTCCGAGGCAGTCAGGTATTTCCTGTTTCCATCTTTAGGTTTAATTAGTCCTCCGGCTGTGCTGAGGCGCTATAGGGCATCGTAGTGCGGTCCATGTCTACTTCTAGTTGTGGGAGTTAGTCAGGATTCCGCGACCAGTATTAGTGTCCAACCTCTCCTGTGAACAACACATGATACTCCTCAGTTGCCGGTTCATAACACTCTTCCCTCTTTGTTTGTTTCCCTTGTGTGCTTCTTTAGTTGCTAGCCGGGCTGAATAGTAATCACCCGCTATGATCCCTGTGTAGTGGTAGTCCAGGGACAGTCAGGGAATAGGTTCCTGTTGCGGAAACTGTATAGGGTCATTAGTGAAGCCAGGTGTCAGTTAATCTAGGGGTCACCAGCTCCCCTTTTGGCCCTTAGCATCAGGGACTCCTCCGCCCCCCCTGTAGTCTTCCAGCATGACAGTTCTGCTTATATTCTTATATATCTGTACTTAATTTGCTTGGAGTGAATCAATACAAAAGACTTTATTATGTGGTAAGTGTGGCCATTTTCACTTCTGTTTTATCAAACATACCGTATATACTCGTGTATAAGCCGACCCGTGTATAAGCCGACCCCCCTACTTTTGCCCCAAAAATCTGGAAAAAACCTATTGACTCGTGTATAAGCCGAGGGTGGACCCCAGCACAGGTATACAGCCCCCAGCAGTGTGGTATACAGGCCCCCCCCAGTGGTATACAGGCCTCCCCAGTGGTAGTATACAGCAGCCCTAGTGGTAGTATACAGCAGCCCCAATGGTAGTATATAGCATCCCCAGCAGCCCCAATGGTAGTATACAGCAGCCGCAGTGGTAGTATATAGCAGCCCCAGTGGTAGTATATAGCAGCCCCAGCAGTAGTATACAGCAGCCCCAGTGGTAGTATATAGCAGCCCCAGTGGTAGTATATAGCAGCCCCAGTGGTAGTATATAGCAGCCCCAGTGGTAGTATATAGCATCCCCAGCAGCCCCAGTGGTAGTATACAGCAGCCCCAGTGGTAGTATATAGCAGCCCCAGTGGTAGTATACAGCAGCCGCAGTGGTAGTATATAGCAGCCCCAGTGGTAGTATATAGCAGCCCCAGTGGTAGTATATAGCAGCCCCAGCGGTAGTATATAGCAGCCCCAGTGGTAGTATATAGCAGCCCCAGTGGTAGTATATAGCAGCCCCAGCAGTAGTATACAGCAGCCCCAGTGGTAGTATACAGGAGCCCCAGCAGCCCCAGTGGTAGTATATAGGAGCCCCAGCAGCCCCAGTGGTATATACAGCAGCCCCAGTGGTATATACAGCAGCCCCAGTGGTATACAGGCCTCAGCAGTATATACAGCAGCCCCCAGGGGTTATACAGCACCCCCCAGGGGTTATACAGCGGCCCCCTGGGGGTACCCAGAAGCCCCCAGGGGGTACCCAGCAGCCCCCTGGGGGTACCAACAGCCTCCAGGGGGTACCCAGCAGCCCCCTGGGGGTACCAACAGCCCCCAGGGGGTACCCAGCAGCCCCCTGGGGGTACCAAACATCCCCAGAGGGTACCAACAGCCCCCAGGGGGTACCCAGCAGCCCCCTGGGGTACAAATCCCCTGGGGGTACCAACATCCCCCTGGGGGTACCAACATCCCCTGGGTACCAACAGCCCTGGGGGTACCAACAGCCCCCAGGGGGTACCCAGCAGCCCCCTGGGGGTACCCAGCAGCCCCCAGGGGGTACCAACAGCCCCCAGGGGGTACCAACAGCCCCCTGGGGGTACCAACAGCCCCCAGGGGGTACCAAAAGCCCCCACAAGCTGGCACTGTCCCCCCTTGTAAGTGCCCCCCCCCCTACTTATACATTACCATCCCGGTGTTCTGATCGGCGCCGCTCCTCCGTGCTGCGTCTTCAACCTCCCGCGCTGGCTGCATCCGGGTTCTCCGGCGGTCGCGCGATGACGTCACATCGCTGCGACAGCCGGAGATCACGGATGGAGCCAGCGAGGACGGGAGGATGAAGCACCGAGGAGCGGCGCCGATCAGAACACCGGGATGGTAATGTATAAGCACCGGGGGGGGCCCTTACAAGGGGGGACAGTGGCAGCTTTTGGGGCGCTATATGAACTGCTTCCCCCTGCGCTGATTGACAGGGGGAAGCAGTGCATATATAATGAGCGGCCCCACGTGATGGGGCCGCTCATACAGCAGCCTCCCCCCGCCTCCTCCAGCCTCCACAGCCCAGAGGTACCGTATTGACCCGTGTATAAGCCGAGGGGGGGACTTTTCAGCCCAAATTTTGGGCTGAAAAACTCGGCTTATACACGAGTATATACGGTACTTGTTTTATTTATAATTTTGCTTTTTATTTCAAAGGGTCAAACAATGCTATATAGGAAAGTAATTGAACATATCTATGTACATGCTCATGCAAACGGTCCCTTTGTGTGTCAGTGATTTGGGAACTCGGCACTGAAAATAAAAAATCCCTCAGATCTTGAAATGGCTGTAGCTGTTGTCTCAATGAATACTACATTCAGAGAGGGGGAGGATATTGGCAAGTTCTTAAAGGATTTTACTTTAAAGTAATTGTTCAAATTACATGTTTGTTCCTTCCATATAATAGGAAATATGCATGTTATCATACTAGTTGCCTATTTTAGGGATAGAGAATAAAAGCGGTTAGATCGGGTGTTCAGAATCACAGGTAAGGGGCTGCTCTGCGCCGACCGCTTAACCCACAGGGGGATAGTGCTGTAGTTATACAGGCTGCATAACCACACCAAGTTAGTGAAATCGTCAATAATAGAACAATTCGAGCCCGGCTTAACAGGACTGGATTTTTCTTTTCTTTTTATTTTGCAAAAGAAAGTTAAGTGCATACAAAAGAAAACTTTACATGGTCGACATGACCCAGTCGACTGCACTAAGTCATGAGTAAGACTGCTTAGTGTAGTTGAAACGCGTTGTCTGGGTCATGTCGACCATGTACATTTTTATTTTCTATGTACTTTATTTTCTTTTGAAAAATAAGAAGAAAAGGAAAATCCAGTCCTGCTCGGCCGGGTTCCAATTATTCTATTATCCTTGATGTGAGGCCTGGGCGAGGCTGGTGTCTGAGCTCCAGGTGGATGAGCATAGACCAACTGGGTGAGCTGGACTCAAGTTTCTACTAGTGAAATCGTCCCTAACATGCTCCACTACATCTCCGGGTGTTAGTCTAGAAGCGCCCCCTCCCTCTTCTTCCTTTTTGTCTCCCCATATTTTAGGAAGTGACCTTCTATAAAGATATATTTACAGAGGCTATATAATGTTATCCCATCTTCTTGGACAGAAACTGAGTAGTTCCATATAGTGTATGCCGGTTGTAGATGTATTGTAAAAGAGACCACAGTTCTACAAGATCAAACTGTACATATCAAGCAATAATATTTTAATAACACTTCATATAGAGACTATGTCTTAAAGAAAAATGAATATGTTCATCAAACAGAAATAATGTTACTACTAGAGAAAAGTTTTGTTTAAACCTCTTTTTATAGTTTATTTCCTATTATGAATCTGTGGAAAAATGTTAAAAAAGACTGCATTTAGCTAAATGATATTCTTGGTAAGCTTTGTCCATATAAACAATAAATAAATATTTACAATCTTTGGCAAACAAAAAATCTTCGCTTTTAACGTTAACAAAGCTATAAAAAGAAGAAAAAAACTGAAATAATTTACAATGAATAAAGATGTACAGTCTATTAATATTAACATCTTTGTTCCACTCTGTATTTTGTAGACCAAATCTCAAATAGACTCCATATGAAATACAATGCATACATATGTAGAGTTAATGAATGAGCAGCAAGAAAAGAAAAGCTGTAGACATGACGATAATATATATATACAACACATGGATTCATTACAAATTTATAGATGCACTATATATCCCAAACATAGTTTATATTGCATAATTTGTCCAAATATTGTGAATTAAAATTACTTTATAATGAGACGTGCAAAAAAACAACATTAAAGCAAACTAATTTTTTGTTAGAAAAAAGCCATTTTCATTATAAATGGTTTCCATAAAATGGCTATATTGCAATTGAATATTTCATAGCTGACATTATAATAATTTTACACATATTTATATTAATAGTAATAATAAAAATGCTTATGTACACCAATATTATGTGAAAAAAGCTCTGATCAAACCAATTATAAATCAGCAAGTTATACTAAAAAAAATTGACAGGAAATTAATTTATATACTAGTGTTTAGTTCAGAGAAAAATAAATATGAACAGTGCCTTGAATAAGTATTTACACCCTGTGACCTTTTCCACATTTTCTCATTTTACACTCAAACATACACATATTTTATTGGGATGTTATGTGATGTACCAACACAAAGTAGCAAGTATTTGTGAAGTGTAAAGAAATGATACATAGTTTTCTAAATATTTTAAAAATAATTCTGAAAATGTTGACGTGCATTTGTATTCAGTTCTCCTGTATCCATATTGCATAGGACCACCTTTCTCTGCAATTACTAATACAAGTCTTTAGGAGTATGTCTCTCTCTACCAGCATTGCACATTTAGAAGCAAAATGTTTGCCCATTCATCTTTACAAAATAGCTGTAGCTCAGTGAGTTTGGATGGAGGCATCTGTGAATAGCTACTTTCAAGTTTTACCACCGATTCTAAATGGGATTTAGGTCTGGACTGTGACTAGGCCATTTGCACACAGGAATATGCTCTAATCTACACCATCCATTGTAGCTCTGGCAGTATGTTTAAGCCTGTGATGATGAGGACGATCTACAGTCAGATGATGACTATGTGCCCAACACATCACTGAAGCAGTGGAGGCAGCAGCTGCTTCAAAAGCATCTGCAAATGCGCAAGAAAGGAGTCATAGACATAGACATAGTCATGCTTAGGTTTAGGGTCGCTGTTCTACTGGATGGTGAACCTACAAGTCAGTCTAAAACCTTTTGCAGCCACAACAGGTTATCATCCTGGATTGCCCTGTACTTATTTCCATCCATCTTTCTACCAACTCTGTCCCTGCTGAACAAAAGTCTCCTTGCAGCATGATGCCTGTCGCCACCATGTTTGACAGTGGGTATGGTGATGTGCAGTTTTAGTTTTCTTCTACACAAGTATTTTGCAATTAGGCCAATAATCTTATCTAACAACAGCACCATTTTTCACATGCGAGCTGTGTCACCTACTTGTTTGTTTGGAAGCTGCAAACAGGATTTCTAAAATTTCAAAAATGGCTTACTTCTTGCCAGCCTTCCATAAATGCCAGATTTGTGGAGTATATGACAAATAGTTGTCCTGTGGATAGTCACCCACCTGACCTGTGGATCTCTGCAGATCCTCTATAGTTACCATGGGCCTCTTGTCTGCTTGTGTTGTCAATTTAGGTGGACATCCATGTATTGCAATGTTTGCGGTTGTGCCATATTACTTTCATTGTTAGATGATGGATGAACAGTGCTCCAGGAGATGTCCAGAGCTTAGTCTATTCTTTATAACAAAACCCTGCTTTACTCTTCTCCACAACTTTATCCCTGACCTGTCTGGTGTGTTCATTGGTTTTCATGATCCTCTTTGATCCCAAATGTCTTCAAACAAACCTCTGAGGCCTTCCCAGAACAGATGTAGTTATACTGAGAATAAATTATACATAGGTGGACCCACTTTACTAATTAGGTGATTTCTGAAGGCAATTAGTCACACAGGATTTTATTTAAGGTTATTAGACCACAGGGGGCTTAATATAAATACATGTCACAATTACACTTCACAAATACTTGTCACTTTGTGGTGTTACGTCACTTAAAATCCCAATAAAATACATTTACGTCTATGGGTGCAACATGAAAAAATTTGAAAATGTTCACAGGGTATGAATACTTTTAAAAGGGACTATGATTCTCTACTTCCTTTCTGCAAATAAAAGGCCTCATGTGCAGCAAATCAACATATAGAATTATGTATTACAAAAATGCCAGATTTGTTTCCTAAACGTTTGCTGCTTTTTTTCCCACCAGAAAGTCAATTGTAAAATTTTAATCCCTAAAAGTAATATGGTTTTGTGGTTTCTCTTTTCTACACTTTTTTGGTCCCTGGCATTTTACAAATATATCATTATCTAGGTGTTATAGTTTCAATAGGCTTTTCTATACATGAAAATGTATTTTGAGAGAAAAAAAATTCTATAAAAATGCAAAGAGCTGTGCAAAAGAAGCTCGAGTTATTTTACCTTAGACAGACAGCAAAACTGCCAGAAAATACTCTATATGTCTCAATAGGAAAGCAGAAGCATAAAGCATACAGGGGTATAGCATAACAAGACTTTTACCAAATTACAGCTTTGTACAGCCTGGAGTTTATACTGATCTGCAAAGAGGTTTATTCAACTTAATTAGGTTACAAAATATGGCAGCGCCTAAAAGATGGCAAAGGAGGCATGTTCACACTGGCCATTAAACAGTAACACCCAAGAAAAAAGCAATTTATATTAAAATGCACTATTGATAATTATTTACTTATTTTAGGGTAATTGCTCATTTTAGCTTTTTTTCTTGGGTGTTGCTTATTTAACAACCAGCATGAACATGCTTCTACACATTGCAAGTATGCAAACAAATAATTCTGTTCATTTCTTTTGTTTTTTTAAATACCTTTTTTAACAAAAATGTATGCTTTATCTCAGGGATGGGGAACTCCAGGCCTCGATGGCTGCCAACAGTGCAGGTGTCACAATCTCCACACTGCCTTTGTCCTTTACTAGTTTGTTGTGGAGATTGTCAGTCTGGGCTGGCTCTGTGCTGCAGATCACCTGCATTCAGCTCACTTGATTAGAACTCTACTTAAGCAAGCTTGCTGCCCTATTTTGTGTCAATTGTACATTTGACTTTGGGGTGTAGGATTGATCTCTCTGTGCTCTGAGCCAGACCCTGCCTGATTAGTTACCGTACCTGGAATTGACTTTCTGCTTGTGACCTGATTCCTCTTTCCGCCTGCTCCTCTGTATTCTGTTTTGTCCTTCTGGTTTCCTGACTCTAGGCTTGAATTGGAGTTAGCTCCTGGAAATCCCTAGCTGTAACTGCACTATTTCCCGGACCTGACCCGGATTGTTATGACTTCTCTTTACTACCACTAAGTAATAATATTATTATATTTGCTTTCCGTTATTACAGTTTGTTTTTTGAACCTCAGAGATTAGTTATTACTGTAGTGACTTGCGTCACAGCAGGTTCTTCTGATTTCCTTAGTATTGCACAGATTATAATTGAATCACCTGCATAGGTGATAATTCCAACCTTGTGGATTCCTAAGAAGATCCTGAAAACATGACTTGTTGGTGGCCCTTTAGGGCCGAAGTTCCCCACCCCTGGTTTATCTAGTGCACTCTCTCAGGATTTCAAAGAAGGCAACTGACGAACGTTTGCACCCCATTCTCTAATTCAGAAGACATGCGTTAGAAGTGTGAAGCTTGGGAATGCACTAAAACTGTCAGGCTGATGGAGATTAATGTTTTTTCTCAGTCAGCAAAAGAAAGGTGTGTATCTTCACATTTCTGTCTGACTCCACTCTGTTTCCTGTCAGGTTCACTGAACAGAGGACTGTGCGTCCACAATGCCTGAGAGATGCCTGATATTACACTGCTCTGATGTGACATCTTTCTCAAGCAGATGATCTTTACACAGCCCATCTTACCGCGTGTCCTATGAAATCTAGGACAGGTTGTGATTGATGGCAGTTACCACCTTTAAAATCCTGACAGAGTGCAATAGATAAAACATATCTTTTTGCAAAATAAAGGTATTTAGAAAGGTATTTAGAAAAATGTTTAATACTTAAATGGATATTATTTTTTTTCTTTATTTTATGAAATTTTTATTTCTTTAAAGAAATATTTTAAAGAATCTTAACTTAAAATACTAGTTACATTTGAACAATTATAGATTTCAAATAAAAATCCAAAATACCTTCAAAGATTTATTTTCACTCTAACTTTGATCAGCAGTCGGATAGACCATTATTTTCTCCCATATCATGTTGGTCACAATATCCTTCAACAGGGATATCTACAACTGATATTCTACACACAATAGGTACATTAAATAC
Organism: Allobates femoralis; assembly: GCA_033576535.1. NCBI lineage: Eukaryota > Metazoa > Chordata > Amphibia > Anura > Aromobatidae > Allobates > Allobates femoralis. The sequence continues at coordinate 446,096,814 of JARQOC010000001.1, forward strand.
TTAAACTAATCCTTCCTACAAGATCACTTTTTTAATATCTTTAGACGATTTAGCAGAAGGTTTTGGTGTTATACTGACAACTTTAACAAGAATATTGCTCAGGACTCGTTCACTTTGCCAGTCCAACAGAACTGTTTCTTAATAACAGCAATTATACTCATATGTGTGCACACTGATAACAATGTTATTTATTTATTATCGTCAGCTTTCGTACATCACAAGGGCATACAAAATACTAGAACAATTATTATGATTGTCATTGTCCCTGAGGAAGTATATTTACTTGCTTTTACTTTAAAGAATATTGTTACCAAGGTTAACTATAGCTATTAAAAAGTAATAAAATGCGCAACTTTTCTCTCAAAATGCACTGGTCCGTTTTACTGTTATATTTTGTGAATAGGGTTAGTGATTAGTGCGTATTATTTGCGATTATAAAGAGATGTGAATGTTATAATGTACTTTCAAGCACCATGGACACATACTTTACATAGTGTTTACAATTTCATATGTAACAAATGACTTTTTTGCCTACTTCTACAATAGATAATAGCATTTAGCATTGTGCCTAAAACAACGACTAGTTCTGCAATAGAATCTGGTAGATTGCCATAATCTGAATAATTGTCTAGAATACCTGGTGTGTAACGACCAATTAGACATCTCCTACGTTTAATAGTAAGTGATTGCTAAATAATTGCACTATTTAAAATTCTGATTATAGAATAAATATATACCTAATTCTAATATCCGTTTTGTAACATCTAGCACAATGACTGTATGCTGAACCAAATCTAGTTTGGATCTTGAAATAATCATAATGGTAATTACTGATTAGTAACGTTACTACCAGAATAAATCTTCAAGAATCCTGTGTCATTTGATTTTAGAAGATTTAATTTACCTAAATATGATTGAGGACTTGAAAATATGTAACATTTAAAATTTTGTTTTCTATTTTAGGCGTTTATATAACGTCAAGCCCACCTTTAAAACACATTTCCACATACATTAAACACTTAACGATGTACTAAAATAGGGATTAAGAACAGGAAATCAGCAATTGTGACAATGGTATAGAGCTGTCTGGTTTTCGAAGACTCAGAAAAAACAAGCACTTTTATAAACCTTTTAGGTAAAGTGTAAAAGGATAGTTAGAGTGGCGCATAAACTAATATGTATTCTATTATTGTATTAACGGTTTGTACATATCACCCATCTTAAACTGCTGATTTAGCAACCTACTAAGAACATTTAGGTCCCCCCTGTGCTGATGGGCTGCTGTTTTGCAACCTGTTGTTCTTCCACATTATCCTTAGAGATTACACGAGGCATTGCTCTTCCCGCAGTATAGAGGTAATTCTGGTGATGGCTGGAAGTCCTAAGTTGAGTTGAGGTGTCTTGGTCACATGTGATGTACAGTACACATATCACATCAGATATTTCTTAAAAATCTATAAATAATATCAATACAGTTAGTTACACCAAAATGTATATAGAAATACAGTATATAATCCAGTTCCTTATAAATACAAATACAGGTCATTGTGAACAAAAACTCTGCAGCCCCAATTCACTATGGTGTTTACAACAGAAAAATGGCTGAAACACTTTATGGCTATGTTTACACAGGTGTTTTGATGTTTATTTTTGTGCAGCAAAACTTGATTTCTTGGCAGTAAAATAGCTGCATTTTTCCAGCAAAAATACACAAAAATGCTCCAGAAGCACAGCTGTGCATTTTGTCACTCTTTATTGGTTTCAAAGCAGAAAACACACTGAAAGAATTGACACGCTGCTTCAGGTGTGGCCGCTGTATGTGTGTACAGTGGCCTAGATCAATCACAATAAAAACAGATAGGATGGTATGCATAACCAAGCGCACACGGCAAAAAGTGGTGGTCAACCACAAACCAATAACAAATAAAAAAGCCAAGAAGCCAGTGCTGCCTGTGGTTAGCACGCAATAGAAATGGTTTCTGGTTGACCACCACTTTTTGCCGTGTGCTATTGGTTATGCATGCCGATTCTATCTGTCTTTATTGTGATTGATCTAGGCTGCTGTACACACATACAGCGGCCACACCTTGCCCATAGGCTCTACTTAATTGTTGAACATGTGTTTGGGCCTGTTCTACCCTCATCCATGGATGCTGGTCTGGCAGTATGGGGTCAGATTTGATAATGTCCAGATGTCATGTCCGGACCTGGTCTGCTTTTATCTGCGCTGCCTTTCTGGCGCTGTGGGCGTAGTTCAGAAATGCTTCAGGTATGTGTGCATTTTAATGCATTCAGGAGGTCGTAATGGAACAGCATATATGAAAAACATAGAGTACTTTTTGTATTGTGTACTAATCACAGGCAGCGTTGGCTTCTTGGATTTTTTATTTAATTAATATTATTATTACATGTGACTGTAAGTGTTCAACTCACAAACATAGGATCACATGACCACCTGCTTGCACCAGGAATACTGGGGATTATGACAGCAGGCACACCACACGTTAACAATTCAGGTGTCTACAGTCACACAGAGTGACTGCAGACTTTGGTCCCAAGCCTGGAAAAGCCCTTTAGCATATATTATAGGAATCATTATATTTCTAAGCTTACCACTCATCATGTTTGAAATTACTACAGAAAACCTAAACAGCTGGTGAGTGTCTAAAATCCTCAGAGACATTGTGTAGTTACTATATGAGATAGCTTATTTTTTTGGATGAACACAGATGGATGACATAATGCTCCAATAAAAATATGGAATTATTTTTACATATGTATATACATTGGACTTGATTCCACCTCAACATTCTAGTGAAATCCTGAGCAACTTCATATATTAGTCAAATCTGTTGTCTTGATCGTTTCATATTCTTTTGCCAATTTTATGACAAGTCAGGTTTAAGCATATAATTAGAATATACAGAATAAAAAAATATTTATTCTGTAGCATGAGTGTATAGTATAATTTTTTACATTTTATATGATGTTATGGAATATCAAACCATTTCCTGGGAACCAATTGATGGAATCTCTATATGTCTCTAATTGTTCTTTTCCAGTAATAGAGCCTTTTTTGGGTTAAAATAGCTTTATGTTTTTTTTCTTTTCAACTTTCTTTTTATTCAAATAGAAATGTGCAGAATAATAAACATGTAAATGTTTCAGATATGCATATTAATTACAGGCAAGGCAAGTAATGACAGAAGAGGGGGTAGGGAAGTCCTTGGAGGTATAAAAAGGACATCACAAGTTGCGTTTACACATAGTAGATATTGCTCTACACAGGCCATTAGTTCAGAGTTGATTAGGCTATAGCTAGTGTTGATAGACCTGAGAGGCGACAGTAATCCCCGCCACTTGAAGAACTGAGACGAAGGTCATTGTAGCCTGTAAATGTGTGATAGGTTTCAGGAGTATATATTGCCTTGAATAGATCAAACAAATAAATTTATCATTAAGAAAGAAATAGTAGGAAGGGAAAGGTTGGAAGATAGAGAGGTAGAAAATATAGATTGGAAGTCAAGCTGGGGGGTGGAAGGGTGTAGGCAGGGAATATAGACAGAGGGAGAGCAGACAAAGAGGAGGGCTGGCAATAAGGGGGGGTGTAGGAAAAGAGGGGGGTGGGGGTAGGCACTTTGGGAGGGAAACATTAAAGGATATCAAGAGGTAATTTGCAATGCAGAAGTCCAGTAAAGATCTAAAGTAGATCCAGGGTTGCCAGGTTTCTTGAAATGAGGCTAAAGTGTGATTTACCACTGCATTAGTTCCGCAGTGTGATAAAGAAGGTGATTTTATGAAATAATTGGGTTTTGCTAGGGGTTGAGGTGGAACGCCAGTTCGTAGGTATGGAGATTTTTCAGCTGCAATATATAGCTGGCAAATTGCCAGTGAAATTGCCTAGCAATATTGCCGCGTGTGACGGTACCTTTAGAGTTTTTTCACAATTTCATTGCACTTGGAATTTTTTACCCATTTTCCAATACATTAGGTGTTAAAATGAATGGTGTTATTCAAAAGTACAACTCGCCCCTCATAAAGGAAGCCATCAAATGGCTATGTGGACAAAAAAATAAAAAACGTTATAGCTCTTGTAAGAAGGGGAGAAATGGAAGTAGACTACATGGAAATGGGTTGATAAAGCATTTTCCAGTATTGGACATTTTTTTTACTAGTATCAATTTAACTATGTGATCAGTTAATTTCACATCTCATAGTAGCATTAACACTATTATATTCTTACAAAATATGCTGCACTATTTCTTCAAAAATATCCCACTTAAATATGTTTTATGAAAATAAATACTCACCTTTGCATTCATACTTGAGATCAGAGAAATATATCAACTCTTGGGAGAATACAAAGAGTCCGAGCCGTCCACCTGCATATGTTTTGTCAAACAGTGGGCCAGAGTCTGCCATGATCTGCTTTCCTTCATAGACGACAACTCTGAGGAAGAAAAGAAAATTGTCATGTGCAGTTTGCAGTATACCGTATATTGGAAGAAAGAGAATTTAAAAATTTTGAATTTTTTTTAAGTAGATATTCAAATCATTCTGAATTATAATGTATGGCTAAATGACCTATTATTTCATTAGACATTGTTATTTAAAAAATGTGATCCACAATAATTAGTGAGTAAAAACTTTGTTCATGTGGCTCGAATTTCACAAAACTACCCTGAGAAAAAAAAGAGTGGAAAAAGCCACCATGGAGTCAAGGGAACCTTATAGATCCCAAATATGACAAAACACCTCTTGACTTATGGTGGGTTTACACGCTAGGATATCCTGAACGATATCCTTGAAACGTCACAGATATGTGATCGTTGAAAAGATATCGTTTGGGCGTCGTTGCGTGTAAACGAACGATATAGGATGAAAAGATCGTTGGATTGTTCATCCTAGATTTGACATCCAGACCTCAAATCTATCGTTCATCGTCCAATTAACGCTGCTTCAGGAAGCAGCATTGTTCAGTGTCAGGGAAAGTCGGTGTTTTCCGGTCCGCGCTGCCAGGTTCATTCACATCAAAGAAAACCAATAATCGATGTTTAGATCCAAACCTTCCTTTATTCTCCTCCTACGCATTTCAGTGCCCACCTGGCACCTTCATCAGTTGATCCCTGATGAAGGTGCCAGGTGGGCACTGAAACGCGTAGGAGGAGAATAAAGGAAGGTTTGGATCTAAACATCGATTATTGGTTTTCTTTGATGTGAATGAACCTGGCAGCGCGGACCGGAAAACACAGACTTTCCCTGAAATTGGTTGGTTCATCTCCACGTGCGTGGAGCCGGTGGGAGTCCTGCAGCAGCCATCAGGATACTAACCTATGAGCCTTCAAACCAGTTGTGGGCCACACAACTGGAATAGGTGAGTGGATTGCCTTTTCACCACTTTACGTTCTAGTGTCGAGTGATAAGGGCACTATTGCGCCTCTTGTCCCCCCCTTTTTTTGTCTTTGATTGTTCAGTGTGACAGCTTTGTGAACGATATTGTTCAAAAAGCTATTCCTGCCGCTTTATTACATCACTCACTCCTTCCTCTCCTATTTAACAGTTGTGCTGCCGCATAGGATATCGTAAATGATATCCTTGTGTGTGACAGCACACTAACGATGTCACATGATTGTTCCAAGGATACGGCTAACGATATCCTAGCGTGTAAATGCACCATTAGGCAGCAGAGGAACTATATACATAAAACTGTATTATTACACTGATCTATAGACAAATTGGTTCAGAGACAAAAACAGTTGAATGTAAGCTGTATTATTGCATCTAAATGAATTAGAATATCATCAAAAAGTAAATTTCAGTAATTCAATACATAAAGTGAAACACATATATAGAGTCATTAGAAACAGATAGATCTATTTTAAGTTTTATTTCTGTTAATGTTGATGATTATGGCTTACAGTCAATGAAAACCTAAAGGTTATTATCTCAGAAAATTAAAGTGATGAGGATTAAAGGTCTGAGAGATAAAATATTACCTAAATAGGTATCAGAAGCTTCACCTTCTGTGGTTGTGAAAGTCACAACTACTATAAAAGCATATCACAGCTGATGCCATCCCCAGTGTGGTGCATATAGAATAGGGGGATGGGGGGGGGGGGGTTCTGACGCTGGAGATGCAGGACGCATATTCTGGGAGCTCCTCCATTAGAGCCCCTTCGCCGGCGATAAACGGCACCCTGAGCCTTTTTTTTTCTGGCACACAGCTTGCAGCCCTCCACCTTTAAACAGCGGGGATGCCGAGAACATCCTCCCACAAATAGGAACCGTCGCGGAGGCTCACAGACTTCTTCCCACCAGAGCGGCTCTTTACTCTGCCTCCCAAGATGGCGCCCGATGCAGCTCTCCCCACACCTCCCGCAGCCCGAGGGATCGTGACCATGGCAGCGAAGAGGAGGACTTAGCGCCGATCACACAGCAGTCCCTGAGAGGCCTCCTGGACTCCCTACGCAGATCACTCCAGGAAGACATGAGGGGCCTAATAGGTGATCTGAGGGAGGACATGGCGGCATTAGATGAGCGGACCTGACACCTGGAGCACAAAATGACGCAATACGCCTACGCTCACAATGAGTTAGCAGACAGACTGATATTAGGGCCATGCGGGCGTCTATTTGGGACTTGGAGGACAAGCTCAGACGGGCAATTTCAAACTTAGAGGCATGGCGGAGACAGAGGGCGAGGAGAACGTTAAGGAGTCTGCCCTTTCGTTCCTATGCACCATTCTGCCTGATGTTCCCCCCTCTGAGGTGGCAATTGAGAAGGCGCATCGCCTCCCCAAATTCTCCCAAATCAGTCTGGATCTCCCCAGGGACATCCTGGTCTGTTTAGCCTTCCCCAGGGCAAGAGACCTGATCCTTCAGATGCTAAGACGGAACCCTATTGCTGAGGGGCTTTATAAGGACTGGAAGGTCTTCCCGGATCTTTCCCCTGGAACTTTAACAAGACATCGGGACTTTGCCCCCTACTGTCGAGTGTTACATGAAAGGGGTGTGCAATATGCTTGGGGTTCCCCCGTGAATGTCTCCTTCCGTTATAAGAGAATGAAGCATACTTTTGCCTCTCCTTCCAAGCTCAAAGCGGCACTTCTATCCTGGAACCTTTTGACAAAGTCCGGCTCTCCCTCTGCTAGCCCCAACTCCCGGAACGACTCTGGAGGATCTCATAGAGGCCAGGAGAATCGTACTTGGATTCCTAGCCCGGTTTGGGGGCTCTGTTGGACTTGAGATCCTAATTTTTTGAACTACGTCGAAAGACTGACGGTCCATGTGTTGTAAGCTTGCGGCTTTTAGTTCACCTTAAGCCGTCTCCCTTGCATTACATTGCCTTGCCTGTTTGGGGCCAAGGGGTTTTATTTGCTCAATTTTCCCCCGTTTCTCAGCCTGTAGCCTGAGAAACCATAGTTTACATACGTGTACTTGTTAAATCTGTTAGTTTTATACCCTTTGTTACATTTTTTCCCTCCCTGATCCTCCGATGTACCCATCCCCCCTCCCCCTTTCTCCCATCTCGCCAGTCTTATCTATTCTCTCCCTTCTTTTTTCTTCTCCAGCTGATTCCATCTGGGGTGGGGCCACATTGGTAGGTGTCATCATGAGCTTTAAGTTGGTCTCCCTGAATGTTAGGGGATTAAACTCCCCGGCCAAGAGGTCCTTTTTGTGGAGAGAAGTGCAGCACTCGCATGCGGATATAGTCTGTGTACAGGAATCGCACTTGTTGGCGGGGACAACTCTAGGCTCCATCACCTTAGGTACCCACATATTTATTTCTCCAATAATACAGAAAAGAAAGCCGGGGTCTGTATTATGGTGGGTACTTCACTACAGTATTCCCTGAAATAGGTGATCTCTGACCCAGCAGGGAGATATGTCATACTTGTCTGCGACATCTCAGGTGTGACTTACACCATAACCAGCGTATATGCCCCTAATATCAGACAATTTAAATTCCTTCGTGCGCTGTTTGGGAAACTGAGGGCCGAGGGTCGCCTGATAGTATGTGTGGACTTTAATGCTGTGATAAAGACCCGCCTGGACTCTTCCTCCCCGTCCAAGCGCAGGGGTGGATCTTCTCCCCCTGTGCAGGGAGTTTCACCTCCATGACATCTGGCAATATCTACATGCGGGTGAGAGGGATTATTCCTTATTCTCTAACCCACATGAATCGTACTCCAGGATAGATTTTTTCCTGGTTGACGACCTTTCCCTAGCAGACTGTATTAAGGCCGAGGTAGGCTTAATAACCTGGTCAGATCATGAGCCGGCATCTTTGGAGGTGGCACTGAGATCAGGTGGGGTGGGTCCAGGAGATGGCGGCTTAGCCCTGGCCTCCTGGTGGATCGGCAGCTTACTGAGGGAATTGCGTCCGAGATCCAATATTTTTTACTCCAATGATAATGGAGAAGTTACAGATGGGACCCTTTGGGCTTCCCACAAAGTGGTTCTGCGGGGCTCCTCCTCCAGAGGGCCTTTCAGCAGAAGAAGGCAAGAGATGCTCAGAGACTAATGTGGATTGCTCAGATCCAACAGTTGGAGTCCGCCAACAAGGCTAATCCCTCTTCGGGTTTGCTGTCCCCGATTCTGGCCATCCGTACCCAACTGCGTTCCCTCCTCTTGCATCAATATAAGGTGGGGATGCGCAAACTCAAGACCCATTTTTATGGGCGGGGGATAGAGCAGGCAAACTCTTAGCCAAACGTTTAAAGAAACAGACTTTACAATCCATGATTACCTCTATGAGGGATTCAAATGGGAAAATTGTGGAGACCGAGGCAGATTGTGGAGGCCTTTGCCTCCTATTACACTAAACTTTACAACCTCAAAAATGACATCAATACCCCTCAGCCAGCCGATGTTGCGATTCAGAAATTTTTGCCAGATCTGGATCTTCCCTCGGTTCCCCAGGATGTGCTGGATACATTGAACCAGCCTTTTACTCTTGTGGAGATCAGTAGAGTAATTTCCTCACTAAAGACCAACTCGGCTCCTGGCTCTGATGGCTTCATAAACGAATATTATAAGGCGCACAGTTCCATTTCGGCCCCTTTCCTTCTCAGGCTGTTCAGCAGTAGGAGATCGATGGGCTCTATACCGGATGAGGGGTTGGAAGCTACGGTTACGACAATCCCTAAACCCAGCAAAAACCCGAACTTCCGGAGAGCTACCGTATTGTCCGATCTTGCGGCTCAACACCGATTTAAAAATATATTCCAAATTAATCGCATCCATACTGGCGGCAGTGATTCCCTTCCTAGTCGACCCGTCAGGTGGGGTTTGTGGCTCACCGCCCGGCCAGAGATGGAACCAGAAAAATATTGAACCTCATTGATTTGGCTGAGAAACGGGGGGGCCCCTGTGTATTCCTCAGGGACGTTCTGAGTAGGTTCGGTTTTGCCGGGCCCATCTTGTTGGCGATTGTCGGCCTATACTCGAACCCCTCGGCCAGGGTCTTTTCTTCGGGGTTCCTCTCTGAGCCTTTTTGTATTACCAATGGGACCAGACAGGGTTGCCCCTTGTCCCCCTGGTCTTTGCCTTGGTTATAGAGCCGCTTGCCGCCTTCATCCGAGCTGATTCGACTATCACAGGCATCCAAGTTGGAGGGAAGAAGCATGTGGTGCGCCTTTATGCTGATGACGTCATAGTCTCTTGCACCCACCCATCCACCTCACTCCTGCGAGTCCTGGCCTTGCTGAATATTTTTTCTCAAATTTCGTACTATAAGCTCAATGCAAACAAATCTGTGATTTTTCCAATACATGCTTTCCAGAAGGACGTTGACTGCCTTTCATGTGCCCTTCCCTTCCGCTGGTCACCAGAGGGAATCCCATACTTGGGAATCACTCTTTGCTCCCTCTCGGTGGTAGCTAGGCGTAATGTCGAGTCTCTTCTGGGGCTTTGCGGAGGGCGACGGAAACACAGTCTCTCCTTCCCCTCTGTGGATGGCGAGGGTACAGCCTTCAGAATGTTTTGGCTGCACAGAATTTTATAGATTTGTCCCTCTTTTTTTTCCCTTCGAGACTACTCTACCAATTCAAGCTCTCAGTAACAGATACATTTGGTCGTCTAGACACCCTAGATTACACAAAACAATAATTACCTGAAGCTTGGAGGGGGGGGCATGGGGGTCCCAGACGTGACATCCTACTATAGGGCGGCGTTGCTCGAAGCGGCCAAGAATTGGTGGCATAATAGTGACACCTTGGGCTGGTCACAAGAGTCCCAGACCGTACTTGGTAACTCCCTTCGTCGCCTTTTGACAACGGAGTCGCTGGCCCCTGTTGAGATCACTCACAGGTTAGACACGATTAGGTCACTGCTTCACATCTGGAGACGCGTCCCGGGAGATTGGACCAGGTTTCCCACTGATTCTGTCCCTCTTGCTGCACTCGACAGCCTGGATTGACCATGGTGTGGAGTCGTTGGGTGACTTAACTCTGGATAACCGAATTTTGTCGTATGGAGAATTCGTTGCTAAATACCCTTCTCTTAAACATACCTTTTACCAATTGTGCCAGGTCTCCCACTTCCTCGCATCTAGAAGGACCCGGATTGGGTTGGGGCCTCCCGGGCCCTCTCCCCTGCGAGCGTTCCTTCTGTCGGGTCCAGAAGTCACTAAAGACCTATCATCAATATATAACGCACTAGTAGAAAACAACATACGTAAATTCAAAACTCCCATATAGAGAGAAATGGGAGGGAGAACTGGGTTTTTCCGCGGGCTCGGATGAATGGGAGGGGTGACTCGTTGTACCCTTCGGGCGACTAAATGCATAAACCATGTTGAACAACTGAAAAAAATCCACCTGAGGTGGTACACTCCCCGGCTAGAATTGCTAGATTTAACACGGAGATCTTCCCCCTGTGCTGGAGATTGTGTGGTCAGAGGGGTACATTGGCCCATGTTTGGTGGTTTTGCCCCAAGATCGTGCAGTTCTGGCATCTGGTGGAGAGCCTCCTAGGACCCTCACAGAGACCAAAATTCTGCTCGCCTCTCAGCTGGCTATTTTACATATAGGTGTTGAGGATTCCCCCGATCCCCCGGCATCTATTACGTATGTTTTAACTGCAGCTAGACTCTGGTTGCATCTGACTGGAAGGCCATCTCCCCTCCGTCGATGGCTGATCTCACAAACTTAACTCTATATTCATTCACGAGTACTTCTTGGCTCTGGACGCTCCGTCTAGGCGATGTGTGCGAGAGGCCTGGGCCTGTTGGGCATCTCATCCCCTGGTGCTCTGAGTCCCAATCTAGGTCATGGCTGACTGATGGGGCCCCGCTAGCATGCACCTTTATTTCTCCCCCACTTCTATTCTTATACTAGCTTCCCTTTCCTCTCACCTCTTACTCTTCAACTCTTCTTTTTCTTTCCCTATTATTCTTGCCTTCTCCCCCCCCCACCCCTTCACCTCCTCCCTACCTCCCTCCCCTTCCTTTACCTCCCACATCCCTTCACCTCCCCCTCAGAGCGGGCTACTCATGTATTTCCCTGCCCGATCCCTTTGTTGATTTTCTTACTAAATGTTTTATTTGTCCCTGATTTGAAAATTGCAATTCATTCAATAAAAACCTATTGAAGACTAAAACCGCTCTGACGTATTCCACGATACATGCAAGGGTGATATTATATTGATTTATTAGTCAATGCTTTCAGGGCTCCCTGGACCCTTCCTCAGGAGAAATCAATATCATATTGCCATGTTTCAGGGCAATTCAGGGAGGCCTAAAACACGTTGACTAATAAATTAATATTATATTCACCCTTTGATGTCTCATGGAATACGGCAGCATGGTTTTTAACCCTTCATTCTCCCTAATTTAATTTTCTGAGATAATGACCTTTGGTTTTCATTGGCTGTAAGCCATTATCATGAAGATTTACATAAATAAACACTTTAAATAGATTACTCTGTTTACTTTTTGCATTGAATTACTGAAAAAAATGTACTTTTTGATGATATTCTAATTCATAATACAGATTAATTTAACTTGTATTATGCTACCAAAATGTGTCAGTCCTCTTGTTTAAAGGCCCCGTCTCACACTACGATATCGTTAACGATATCGTTAGTACGTCATGGCTTTTTGGATGGAGCAACGACGTCGTAACGACGTCATTGCGTGTGACAAGTACAAACGATCAACGGTAAGTCAACTGAATGTTAATGAGAGGTTTTTGAACTGGACCTTAAACCAAACGATCGTCTGTCCAACCTGCAGCATCGGTGTGTGTGACACCTTGATAATGATGTTGTTAACGACTTAGCCTATTCAGAACAGATGGACGTAGGCGATCAAATGACCGCAAGTATTGTTCGCTTGTCGCGCAATCGTTGCTATGTTGTTAAAGATATCTGTATGTGTGGCATTTCACTAGCGATCATTGAACGTCGTTCAAGCGATCTAGGTAAAGTCGGATCGTTGATCGTATCGTTCGGATGTTGATGTGTGTGATGGGGCCTTTAAAGAGAACGTGTCATCAGGATTTCATACTCCAAACTAAGGGCATAAACATAATGGATTCTTACTGCTGATCAAATCCTTACCTTGCTTGTAAAAAGCTGTGTTGTTGTTTTAAAGAACTGCATAGTTGAAATGTTATATTAATAAGTTGAAAGTGCGGTTAGCAGGTCCTGCACTCACAGCTCCCCTGCCTTTCTTTCTGTGCCAAATCTGATGCCTGACTCCTGTCTCTGACTGATAGTCCCTCATGTTTCAGCGATCTGCCAGAGACAGGAGTCTGGAATGAGGCAGGAAAAAGACAGAGAGGCGAGAGAGCTGTGAGTACAACCCGCCGCAATCGCTATTCATTAGCACACATTTAAACTCTGGATTTCTCTAAAGCTGCAAAACAGATTTCTACAAGAAATGTAAAGATTTAATCAGTATTAAATTGGTCATATTAAAAGGCTTGTTAAAGAGGCGATTATCACTTTGAGGACAGCTACCGAAAGGTGGCGCTAGAGTTTGTTTACTTCCTCACTGAAGTGACAATTTGCATGCTTTCTTTATATATATATATGCATTTATATTCAAATAGAAAAAGCAGGACGGCACTCAGCAGGTTGCAAAGATAATTTATCTGTCACTTGAGGATCATGACATATTTTGCGGGGGAGTACTTTAGGACCCTAATCACAGGACACACTGGCGTGGGGCAGGTGCTTTATGACCTGCAGCTTAACTTTCCACCACGGTCTAAGAACACAGTCCTCATATTAGGACTAGTGACCCTGACTGAGAGGGAAACATTCACCAAAAATTCAGCGACGACCAGACTGAACTCTTGGGTGAGGTACTAACGGAAAGACAGAAAGGACCTGGAAGGACTTAGAGGGAGCAACGTGGAGGAGCCACCAGAGCTGCACAGTCTAGTAACCTGGAGCAGTGCTGAAGTGTTTAAGTGTGACTAAAGAACTGCTTAAGACTGTTCCTGTCTAGTGCTGCATACCAGATACCAGGACAACCAGCACCATGGAGAGCTGCAGCTTGAAGTAAGTGCACTACACCCAGTACAATCCCTCCCAAGGCCCTTCCAACACTACTACACCTGCCCTGGGGACTCTCAGCCCTACCCGAGGAGGGCTTACCATCCACGCTGTCCCAAGTCGCTGTCCCCAGCAGGAATATGGCAGCGGTGGTTTTACTAACCACATACCCCGGGTGGCGTCACAACAAAATCCCTTGTATATAACCCCTTTTTGGACTGATCCCAGGCCACGGGACCAGGTCACAAGTACCGTGATTCCAGAGAGACAGCACTGGCCCAGTTCCCGAGTACACCATAGCCTGGGGTGCATCAGGTTTCTGGCATCACGAACAGGATACCATGCCCGTTAAACCTGGGTACTGTGAGCCTAAGAAACTTAATTGAACTTGTGTTTGGACTATGTAAAAAGAATCCCCATGATGGGGGCCCTAAAAGACTGACGCAATCTGCTTGGCGCTGGGCGTGCCACTGCCCCTTGTCGTGGGCTGAGCCAGCCAGGAATGGGAAAAGATGATCCCGCCCCTGCCATCCTTTGCTCCGGGGAAGCACAATGCCAATTAAATTAATGTAGCCCCACCTGGGGCGGGTCGGCCGACAGCGCGTCAAGAATCGGGGATGCTCAGGGAAGGGGAGGAGAGAGTGCACAACGTGGTGAGCGGTGGCCATTACTGCATGTAGACATCCCAACTGAAGCGCTGCAGTGCCCGGCTATGAACACTTGACGAGGAATCTTAAGATTGCTCCCTAAGGGCCCACAATAGGAAGAGTCGGTGGAGGAACCAGTAGGGAAGATGAGAGCGTTCCCCAATGAGAAAGGGGCACCCGGACGGGTGGTCGCGGGGCGGCACCCCGGCCTGCAGAAGCATGTGCAGGGCCAATACAGATGAGCGATTTATTGGGGGCCTTGGAGGAGAATTGCCCGGACCTGCCAGAACCGCTGATTCCAGTGCCGCTAACCCAAGAGGTGAGAGAGCGAGGTACCTATGCTATGAGAGTCAAGTGACTTGTTTTAAGAGAGGCCACAATGGCTGAAGCCATACATGAGAACCCGGATCCAACAGATGTAGCAGTCCCAGAGCAACGACCCGCAAAGGCAGCAGCAATCCCGGCAAGGATAAAGACTTCTACTCAAGGGACACAGACAAACCTGGATGGATGGTTGGAGCATTCGCCCAGCTCTTCATGTTTCCAGTAACTGCCAGATCTTGCCATGGAAAGTGCCAAAGAATGAAAAGAAGGAGTAGTTGAACCCGGGACAACAGAACTTGTAAGTGAGAATGTGATGTTTTCCTTGGTGTCCCCATCCTTTTACTGAATGTGTGTGTAGCCTTCCCCTTTTGCTTGATAATGTTTTTGAAAGACTTTGATGCCATGGACAATGTATGGTGCGGACATCATATGTATATAGTTGAGTACCCTGAGTGCTCTCTATTGGTTGTATAGGAAGATGTGAGACAGTGCGGGGGATCATATGGGAGGGGCGCTATGTCTCCCCCAGAATGTGCACTGTCACATATTGAGCCCGATATAGGGTGTGAGAGAGAGTGACAGTCCGCTCCCTCCGCTCCGGGTCTTGCAAGGTCCCGGAAGGAGACACAGAGTTAAAATCCTGGTTAGGAGACTGGGCGGGGTACCCTGTAGACAGCTTTTTGCCTAAGCTGCAGCAGCAGCAGAGATAGACTGGAGAGGTCAAGAGTTCCAGAGGACCGTGTGCTATACTACACGGTCTAGCCCGGGGGGTCTGGGAGCTCGGGGCGACCTATAACGGAAAGCTCATAACCTGAAGGAACGGGTTACTTTATGTGTGGACTGTATCCTGTGTACCCGGCTGCGACCCGGATTCCGGCAGCTTGTGCCACCGCTGCGTGTATCAGCAATAAAACCCGGTACTGTTTGAACTATTACCGGGCTCAACGTGTTTCCTGACTTGCAATTCCGGCGCTGCCCCACAAAGAGTATATTTAAATAATGAGTAAAATGCAGAGGTTATATAATAGAATAAATGTGAATAGAACCCGGAAAATTTAGTGTACAGATGGGTGGAGGAACTGGACTAACCCCCAATGCATATTAAATTAGGGACAGAAAGTGCCTGGGGTGGTAAGAAAAGCCAGGCATCCTAAGCTGAGACACCTGTAGGTACCGTGGACTTTTTACACTTTTTGAGAACTGGACTATGTGAACTTTGCACTTTTTTAATAGATGTGGTTTTAGTTAAGTAACGTTCAAGATCGTGCCTCCCAGAAGGGAAGAAATGTTAAAAGTGTTATTGCTATGCATAAAAGTAAATTGAGCTTACTGCCAGTGTCGCCAGCGTGAGGACCTGCTGGATTTAGCTCCGGGGGAATGTGGCGCCCGTGCAACCAGGTGGCCACAAACGGAAATGCAGTCAGGTAAGGCAAGACAGTTGACAAAACACCCATACAGATACACACACCTACCCTACGCCTAGGACTCTAGGTTGGCTAAGGAGTGGCAGGTGTTAAGGGTAGTGAGGGTGGAGTGTAGAGTAGCACTGACAAAGTGGGTGGAGAGACCAACAATAGAAAACCTGGGAACACTCAGTTAGAGTAGAAGAAGAAGTTGAAAACAGTAGAAGAAGAACACGAAGCTGAAGGCAGGACTTTTCCAGGAGGAGTGGTTCCCTGGAGGATGCAGAATCCTGAGTGGCACAGACCCTAGGAGAGAAAGCTCGCTCCATAGCCGGAGGCGAGGGAGACTACAGCCGCAAGCAGACACCCCACAGCCAAAGGAGAGTGGGAGGACAAGGGCCCGGCAGCCGCACACACCATAGCTGACCGGAGGAACCCTGACGCTGAGATAGTGAGGAAGAAGGAGCCTGGTGATCCCACAGCCATACCTGGGACATTGGAGGCTAGGCTGCTACAGCCAGAGAGCCGGCTCTGTAGAAGTGACTGGGGGCACTTTATGACCCTAATCACAGAACACACCGGCGTGGGCAGGTGCTTTATGACCTGCAGCCTAACTTTCCTCCATGGTCTAAGAACACAGTCATCATATTAGGACTGGTGACCCTGAGAGGGAAATATTCACCCAAAAGCCCGCGATGACCAGACTGAACCCATGGGTGAGGTACTAGCAGAAAGACAGAAAGGGCCTGGAAAGACTTAGAGGGAGCAACGCGGAGGAGCCACCTGAGCTGCACAGTCTAGTAACCCGAAGCAGTGCTGAAGTGCTTAAGTGTGATTAAAGAACTGTAAACTGTGTAAACTGCTGTTGAAAGCCCAAGTAAAGTACCCAGTAAACTCATCCCTGCCTAAGACTGTTCCTTTCTAGCGCTGCATACCAGGACAACCAGCACCGTGGAGAGCTGCAGCTTGAAGTGTACTACATCCAGTGCAATCCCTTCCAAGGCCCTTCCAACACTACTACACCTGCTCTGGGGACCCTCAGCCCTACCCGAGGAGGGCTTACCATCCACGCTGCCCCCAGTCACCGTCCCCAGCAGAAATACGGCAGCAGTGGTTTTACTAACCACATACCCTGGGTGGCGTCACGACAAAATCCCTTGTATATAACCCATTTTTAGACTGATCCCAGGCCACGAGACCGGGTCATGAGTACCATGATCCCAGAGATATCTAAAAAATGGAGAATGCGCAATAGGGTCTTATCTTTTTTACACAAGAAAAAAGGGGTTCAAATCAGAATTGCTCACCTGATAAGGTTGTGTCACACACAACCAGCTTGATCGCTCAGAAATTTACGTACTTTGTCC
The DNA here is from genome assembly GCA_033576535.1 of Allobates femoralis. Classification (NCBI taxonomy): domain Eukaryota; kingdom Metazoa; phylum Chordata; class Amphibia; order Anura; family Aromobatidae; genus Allobates; species Allobates femoralis. The sequence goes on from JARQOC010000001.1 coordinate 446,114,057, forward strand.
AGGAAATTGAGTGATCCCAGAGAGACAGCACTGGCCCGGTTCCCGAGTACCCCATAGCCTGGAGCGCATCAGTAGCACCTCTCTACCTCTCTACCCTCATCTCTGTCTATCACCCCACCCGTTCTCTTCGCTCTGAAAGTGACTTTAGACTTACTTCTGCATTAATCCGAACCTCCTACTTCTGGCTCCAAGACTTCTTCCGAGCTGCACCAATTCTCTGGAATGCTCTACCCCAAGAAATTAGGTCTATCCACAACTTACATAGTTTCAGGTGATCCCTAAAAACACATCTTTTGATCCCTAGTCCTGATCCCTAGTCAAAGTCATCTAGACACAGCCTATACACCCCACCAGTCTCAAATGCATCACAAATAATGGTTGGTGGCCACTTATGCTGCTCCTATCTGTTCCCCATCTCCTCATGTTGACTATACAATCATTGTAAATAAGCCCCTGTACTTTGTGTCACCCCCACCTCATTGTTGGATTGTAAGCTCTTATGAGCAGGGCTGTCATTATTTTGCTCTAATTATTGTATTATGCTTTGTATAGTATTTTGCATTGTATTGTATTTTTTTTGTATTGTATTGTATTGTATTTTCTGATAACTACCGTATATACTCGCGTATAAGCCGAGTTTTTCAGCCCAAAAATTGGGCTGAAAAGTACCCCCCTCGGCTTATACGCGAGTCAGTGCTGTATACCGATGTATACATCGGTACATACCGATGTATACATCGGTATACAGCAGCCCCCACATCCCCAGTAATGCAGGGCCCCCCCAGCGTCTCTCCGGTCACCTGTAAAGCAAACTATACTTATCAGTGTCCCGCTCGCACCCGCCGCTGCCGACATCCGCGATCCTCCATCTTCATGCGACTCCTTCCTGTTTCTGTGCGCGTCGCCGGCAATGACGTCATTCCCTGCGACGCGCACAGGAAACAGGAAGGAGTCGCATGAAGATGGAGGATCGTGGATGTCGGCAGCGGCGGGTGCGAGCGGGACACTGATAAGTATAGTTTGCTTTACAGGTGACCGGAGAGACGCTGGGGGGGCCCTGCATTACTGGGGCTGCCTGTATACTACCGCTGGGGCTGCTATATACCTCTGGGGCCCTGTATACTAACACTGGGGCTGCTATATACCTCTGGGGCCCTGTATACTACCACTGGGGCTGCTATATACCTCTGGGGCCCTGTATACTACCACTGGGGCTGCTATATACCTCTGGGGCCCTGTATACTAACACTGGGGCTGTATATACTACCACTGGGGCTGTATATACCTCTGGGGCCCTGTATACTACCACTGGGGCTGCTATATACCTCTGGGGCCCTGTATACTACCACTGGGGCTGCTATATACCTCTGGGGCCCTGTATACTACCACTGGGGCTGCTATATACCTCTGGGGCCCTGTATACTACCACTGGGGCTGCTATATACCTCTGGGGCCCTGTATACTACCACTGGGGCTGCTATATACCTCTGGGGCCCTGTATACTAACACTGGGGCTGTATATACTACCACTGGGGCTGTATATACTACCACTGGGGCTGTATATACCTCTGGGGCCCTGTAAACTACCACTGGGGCTGTATATACTACCACTTGGGCTGTATATACTACTGGGGCTGCGTGTATACTACCACTGGGGCTGCTGTATCTACCTCTGGGACTGGTGTATACCACACTGCTGGGGGCTGTATACTTGTGCTAGGGTCCACCCTCGGCTTATACACGAGTCAATAGATTTTCCCAGGTTTTGGGGGCAAAAGTAGGGGGGTCGGCTTATACACGGGTCGGCTTATACACGAGTATATACGGTATTTCTTATGATTGTTTGAATATGAACTTCTGAATTGTGAAGCGCTGCGGATTATGTTGACACTATATAAATAAAGAATATTATTAAATGATAATTATGTAAAGCTGAGGACTTGTTATTTTTGGCCGTACTAATATTTTCATATTAGTGACTTGCACAATCAAAGAAACTCACAGTTTCAAGAGTGGCTGCATAAAAGAATACATTTCCCTTTTCCAATGTTGCCTCTCTACTGCAGAGATATTAGCAATCAAAGTACATTAATCTGTAGGTTGTATTGCAGCTAAATGGAAAAAAAAAACAATTTAGAACATCTTCCATTGGAAGTGTGAATGAGCTCAGTGGGACCTGAGCGCAAGCGTGAGCTGGAGTAACTGTGACTGTGGATTCAGGGAGTTTAGAGGGAGGAATTTGTACAAATTGCTGCTTGTATTTGTTTAATTACTTAACATTTCTGTTAGATGCTAACCCCATTAGGAAATGTGCTCCATTATTGACAGTGCCATCCAGTGTATATTTTATCTCATGTATGCAATCCTTGAACAGTCATTTGAGGGCGCATATTACTGTTTGAGATGTGAGCATGTTGAGCATTTGGAAACCCAGGTACTGGATCTAAATGAGCAGCAAGCAACGCTGAAATCCATAGACAATATGGAAAGGAGTTTGCTGCTTATTAGGATAGATATGCGGGAGATTCGTAGTATGGAGCTGCAGGACAGTAAGGCAGCTAGCTGGATGATAGTTATTAGGCGGAGTAGAGGAAGGAGTGCCAGGGAGGTTAGTCCTGATCTGGTAGACCCCAACGAGTTTGCTAAGTTGGCAAATGAGGGGGTGTCAGTACAGGGGTAGCACTGCTGCAGCAATACACGTCCTCTGAAAGCTGGAGTAATGTCTACTCCAGTAGGGGGGGAGAAATAGGAGAGCAGGGCAGGCCAGACTGGTGTTGGTAGTGGGAGGCTCAATTATTAGGGGAACAGATAGGGCAATCTGTCACAAAAACAGGGATTGTTGAAAAGTGTGTTGCCTTCCTGGTGCTCGAGTACATCACATTGCTGATTGGGTGACAGATTACTGAGAGGGGCTGGTGAGGACCCAGCAATCATGGTGCACATTGCCAAAAATGACAAAATTAGAGGTAGGTGGAAGGTCCTTAAAGATGATTTCAGGGAATTAGGCTTAAAACTTAAAGCAAGAATCTCCAAGATGGTATTTTCTGAAATACTGCCCATACCAAGTGCCATGCCAGAGAAGCAATAGGAGATTAGAGAGATAAATAAGTGGCTCAGGAATTGGTATAGAAAGGAGGGTTTGGGATTTCTGGAGAACCTGGCTGACTTTTCTGTTGGCTACAGGCTTTACGCTAGATATAGGCTGCACCTCAATGGGGAGGGTGCAGCTTTGCTGGGAGATTGGCTAGAAGGTTGAAGAAGTGTTTAAACTAGAGATTGGGGGGTGGGTATTTACTGTATAGGAGGGGAAGATGGTGACCTGGTCACAAGTAATGAAGTGGAGGTTGCATGGGGGGAGGGATTAGGACAGTCAGTACTATAAGCAGGAATAGAGGGGCAGAAAATATACAAAGGGCATATACCCTAAACCTAGAAGCCTCGCCAACAAGATGGAGGAGTTTGAATTAATATTGTTAGTAAAAAAATATGCTATGGTGGGGATATCGGAGACATGGCTGGATGAGAGCTATGACTGGGCTTTTAATTTACAGGGCTATAGTCTGTTCAGGGATGATCACACAAATAAGTCAGGTAGTGTGTATTAATTTGTGAAATCATCCTTAAACCCCATCCTACATAATAATATATGAGGCTAATACAAATGTAGAGTCCCTGTGGGTGGAGATAAGGGGAGGGAGAAAGAATAATAATTTACTGATAGAGGTTTGTTATAAGTTTCCAAATATAACCGAAGTGGCAAAAAATATCCTCATAAAGATAATAATGAAGCAGCAACTCAAGGAGAAGTCATTATTATGGGGGACTTCAACTACCCTGAAATACTTTGGGGAACAGAAACCTGCAGTTCCAGCAAAGGTACTAGTTTTTTGAGAGACAATTACTTTTCACAACTGGTTCAAGACCCAACAAGAAGGGGACACTGCTGGACCTAATATTAACCCCAACAGGCTAAACTGCGTATCAAATATATAGGCTGGGGGTCACGTGAGAAATAGTGATCACAAAATAATATGTTTTCATGTATTCTTTAATAAGATGTGTAGTAGAGGGGCTACAAGTACACTAAACTTCAGGAAGGTGAATTTCCAAAGGTTGAGAGAGGATCTTCGTACAATAAACTAGAATGATGTCCTGAGACATAAAGGTACACAAAACAAATGGGAGGTGTTTATTAGCATCCTGAATAGGACCTGTGCACAATATTTAACCTATGGGAATAAACATGCTAGAAATAGGAGGAAACCACTGTGGCAAAATAGAGCTGTATTGGGCTCAAATAAGTGACAAAAAGAAAGCATTTAGAGAATTAAGGCATAAAATAATTATGGTAAGTTAAATAAATTCTGTAAAAAGCAAATCAAGGTAGCAAAGATTTAGACAGAGAGACTCATTGGCAGAGAAAGTAAAAATAATCCCAACATTTTCTGGCCATATTTAGTGCCCAGTGTCAGGCAGCTGCTGCAAAGTCAAATAAAATAATGGGATGCATTAAAAGAGGAATAAATGCTCATGAGGAAAACATAATTTTACCTCTATACAAGTCACTAGTGCAACCACACTTAGAATACTGTGTACAATTCTAGTCTCCGGTGTATAAGAAAGACATAGCTGAACTAGAGTGGGTCTAGAGAAGAGCGACCAAGGTTATTAGAGGACTGAGGGGTATACAATATCAAGACAGATTATTAAACTTCGGGTTATTTAGTTTGGAAAAATGAAGACTTAGGAGCGATCTTATTACAATGTACAAATATTTGAGGGGACAGTACAGAGACCTTTCTAATGATCTTTTTACACCTAGACCTACGATGGGGGCAAGGGGGCATCCTCTAAATCTGGAGGAAAGAAGGTTTAATCATAATCACAGACGTGGATTCTTTACTGTAAGAGCAGTGACACTATGGAACTCTCTGCCACATAATTTTGTAATGAGTGACTCACTACTAAAATTTAAGAAGGGCCTGGACGCCTTTTTTGAAAAATATAATATTACAAGTTATATGTACTAGATTCTTTAATAGGGCGTTTATCCAGGGAAGTAGTCTGATTGAAGGATTACAAAAAACCTCATTAAGTGCCAAATACTTTGATTATTTATATGTTTGCATCTGAGAGGTGGAATGAAAAAGAAAAAAACTTTTATTTCACTCTGCAGCCACTACACTCCCTGACAGAAGTTATGTCGCTTATTCATTTTAAGTAAATAAAAGCTTATAACCTGCCATTAAATTCATCCATTGGTTGTATAAATTACTCTTTTGAAAGCTGAAACCCTCCGAAATGTGGTTTAGGTTAAGAAAATAAATTGGCATCAATGCTGAAATACTGATCATTTAATGAACACAGAATGATCAGATTTTGGCAAGACAAAAGTTTTGTCGCCTGGTCATACAATGCACCCAATCCTAGCTTACATCCTCACCTGTGCTCCGTAAATGATAGGTTAATTAATTGTTGTGTATAAAAAGAAGCCCAGCACCCCAGACCTTCAGTTGAACTGCAACTTGAGCTCTGACAACACGCTAAAAATCCACCCTGCGACCAAAGCCTTGTTATCAAGAGGCTGAAGACCAGATCCACTGCAGAGGTGGCTGGCACCTTTAATGTGTCTCAGCGTCAAGTATAAAGACTTAAAGAATTAAAGAAAGATTTGAAGAGACTGGAGATGTGTTTGACAAGCCCAGGTCTGGCAGACCCCGCAAGACAACTGCTCAGGAGGAACGTTTGTTGGTTAGAAAATCCATAGCAAGCCCCTCTTCCACTGCAGCAGAGCTCCAACAGGCCTGGTCACCTCAAGTCCCTGTGGCAATTAGAACAGTTTGTAGGATTCTGTCTCGAAATGGCCTACATGGTTGAATCAGTGCCCAGAAGCCAGCACTAAACGAAAGGTAAATAAAAAACTGTGTGGCATTTGCAAAGTCCCATAGCCTGCTAAACAGATGGACAATGGAAAAGTGGCAGAAGGTGGATATCTCTGATGAATCTTCAGTAGAATTACACCACAGCTGCCACAAATACTGCAGGAGACCTACTGGAGCCCGTGTGGCGTCCCACTGCTCAGGCATCAAAGTTGGGGTACTGCACCCATAAATGAGCGTGCGGTTATCCCTGTCACAGTGGAATGTAGGATTTGTAGGAAGATCCCATCCTAGCACTCCCACACACCCACCTAGAATAGATGGTTTTGGGCCTGTACCCTGGGGGGGGGAGTTGGGAGGACAGACAGTGAGTTTTAGTCAGCACTGAGGAAAGACAGAGCACGGGGAGTCTCCAAGAGAGAGAAAGGAGACTTTCAGAGAGGGGGCCTGGAGAGAGAGAACAGGCAGCCCAGACTGAAGTAGGGGACCCCCAAGCATCCATACTCAGGGAGGGAACCCTGGTTTATACACCGGAGTGCCGGTTCCGAAGACATGGCACAGGGAGTTCAGCCCCTGAGCCGTAACACCGGAGGTCACGGGTCTGTCTATCGGCCCCAACACCCTATCAGAAAGGAAACCAGTCACACCAGGATAACCCACCGGGGTCAAGATCCAGCACAGGAGAGAGGAGAGCGGGAAGCTGGGACACTCAGAAAGCACCCCAATCGGGCCTGGTACTAAGCGGGCTGTTCCCGGACAGGCAGTAGCAGGAAACGGGTTAGAGACAAGGAAGGCATACAACAGGAGACTCCAAGGGATCCTGCAGCCCACTGTGACTATCTGGCCGACCATCCTTACTTAACAACGGTTGTCTTCTGTGAATTGTACCACCATCAGCATTGTTCCAGTAAAGTACCCGGGTAGAGTGACAGAGTCTCTGTGTGCTTATTCATTGCTGCACTGCAAGTTACTTATCTCCATCATCAGCACTTCCATCACTACAGGTGCATGCCTGCCCCGGAGGGCCAGCTCTACCTGCAGGGAGCTGTACTATCTCGGCTGCTATACCATCGCCTTCTGGAGGTCTGAAGCAGCGATGGCGCTACATCACCAGAATCTGCGGGTGGCGTCACGATAAACTTATAAACTTTTATTCCCATTCCAATCACCCTTTTTAGTTGACCACCATGGCCACGGGCCTGGGCAGGCCACCAGTGACATCTTTACCGCAGTAAAGGGTCCAGATACCTGTATCCCCATACCCTGGGCTAGTCACCCGTATGGATCCAAAATACACCCAGAAAACAGTTAAATTTGGTGGTGGAAAGATCATGGTCTGGGGTTACATTCAGTATGGGGGTGTGCGAAACATTTGCAAGGTGGAAGGCAATATCAATAGCCTAAAATATCAAGAAGTATTAGCTATCTCTTATATTCCAAATCATAAAGGGGTCAAATTCTGCAGCATGATAGTGCTCCATCTCATACATCCATCTTTACAACAAAGTTCCTCCAGGCAAAAAAAAATGAAGGTGCTCAAGGACTGGCCAGCCCAGTCACCAGACAAGAATATCATTGAGCATGTTTGGGGTAGGATGAAAGAGGAAGCTTGAAAGACAAAACTAAAGAATCTAAATGAACTCTGGGAGGCATGTAAGACTGCATTCTTTGCTATTCTTGATGACTTCATTAATAAATTGTATGAAACATTGTTGAACTGCATGGATGCAGTCATTCTAGCTCATGGAAGTCATACAAAATATTAAATATGACTCTAATAGCACCACAACTTCATTCACCAATGTTATGCAACATATATCTGTATTCCAAGTTATTTGTTTGAAAATCACATTACTTTCTGTGGGCGATAAAAAAAACTTTTGTCTTGCCAAAATCTGACCATTCTGTGTTTATTAAATGATCAATATTTCAGCATTGATGCCAATTTATTTTCTTAACCTAAAACACATTTCACAGGGTTTCAGCTTTCAAAAGAGTAATGTATACAACCAATGGATGAATTTAACGTCAGGTTATAAGCTTTTATTTACACAACATGGATAAGCGACATAACTTCTGTCAAGGAGTATATTACATCACATGTCTAGTTCAACATGAAAAATTGCTGAAAGGCCCTCTTTAATCTGTATAGCATTCTCATTTTTGTGGAGTTCTGATGTGTATGATCAAATTTTGATTGAATCCTGGAGCCAACAGTAGTCTGAAACCCACCTATACAAATTAGTGACTGCAAAAAATGATGAGATCCACTAATGTTATGTGTTAAGTATACTTCTAAATTGCAGTGAAAACCGTATTAATATCTGTTAGCGGCATTGACTGAACTCCGTTGCAGATTACATCTCATTTTACAGAAAAAAATGCAGCTTAACGTAGGTCACTAGGTATAATTGGGAGCCACAGGTGTCCATTGTGAGATAAATCAGTCACAGCATTGATTGTGCTTTTTAGCACTATGACAGAACAGAGAAAGAGAATTTACTTTGCAGATCTCTTACCTGATATAACCAGTTTTGGGTCTGTGTGTTAGATGCCACCTATATGCAGTATAATCTTTCCAGCCTATATTCTTAGGATCATGCCACAATGTCCTAACCTAAGAAATGTATATTTCATGTTAGCACAAAATACAAGAAAAACATGCATGGGTTACAATAGTTAGTAGGTATTCATACCTCTCCTGGCGTATTTCCAGTATGCCAGAGTGCATTTCTTAAATGCTCGCCAGTGCCTGTTGTAGAATTGACAACTTTTATGGAAACTCCAGAGGTGCCGTAGGCTCTAGATGGTGTATCTTCCCAGTATTTTTGTGTGATTTGTTTCCACATGAGAACATAAAACCTGCTGCTAGACTGATAACCAAACACAAAGCCGGCATAATCATCATCCCGATCTGTGTTCACAAAAAATGTTCCACTGAAGTCAACTGCACTGAATTCATCATAACCTAAATGAAAAATCAATAATCACATTATTTTTCAAAAATTACATTGAATGCATACTTATTGCTAATATACAGAATTAAGCCCAATATAATCATATTTTATCGTATCTGTGTATTTTTTCATCTCTATCTGCACCCCAGTGCTTCCAGCTTCACATAGTTGAATGGGTGGTTTTATTCTCACACTGCTAAAACTACATTTCTCGGCAGCACTTTGCTTCTCTTCAGTGCTGCTGACTCCTCTCTCTCCTGTGGGCCACACTTCTGAGATATCATAAGTCTAATCTAAGTTTACAATTTACCTTGCACTTTTGTGCATTCTCTGCTCCTATATAGTATGCCGGGGGGACCTTGCAGGTTTTATCTTCTGCCATATATGTCTGTGTTTTTACATCATGGTTAGGTTTCTAGCAGTTTGACTATCCAGCACTACTGCACAATGGAATTTTAGCTACTTGACAGTACAGAGTTGATCTGTGTTTGTTGCTCTCTGCTGACAGATCAGTGATGTGAAACTGCAAATTTGTTCTGTTGATGCATATGGCATATGACGGTCTACTGCTATATGCATCAACAGAACAGCATCTGCAGTTTCACATCACTGATCTGTCAGCAGAGAGCAACAAACACAGATCAACTCTGCACTGTCCGGTAATTACAAACTGGAGGAGACGTGCAGGAGAGCTGAGCTCTGAGAGAAATCAGCTAACAATGATGAACACAGACATCTATACTGATGTATATGGCAGAAGATAAAATCCATCAGACAAGGGAGTATATATACATTAGCATACAGTGCACCAGAGACATAATCTGTCGTAAATATAGACTCTATGTTAGTGCTGCAGGCAAAGAGAACGATGCTGGCCAGACGCAAGGGGCGAGCCATTGCTTTGTGCATGAATGACTAACAATACTGGAATTACAGCAGGATGATTCCAAAACAACTGGAGGGTAAATAAAGCCTGGAGGGGCATTTTTTGGAGGGGGTAAATAGCAAAATTAGCCAAATTTAAAATTCGTTTTATTGGCATAACAAAATAAAACAATATTGTGATTTTGGGATTAACCCGTTAAAAAGGACCTGTTATTAGGTATAAAATTACCATTGCTTGCTCTTATTTTATTCCTGTTTCTTTTTCGAGTATACCGTAGTTTCTTTAATTATTTTTTTTTAATTCACCATATGAATCCAAAGACAAGGCTACTCAATTTGGAGTTAAATACAAAAACTCCATATAATCTATAATGTGTGACTGGAAAAATTTTGTTACCAGACACCCAACCTCCAACAGTGATATTTTAAAGCAAGGAGGAACAAGGAGAGAAGGCGTGCATTTAAAAAGTTTCTTTTATTTATAAAGTGCACAGATTCACAGCTCCAGGACAAGATAAAGTGGGCACATGGGGTCAATAGGACATCTACAACATAACATGGTGAAATGACATTAATTATATCCAACAATTGATCCAAAATTAGTACACATAGTAGTTGGTTACAGAGACGGATGAACATACAAGCATTTACAAGCAGACATCCCACCACAGATGAATGAATAAGCATCAAGTCATAAGGTGCACATGCATTATACCAACATTATATCAGTGGAAGGCGCTGCGGTTCAGATAACAATTGTGCCTCTAACAAATCATTAATGCTATGGTGTTACCACAGCCTGATAGGACCATATTGCAGATAAAATGAGGCAGGACAATCCCATATGAAAAGAGAGAGTCCAAACCCATTAACACATGGTGCAAAGCAACATACAGACCCCACAATGGAAAATCCCCCGCCTACTGACCCCAACGTACATTTCCTCCTTTTTAGTCAAAGCTTCATCAGGGGGAGGTGTGATGGACCCCCTATTCAGGCCTCTTTTGATATGATATGGCGTGTAACATGCCAAATACCGTGCTCTGTAATAGTGCTACGTCACCTCCGGTTTCCCCCGTCAAAACCGGAAGTGCCGTGACGTCACCGCGGCAATGGATGCACGCATGACAGGGAGCTGGGATGCGTCACCATGACTCCCAGGAATGTGCACACACTGTTAGAGACGCCACGCCTCCTAGAGGAGGGGAGATAGAAGCAAGGTAGAGCAAAGCAGCGGTGTTAAACTTGTAAACACTGCATCAATGGAGATTAACCCTTTAGGGCCCGGACAAGCCGTATATACAAGCAGATTCAGAGACAGTACGGTCCTGCGACAGACAGTGTGTTTTTTGTGACGTAGCGCTATTACAGAGCGCTGCATTTGGCGTGTTACACGCCATATGATATAAAAATAGGTCTGAATAGGGAGTTCATCATACCTCCCCCGATGAAGCTTTTACTAAAAAAGAGAAAGTACATTGGGGTCAGTAGGCGGGGGATTTTCCATTGTGGGGTCTGTATGTTGCTTTGCACCATGTGTTAATGGGTTTGGACTCTTTCTTTTCATATGGGATTGTCCTGCCTAATTTTATCTGGAATATGTTCCTATTAGGCTGTGGTAACACCATAGTATTAATGATTTGTTAGAGGCACAATTGTTATCTGAACTGCAGCGCCTTCCACTGATATAATGTTAGTATAATGCACGTGCACCTTATGACTTGATGCTTATTCATTCATCTGTGGTGGGATCGTCTGCTTGTAAATGCATGTATGTTCATCCGTCTCTGTAACCAACTACTATGTGTAATCATTTTGGATCAATTGTGGGATATAATTAATGTAATTTGACCATGTAACGTTGTAGATGTCATATTGACCCCATGTGCCCACTTTTTCTTGTCCTGGAGCTGTGAATCTGTGTGCTTTATATACATAAAAGAAACTTTTTAAATGGACGCCATCTCTCCTTGTTTCAAATTAGAGTTAATTTTTATAGTCTTTACCAAAGTGGCATGGCACACAAGATAATATTGCTGACCAGCCCAAAATCACATCCCTAGAAAATCAAGTGAGCCATGTCACCTTAGTAAAGACCATAACAATTACGGTAGCTCCAAATAACTGGAACAATATGCCAGATTGAAGTTTTCAAATTTGACACGTGTCACTTTCTGGTGCAATAACTCAGCAATGTTTTAATAGATCTCAGTGATTTTGAGATTGTTTTTTTTAACGTATTATATTTTATGATTATTGTCAACTTAGATTGATATGTTTTGCGTTTTTCAAAAAATTAGCAATTTTCAAACTTTGAATGATTTTGCCTCTAAGGCTGGAGACACACTATGCAAGATGCATGTAAGATATTCGCATGAGTTTCACATAACTCACCTGGAATAGCCACCACGTCTCTGGACGGACGTGTGTCAACTGCTTGTGTTTCTGAGGGCGGCTGTTCCAGGTGTTTCATCTGAGACTCATGCGTGCATCTTGCATAGTGTTTCTGGCCTAATTCAGATAGTCATGCCTCACAAATTAGTTCATAACTAACATTTACCTTATGTCTGCTTCACATAAGCACCATCTGTAAAATGTTATTTTATTTTGTTAGGATGTTATCAGGTTTAAAATTGTAGAAGTAATTTTTCATTTTTTTCAAGGACGCCTCAATGGACTGTGCCCTTAACCCCATCACCACTTGGCGATTTTTTGTTTTCATTTTTGTTTTTTACTCCTCTGCTTCCAAGAGCCATAACTTTTTTATTTTTCCATCAATATACACATATGATGACTTGTTTTTTGCAGGACAAGTTGTTCTTTCAGATACAATCATTTATTTTACTATATAGTGTACAGGGAAACGGAAAAAAAATTCCAAGTGCACTGAAATTGCAAAAAAAGTGCAATTACACCTTGGTTTTTTGTTTTTTTTTGAGTCACCATGGTCACTATATAATAAAACTGACATGACGGTGTGATGCCTCGGGTCGGTACGAGTTCGTAGATACCAAACATGTATACTTTTACTGGTATCTAAGTGGTGAAATAAAATTTAGAATTTTGGAAAGAAAAAAGAATCACATTTTTTGCGCCATGTTCTGCGCCCCGGAGTGTTCTCATTTTTCGGGATCTGGGGCTGTGTATTTTTTGTTTCTTGAGCTGACGTTTCTAATAATATCATTTTTGGGTGGATGTGATATTTTGATCGCCTGTTATTGTATTTTATATCAATGTTGCGGCGACCAAAAAAACATGGTTTTGGCGTTTGGACCTTTTTTTCTGTTACGCAGTTTACGGCTATTATTGATTTTATATATTGATATATCAGACTTTTCTGAATGTGTCAATACCAAATGTTTGTATTTTTTAAATACTTTTATTTTGAATGAGGGAAAAGGGGGGTGATTTGAACTTTTATGTTTTTTTTTCATGTTTGTAAAGCTTTATTTATTAATTCATTCTTAATTTGACATAATTCCATAGGGAGGCACACTGCTGCACAGTCTGATCGCTTGTGACAGGTCCTGATGAGCTGCAGCACATCGGGACCTGTCACAAATGCGCACTGTGAGTGGTTGGCAGCGCTTGCCAACCATTCACAGGAAGTGATCAGTGATAGCTTCCAGGGTAACAGCAGGACCCCGGACTATCACGTGAGCACCGGAGATCTCACGATATTATCGCCGGATCTTCGGTGCAGGCGGGGAATAGCATGTACCCTGCCGCGGCGGTTTTGGATATGGCTGTCAGTGAATGACAGCGAGATCCAAGGTGTTAACAGCACCGATCGGATTCTGTATCGGGTCTCCCTCTGGCCTGGGTAGTCACCAGGGAACCGGGATGACTCACTTAGGACCCTCGGTGGCGTGCCTGCCGTTCCTTGCCGGTCCCTCACTGCGCTACTTCCTCCTCATTACCGTGCAGCTCCTCCGCGCGCAGAGCCTCAAGCCAGCTCCCACGGATCTTTGGTGGGGAACTGCCCTTCAGGTCCCCCTGACCCTAGTTCAGTATGCCTTTTCAAGGTGTACGCCGGGTCCTAAAGGAGCTCGGGGCCTCTGGTTTAATGGCTCAGGGTTGAACTCCAACACCGTGTCCAGAGGCGGACCTCTGCCCGGGCCCAGTCCCCTCTGGTCGGTCCAGATTCGGATGCACCGCAACACCTGGTGCCCCTAGGGTCTCCCTCTTGTCACGACGACCTGACTGCATCGTCCTTCACTCCTCACTCCCCAACTCGTCTCTCTTTTCTCAATAACTCTCCTCTCACCCATACACTTTTCTACCCATCTAACTCCTCCTCCCGGGACTGGGTCCTCCCTACAGCAGGTCCATTCATGGTCCCCTACTCTAGGGTGTGTATGAATGTGTGTTGTGAGGGACCCTTATTCACCATCCCAGTTCCCTTGGTCACAGGAATACTACACACCCTTATTTGGGTGCATTACCCCTATTTGGCGTCCCTACCAGTGGGGCACCACACACCCCTGCCGTAGAAGTCTCTGTGGAGGTAGCCGGGGGGGGGGGGCAAAAGGAATTATTGAGCATTGTATGATGTTTTTTTTATGCAGATATTCAGATTCTGCATCAAAATTTGCATGTCTATCCTGAGGCTAGCAAAGTCTGACAGGTCAAAAGTGCTGTGCCCAAGTTGCTTTTTTTCCCCCCTTACAGATGTGGCTAAGATTTCTTTTTTCTGCTCCCAAATCTGTCCCAAATCTGCAAGGAAACAAAAAACAAAGTTGGAAAAGCACTTCTGAACTGTCATAGTCTTTGCTGCCTTCAGGATAGGCATGCAACTTTTGATGCATATGCTCAAAATCTGCTTCAAAACAGCATCCAACAATGCACCATGGGCACAGGGCCTTGCAAGCATGTGGGGGGTCACATTCAGAGAAAGCACCTGACATATGGTGTGACAGCAGGCACTGGTGACAGTGTGACAAGCATTACATATTACTGGATTTCAGACTTGAGGGCTTAGACAGGGGCTATTTCGCAAGTTTGAACAGCACTGCACTCCCTGATGTCACCACTGCTCACATGATACCGGCGATATATACCACACCAGGTACATCTCAAGTGATATTGTGGCTCCCGCGAGACAGCATGTGTTATGAGTGCTGATGCAACTGAGGTTATCTCAAGTCACACAAAGGGATTTCTTGCTGCGTGATATCTGCTGTGTAACCTGAGACAACATCAGGGAAGTTACGGGAGCATGTGGTCCCAGTATATGGGGACTGCAATCACCTTGCCCCCCATAAGCTGGGACTACATCTACATTTATTTGGATCTTATTTTTCTTTCCTAATTATTTTTTACATCTTTTTTGGGGGGTTAAGTAGAATGGGAAACTTTAAAAAATGGATTTTAATTAAAAAAATGTTGAAACAGAATGTATTGAGGGTTCATTTGCAAATAAAATATTTATTGGTGTCGTCATGTCCTTATTAACTTGGTTAGTATTATTGGGTAACTGATTGACGCTTACTGATTGACAGAGGTACTAACCTCTGGGCTTGCTGTCAGCTGACATTAACCCCTTATTACCCAGTCTGCCATAGGCACCAGGGCAACTGGAAGGGTGTTGTAACAGCCAGAATGCTTCGGCCTCACCATACTCAGAATTACAGCCTTCAACTGCCTGGTTTACCTTGGCTGGCAATCAAAAGTGAAGTGCATGCCCATTTTTACAATTATCTAATTAGTTTTACAGTCATCTGATGTCAGCTTGTTTAAAATACTGGCAAACAATCACAGGCGCAGGCAAAGGGGGTGGGTCTAAGTCTGACTTTAATCAATGAAGGGGAGAAGCAGTCAATATGTCTGATGTTCATGAATGGGGCCGGAAGTAGGGTGCCAAAATGGTCTGAGCTGTGTTTGGCATCTTTTGAGCCCCTTTAAAGGTGTAATCAAGGCGTTAATTTTACCTTCCATTGATTTGAATGGGGTTCGTAAGTTCGGTGAACTGTTCGCCAATCTATTTGGCGAACATATGCCCGTTTGGCGCACAGGGCCGAAACCGAACAAAACGTTTGCTCATCTTTAATTGTAATCAATGACTGCAACAACTATAATCAAGTGGACTAACCCTATAAGAAGAAAACATTAGGTATTACATTTACATACCCACAGCTATTCCTGGATCAGAATTGGCAGTCTGAACTAGTTCTTTTCCCTGGTGGCGTATCACCCAGTTGGGATCAATTTGTGCTGTTCCCTTAGGATCCAAAGGAACCATTTGGAATTTTCTAAAATCCGTTTCACTAATTCCACTGTTTTCTGGGCAAACATCATAGGTATCAGGAATACTGTCATTATCAAAATCATCTTTGCAGGCATCACCCCGGCCGTCACCTGTAAAATGTAATACCATATGACATTAATACACTGTGTGTCAAAAGAAGCCTAACACTTTTCAAAAGGAGAGACAAAGCTAAATGAATTTGTTTCACATAAAACTCTATTCATTTTTCCATCTTGCTGTGAACAGTTTTGGCAGAAATACTGGAAAGAGTTAGATCTCCCGACTTCATTATATTTTGGCATGCTGCGAGGTATGTAATTTAGAAATGAATGGCTTAGGCCTTTTATCCCCGACATAGCTGCCTGCAGGAACATTCCATAATGGATATTTAATATCAAGCGCATACTATTGTGGCTTCTCTATCAGGATCAAAATACCGTAAATCACAAAATTAGCTTAAGGCTATATGTGATTGCAGGTGAAAAATGAGTAACTTTCACAAGTGAAAGCTAATGAAGGTTAAATGACAAAGAGACTAAAAAAAGTTAAATATACAAAAAGAAATTACTTTGAGCCCCAAGATTTGATTTGTTGAGCTACAAAAAGTCCTGGCATTTCGTTATGATTCAGTCTCCTGTTTATCAGCAGTCCTTACAGGTGAAGAACCATGCTGTAATGCTTACCGTAAGGCACCGCTGTGTTTCTTAGATTTGAGTGATCACACAGTGATTATTCAAGTATCTTTTTCAGTATCTTCTATTTCTGTGTTGCATATTGCCAACCTGTACATCTAATAAACTAATGATCATTAGCATAGTTTATTTTGCCAAGATTAATTAAAGAGGTCATATCATTACAATCAATCCCTTTAATGTAAGGGCCAACTGGAAGAACACCTTGGCACTGTTAGGGTACCTTTACACGCGGCTATATTTCTAGGGTGGCTACAGGTAACTTACTGGTTGCAGTGAAATCATGGAGACAAGGTTCTATCTTGTTGCTGTGTACAAATGGAATAATCTCTCCATGATTTCACTGCAACCAGTAAGTTACCTGTAGCCACCCTAGAAATGTAGCCGCGTGTAAAGGTACCCTTAGTCCAACTGTTGAGATTTCCTGTGTACAGCTGATTTTAGTGGGGGTCGCTTAACTGCTTGTTTTCTCTGCAACAGCTACTATAGTGAATATGCATTATTACATGCAGCCATTCATATCAATAGCTGCCTGTGTAACCAGAGTGTGAGATTATGTTAATCTGAGAAAAAAAGGTAAATTAAATCTGTAATATTTGTCTTCAATGACCTTCTGAAGACTTCATTCTCACCACCAATAAAGCTATGTTCACATATGGTTTTGGCATACATTCAACGGCTCCATATACCTCTATGGCGGCCGTCACACGCTACAATATCGTGAGCAATATTGTAAGCAATCAGTGCACGCGCGATCGCTAACGATATCGCTCACATCGCTGGTGAGCTGTCACACAGACAGACTCACCAGCGATGTGGAGCAGCGAGATCGCTGGTAACTATGGTACACATCGGGTTACTAGGGCCGCGCGGCGCTTAGTAACCCGACGTTTACCATAGATACCATCTCCCAGCATAGGCTCTGCCGCTGGGAGATCGTTCATCGTGGTGTCACACACCACGATGAAGCAGATTGAACAAGCGATGATCGCTTGATATGAGCTCCGGCTCTCATATCTGCGATGTCACGATCAAGCGATTTTACATTGTAAAATCGCTAGATCGCACGCAGCGATGCACAAACGATATCGCTTAAGCGATCAAAAAGCAGATTGCTTAAGCGATATCGTTCACAATATTGCACCGTGTGACGGCCGCCTATTAGATATGGAGCATGAAGATGTAGTCCAATACACCTTGGTGCCAACTTCCAGTAGGCATATAGGGATAAAAAAGACATCTGACAAAGCACACCAGGATTCTATCTGCATCATCATAGTGAATCAGCTATCAGCACATACAGTTAGGGCCAGAAATATTTGGACAGTGACACAATTTTCGCGAGTTGGGCTCTGCATGCCACCACATTGGATTTCAAATGAAACCTCTACAACAGAATTCAAGTGCAGATTGTAACGTTTAATTTGAAGGGTTGAACAAAAATATCTGATAGAAAATGTAGGAATTGTACACATTTCTTTACAAACACTCCACATTTTAGGAGGTCAAAAGTAATTGGACAAATAAACATAACCCAAACAAAATATTTTTATTTGCAATATTTTGTTGCGAATCCTTTGGAGGCAATCACTGCCTTAAGTCTGGAACCCATGGACATCACCAAACGCTGGGTTTCCTCCTTCTTAATGCTTTGCCAGGCCTTTACAGCCACAGCCTTCAGGTCTTGCTTGTTTGTGGGTCTTTCCGTCTTAAGTCTGGATTTCAGCAAGTGAAATGCATGCTCAATTGGGTTAAGATCTGGTGATTGACTTGGCCATTGCAGAATGTTCCACTTTTTTGCACTCATGAACTCCTGGGTAGCTTTGGCTGTATGCTTGGGGTCATTGTCCATCTGTACTATGAAGCGCCGTTCAATCAACTTTGCAGCATTTGGCTGAATCTGGGCTGAAAGTATATCCCGATACACTTCAGAATTCATCCGGCTACTCTTGTCTGCTGTTATGTCATCAATAAACACAAGTGACCCAGTGCCATTGAAAGCCATGCATGCCCATGCCATCACGTTGCCTCCACCATGTTTTACAGAGGATGTGGTGTGCCTTGGATCATGTGCCGTTCCCTTTCTTCTCCAAACTTTTTTCTTCCCATCATTCTGGTACAGGTTGATCTTTGTCTCATCTGTCCATAGAATACTTTTCCAGAACTGAGCTGGCTTCTTGAGGTGTTTTTCAGCAAATTTAACTCTGACCTGTCTATTTTTGGAATTGATGAATGGTTTGCATCTAGATGTGAACCCTTTGTATTTACTGTCATGGAGTCTTCTCTTTACTGTTGACTTAGAGACAGATACACCTACTTCACTGAGAGTGTTCTGGACTTCAGTTGATGTTGTGAACGGGCTCTTCTTCACCAAATAAAGTATGCGGCGATCATCCACCACTGTTGTCATCCGTGGACGCCCAGGCCTTTTAGAGTTCCCAAGCTCACCAGTCAATTCCTTTTTTCTCAGAATGTACCCAACTGTTGATTTTGCTACTCCAAGCATGTCTGCTATCTCTCTGATGGATTTTTTCTTTTTTTTCAGCCTCAGAATGTTCTGCTTCACCTCAATTGAGAGTTCCTTTGACCGCATGTTGTCTGGTCACAGCAACAGCTTCCACATGCAAAACCACACACCTGGAATCCACCCCTGACCTTTTAACTACTTCATTGATTACAGGTTAACGAGGGAGACGCCTTCAGAGTTAATTGCAGCCCTTAGAGTCTATTGTCCAATTACTTTTGGTCCCTTGAAAAAGAGGAGGCTATGCATTACAGAGCTATGATTCCTAAACCCTTTCTCCAATTTGGATGTGGAAACTCTCATATTGCAGCTGGGAGTGTGCACTTTCAGCCCATATTATATATATAATTGTATTTCCGAACATGTTTTTGTAAACAGCTAAAATAACAAAACTTGTGTCACTGTCCAAATATTTCTGGCCCTAACTGTACATCCAAATCCTGTTTTGTGGGACTTTGGATGTACCGTAAGTGCCAACAGAGCCATTAAACATCTGCTAAAATGCTAAGTGAACAAAGCCTAAAATCTCACATAATATACATTTTAGCAAATATGATATACGGTAACCTGTAGAATTAGTTCAGGAAAGTATTATTGCTAAACTGTAAGAAAAATAGGAATTTTTATAGTCTGGAATCACACGGTTCTGTGCTATGTTGCACAAAATTTCTATGCAATAATGACAGTAAATTGTTGATATCTTAAACATCTAGCTAAAGATGAAAGAATTTTTAGGCTGGACAGTCTCTCACGCAATGTTTTCCTCAAATATACTGATGAGCTTCAATAAAGTTTATGGCTAGAGGCTTTGTGTCTTGTATGTTACGAGACAGGTACTGAAGCATAAAGATGTGTATGAAGTAGGAGAACTGTACAATTACACATGAAATTTGTCATACCTGAGTTTATGCAGATAAACTGCGGCTATAAGAGATAGATCTGGAATGTCTCTACATTACACTACAAATTAGTTTTGAATTTTTGTTTATATTGATTGGTACCTGACAAACTATGAAGCAAACATTCATATGGAAGAATATTATCGCAGTGGCACTTTATATCGAAGTCCCCTGACCTCTGCCTTATACTCACCTGCCTGTGCCGGCCTGGTCAGTCCCCTGTGATTTGTGACCTGCCGGTAGCCCAAGTGTTTCAGGGAGCGTGCTGGAGGTCAAAAATCAATGTAACTCCAAGAGAGCGTTATTCTCGTCTTGTTCTGGCTCTCTAAGGCTGGTTTCACATTTGCATTTATGTCTGCATCATGCAGAGGGCATGCAGACGCAAATGCAGGGCAAACTTTGCCATAGGCTAGGGTCACACTTGGAAGGGTAATTGTGGTTACATCCGGTCATGGTGACGTCGGTACAACCTTTAGGTGTAAAGCAAAAGCCGCGCAAGCGCAATGCGCATGGTGAGGTCGGCGCTACACTTAAAGGGTGTACTGACGTCACCATGACCGGATGTGACGCAAATAGCGTCACACCGGCTATTACGCCCACACAGCAGGGCAAGGAGGAGAAGGATTTTTTTATCACGCCCATCGGGGCGTGATGATGAGCGGCTCAGGCGGGCTTAGGTTCGCACAGGGAACACCCTGTGCAACTTATTCAGGGAAAAGAAGTCGCAGAATTGTAAGTGTGTAATGGTCTTTTTGTCAATGTTAGACCACTCATTTTTTACACAAAAGGACCGCTAGAAAGGATGTCTGAAGGTGCAGGGACAGGTATTCATAGGGTTGGGGGTCATTTGGAGGGGTCAGGTTCCCTTTAACAATAGGTCTATGGGCAGCGCACCGCCATAGACCTAATGTTAATGCTTTCAGGACCAAGCCTAGTGGCTCATACAGTACGTACATTACGTACTGCATGTACTACACAGTGAGGAGACGTCGGATTCATTCATAAAATTAAAAATGCCGACAATAGCCGGCAATACTATAAATTCCCAGATTAACCCCTCACACGGCCACCTGAGTGGACAGCATGTCTCTAGGGAGGGTGGGTACCCGCTAGAGACATGTTGCCCACATCTATTATTAACATTTAATGCTTTGTTCATCCCTGCGGCGGCAGGGATAAACAAAGCATACGGCTGCCGCAGTCATTCACATGAGCTTTGTGGCAGCCGCATACAGCAAGGAGAACATAATTTTACCTCTATACAAGTCACTAGTGCGACCACACTTAGAATACTGTGTACAATTCTGGTCTCCGGTGTATAAGAAAGACATAGCTGAACTAGAGCGGGTCCAGAGAAGAGCGACAAAAGTCATTAGAGGACTAAGGGGTCTGCAATACCAAGACAGGTTATTAAACTTGGGGTTATTTAGCTTGGAAAAACGAAGGCTTAGGGGTGATCTTATATTAATGTATAAATATATGAGGGGACAGTACAGAGACCTTTCTAATGATCTCTTTACTCTTAGGCCTGAGACTGGGACAAGGGGGCATCCTCTACGTCTGGAGGAAAGAAGGTTTAATCATAATCACAGACGCGGATTCTTTACTGTAAGAGCAGTGAGACTATGGAACTCTCTGCCACATGCTGTTGTAATGAGTGACTCACTACTAACATTTAAGAAGGGCCTGGATGCCTTTCTTGAAAACTATAATATTACCAGTTATACATACTAGATTCTTTGATAGGGCGTTGATCCAGGGAATTAGTCTGATTGCCATATCTGGAGTCAGGAAGGAATTTTTTCCCCCAATGTGGAGCTTAGTGTTGCCACATGGGTTTTTTTTTGCCTTCCTCTGGATCAACATGTTAGGCTATGGGTTGAACTAGATGGACTTAAAGTCTTCCTTCAACCTTAAAAACTATGTTACTATGTTACTATGTTACTATGAGATCCGCAGCGTTCTCCTGCGCTGTCATGCGGAGGACACTGCGGATCCATTGAGATCCATTCATTTTTTGTGCGCTTGCGGGCACTTGCTGATAAAACAAGCACCCGTGAACGCGCAAAAAATGCAACAGGCTGCATTCGAAGGGCGGAGGAGGGCGCACATATCATGCGCATCCGAACGCAACCATAACCGAATGCAGCCAAACGCAGGTACAATGCGTTCCCATGTTAAACATAGGAACGCAGTGCGCATGTGTTTGGCTGCGTTCGGTTATGATGCATTCCAAACGCAAATGTAAAACCAGCCTTAAAGATGTGTTAAGCTATTGTGATTTAACTTCTGACTTCTGGTTAGTCAGAAATTAAACGGGCACAAGATGGCACCGCAGGACCAGAGCAGCACCGAAAAACGATGAAGCAACTGGAAGGTGAGTATAATTCCAGAGGGGGGTTAGGGGACTTAGATTCAAAGCACCTCTACCAGTGCTGAAAAAACAGCAACTCTGGAGTGGTGCTTTAAAGCAGATATATAACCACATTTTGCAAAATATACTGCATACAATATATAAATATCTCTTCAACTTGATGATGCTGATGTACTTACTTTGAAAACCCATGTAAGAATAATTGCATCACCTTTTTTTAAAATGTCCTTCATGATATTAAAACAACAGATGGACTCGTAAAATGCTTATCTTACGTTCGGGGCTTTTTGGCAATTAAATGGCCATTCTCACATGAATTTTCAAAGTAAATGTACCAGCGTCATCAGATCTCAGAGTCCAAAACAATAATATAAGTAGCTTGAATTGTAAAATCAGGTGTAAGACCCTCCAGCACACTAAAAGTTGCTAAAAACAGTCATGTATGTTACTAGGAAGTCAACTAATAAGTGAAGTAAGTTAACACATTTAAAACTGTAAAGGCCAGTTTACACGTGTCGACATCGTTAACGATGTCGCTACAACTTGTGACGTTACAGCGACCTCGTAGCGATGTTGCTACGTGTGACATCCTGCAACGATCAGCGATCAGCTCGCCAATCGCAGATCGTTGGCGAATGGCCAGGCCGTTTTTCGATCGTTGGTCTCCCGCTGGGCAACAAGCATTGGCGTGTGTAACAGCGGGAGACCAACAACGATC
Source organism: Allobates femoralis (assembly GCA_033576535.1). Lineage (NCBI taxonomy): Eukaryota > Metazoa > Chordata > Amphibia > Anura > Aromobatidae > Allobates > Allobates femoralis. The sequence goes on from JARQOC010000001.1 coordinate 446,137,232, forward strand.
AACGACCTCCTGGCCAATGCCCAGCGCCGCACAGTACACGCTGGGGCATGTAACCAAGGAAAACATTGGGTAACTAAGTGCAGCGCTATGCTTAGTTACCCGATGTGTACCCTAGTAACCAGCGTTCTCGCTGATCGATGGTGAATCTAGCGATCATGCATGGAGGGGCAGAGTGCGTAGGGGGCAAAGAGAAAACAGATGGGTCAGAGAGAGCGCACTGAGTCAGCACAGAGAGCACGCACATGGGGGCACAGACAGCACGCACAGGGGGCACAGAGAGCACGCAGAAAGAGGGCACAAAGAGCACGCAAAGGCAAGGCACAGAACGTGCACAGGGAAGCACAGAGAGCATGCAAGGGGGGCACAGATAGCATGCACAGGATGGGACAGAAAGTGCACATAGTGGGGCACAGAGAGGACTCGAGAGGGTGCAGAGAGCACACACAGGGGCAATGAGCACACAAAGGGAGCACAGAGCATGCACAGGGGGGCAGAGAGAGCATGCAAAGTGGGTGCAGAGAGCATGCATGGGGGCAGAGAGAGCACTAACAAGGGGGGTAGAGAGCACACACAGGGGGGCCAGAGAACAAGCATAGGAGGGGACAGAAGGAGTGCACAGGGTGGGTAAATAGAGTGCACAGGGGGGCAGTTACATAATCATACTCTCTCATCTGGATGTCCTGCTATCACACGTCCCCACCATATTTGTACACCCAAGTGATGGGTGTAAAATATGGCACCCACAGGCAGTACTCGAATACTACAGTACACAGTACAGTTAACAATGCCACAACCACTGCCACCTGAAACTGCAGCTGCTATTCCCCGCAGCCGCCACTGACAAATATCTGCCTGAGTAAAGGAGCATACACGGCACGAATGCACACTTACTCAGGTGGCCACCATCCTTGGACACCTGAGTATACAAAGATGGCGGTGGCGTGAGTCGGAACATGCATGCCCACTTACAACGCTGACATATTTGGACACCACAGGAGTAAGAGGGCACAAAGTGGAGAGCCAAAGCACAGAGAGAAAAGAGTGCATAGGGAGAGGGGTGAGCTTACAGAGGGGGCAGAGAGAGAGAGCACACAGGGATGCAGAGAGAGTGCACAGGGGCAGAGAGAGCATGCACAGGGGGCAGAGAGAGTGCACAGGGGGCAGAGAGAGCACACAAGGGGGCAGAAAGAGTGCACAAGGGGAAAACGAAAGCTCACAGGGCAGCACAGAGACCGCACAGGGGAAGGGACAATTGCACAGGGGGCCAGAACAGAGCACAGAGTTCCAGAGAGAGTATAGGGGAGCAGAGTGAGAGCGCATGGGGGCAGAAAGAGAGTGCACAGGGGGCAGAGAGAGTGCCCTTGGGGGAAAAGAGAGCACATAGAGGGGGTGAGTGCACAGGGGGCCAGAGACAGTGCACAAGGGTCCAGAGAGAGAGCGCACAGGGCGCAGAGAGAGCACATGGGGCAGAGAGAGTGAGCAATGGGGAAGAGAGAGCACACAGGAGGCAGAAAGAGTGAATAGGAGAGAGAAAGCCCAAAGGAGATAGCACACAAGGAGAGAAGACAGCATGGGGGGAGAGAGACAACACGCAGGGAAGACAGCTCAAAGGAGAGAGCACAAAGGGGAGAAGACAGCACATGGGAGAAAAGACAGCACATGGGGAGAGGGACAGCGCACAGGGGGGAGACAGGTCAAAAGAGAGAACACAGAGGGGAGAAGACAGCACAAAGGGAAAGAGACCGCATACAGGGGGAGAGAGAGAGTACACAGGTGAAGACAGCTCAAAGGAAAGAGCACATGAGGGGAGAAGACAGTACAGGGGGAGAAGACAGCACACAAAGGGGAGATCGCACGGGGCATAGACAGCACACAGTGGGGAGACAGGTCAAAGGGGGGAGAAGACAGCTCAGGGAGGAGAGACAGCACACAGGAGGCAGAGCGCATAGGGGGAGAGACAGCAGCCGGCCACAGCACAACAGAGCCCACCCCCATCGTGACATCACTGCCATCCTGATGCGATAGAATTGAGCCCCCATCTAGTAGTATATATCTAATATATTAAGGCAAAGTTTTTTTTTATGGTATCTTACCATCACTATCCTTCTGGTCAGGGTTGTAGACTAGACGACAGTTGTCCCGATCATCTGGGACACCGTCATTGTCATCATCTGAATCACAGGCATCTCCTCTTCCATCCTTATCATGATCTGCTTGGTTTGCATTAGGTATATAGGGACAGTTGTCCAAATTGTTCTGGTACCCATCCTCATCGATGTCTTCATTGTTATCACATTGATCTCCCACAAGATCATTGTCCACATCAGTCTAGAAGTAAATAATCAATACAATCATTTAAAGTACAGCTGAGTACATAGCTGGTGTGAAATGCAACAAATTACCTGGAGGCCTCCTGGGTGACAGAGGGGTTGCAATTCTGATGGTCATATGCACTCTTCGTTCTATAAATTGAGTGGTACTCAAAGCTCAATGTCTGAACAGAAGTTGCTCTTGTGTTTTGAAAACTGGGAAGTGTAGTCTTTTCACTGTACCACAATTTGACAAATGGAAAACCAATTGCCCACATTGAGGTTCAAAAGCTCTGTTAGTATTGTCAAAAGGTATTCTCACCTCAGTAATCATAACTGAGATCGGAACACCTGTCTGTACATAGCAGCCAGAGTTTCTTCCAGAACTGTTATCCACTTCATATTTGGCATGGTGCCCTCTGTTTTCTTTGCATTAACTACCCAAACATTCACCCAATCTACTCAGCAATGATAATAAGAAACTACTTGTAGTACACGATTTCTTTATAGATGACCAGAGCAAAAGTAGGAATAGCTCATCAAGCCACCTATGTTCAAAAAAATCTTGGTGATAGAAATTAGCTACTGGGCATGTGTGACCACGATACTTCTGGATACATGAGACTGAAATTTTGAAAAACATTAGTGGAACATATTTTTTTAAATGATTTGTGATTAAAAGTTATATGATATTTTGCAAGTTCAAACATGGAAATGTAAAATTAAATCAAAGGATAAAACCATTAAGTGAATTCACTTTTGGAAACTTGTGAGTAAATGTAGGTAAAAAAGACAGTTTAAAAGGATCCTGTCACCTCCAAAACGCCTCCTAAGCTACCAAAACATGTTCCTGCAGCATCCTATCACTAATCTCACACTCCTTTTGTCTATTAAAAGCATCCTGTGAAAGTGCATAGAAACGTTTTAATACTTACTCATTAGTGATTATAATTAGCAGGGGCTATATCCTTTAGTCCCCAGGGTGTGTTGTTTTGCAGGCTTCAGGATCCACCCTCTCTCTGTCTGTGTGCTCTGCATGTGCAGACTTTACCCTCCCCCCTTTCTATCACTGACAGAATGCAAATCATTAGTCCTGCCTTCAGCTCCACATCACAGCAGCAAGAGAGAGGGTGGATCCTGGAGCCAGCAAAACAACCCGCCCTAGGGGCTAAAGAATATAGCCCCTGCTAATTATAATCACTAATGAATAAATATTAAAATGTTTTTATCCACTTTGACAGGATGCTTTTAGGAGACAAAAGGAGTGTGAGATTAGTGATAGGATGCTGCAGGGACATGTTTTGATAGCTTAGGAGGTGTTTTGGAGGTGTCAGGATCCCTTTAACAGTATCTCCATCACAGTCAGTCCCTGATTCATAACAAGTGTTTCAGGTTGAATTCAGGTTAATTAAAACACCTTTAAATGACACAAACATTTTATGCAAGATGAAGTTGCAAATAATTTGTCAACCTTTGGCATTGTCACTCACTTTCTGCACAAAATTCGATGTATGTGGTGTAGCTTGATGAACTACCACATCTGGTGAGGCACAAACTGGTGATAATATGTCAATGAACAAATTAGGGACATTTTATTCCTGCATGCTCATCATTAAGACTGGCATATGAAACACCATTCCTAATGAAACAGGGTCTAAAGGCCACTTTACACACACAGATATCTGTGTCCAACTTCTGAACAGATCTCTGGTTGCAGTGAAATCATGGATACATTGTTTCATATCGTGGCTGTGTACAAATGGAGCAATGTGTCCATGATTTCACTGCAACCAGAGATCTGTTCAGAAGTTGGACACAGACGTTGGTGTGTGTAAAGTGGCCTTAAGTGTGTTTCATTTTGACATATAAAGTGATTTGTTTCACATTCAGAGATCAGTTTGGCTGGCTTCACACTGCAGTTATTCACTGATCAGTGTCCATCAGTGTTTGGTTGGCAAAAAAAGGAGAGGAACTTGCAGAGAAAAACTATAATTGAAATATGGACCCCTGTTCTGAGTTTTGGAGACACTCCTGGTTTTGGCACCCAAACACTGATTGACACTGATCAGTGAAAAACTGCAGTTTGAAACCAGCCTTTTTCTACATACAAGTTCTATCAGTATTTTTCAAGGATAAAAATTGAGCTATTGTAATGTTATGTTGGTGTTCATACATCTGTGTATTTTTGTGGACTAAGTAGTCCAAAACACAGAGACAGTGCCGGCTCTACGTTTTTGTGTGCCCTGGGCGAAACAGTGTCAGTGTTTAACACATATCTCAATTCATGACTATAATATAGAAGCTATGGACTGTGTATATGTAATATAAAGGCTCCTGGGTCAGCTGTATATATAATATTGAGGATGTTCAGGGCTGTATATAATATAGAGGCTGCTGGGCTATATATATAATATAGAGACTCCTGAACTTTATATATAATATTGATTCTACGGGCTGTGTATATTTGGAGGCTGTGCTGGGATGTATATACATACCTAATAGGCTCTGGGCAATATATACTCTAAATAGAGGTTTATTGTGCTCTGTGTAATGGCTCTTACACCTTATGTACCTCCACCCTGAATATCCACCCGGGCTCTGGGTAAATTGTATGATACTCTTGTATCTTTCTTCCTTATTCTTATGTGTTCATGTTCTTACTCTAAATGGAGATAATGTTAATTACCGTATATACTCGTGTATAAGCCGAGTTTTTCAGCCCAAAATTTGGGCTGAAAAGTCCCCCCCTCGGCTTATACACGGGTCTATACGGTAGACCCATGTGGTGGGGGCTGTGTGGTGGGGGCTGTGGAGGCTGGAGGAGGCGGGGGGGGGGGGCTGCTGTATGAGCGGCCCCGTCACGTGGGGCCGCTCATTATATATGCACTGCTTCCCCCTGTCAATCAGCGCAGGGGGAAGCAGTGCATATGGCCCCCCCAAAAGCTGGCACTGTCCCCCCTTGTAAGGGCCCCCCCCGGTGCTTATACATTACCATCCCGGTGTTCTGATCGGCGCCGCTCCTCGGTGCTGCGTCGCCGTCTTCATCCTCCCGTCCGCGCTTGCTGCATCCATCCGGGTTCTCCGGCGGTCGCAGCGATATGACGTCATCGCGCGACCGCCGGAGATCCTGGATGCAGCGAGCGCGGGAGGATGAAGACGGCGACGCAGCACCGAGGAGCGGCGCCGATCAGAACACCGGGATGGTAATGTATAAGTAGCGGGAGGGGGAGGCCTTACAAGGGGGGACAGTGCCAGCTTTTGGGGGCTGTTGGTACCCCCAGGGGGCTGCTGGGTACCCCCTGGGGCTGTTGGTCCCCCCTGGGGGCTGTTGGTACCCCCAGGGGGCTGTTGGTACCCCCAGGGGGCTGCTGGGTACCCCCTGGGGGCTGTTGGTACCCCTTGGGGGCTGTTGGTACCCCCTGGGGGCTGCTGGGTACCCCCTGGGGGCTGTTGGTACCCCCAGGGGGCTGTTGGGTACCCCCAGGGGGCTGCTGGGTACCCCCTGGGGGCTGTTGGTACCCCCTGGGGGCTGTTGGTACCCCCAGGGGGCTGCTGGTACCCCCAGGGGGCTGCTGGGTACCCCCTGGGGGCTGTTGGTCCCCCCGGGGGCTGTTGGTCCCCCCTGGGGGCTGTTGGTACCCCCAAGGGGCTGTTGGTACCCCCAGGGGGCTGCTGGGTACCCCCTGGGGGCTGCTATATGTACCCCTGGGGGCCTGCTGTATACCACTGGGGCTGCTGTATACTACCACTGGGGCTGCTGGGGCTCCTGTATACTACCACTGGGGCTGCTGGGGCTCCTGTATACTACCACTGGGGCTGCTGTATACTACCACTGGGGCTGCTGGGGCTCCTGTATACTACCACTGGGGCTGCTGGGGCTCCTGTATACTACCACTGGGGCTTCTGGGGCTCCTGTATACTACCACTGGGGCTGCTGGGGCTCCTGTATACTACCACTGGGGCTGCTGTATACTACCACTGGGGCTGCTGGGGCTCCTGTATACTACCACTGGGGCTGCTGGGGAATCTGTATACTACCACTGGGGCTGCTGGGGCTCCTGTATACTACCACTGGGGCTGCTGGGGAATCTGTATACTACCACTGGGGCTGTTGGGGAATCTGTATACTACCACTGGGGCTGCTGTATACTACCACTGGGGGGCCTGTATACCACACTGCTGGGGGCTGTATAACTGTGCTGGGGTCCACCCTCGGCTTATACATGAGTCAATAGGTTTTTCCAGATTTTTGGGGCAAAAGTAGGGGGGTCGGCTTATACACGGGTCGGCTTATACACGAGTATATACGGTATTCACCTCTTTTAAACTACTCCGATTGGATCTACCTTTTTCTGCAGTGTGATACTCACATTCAGCTAACCCTGCTGTTCATATCACTTCGGTTATCGTTGCGGCTTCTTATCTCCTTAATATTCTATTCGCCCTGTCTCCTATTTGCGTAACAGCATAAAAGTGTTTATATAGATAAGGATAATGAGTCTATATAGTATTTTCTATAATGAGTAGTTTCCTTACCACTACCAGTGTCCTGAAGTCTCTACTCTCCGTATTTATCCATAGTTCTTCATTATTATGTGATCTGTCATCTGCTGTTGTTTGACATATGGGTCACTATTAATGTGGATATATAGTTCTGTTGCGCTCTATATATTGTTATTACTTTTTACTCACGGTCCTCCTCGTTTGTATTTTCTTATCTGTCACTCCTGCGGTCTCACTCCTTTTGTAGCAGCGTCCATACACTGTGGCCAGCGGTGAGGGCGCACAGCTCATAGGAATATTTCCGCTTCTGCCCCACCGACCTATTGAGCAACTGGATTTTTAGAGTCTGGATTTTTAGAGTCTGTGACCACGCAACCTTGCAGTGACATGAGAGACTGACGGCAGAAGCGGAATATGGCCATATGAAGGCTTGTTTTTTGTGGGATAAGTTGTACTTTTCAAAAAATTATTTATTTTACCATATAGAGTACAGGAAAACTAGGAAAAAATTCCAAGTGCAGTGAAATTGCAATAAAAGAGCAATTACATGTTAGTTTTTTGGGTTTATTTTATTCACCATGTTCCCTATATGGTAAAACTCACATGCCAGTATGATGCCTCAGGTCGGTACGGGTTCGTACATTCCAAACATGTATACTTTTACTTTTATCTAAGTGGTGAAAAAAATTCTGAAGTTTTTTAAAAAAAACAAATTGCGCTTTTGTTGCCATTTTCTGCGACCCGTAGCATTCTCATTTTCCAGGATCTGGGCTGGGTGACAGATTATTTTTTGCGTCTTGAGCTGATGTTTCTAATGATGACATTTTTGGGTGGATGCACTGTTCTGCTCGCCTAATATTGCATTGTGTTGCAATGCTGCGGCAACCAAAAAAACATAATTTTGACATTTGGACTTTTTTTTCTGTTACGCAGTTTACTAATCTGATTAATTATATATTTTGATAGATGGGGCATTTCTGAATGCTGCTATACCAAATATGTGTATTTTTTTTTTTAAATAATTCTATTTTCAATGGGGCAAAACGGGGGTAATTTGAACTCTTATATTTTTATTTTATTTATTTCTTTTTTCTTTTTTAATTTTTCCTTTATTTTAGACTGCACACTCCAAACTGTCATGGAAACACCTCGGGCTGTCATAGAACCACATTGAGATCCCGTGATGGCATCATTATCAGATCTGTATGGTGACAGTCAATATGGTAATGTTAATGTGTGATTGGTGCAGAAGTGGAGCTTTTCTAATAGTGGGTTGTGGAACTGTGCAAGGGTCGAGGGGTGGAGGTGGAGCTGGATTGGAGGCAGAGCTAGGATGGAGTCTCAGGGAGGGGCCTCAAAATTTTGGCAGTCAGGGGCCCTGAAATTCCTAGTGAGAGTCCTGCATGTACTATCTGTGTGCTGTCCCATTTATATGTTTATTTGATAGGAGAAGCTTGATAAAATGGACACTCTTACTAAAACTGATGAAAATCTGATTTGCCCCAACTGCGTATTAACTAAATCCAGTTTTTTGCCTATGAGAAAATTTACTGACCCCCCCCCCCCAGTAGAAATTTATAAAGCTTGACTTTTATATCATTACTTAAAAGGGTGTTCTACTCTTTAATAAAAGCTACTATTTGAATGATCTCCTTATAAAAGACAAGAAGTTGACATGTTTGCCCTTTGATGCTGTTCTGAAAGTTTCATCCAGACCAATAGTAATGAAGTCATTAGCAAGTTTCCTCATGCTGCAGGCAATCAGTGTTCTTGAAAGTCAGGTTGTGATATCATTATTTCTGGTTTAGAAACTGTTGAAGGAACACCACCAGAGCAGAGTGCGGATTTCTGAAGTATTGAGGAAAATGGCTTCCCATCTGTAACTTTTAATATACTGTGGAAAACATTTAGAATTGATCCTAGTAGTTTTGCCTAACTCTACATGCAAACTTTATACAAAATGCAAGACTATCAATTAAAAATATACGGTACATTTTTTATCACTCTGCCCCAACATCTTCTGTAATTAAATGGAGATTCCTGACGCATAACAGTTATATGTTCTTTGCACAAGAGTAAGTTTGTATGCAAAGCATTCAGAGAGAGTCTGCTAGGCTCTGAATTTCACATTGAACTGTCTTGCCCAAACAAAAGCCTCTGGGTATGAATGACTGCCATTGACTTTCACAATTTTCAAGTATTCAGCCTGGAGTAACAGTCCTGAGTAGTTCTACATTCCATAGATAATGTCTGTATTAAACTAAACTGCTAAATGTGAAAGTTTCTGGTATACAGGACAGCATGGTATTTATAGACAGACACATGTCTGTCTGTCTGTCTGTCTGTCTGTCTGTCTATCTATCTATCTATCTACCTATCTATCTATCTATCCTACATATTTATATTTTAGCTTTTTATATATACATATGCCTACAAATGTGAACATTTTCTTTTCTCTTTATTGTGAAGTAAACCACAAATAGGACAGAATAACTGAAAACGTCAGTGTGCATAACTATCCGCCCCTCTAAAGTAAGTATAGAGCCTCTTTTCGCTGTAATTAAGGCTGCACGTTGTTTTGGATAATACTCTGAGCTTTCCACATATTGCCACTGGGATTTTCACCAGTTCTTAAGGCAAAACTGTTTTAGTTCCATCAAGTTAGATGGTTTCCTCTGGTAAACAGCAATCTTCAAGTCTGACCGCAGATTATTAATTGGATTAAGGTCTGGGCTTTGACAACGCCACTCCAATACATTTACACGTTTCTCATTAAACCACTCGAGTTGCTTTCGCAGTATGCTTTGAGTCATTGTCTTGTTGGAAGGCGATCCCAGTCTCAAATCACTGACAGACTGCAAGTTTTTGCTCAAGAACATTCCTGTATTTTGCACAATCTATCGTCCCCTCGACTTTGACCATTTTCCTTGTCCCTGCTTCCAAAAAACATCCCCACAACATGATGCTGAAACCACCATGTTTCACGGTGGGAGTGTTTTTTCTTGCGGTAATAAGCTGTGTTAGTTTGCTGCCAAATGTAGCATTTACCTTGTTGGCCAAAAAGTTACATTTTGGCCTCCTCTGACCACAGCAATTTCCTCCATATATTTGGAGAGTCTTCCATGTCTTTTGCCAAACTCACAATGAACCTTCCAATTTTTGGCTGTAAGTAAACATTTTTTTTCTGGCTACTCTTCCATAAAGTTCAGCTCTCTGGAGTGTGTGTCTTACTGTGGTCATATGGACAGATGCTCCAATCACTGCTTGGGAAGTCTGCAGCTCCTTCAGTTACCTTTGGTCTCTGTGCCACCTCTCTGATTAATGCCTTACCTTCCGGGCCTGAAAGTTTTGGTTCTCTCTTGGCAGGTTTGTTATGGTACCATGTTCTCCCCATTTGATGATAATGGATTTGATGGTACTCTAGTGGATCATCAGCAATTGGGAAAAATCTTTAGAACTTTACCTTTACTTGTACTTCTCAACAACTTTGTCTCTGACTTGTTTGGAAAGCTCCTTGATCTTAACCATTTCCCAACCTTTGATGTAATGGGACATCATAGGTCGGCAAGTCACCGCAACTTATGATGACCCACAACGTCAGGGCAGGATTGCGGCACTGTTGCTGTGGTAACTTATCACAGAATACCGGAGCTTGATGTCAGGGGGTTGGATTCCCCACCCCCACGATCGCTGTGACTGGCTGTTTAAAAGACAATCCCAGCGATCGTCGCTCCAGCTATGAAGGGGGCTTTCATCGCCCCATTCATAGGATGGGGGGCTGGAGGGGGGTGGGTATTGACCCCTCCAGCGCTCATGGGAGTGACCTGATGGGAGTGATCACTACCATCAGCTGAAGCATGGTGGCAGTGCATGCCGCGTGTGCCCGCGCATCAGCCTGCCTGTGCTCGCCGTTCCTTCCACAGCCTGATCTCCCTTCATGGAGATCAGGCTGCAGTGGAGTGATGTAACAACTAGGCATAGTGATCGCTATGGGTCACCCTCCTACATGCTGCGATCTCACCGATCACAGTACTTAGGGTCTGGGGAGAGGGAGCACACAATGTCTCACCTCTCCCCGCGGTGATCGGGTCATTATGATGAGCCGTTCACCATGGTAACCCAATGTGACCATGGCAACCGGGCATTGCCATGACAACATCAGGTCACCTGACTCAAGTCTCAGAGATCATGTGATCTCTGTTCTCTGTGGGTTTGCCACAGTGATGTTGCATTGTATGGCAATGATCTGCCATACAGTCCACCATCACTATGACCCCAGAAACGACAACAAGAGGACATTTGATCCCTTCATGTAGTCTCTGAGGTCATACTGATGGTGCACTGTATGCCAGTGATCTGTAATACAGTGCACCATCACTATGACCCCAGAGACTGCAGCAAGCGATAAAGCATCCTCTTGTTGTAGTCTCTGAGGTCATAGTGATCGTGCACTGCATGGCAATGATCTGCCACACAGTGCAAGATCACTATGACCCCAGAGGCTACAAGAGAATACTTGATCCCTTGCTGCAGTCTCTGAGGTCATAGTGATGGTTCACTGTATGGCAGATTATTGCCATACAGTGCATCATCACTGAGACTGCAGCAAGGGATCAAGCGTCCTCTTGTAGTCTCTCAGGTCATAGTGATGGTACACTGTATGGCAATGATCTTCCAAACAGTGCACCATCACTATGACCCCAGAGACTGTAGCAAGGGATCAAGTGTCCTCTTGTTTTAGTCTCTGATGACATAGTGATGGTGCACTGTATGGCAATAGTCTGCCACACAGTGCACCATCACTATGACCCCAGAGACTGCAAGACGACACTTGATCCCTTGCTGCTGTCTCTGGGGTCATAGTGATGGTGCACTGTAAGGGCAGATCTTTGCCATACATTGCACCATCACTTTGACCCCAGAGACTGCAGAAAGGGATCAAACGTCCTCTTGCAGTCTCTGGGGTCATAGTGATGGTGCACTGCATGGCAGTGATTTGCCATATAGTGCACCATGACTCTGACCACAGAGACTGTAGAAAGGGATCAACCGTCCTCTTGCAGTCTCTGGGGTCATAGTGACGGTGCACTGTATGGCAATGATTTTCCATACAGTGCATCATCACTATGACCACAGAGACTGCAGCAAGGGATCAAGTGTTCTCTTGTTGTAATCTTGTTGTGATCATTGCCATACAGTGCACCATAACTGTGATCCCCACAGACTACAACAAGAGGGCACTTGATCCCTTGCTGCAATATCTGGGGTCTCACTGATGGTGCACTGTATGACAGATCATTGCCATACAGTGCATCATCAGTGTAACCCCCAGAGACTGCAGGAAGAGGACTCTTGATCTCTTGCTGCAGTTTCTGGATGTAGCAGAGGCGATCAAGCATCGTGGGACCATTGTTGAGGGCTACGTCAGAGGGTAAACTAAAGATGGAGTCCCAATTTGTGTTTGTGTTTTTTTTCTAATAAAAAGATTTTTCTCTGCGTGGTGTATTTTTTTGCTATTTACTTGAAATTCCTAATGGCCGGGTCTAACACTGGCCCGAAATTATGAATCTCGTGCTTAGTGCCAGCTGCCAATAAAAAATCTGGCATTAACCCCTTTATTACCCAGTTTACTACGGCACCAGGGCAACTGGAAAAGTCTGGGTACAGCGCCAGAAAATGGCGCTTCAATGAACATTCCATTTTTTGGGGCAGCTGCAGGTTGCAATTCGCAGCATGGGGGGCCTAGAATGCTTGGGCCTTTCCATGTTTAGGATTCCAGCCCCCAGCTACCTAGTTGTACCTGGCTGTCGACCAAAAATACAACAAAGCTCCACATCATTTTTTTTTCAAATTATTTCTATAAATAAAAAATGATGTCAGGATTCACTGTAGTTCTGGATGTCAGCCAGGTACATATAGGCAGCTGGGGTTGGGTGGCAGACCGTAGCTGCCAAGTTGAGCCTGGTTGGCAACCAAATGTATGGCGAAGCCCCATGCTGTTTTTTTTTTTTTTGCATTATTTCTACAAATAAAAAACAAAATGACAAGGAGCTTTGCCGTATTTTTGTTTGCCAGCCAGGTACAATTTGGCAGCTTGGGGCTGGAATCCTCAGCGTGGAAAGACCCAAATGTTCTGGGCACCCCACGCTACGAATTGCAACCCACAGCTACCACAGAAAATAGCACATTCATTAGAGGCGTCATTTTCTGGTGCTGTCCCCTGACTCTTTCAGTTGACCTGGTGCTGGTGGTAAACTGGGTAATAAAAGGATTAATGCCAGCTTTGTATTGGCAGGTGGTACTAAGCCTGAGATTCATAATTTCCGGCCAATGTTAAACCCGGCCATTAGGAATTTCTAGTAAATAATACACAACACTCAGAGAAAAATAATTTTATTAGAACAAAAAACAAACATATATCAACTCCATCATTATTACTCCCACATAAACCCTCCATGATCCTTCATCCAGAGCCTTCAGGGAGATAACAAGCGTCCTATCCCTGCAGAATCTGCAATCACACTGACCGCAGGGACTCCCAGGGGAGTGGTGAAGTCATTCGCTGAGTCACCTGGCTCCCCGTGGCAGAGAACTCAAAATGTTGTCACTTGTTGGGGGTTTCCACTGTTTAGGCACATCAGGGGCTCTCCAAACAGGACATGATACCCACAGATCATACCATCAAAATCTGTGTTCTAAAACATCACTCCCTGCCTTCAAAGCCCTGCTATTCATCCAAACAGTGATTTTACAAAACAAAAGCTATTGGAGTACTCAGAAGAAATTCCTCAACAAATTTTAGGATCCACTTTATCCTGTTGCCCTTGTGAAAATGAAAAAATTGAGACTAAAAGAATATTTTTGTAGAAAAAAAAGTACTTTTTCATTTTCACGGCTCAATGTATGAAGCACCTGGGGGTTCAACGTGTACACTGCACATCTAGATAAATTTCTTGGAGGGTCTAGTTTCCAAAATGGGGTCAGTTGTGGGGGAGCTCCACTGTTTAAGCACACAGGGGCTCTCCATACACTACATGGTGTCTGCTGACGATTGCAGCTAATTTTGCACTTGAAACATCAAATGCTGCTCCTTCCCCTCTCTGCCGTGAGCCCAAACAGTGGCTTTCCTGCCAAATATGAAGTATCGGTGTAATCAGGAGAAGTTGCTCAACAAATTTTAGGATCCATTTTATCCTGTTGCCCTTGTCAAAATGAAAAAATTGAGGCTAAAAGAACATTTTTGTGGAAGAAAAGTATTTTTTTATTTTCACGGCTCAACATTATAAAAATCTGTGTAGCACCTGGGGCTTCAAAGTGCTCACCGCACATATAGATAAATTCCTTGGGGGGTCTAGTTTCCAAAATGAGGTCACTTGTGGAGGGTTTCCACTGTTTAGGCACATCAGGGGCTCTGCAAACACGACATGGTGTCAGGTAACGATTCTAGCTAATTTTCCGTTCAAAAAGTCAAATGGCTTTCCATCCCTACTGAGCTGTACCGTGCACCCAAACAGTGATTTTGACCGCATGTAAGGTATCATCATACTCAAGATAAATAGATCAACAAATTTTAGGGTCCTGTTAATATTGTGAAAATCCAATATTTAAGGCTAAAATAAAATTTTTGTTGGAAAAAGTAAAATGTTCATTTTTTCCTTTCATGTTGCTCTAATTCCTGTGAAGCACCTGAAGGGTTAATAATCTTCTTGAATGTGGTTTGAGTAGCTTGAGGGGTGCAGTTTTTGGAATGGTGTCACTTTTGGTTGTTTTCTGTAATATAGGCCCCTTAAAGTCACTTCAATTGTGATGTGGTCCCTAAAAAAAGTGGTTTTGTAAACTTTGTTGGAAAAATAAGAAATTGCTGATGAACTTTAAACCCTTCTAACTTCCTAACAAAAGAAAAATTTTGTTTCCAAAAGAAAGTTGATATAAAGTAGACATGTGGTACATTTTATTTAACTATTTTATGTGATTTAATTTTCAGTTTTAACAGTATAAAAATGAAAAGTTTGAAAATTGCAAAATTTTAAAAATGTTTGCCAAATTTTGTTTTTTTTATTCAACCTAATTTAACAACTATCTTGAAGCCTAATACGTCATGAGAAAACAAACTCAGAATCACCAAGATCTGTTGAAGCGTTCCAGAGTTAAAACCTCATAAAGTGACACTGGCCAGAATTGCAAAAAATGGCCAGGTCAGGAAGGTCAAACAGGCTAGGTGGTGAAGGGGTTAATAGTGTTTGGTTAGTGGTGCCTCTTGCTTAATGATGTTGCAGCCTCTATGGTCTTTCAGAAAATGTATGTTAAGTGCCTTGTGAAATTATTTGGCCCCCTTGAACTTTTCAACCTTTTGCCACATTTCAGGCTTCAAAAATAAAGATATAAACTCTCATTTTTTGTGAAGACTCAACAACAAGCGGGACACAATCGTGAAGTGGAACGAAATTTATTGGATATTTTAAACTTTTTTTTAAACAAATAAAAAAACTGAAAAGTGGGACGTGCAATATTATTCGGCCTCCTTGAGTTAATACTTTGTAAGCACCACATTTTGCTGTGATTACAGCTGCAAGTCGCTTGGGTACATCTCTATCAATTTTGCACATCGAGAGGCTGAAATTCTTGCCCATTCTTCATAGCAAAACAGCTGGAGCTCAGTGAGGTTGGATGGAGAGCGTTTGTGAACAGCAGTTTTACGCTCTTTCCTCAGATTCTCGATTGGATTCAGGTCTGGACTTTGACTTGGCCATTCTAACACCTGGATACGTTTATTTTTGAACCATTCCATTGTAGATTTTGCTTTATGTTTGGGATCATTGTCTTGTTGGAAGATAAATCTCCATCCCAGTTTCAGGTCTTTTGCAGACTCCAACAGATTTTCTTCCAGAATGGTCCTGTATTTGGCTCCGTCCATCTTCACATCAATTTTAACCATCTTCCCTGTCCCTGCTGAAGAAAAGCAAACCCAAACATGATGCTGCCACCACCATGCTTGACACTGGGGATGGTGTTTTGAGGGTGATAAGCTGTGTTGCTTTTACGCCAAACATATCGTTTTGCATTGTGGCCAAAAAGTTCGATTTTGGTTTCATCTGACTAAAGCACCTTATTCCACATGTTTGGTGTGTCACCCAGGTGGCTTGTGGCAAACAAGCTTTTTATGGATATCTTTGAGAAATTGCTTTCATCTTGCCACTCTGTCATAAAGGCCAGATTTGTGCAGTGTACGACTGATTGTTGTCCTATGGACAGACTCTCCCACCTCAACTGTAGATCTCTGCAGTTTATCCAGAGTGATCATGGGCCTTTTGGCTGCATCTCTGATCAGTCTTCTCCTTGTTTGAGATGAAAGTTTAGAGGGACAGCCGGGTCTTGGTAGATTTGCAGTGGTCTGATACTCCTTCCATTTCAATATGATCACTTGCACAGTGCTCCTTGAGATGTTTAAAACTTGGGAAATCTTTTTGTATCCAAATCTGGCTTTAAACTTCACCACAACAGTATCTCGGACCTGCATGGTGTGTTCCTTGGTCTTCATGATGCTCTCTGCACTTGAAACAGAAACCTGAGACTATCACAGAGCAGGTGCATTTATATGGAGACTTGATCACACACAGGTGGATTCTATTTATCATAAGCAGTCATTTAGGTCAACATTGGATCATTCAGAGATCCTCACTGAACTTCTGGAGTGAGTTTGCTGCACTGAAAGTAAAGGGGCCGAATAATATTGCACGTCCCACTTTTCAGTTTTTTATTTGTTAAAAAAGTCTAAAATATCCAATAAATTTTGTTCCGATTCACGATTGTGTCCCACTTGATGATTCTTCACAAAAAAATTTGAACTTATATCTTTATGTTTGAAGCCTGAAATGTGGCAAAAGGTTGAAAAGTTCAAGGGGGCCAAATACTTTCACAAGGCACTGTATATATACTGATAGATCATGTAACACTTAGATTGCACTACAGGTGGATTTCCTTTCACTAAGCATTGACATATGAAGGTAATTGCTTGCACCAGTAATTTTTAGGGGCTTTATAGCAAATGGGGAGAATATATGCATATGGCAATTTTTAAGTATTTCATCCCATATATTAATTTTTTGTTTAGATATTTCTGCTTCACTTGCCCAACTTACACATTTTAGTGCTGATGCATCAAACACAAATTAGATTCCAAAAATCATTTAAAAACAAGTTGTTATTAGTGATGAGTGAATAGTATTTGTCAATATTCGTTACTCACACGATTAGTATAGTATTTGTGATGTTCATTACTCAGCGAGTATTGCTGGTGCTTAAGAGTGATGTGTCAATTGTGAACAATCTGACACAAAGTACTGACTCACTTGAGCGAACAATGGGAGCTAGCACCCTAGTGACAGCCATTTGAATAGAAGGCTCTCACTGGGGTGTAGAGTGATGTGTTGTATGCTGTGAAAACACCAAAGAAAAAGCTCACCATCCACTAGAAATGATTATTTTATGGCTGGCTGTGTGTGGGCGGAGTTCATGACTAATTGACTTGCATTAGAGTTAAATACGTAAATAGTAAAAATTATTCAGCTAGAATATTCCAAATCCGAATACTTCACTATTTACTACTCATTAGTTGTAATGTAACAGAGTAGGTAAAAACCCAATGGAGTCAATACTTTACTGTCTATCTATCTATCTATCTATCTATCTATCTATCTATCTATCTATCTATCTATCTATCTATCTATCTATCTATCTATCCATCTATCTATCTATCTATCTATCCATCTATCTTTGGAATAAAAAACTGCCATCAATCTCTTCCTATAAATATCAATAAGCTTCTTACACCTCTCAACTAGTAATTTAATCCACTTTTCTTTTGCAAACTGTCCCAGGTTTCCCATACTTGAAGGGTGCCTTCTCCCAACAGCAATTTTCTGATATTTCCAAAGATGTTCAATGGCATTTTGATCTGTGCTCATTAATGAAACTCTTTGTTTACATCCACTTCTCAGTGCTTCTTGAAGCATGTTTTAGGGCATTGTCCTGCTGAAAGATCCATGACCAAGAATGCAAACCCAGATTTCTGACACTGGGCATTAAATTGCAACCAAAAATCCTTTGGTAATTTTCAGATTTCATGATCCTTTGCACACAGTCAAGGCACTCAGTGTGGCAGCAAAACAACCCCAAAACATGTTTGAACAGCCACCATATTTAATTGTAGTGTTCTTTTCTTTGTATGCCTGATTACATTTTCGGTAAATAGTAGAATTATGTGCTTTATCAAAAGCTCTATCTTGGTCTCATCTGTCTTCAAGATCCTTTCACAGAAGGATTCTGGCTTACACATGTACATTTTAGCAAACTGCAGTCAAGCTTTTTTATGTCTAATGGTACCTTTACACGCGGCAACATTTCTAGGGTGTCAACAGGTAACTTACTGGCTGCAGTGAAATCATGGAGACATGGTTCTATCTTGTTGCTGTGTACAAATGGAATCATGTCTCCATGATTTCACTGCAGCCAGTAAGTTACCTGTTGACACCCTAGAAATGTTGCCGCGTGTAAAGGTACCATAAGTGTCAAAAGTGGGGTCCTCCTGGATCTCCTGCAAAAGTGTTTCATTTCACTTAAATGCCATAGAATAGTTTATGCTAACATTGATGCACACTAAGCCTGCAGGACAGCTTGAATTTCTTTGGAATTTGATTGAGGCTGCTTTTCCACCATCCAGAGTATTCTGCATTTTAACCTTTCATTAATTTTCCTCTGCCATTCACATCCAGGATGATTAGCTACAGTTACCAAAAAACAGCCAAGGTCTGATATCCATTGCACTGAGAAGGACGCAGCAGGCCTCAATGAAAGACAACACAAGTGCAAAATACCAATGCAGCAATCACTCTCAACCTACCATGACATGGAGGATGTGATTGGTGGTATTTATATGCACAAGGTTTCCATAGGCGTCAGTCACACAGATACATGTGATGCAAAGTGTCTGTAAACAACCTATTGATCATGCCCATACTATTAGATCAGGCGGCTACCCAGCACTATGTATATGCTACCACTCAGGACAGACGCCCTACAAGGGCTCAGCTGCATACTGCAAAAAGATAAATAATAATGTGAGGAGTTGGTGGATATTTTGGGCAAAATACGTAAGCTTGCAACCCACGTCAAGGGCTCTCATGCTTACGAGTCTTAACCATATATTCAGAAATGTTCTGATTAGCTACAGTAGCATGTGTTGTAAACATCTTGATTATGTTGCGCACTTTGTACAAAGAAACATCAAGATCTCTGGAAATGGACTTGCAACCTTGAGATTGTTGATATTTTTCTATAATTTTGGTTCTAAACTACTCAGACTGTTCTCATCTTTCTTTTCTCCAAGCTTAGCTTGAGGCAACATGTCCCCTTTTTCTGGTTTCAGGTGTGATTTTCATATTACCCACAACTGTTCCTGCCACAGGTGAGATTGAATAAGTAGCATATGCTTGAAACAGAGCTGTTTACCCCCAATTTTGAAAAGGTGCCAACTATTTTACCTGGCCCATTATGTGAAATGATGTACAATTTGCCTTATTTTCTGTTTTTTTTTTTTAATGTTGTCCGTGTTGTTGTTGTTGTGTTGTGTGGAAATAAACATGTGTATGACATAACATATGTAGTTGAAATATCTTCATTTTCTGGAACAATCTCAAGGATGCCAACGCTTTCTCCCATGATTCAACACAAGCATATTTTCCTAAGACTGCTTCTATAATTCTGACAGCATACCTGGTCAGGATTATGCATCAAAGGACAGTTATCACATTGGTCACCCACTCCGTCTTTATCTGTATCCATTTGGTCTGTGTTGTATACATATGGACAATTATCCAGCTCATTTAAGATCTCTGTAGAAATATGAACAGATTATGATTATTCATTTGCTTTCAGTAATATAAATGATATCAGTTATCTTAATTGTTATAACATGCAAAATATATTTTGTATAGTAAGTAACATTATCTGTATTATCGTTGTAGGGTTGTTCACAAATTCTGTACACTGGCACATGAAGTCTGTATTAAAAGACAATACAAGTGCTGACATATTGTGCCTTCTAGGGAAAAATAAAGTGAGCCATATGAGTCATAAAATCTTGAAAAGATCATTATTATTATTATTACTATTATTATTTATTTATATAGCGCCATTAGGTTCCATGGCGCTTTACATGAGGATGAGGGAGACAAGAACAAGTACACTAAATCTAGGCGATCAGGACGTACAGGTACAGGAGGGGCAGGGACCCTGTCCACGAGGGCTCAC
Organism: Allobates femoralis; assembly: GCA_033576535.1. NCBI lineage: Eukaryota > Metazoa > Chordata > Amphibia > Anura > Aromobatidae > Allobates > Allobates femoralis. The sequence goes on from JARQOC010000001.1 coordinate 446,157,352, forward strand.
AGTCTAAGGTCATCTTGAAACACAATATACCGGTATACTAAAGTATCTAACACGTGCACAATTAAATGTACGGTAATATAATAGGGACCTACCATCACCATCAATATCCACAGCACATGCATCACCCTCCCCATTATTGTCAGTATCAATCTGGGCAGGGTTGTGCACATAAGGACAGTTATCACATCGATCTCCTACTTCATCCTTGTCATAGTCAAACTGACGGGGGTTAAAAAGAAGAGGACAATTATCCTGCAAAACAAAAAAATGTTTTTAATATGAGAAAAAATAGAGACCTTCAATGGTATCTAAACACATATGTGCCTATGCTATATCCCAGCAATATCATCATCATAAATATCAATATAATATACACTTACTTTGATTAAAAAAAAAATAAATATATATATATATATATATATATACACTTTTTTTTTTCCTGCAGTCGTAGTTGTCAACTACAGTTAAATACCACTTTAAACATGCTCACAGGCTTAATGGAAGTGCAGCTGCAAAGCAAATGATTGAGTAATAATTCCCTGGCAGCCGCTCGTTTCCAGTAATTCCTCCTATTGCTCCTTGACTAACACCCTGTCTTGCTCAGATGCTGAAGAATGACACTTGATTACACCATGTGCGCTCAGTGTATTGTGAATGCTGACTGTGCAGAGTCCCAGTGCTGACCTGGCAATTGGAGGCAAACAGCTGCAGGGAGAATATAACAGTATTTTCCCTGCACACACACTTCCAATGAGTCTGTCTTACAAGTTCAAACAATATTTACTTATGGATTACTACAATGGCTGCATGAAAGTGTTGTTTGGTTTGCTGACAGGTTCACTCAGTTTCTAATTAGAAACGTCACAGATAAATATAATTGAGTTATTGCGTGCAAAAATCTGTTGCACTGAAAATCTGTAATGTATTTGCAAATATGGCCCCATAAGTATGCAGACTTTCCATGAGGTAAAGGTTGATGACTTGTTTTTTTTTAAGAAATCCTTTTTTATTGAATTTTAGAAGTGAACGTACAGTTGTATCATACAAAACTTTCCGTATAACAAACAATGTGAAATACATGCAACACATATCTGTAGAAACTGGCTTCGCAAATTCTGGTCCAGCGTAAGGTATACAAGCCTACAGACCAAAATCAGTATACAAACAAATATCCTAAACTACCCCACAAACCCCAAATCCCAACAGTTCCTTCCCCTCTTTCACTTCTCAAGTACCCACCCCCCCAAAAAAAAACAAGCATAAGGGAAAATGTGAATGAGTTTCTCTTGTCTCCATTTCACAAGGCAACCACGACAGCGGAACCAATCATGTACCTCAGTCGTTTCCTGCACCTTCAGTGGACAAAGAGTGCCTTGTAAATCCTCCAGATTATACCATGGCATGTTGCGAAATGGGAATACTAACTGGTGGATGTTGTCTCTGGAAAGTTGGGATACTATAAATGGCCTCCACTTTGCAAAAAATGTCGGCGTTTTGGTGTCCCTATCTCCCATTGCTTCTACCTTCTCAGTCAACATTGCACTTCTTAGGTTAGTCATCAATTCTGTTAGCTTCGGGACCTGTGCCGTCAGCCAGTGTCATAATATAAGTCTTTTATGCAAGACCATAATAGCATGGAGCAATTGTGCCCATGCATTGTCCAGCTTTAAATGCCCCAAACTATGAAAGATCCACACCGTGTAGTGTAATGGGATATGACAATGCAATGCAGTTTGCGTCCAACTTCTTACTGCTTTCCAGGATCGTAAGATGTCTCCACACTCCCAAATCCCATGGAAAATATCCACCCCCTTTTCTCCACATTTTGGACACGACTGTTTTCTGTCAGGGTGCATTGCGTTAGGTGGTATATTAAATCCTAAAATAGCCGCGTACATTACTCTGAAGCAAGTGTCCCTCCACCTCTTGCACTTAATGTACTTGCGAACCTCCTGCCAGCCTGCCAAAATCACATCCTCTATCCCCTCATCTCTTAATCTTGCCTCCCATTTTGTGAAAAGCCTGCGCGGCCCCGTGGTATAAGATTGTGTCTCAGAGTGGAATAGACAGTGGATACACTGATATCTGATATGTCTCTATCTAGTAAGTTGTCTAGTCTGTGCGTCTAGTATTCATTCCTCAGGCCTCTCAACCTCTGGAATAGGTGTCGTTTCAATTGCTTGAATTGTAGGGTGTAGGAACAGTCCAGGTGCTACTTACTAAATGCCTCCTCTGACGTCAGCCACATAGACTCCTGGGTCTGCATCAGGTCCTACAATGTCTTCACTCCCCTTACCCTCAAGATTTTAAAGAGTGCGTTGTCTTTACCCTGTCTGAAGTCGGGATGCCTCCACGGACCAAGATATTTGGATATTCTCCAGGATAAGCCTAGTTTGTTCTGCAACACTTTCCATGCCCCCACGTGTCTCTGAATATGATCGAGTAAATTACCCAAGTTTCTAGCGCCGCTTCTGCCGTGGGAAGTACAGCCACTGAGTCCTATGGGCTGCACCACTCCGCCTCCAAAGTACAATCCGAGTGCCTACTGGAGCGTTTTATCCAGTCAGGGATGTGTTTCGTCAGGCAGGCTAAATTGTGAAACCCCTATGTTAGGCAACCCCAGTCCACTTTCGTCTCCTGTAAGCATCAAAGTACGCCCCCTAATTCTCGGTTCCCCCCCCCAAATGAAGGTTGAGATTGCTTTATTAAGTTTATTAACTTCGACGTGACGGAGCAGGAGGGGGACAATGTGAAGTGGATATAGGATTTTCAAGAAACTTAACATCTTAACTAAGTGGCATATCCCCAGCAGGGACAGAGGCAAGCCCCTCCTCCTATCCAAGTCCTTCTTGATTTTGTTAATTAATGGGGTTTAGTTTAATATGTAAATATTTCTTGTATCTCTCCCTAAGTATATGCCTAGATACTTGATGGTCCCATCCGCAAGATGAATGCCACATAGAGTCCTCCGTGTGCCTCTCACCTCACCCCGCCCTTCCTCTTTGTTCTTAAGTAGTATTATCTCGCACTTGGATTTATTCATTCGGAACCAGAGAGATCCCCAAAGGCCTCCAGCTATGGCAAAAGGTTGGGAAAGTCTCTGCGCACATCCGCCATATATAGTATTACATCATCTGCAAACATTGGATTTTATTTCTTTGCTACCAATACAGATTCCCAGGAAGCAATGGCCCCTATATATGAACTGTGATAATGGCTCGATCGCTGGATCGAACAGGAGTGGTGACAGTGGGCACACCTGATGTGTGCCCTTTCTGAGCTCTAGCACGTCCGACAAAAAGCTGGCGTGTGTACTCTGGCCCTTGGGTTTTGGTATGAGGTATTCAAGAATGTCTGAAACGCACCCTGTAATCCTATCTTATTTAGCACGGTCTCCAACCATGGCTTGCTGACATTGTCAAAGGCTTTTTCCAGGTCCAGCATGACCATGACCGGAACCCCATGCTGCTCCCCCCCTTTTAGCCTAATCTCCTCTAGGATCATCATCACTCAACGGATATTCCCCACTGCTGACCTCTCTTTAATGAAACCCGCATGCTCTCGACCCACTAGTTCTGGGAACAAAATAGCCAGGTGGTCCGTCATAATTTTGGTCATTATTTTGAGGTCTTGACCTGTAATTGGCTGGATCTTGAGGTCTCTAGGTAGGACTGTAATTGGCCGGATCATCCGAGGCCTTATCTCCCTTGGGAAGAAGTTTTATATGTGCAGTAGTCATGTGTTCCGAGATTCTCTGTCTCGCCAGGAAACCATTGAATAAACCCTGCTGGTGATTTGTTAACATTAGACCAGTGATCACCCCTGCAATCTCCTCTCTGATTATTTCTCCATTCAGACCATCCAAGCCCCCCTCCGTGATTGCCGGAAGTGGCACTGATTGTAACCATCTCTCACCCCCTGCTTGTCTGCCAGTTTGGCTCTATACAGGGCAGCATAGAATTTCCTTAAAGTGTCGTTTATTTCTCTGGGATTATTTGTTATGGTATTGTTGGGCGTTTTGAGCACGGTTATGAGTGTTGTGGCTCATTTACCCCTTGTCAAATTGGCTGGCAATCAGCCCCATATTTGCATAGCTCAGTGTCTCTCATAGATTTCCCCGTAAGCTCCCTTTGTCTGGCCCACGTGTCAAACTCCGTTTTAGCCTCCTGTCATAATTGTTTCGTCCAAGGTAAAGGTTGAGTCAAATAATACGTATAAATCTGTCTACTGTTTTGGCTCATTTGTAGGTATTGTGCGTTCGTCTTCCTTTTTAATTTGACGGTATGGGCTATGATCTTTCCTCAAAGAACTGCCTTGGCCATCTCCCAGAACAGAGTAGGATTGTCCTCCACCCCCTTGTTGGTCTTACAGAAATCTGTCTACCATTCCTTCAACAATTTGGCAAAATCCTGGTCTTGTTGTAAGAAATGTGGAAATCTCCAAAGAATGTCTGTGCCTCGTGGGAAAGTGTCTCTCAAACTCAAGGTGACTGGATTGTGGTCAGAGAACACCATGTCCTCTATTGAGGTCTCCTCGACCTTCTGGAGCATGGCCTCTCTCACCATAAGCAGGTTGATACAAGACCAGGTCTTGTGTGGGTGTGAGAAGTATGTGTACTGTCTCTCCACTGGGTGTTGCAGTCTCCACACGTTCCTAACTCCAAGGTCCAATGAGAACCCCTAGAGTACCGTTTCTCCCCCACCAATGCTCAACGTCGACACTCCTCCCCTACCTCTAGTTCTATCTTCTGTCAGCGACATTACCTCAGTTATGTCACCTCCTATTATTATGTCTTGTTCCTTATCTGACAAGATGGTTTGTTGCAGATTTTAGAAGACATCTTGTCCTGAGTTAGGGGCATACACATTATGAACACCGATCGTCTCTCCTGAAGTCTCTACGACCAGATGCACGTGCCATCCTTGGTCATCATGATGGCAAGACAAGACCTTATGTGCAAATGATCTATGTATGAGGGTTACTAAAAAAGAAGGGAGTGCACATAGGGCTTTATCTATGGTAATAGAATTGCTACTATGGAAGTAAACTCACCTTATTTAGTTGTGTGAATCACAACCAACTGAAAGAGCATATAAGAAAATGGCCGCTGCGGATCCTCCGTGTCCAAGAAATCCAATAAAACCAATAAGAAACTGAGTATGGCACCGCGCCAACCAAGGAGACAATCCGGATACTTATATGGCACGAATAAAGGAATTATAAGTATCCGGATTGACTCCTTGGTTGGCGCGGTACCATACCCGGTTTCTTATTGGTTTTATTGGATGTATGAGAGTTAACACTCCCGCCCACATCCCCACTGCCCCCGAGCCATAAATTCCTCACACCCACAATCTATGCATACATAACATGTCCTGCTGAGATAGATGAGTCTCCTGCAGCAAGATTATGTCTCCCTTTAATAACTTGAAATGTCTTAATTCCATGGCCCTCTTTGCAGGAGACCACAGGTCCTTTACCTTCCATGACATTATTTCAGTCATTGATCACTCCAGGCGGCCAAATTGGAATCCGGTCATTGTGTTCAACTAATAACAATCGTAGTGTCTCTGTGTCATAGTCCATCTTGTGTGTCGGAGACTGAGGTGTGCTAAATAATGACATCATACGTAGAACAGTGCTCTTATGCTTAACAGTATATACAAAGGGAATTAGCCCCTCAACATGAGTCGCACCCCCATCAATCACTCCCACGTTTCCCCCTCCCCCCTCTTCCCATCAACATTATTCCATTAACTTCCATTTTATCCAGCATGAAAAACACGCCTTCACTCCCACCAACTTTCCTTATGAGATAGTAAGTCTGGTGCCGGCTATTATAAGATATCAAATGATGTATAGCGAATGTTTCCCATTTCAGGTGTACTCTCTCCTATCGCCAAGCCTGACTCCCAGAAGACCGCATGATCCCAGCTACGACCTACCTCCCTCCATCCCCTCCCTCAGTATGATCTTGACAGTCTATCAATATTTATGAACTCAACTTGATGTGACAAGGCATCTCATATGAGAGGGGGAAGAAAGCAAGCAGAGGGCAGGAGGGCAGAAGAGGCGCCCAAGGGCAAAATCCCCCACCTAGGTGAACAGGTTCAAAATCAGGATGTCCCATTTAGCAAGTCAACGTTAACAAATCAATCTGTCATGGATGCCTGTTGTGAACTCATTGGAGCTCCTTCCGGTGGTTGTTTCTGGTGATGCAGTTGACTGTGTGGGCTTCACAGGTGATGGTGATGATTGGCAATCTTGTTCTTGGAGCATATAATGGTTTGAAGTGGATCAATCCTTGCCAGTTGTCTTTGGTTCCTGGAGGAGTTCACATCTCTCTGGTTTCTTCTGCTCTGTGGAATTCTTTGCAAGCTAAGTGGATGGTTTTTAGATATTTTGTGGCACACTTTTGTGTGCTTACGGTTCTGCTTATGTTTTGTCTTATTCTGAGTTGTGGGTTTGCAATTTAGTCTGCATATTTGTTTATCTGCTCTCAGTTAGGAAGTTTTCTTCCTAGGAATTTTACCATTCACTATTATCTGTTATTTCCAGTTCTGCTGGCATTTGATTTATAGAAGTCTGCAGATATAGAGGGTGCCGAGTCTTAGTGACTCAGGGTAATTTTTGTACTATCTGCTGTTGGTGGATTTTTGATAGTGTTTTATACTGACCGCAATAGTATTCTATCCTGTCTTTCCTATATAGCTAGTTTGGCCTCTTTTGCTAAACCTTTTACTCTGCCTGTGTTTGTTTTTCTTTCTCTGGTTTCCCAGTTAATATCTGTGGGGGCTTGCTATTCTTTTGGGTTCTGCTCTGAGACAAGATAGCTTTTCGTACATCCATCTTTAGGAGCAGTTAGTTCTCCGGCTGTGCAGAGGTGTCTAGATCATAACAGATACCATTCAATCCAGAACCGGCGGAGTGTCGATATCTTCAGCTCATTGAGACCTAGCCTCATCCCCGGGTGTGGTACGTCGCGGCGATGCACTTGGTGGGTGTTCAAGTCGGCGCTCATCCTCCTTCTCTGCTCCGTGGTCCCTTGGGGATCCCCTGTGTGGGCTAACTGTAAAAGAACTCAGGACTTTTTTGGAGTCCTTCTAATATTTAAATGATGGATCTGCGCATCTGACTTTCAGGGTGGCTGGATAAAGGAGCTGAAACTGGATGTTACGCTTGAAGAGAAGGTTGCACACTTCCCCAAACGCCTTATGCTTCCTTGTTACTTCAGCAGAGAAGTCCCCATAAATGACCACCCTGTGGCCTCCAAGAAGCAGCAGCTGTCGCCTGTTCATGAAAAGCCGCAGTAGCTTTTCTTTATCTTTAAAGACAAGATATTTAACGATAACTTGCCTGGGTTTCTGGGTGGATGAGCCTTCTTGCCCATTGGTGTAGGAGTTAGAGCCATGGTGTGACCCCTAGTCTGGTGGATCCACCCTATGTGCCCTCTCTATCCTGAGTCTCCCTTGCAGACACAGCGCCTTAGGAAGGTCAAGTTTGCAGATGTCATCCAATTGTTGGGGCAGTATTGATTGTGGGAGACCCACAATTCGGAGATAATTTCTCCTTGACCTGTTCTCTAGGTCGTCTATTTTGTCCCTCAATCAGCTGGACTGCTTCTGAGAGTGAAAGGTTGCACTCCCCTTTAGCTAGTTTGTCCTCCAGGTCTGACACACGCTGTTCCAAGTAATCTAATCTGCTGGCGTGCTGTGCGGAGACCTCCTGAAGCTCACCTAGGGCCTCTTTCATGGCCTCCCTCACTGCTTTATTAATGTCACTGGCCAGGAATTTTGCCACCTCCCTAGCCATAGACCTGTACTCTGTGCAGGGGTGGTGTCTTTTCTTGGGTCCCCTAGTGAGTCTTGATCTTGCTGGGCATCTCTCCTTTGTCTGGCATCATCTTCCCTAGGGCCCCAGTACTCTCATCCCTGCTGCTTCTGAGCATCCTGTGATGCCTTATCTCTCTTCCACCCGACCGGTGCTGCCACCATCTTGTCTATTTTTGTGGTGGTGCTTTGATCTCCCGCTGCTTCGTCCTTCTCTCTGCCTGCAATCCGGAGCCACCTCCACGCTGGCGCCGGAACCAGAAGTCTGTGACTTGGTATTTTTTTTATTTTTTATAATTCTTTATTTTAGAAAAGTTTTGAATTTTCATAACAGGGAAGAAAACACACATTACTTCTCAGTCAGTATATCCAAACAAATATCACGTAGATATGGTGGCCAAACCAGTTAGGCCCAAACTCAGCAAATACTATATATTTTTATGCGTCTACGGAGTAGACACTGCCTTAAAGTGTTAGGATCTACAACATAATGCTCCATTTAAAACCTTACATCAATATTCAATCTTCACAGTAGAGGTCATTGCTGCAACATCATATATTGACAGTTGACCAAGTAAAAGGGAGAGAGGAAAACCAAAGAGAGAGGAAAAAGAACAGTAAGAGAGTAGTCATGAGGGGGGGTGGGGGGAGGAGGGGGAGGATGGGAAGGGAAGGGGAAAGGGATGGTGTCCGATTATGTGGAAACGCGAAGCCTCTACGCAAGTGAAAAGGTGCGACCCCACTAGACCAGCCAAATTAATTGGCGAGTCCGCCAAGGAAGGGTTTTCTAACAGTCTCTATAAGTCTTATATAAATCAGATTGTTGAAACATCATCCAGGAAAACCACGTATTACGGAAAGCTACATACGTGTCATGGATTGAGGAGGTCAAGTCCTCTAGGTGCATGAGGTCGTTCACCCTCTCCAACCACATTGACACGGAGGGGCATCTCTCCGTCTTCCAGAGCATTGGAACACACGATCTAGCCGCCATAACTAAAAATCTCAACAATGAACGCTTATATTTACGAAGGGGCATCTGACAGTGATGTAACAAGAAAAGGGCCGGGCCCAGGTCAGCTGTACACTCTGTGACAATCCTGACGATCTTTGTCACTTCAGACCAAAACGGCCTAAGCTTCCTACACTCCCAAAATATGTGGAGTAGGGTACCGTCTGCCTCGCCACACCTCCAACAACCCGGTGTGACTTGGTATTTAATAGCAGGCTTATTTGTCATTACTCAGATGTTAATAAAGTATTGTGATTTTAGCAAACAATTTATAATTCACTTCTAAATTAATTTAAACAAGTGCCTATTCATAATGTGGTTTGCAGTGTTCATTGGAGGTAAATGTGGGTAGGAGGCTGCTGTAAAGGCAAGAATGCCCACAAGCTCCCACTGATATTTAAAAAAGATCACTGGATAGTTCTGTATTGGAAAATACAACAGACTATTCTGTATAGCATAGAAAATATGTATTGATGTATACCATCTTGAAACAGGCCATATGAGTGTTGTTATCAGGTTAATAGGTGCTTTTTGACACATTTGACTTAAGAAACAGGAAAATTCCCAGCATAAAGGATAACAATACAACACAACTCGATATGAAACCACTTAACAGAACAGATAGGCTAACAGCTTCATTAGAAGACACAAGTCTATGTGTTAATCACATGACTAGTACAAAAACTACAAAAGATTCAATTGCAGATCTTTAAGCAGAGATTTTGAGAATAATGAGGAATTTAGCATCACTTCCTATGGATATTGTATCCTTTCATAAAAACAAAACACACATCACAGTCAAAGACTACACTTATTCTTCCCCATGTCACTTTGTATTCACTAGAATAGAACACACATTTGCCCATCCAGCTTTAATCCCAAACACATAAAATATTGTTATTGTCCCCACCCCTGGTCCTATCATTCTCCATTCCAACTAAAATGTTCATCTCTACACCCACACCAGCAAGTGTTCAAATGGATTCTTAATGACTCCTTTCTTTCCTACCCAGAAATTTTTCAAAAACCTGAGTAACCACCTAGATCAGTGATGGTGAACCTATGGCATGCGTGCCAGAGAGTGCACGCAGAGCTGTCTCCGCTGGCACGTGGCCTCACCTCTGCACTGCTGCGTTGAACTGCCGGCACTATGGCACTGGCAGTTCAAAGTTGTCGTGTCGGAGCGGAGGAGACATTTCTCATCCCTCCGACACTTTTCTAGCCCCGCCTGCCCGCCCGGCATCACGTGACCGCGGTGACACGATCGCGGTCATGTGACGCAATCAGCATCATTCAACTGCGGGAAAGGAGAGAGCAGCGGTGGAAGCAGGAGTTCTACAGTAGGTGAGTATGATTTTATTTAGGTATGAATCACATCCAGTATGGGGCATGATGGGGCAATACTACAGGAGGGGGCATGATGGGGGCAATACTACAGGAGGGGCAATACTACAGGAGGAGGCATGACGGGGCAATACTACAGGAAGGGGCAATACTACAGGAGGGGTATGATGGGGCAATACTACAGGAGGGGCAATACTACAGGAGGGGGCAGAATGGGGAATTACTACAAGGAGTGGACAGGAAGCAGACATAACTGATAGGAAGGGGCAGGATGAGGCATTAGTACAAGGGGAAAATGATGGGGCTTTACTAATAGATGGCAGGATGGGAACATTACTGCAAGACTGGGCACTACTGCAAGGTGAGAAGGATGAGGCACATTACTACAAGAAGGGGGCCTAGATGGGGACATAACTGCAAGGAGAGGGTCATGATGGAGCACATAACCTCAAGGAGAGGGTCAGGATGAAGTGCATAACTACAAGGAGAGGGTCAGGATGGAGCACATAATTTCAAGGAAAGGGACAGGATGGAGCGCATAAGTACAAGGAGAGGGTCAGCACAGAGCACATAACCTCAAGGAAAGGCACCGGATGGAGCATATAACTACAAGGAGAGGGTCAGAATGGAGCACCTAACCTCAAGGAAAAGCACAAGATGGAGCGCATAACTACAAGGAGAGGGTCAGGATGGAGCACATAACTTCAAGGAAAGGGTCAGGATGGAGTGCATAACTACAAGGAGAGTGTCAGGATGGAGCACATAACCTCAAGGAGAGGGTCAGGATGGAGCACATAACCTCAAGAAAAGGGACAGGATGGAGCACATAACCTCAAGGAAAGGGACAGGATGGAGCACATAGCTACATGACAGGGATCAGGATTTCGGTTTGGAATCTGCTTTCATTCCATGATAAAATCTATCTCCTATCTATCTAATGTTCTGCATTTATTTTCCATTCAGATCAATCCACCTGCTGTGTCTGGAAGGAGCAGTGGGAGCTGCTGACCAAATACATGAGCTGAATGACCACTGCTGAAGAGAAGAGAAGATTGCAAAGGTAAGTTTAAAAGCAATTAATTGTTAAAATAATATAATTAATCATCAGGGTGTCCGGACAGCAAGCACTGTACTGGGGAGAGAGTTGCGTTTGCGGCTTCTCCCCTGTGCATGTGACATTTACTCCTGTAATTTAGGTTAAATTGCACTATTGGCACTTCACAATAAAGAATTAGGTTTTGGGTTGCAGTTTGGGCACTCGGCCCCTGAAAGGTTCGCTATCATTGACCTAGATGAATACTTTTCTTTGACCCAACAATCGGTAGCTTCATGAATCCTACTATGGGAGGTCATAAAGCAGAATGTGAAAATCTGAAGTTAAGGGTTCTAATAATCACCTAGGCAGGTTAATGGTGAAACAATTTTTATTTCCATTTGTTCATGGTATTACAGCAACTCCACAATGCCATGTTCCCAGTCCGCAAGATATGAAACCAGTCAGGAACAATAGTTCTTAAGTTTCTCTAGACAATGGATATCACAACCATAGGGTGTGTATCCAGATCCAGTCAGCAAGAACAGTCCTTAGGATAGTTCCTAAAATCCAGAAGGTAGTAATTATGACTGTAGCGCATGTATCCATCTTCAGTTTCTATAGTCCATTTGTGGGTTTCATGACATGGCCTAAGAACAGATCCTTTTACTTCCAATTCTCAGCACCAACTGACTAACTTTAACATGTGGCTTATTGTTCCAGATGCCAAGTCTACTGCCCTGTCTGTAGGATGTGTAATGGGGAAACCCCATGCAGAGAGGTGCAAAGATGCACCCCCCACCAGATGCAGGACATTGAATGGTAATGTAGACCTGATTGCATTATGGTCTATGAAAACAGGCTGAAAGTGACACTCTGGTGCATGCCCTAATAAAATTGACGTAACTAGCGATCCATGATGAAAAAGTCCAAAAGTTATTAGTCCATGGCCAGCTCCTCACACACACCTGAGAGTCTTTTCCAGTTAAGAAGCCACCCGAAGGAAAAAAAATTATTTTCTGCTAAATCAACAGAATTGGAATGCAAGGTGTTAACTTTAGAAGCTCAGATAATAAACTCTCCCTCTCCTCCAACTTAACGAGACCTCACCCAATTATGAGTTGAGCAAAATCTATGGTTAACTGAAAATGAAGACTGAGTCCTATGCAGATCACAATAATGTTTTTCTAAACACAATAAAATTCTCACCTCGCTTGATGCCTAAAATGCCTCCCTGTACCTCGCACCCCAATATGTTTGTGCACTGAGACAGGCATCATAACTAAATAAAAAAAAATACACAAATATTCTTCCCTTAATAACGAACAAACAATTTACACTTTCCTTAGTTCTATTGCACTTCCCATCTTTGACCATCTAAATCAAGCTACTGTATTTACCCTATCAAAATAGAAACAGTTGCCTGTAACTAAAACTAGATAAAAAAAACGGCCAAGTTGGATTTTCAGTCTTAAACTATAAAATAATATACATCCATTTTCACCCTCACCTCATAAACTGTTTTACTTCTCTTAGCTACAGACAGATGCCTGGTACAGCTTCTTTAAAAACCTTAATACCAGTGATAGCCAAACCAAAGTCAGACCATACTTTATGGTCAAACTACTGTTCCTAATTACTTTCCCTCAAACCTTGCTACAAACTGTGCCTAATTTCAAACTAATTCTTGTCTAGAGGTTAATCAATCAAAATCTAAAGTTCTAAACATCTCTCTTCTCACCTCTATAGAAGCACAATTAACACAAGATTTGCCTTTTCAGTGGACCACCAATCAACTTGATTACCTTGGTATGCAAAATGGTTGCTAACCTTGAACCCCTCTTTGCAGCAAACTAACTTCAAATGCTGCAAAAACGTTTTTGGGGTAAGCTGCAACTTTCCTGGGTACGCCACATACACATTCTCAAAATGACACGCTACCCAAGCTATTTTCCTTATTCTGAGTTTTCCCAGTTACCAACTCATCCTATTCCATTTCATCAAACCAATCTGCAATTGCTTATCTCATTTGTTTGTTGCTTCTTTCATGTAAACAGGGGCACATTATATACCACTAGTGCTTGAAATATTATCGAGCAGCTCAATTGGCCAATTAACATTAAGTCTCATTTCCTTTGCACCACCTCTTTAGCTCTCCCTGGAGTGCCACCCACTTACCCTTGACACCTTACTGTGGCTTCTGCTAACCCAACGCAAACACACACATTTCAAAATGTCCCAATCTCTCAAAATCTGGGATTCATCAACATATTCCTCAGCCATTATCTTTGACATTTTTAGCCTTTACCACCCTAGGGGTAACAATTCTCTCCATGTGCAGAGTCCCTATTAGCATTCTGCACATAATGCACAAAAATTGCAGCTGGGGTCACTAGATTTCATCATCTATTTAACCTACATGGCATAATAATCCCAGTTGCAGTTCTCCAAGAAATGTAATTTCTCCCCCAAAGAGGTGTTCCATTACCTACAGCTAAAACATTTTATTATTTCGCTTGTTGAGGAATACCACCCAACTTTACTATTTTGCTCCACTTGAACAGAGATGTCTCTAAAACCCCCATGCTCCAGTTACTATCGCACACTTCAATTGGCCGACACAACTGCGTTTCCACCAAGCCACCAATCGCCGCAGACGGGGTGTGAAAAACAGCATGCACAGGCACGCCTACGAGATTGATTCCAGAATGTCTGAGCTCGCTTTCTACATCACTATCGCCCTGTCACATGCCACAAAGCTCTGAGATCGCCTGGTGGATATCTCATGATTTCACTACAGTGCAGGGCGATCAGGCGATGTTCCACCGGCGATTTCTCGATGTAAAATTGCCCTGTCTCATGCCATTTGCACAGGCGATGTCGCTTCCACATTGCCAAAATACACAAATTTATGGTGATATGGAAGCCATATCGCTGCATGTGAAGGTACCTTAACTGACTCAGATTGGATTCAAATTTGGTCCTTCACCCCAAGTAGTTCACTCAATACTTTGATGTTGAAAGCAAAGTTACGATGAGATTAGATGAGATGAGATCACAGATCATAATCCAAAGAAAAAACTTTGGAAAGCCTACTTAACAAATGAATCCACATCATCCCTAAACATTCCTATACCCTTATTTCTTTTATATTCTTAGTGGCTAAATAAACTATAGCCTCAGCTTAGAAAACAAAGGACTAGACTTCTCAGAATTCAAAAGGCGAATTTCTCTGTATATGACCATTGAGAAATTATATAACTACTGATGTTGGCCCGATTCTAACGTATTGGGTATTCTAGAATATGTATGTAGTTTATTTATGAAGATTTAAGAATAATGCAATGAATACACAGGATTTTCCGGGTAAAATATATGCATTATCATTATATGTTATTGCTCGCACTGTGAGTGGGGGTTAAATTTCGCGCCAATATCGCGACTGCAATACCGGTGGCTGCGACCAATCAGGAACACGGCTTCGTTCAATATATCTGCACATGTGACACCTCACCAGTGATCAGTAAAGTACCATCACACTTGGTGACGCTCCAGTGATACCTACAGGTCGTATCGTTGTCAAGATCGCTGGAGCATCTCAGAGCGGGGGCCTGGTCGCTGCTGCATGTCACACTGAGCGACATCTGGTACTTCCGTTGCGAGCGGGTGGGAGATGACCGGCTGGCACCGGTCATTTCCCAGCTGCGTTGCTGCTGACCTTCGTGCAGCACACTTGGCGACACTCACAGCAATATCTACAGGTCGTATCGTTGTCGGGATCTTTGGAGCGTCGCCAAGTCTGACTGAGTGGCCGGAAGATGGCTGGCTTGCGCCAGTCATCTTCCAGCTCCGTGGCCGCTGGCCTCCGATGCCGGTAAGCGACGGTGAGCCCCTCAGTCACACCTGGGCCCCGGTATTTGGGCGGGTACGCCGGGTGCTGACACCGGCCCTGCTCCAGAGCCCAGCCATTTTCCGCCGCCGAGCTGCCAGGGACTAGTGGGCGGGGCCATCTGCAGCTAATTCTGTCTGTTTCTCTGCAACGGAAATCCTGCATCGCTGATTGGTCACTGCCGACCGGGTGCGAGCAATCAGAGATGCGGGATTTCCGTTACAGAGAGACAGACACAATTAGACGATTATATAATAGGACATTTACAGACAAAGTGCATACATTTGAGAAAATGTGGTTACCCTAGACAGAAATACATTGACCACACACTTTGCTTCACCATCACTTTGTCTGCAGGCTTCTACTAACCCGGATTCCCCTAAAGAAATTTCCATGCAACAAAGAAAACTTTACTTCCCATGGGGATTTCTCCCCACCTGCATCCACCCCCTTCTTTTTTTCTTTCCCACAATTACCCTTCTTGCTCTACTTCCATATTCATATTCAAATATTTGTGTTATGCTCCTTGATATATATTTACTTTGTTTGATGTTTAAATTTTCATTGAAAATTTACAGTTTAAAAAAATAATAATGAGGAACCGGTACTTAGTATATTAGATAGAAAGTTCCATAACTTTTTCCCAAAATAGTGACACCAATTTTCTCAAGAAATAGCCTAATAGATTTCCTTTTTTAATCGTTGAATGAATCATCTACTGTTGATTGAGAAGGATTCTGCTAAATTGGTATCAAGACTTGCAAGACCAGAATCATGCAATAAAAATAATGGATCTTCTGACATGGCAACTATGGTGATAGGCTGTAATAAAACAATAGCGGGCATTGTCATGTGTTTTATCCTATGTTCTAAATGTGACATGATAAAGAATAGGATACAATGCTGAGAACAAAAAGTCAATTTATAAACCTAAATGATCTTGAAACTTGTTTCCTGGCATTTTTCATTGCTCTTTGAGATTTACCTATGTGTGAATTCATTTGAATGTATAGTTCAATTATTCTCTATATCATTGGAACTATAAATACACATTTTGGGAGCTGATTTTTTAATTCAATGAAGGTGAATAAATCGTGACGCTCAGAAAGCACACTGGCCTTAAAGAGAGGAACACAGGACGACACAAAGCAAGTCATTGTTTAGGTCATAATAGTGACAGAGTGGGCATTATCAATTCCACACAAAATTTGTTGAGAAAGTTAGGGATGCAGTTTTTATTCCGTTATGAGTACAGTAATATCCAAACTCATAGTTTATAAAATAATATGCATGATCGCTTGACTTAGCATAAAGAGAGAGCATCTATGTATAATCTATCAGTGCCTGTTGTGTAATATGGTGGACAGTTGTGATTATGAATATTATAGTCAACTTGACTGTGAAATACATTGTGGAAGAAAAACAAAAGCTTTATACATGACAGATTTACTAGTTATAATAAGTAGACATGTTGTGTGTGCCAAATTTCTCTGGTTCAAACCCAAATCTCAGCAGGCAGAGGGGAAATGATCTGTCTGGATTTCCAGGAAGACCCAAGATCTCTCACATGCATTTCACAGGTATGTAAGTAGGATTTACAATACAATAGCCAGAATCACACAGACATAAACAGCTATTTTTAAATGAGAAGTTAAGAGGGTTTTTTATTTCAAATAAATCTTAAAGGAAAGGTAGAGAAAGCCTACTCGAAAAGAGGAAATATTTATCACCAGGGAAAAGTCCTGAAACCAAAAATGTCTAATTTAGGCTGCCTTCACACTGGCGTTCCCCTCCGCAGCGTTCTGCGGAGGGGAATCGCCATGTGTGCGCAGTGGCCGCCAGCTCCTATCTTTAGAATGGGGACGCACGGTGCTGCGCTTGACTGCGCATGACCGTGCACACCCATTCACTCCCATATGTGATCTGTGCGCAGGCGGATGCCTACGCACAAATCCCACAGTCTCGTCCGCACTAGGGACGCGACACGTTGCATTCCTGGTGCGGACGAGACTGTGTGATTTGTGCGCAGGCGTCCGCCTGCGCACAGATCACATATGGGAGTGAATGGGTGCGCACGGTCATGCGCAGTCAAGAGCAGCACCGTGCGCTCCCATTCTAAATATAGGAGCTGGCGGCCGCTGCGGTCACATTGCGGATCCCTCCTGCAGAACGCTGTGGAGGGGTCCGCAAATGTGAACCCAGCCTTAACTAGGTTTCCATACTTGTATTACACAGAGGAGGTGTTGTATAGCTTGTGCAACAACTGAACAACATTAAAAATACCAGTAGGTGCAGATGCTCAACCTGCCTATATCATTGTATGATTATTTTACATAAAGCTATCTTATTTTGGAAAGAAAAGTACCACATTGACTAGATGAAACTGGACTACACACCTTTTCATAAAATAAAATGATAGCGTATGTTGTAAGCACACTACAAGGTTTATAGGTGGGCCATTTTAAAAAATGACATACTGCATTTTTCAGGCTATAAAATACACTTTTTTCCCCATTATTTTGGGGGCAAGTTGGGGTGCATCTTATAGTCAGGATGCATGATACATGACTGTTGCTGTGTGGGCTGGGGAACTACTCCAATAGATGAGCAGGCCAAAATTCCTCCACAGTGTTGTAAAATACTCATTGCCAGTTATCACAAATATTTGATTGCAGTCGTTGCTACTAAGGGACGGCCAACCAGTTATAAGGTTTACAGGTCAATCACTTTTTCACGCAGGGCCCTTTACTTTTGGATTTATTTTTCCATTAATAAAGTCCTTCATTTATAAACTGCATTTTGCGTTTACTTGTGTTATCTTTGTTTAATATGTATATTTTTTGGTGATCTGAAATATTTAAATGTGTAAAACATGCAATAGAATAGTAATCGGTAAGAGGGAAAACACTTTTTCACACCACTGTAAGTCAGGATGGGGAACATATACCAGGATAGGGATCATATACTAGGATGGAAGACAAATATACCTGGAGGGGCCCAGGATGTGGGACATGAGTACAGAGTTTGGAGACATTACCCCCATAACAATGTGAGCAGCAGGTCCCGCCCCCCAAAACAGTGTGTCATGACCACAATTTTTGTTTCAATTTTTCTTCCTATTTTCCTCCTCTAACACCTGGGTGCGTCTTATGGTACCTTATAGTTTGAAAAATACAAAATGTGGTTGTGAAAAAAAAGCTATACTTATCTGATACAAAGAATTAAGCTTTAGTGTCTTCTACAACATTCCAAGGGCTGAAAATCTTAAAGGGCGCTAAGATGTATCTTTCAGGTCCTGTACTCCCAATCAGGAGGGGCAGTGATAAAGCAGGACAATGATATTGTTAATTAGGGATAGAGTAGTTGGCTGTATAGACTATAGACTAGAGGTACTGTGGCTTGTGATATTAAGACTAACACCAATAGTAGGGATCTCTCAGAAGAGATTATCATTAGTGATGAGTGAGTAATAAGATATTCGGATTCGGATAGCTCTAACCGAACACTTTGAAGTGTTTCAGTATTGGGATCCGAGTGAGTTCCCCATTGACTTGCATTAGATTCATTACTGGTTCAAAGTACCAGCTTCAGTTTGAGCTATCTGAACCTGAATATCTTACTACTCTCATCCCTAATTATCATACATAACATCTGCTGACTTGTCCTATTGATTTATCAATTAAAGGGAATATACATTTTTACTCATTTTATATACATTTTCCTTCAGTGATGCACATGTAATGAATTTACCTTTTCATCATCTACTGAATCATTATCATCATCTTTGTCACAAGCATCCCCAATTCCATCCTTGTCAAAGTCTTCTTGCCCTGAGTTAGGCAGCATGGGACAATTATCCTAGAAAGAAGTAGATAAAATTAAACATGAAAAACAGCACAATTTTAAACATTAAGGCCCACATTTATTAATGTCTTCTCCCCTGGGCGATTTATCATTTTTCATTTTAATTTTGTCATCCCCTTCTTCCTACATTTTAATTTTTTGTCAACATATCCGTATGGGGATTGTTTTTTTGTGGGAAGAATTGTGCTTTGAATGGCATCATTGTAATATCTTGATTTCACTTTTATTGTTGTATGTGTGGCTCATATGTAAGAACTAGAAACAAATGAGTCCTGCACACAGAGAACAAGTCTGTAAGAACATGTTCACACCACCAACATTTTTGGAAACCAAAAAGCTAAATGCGACCAAAAACAACAGTACACTGCAGTAAAAGTATTAAATGCAAGTGCAGTATAAAAAATAGTATAACAAATACAGGGTACTTAGTCTATCCGTTTTTTTGCGCAAAAAAAGTTATATCAAGCCACGTCACTAACTTCAAAGTGTACCCATCTCTGACGCGGTCCTAACTGTTGTATTAAAAAACCTGACTAGTGTGTATACTTACCAGTGAGCAGGAACCAGCAAGACCTGTGTCTGAGATGGACTGAAGGCGACGGGGCTCTATATGTGCAGGGCCTAGAGAGGGGCGGGAACTCAATCTCTTGCAAAGCAAGAGGCAACTTAATTAGAAACAAATGAGTCCTGCACACAGAGAACAAGTCTGTAAGAACATGTTCACACCGCCAACATATTTGGAAACCAAAAAGCTAAATGCGACCAAAAACAACAGTACACTGCAGTAAAAGTATTAAATGCAAGTGCAGTATAAAAAATAGTATAACAAATACAGGGTACTTAGTCTATCCGTTTTTTTGCGCAAAAAAAGTTATATCAAGCCACGTCACTAACTTCAAAGTG
The DNA here is from genome assembly GCA_033576535.1 of Allobates femoralis. Lineage (NCBI taxonomy): Eukaryota > Metazoa > Chordata > Amphibia > Anura > Aromobatidae > Allobates > Allobates femoralis. The sequence continues at coordinate 446,177,226 of JARQOC010000001.1, forward strand.
TACCCATCTCTGACGCGGTCCTAACTGTTGTATTAAAAAACCTGACTAGTGTGTATACTTACCAGTGAGCAGGAACCAGCAAGACCTGTGTCTGAGATGGACTGAAGGCGACGGGGCTCTATATGTGCAGGGCCCAGAGAGGGCGGGAACTCAATCTCTTGCAAAGCAAGAGGCAACTTAATTAGAAACAAATGAGTCCTGGTAAGTATACACACTAGTCAGGTTTTTTAATACAACAGTTAGGACCGCGTCAGAGATGGGTACACTTTGAAGTTAGTGACGTGGCTTGATAAAACTTTTTTTGCGCAAAAAAACGGATAGACTAAGTACCCTGTATTTGTTATACTATTTTTTATACTGCACTTGCATTTAATACTTTTACTGCAGTGTACTGTTGTTTTTGGTCGCATTTAGCTTTTTGGTTTCCAAATATGTTGGCGGTGTGAACATGTTCTTACAGACCTGTTCTCTGTGTGCAGGACTCATTTGTTTCTAATTAAGTTGCCTCTTGCTTTGCAAGAGATTGAGTTCCCGCCCCTCTCTGGGCCCTGCACATATAGAGCCCCGTCGCCTTCAGTCCATCTCAGACACAGGTCTTGCTGGTTCCTGCTCACTGGTAAGTATACACACTAGTCAAGTTTTTTAATACAACAGTTAGGACCGCGTCAGAGATGGGTACACTTTGAAGTTAGTGACGTGGCTTGATATAACTTTTTTTGCGCAAAAAAATGGATAGACTAAGTACCCTGTATTTGTTATACTATTTTTTATACTGCACTTGCATTTAATACTTTTACTGCAGTGTACTGTTGTTTTTGGTCGCATTTAGCTTTTTGGCCTCATATGTAAGAACTGTAATTTCCTTTGTACTTATTTATTGTACTGAATTTGTATTTTTCCTGTCATTGAATTTATAGATACAGCATCTTTTGCAAAGGTTAAGAAGGCCCTTTCACATCAGCGTTTTTTGAAATTCGCGGCAGATGCGGTGAAATAACCGCATCTGCCGCAATTACCGCATACCGGCTGCACTTGCGGCGCGGTTGCGGTAAACGCCATGCAAAGTATAGGCGTACTTGCGGCAGGTGCGGCAAGTGCGGTTTTGCACTTGCGGCAGGTGCGGCCGCGAAAAAAACCGCGGTCAGCCGCGTTTTTTTTCGCGGCCGCACCTGCCGCAAGTGCAAATCCGCACTTGCTGCACCTGCCGCAAGTACGCCTATACTTTGCATGGCGTTTACCGCAACCGCGCCGCAAGTGCAGCCGGTATGCGGTAAATGCGGCAGATGCGGTTTTTTCACCGCATCTGCCGCAAATTTCAAAAAACGCTGATATGAAAGGGCCCTAAGTTGAAACGTCAGATTTACGTGTATTGGACTGTTTTTTGTAGATTTTTTTGCCCTATGAATAAATACAACCAAAAAAACATGCAGATTTATTTTCAACTGCTGTGTCTCTTCCAGTCCGGCTCACAAACTAAGACAGTAAAATGGCTCAATACAGAAGACTGCATCCTCTCCGCTGCCCGGACGCCGCTGCTGCCTGTCACCCTATGTCAGTGCTATCCGCATCCTGTGGCTAACAGTGAATACATTTGGTGGAAGAGGGGCCGCTGGCCTTTCTTCCACTAATCAGCATATGAGTTGGCTGTGCGGTGGGTCAGTGCAGCAGGAGAGTGAGGCAATCGGAGTGAGGAGAGTATGTGGTGGTTTTTTTTTGTTATATGTGTATGAGCACATACTGTATATAGGAGCCTATGTTGGGTTCATATATATATGATGCTATATGGAGCTCATGTACATAGGAGACTATGTGAGGCTCATAATGTATAAAGAAGGCTATATGGGGCTCATAATTGATATAGGAGGCTATGTGGAACATATATATAGGAGGCTTTGTGGGGGCTCATGTATATAGAAGGCTATGTGGGGCTTATGTATATAGGAGGCTATATGAGGCTCATGTAAATAGGAGGATATGCGGGTTTATGTATATAGGAAGTTATGTGGGACTTATAATGTCCATGAGGCTTTGTGGAGGCTCATAAAGCGTAGAGAAGGCTGTGTGGAACTCATGGGAGGCTATATGACACTCATAAAGTACATAGAAAAATATATAGGGATCATATTATACATAGGTGGCTATGCGGTGCTCATAATGTACAAAGGATGCTGTGTGGGGGCCCATACTGTATATATGAAGTTATGTGGGGGCTTATCCTGTATGTAGGGGCTTTGTATAGGCCTATATTGTATAAAGTGAGCAATGCGGGGGCTCATAATGTATGTAGAGAGCTGTGTGTGGGCTCATACTGTATATAATGGGATGTCAGCATACTTAATTCTGCTCATTATTAAAAGATACAATTAATATTAATATAAAATAAAAAATGTAGTTAATATGTAAATATTAATATTAAGCAGAATTAATTTCAGCCTAGTGGTTCTGCCCTCCCCACTAGTCATGGTCTCCAATGTGGCCCCCCTTAGGAAACTTAATTGCCCATTCTTGGTCTAAAAACATTAGAGCCAGTTTCATTCATTTTGAGTATATGACAACAGACTTATAGTTCTATATGCTTTATATTTGAATGCAATAAACAATAAAGGCCCAACTAACGCTCAGCTTCTTCTTATTTGTTTTAAATAAAATTATGGATATTTTCCCAAACTGTTCTTACCTTGGTACAATGATAAGTAGCATTGGCAGCACAAATAAGATTAGTATTGGGCCATCCATCCAAATCCGAATCTTCCCCACATATTATGCCATCACCTGCATATCCAGTCTGACATTCACATTTGAAAGATGGTTCACTAAAGTGTCCAATATAAATACATTCTGCGTTCTTATGGCAATTGTGAGTTTGGTCTTTACAAGGGTTTATTGGTTCACATTCCTGCAGAAAGATTTATTTTTAATATGTATGTAAAGCAAAAGTTATATAAAAAGTATTTTTTTAGGTAATGCAGCAATACAATATTCAAAGTGGCAACATTGTGACTAAAATAATGCTAACTAAATTCAGATTCTTAAACTGTTCACATTCCTGCCTCCTCTTCCAACAAGCATTACACATTCCATTGCAGACCTGTCACTCTTCATAGTAAATAGGTATAACTTGATATTGTTTTGACAGATGCTATTCGTTAGCATTCCTCGAAGGAGCTTCAGAAAAAGAGCTTAGAGATTAATGACTCTACGTCTACCCAAAACAAGGCGAACTAGCCTTAAATTAAAGCTTTGCTACAGCCTACTCTTGTTGTTCTAAATGGTTAGCAGAAGGAAAGTGGGAGACAGAATTTTGTTTTCACAAAGCACAAGTATCAGGATAAATAACACATTGTGAACTCACATCTTGTGATCAGACTGACCTTAGACCTCCAGACCCAAAAATGAATAAGGTTCTAAAAACTCACTTGCTTGTCTTTCTTTGCAACTTCTAATCCAACACCAAATGGTTGACTGCCCTTATAGCGTGGTGGGCACGGTAGGCAATGAAAACCTGGATCTGTGTTCACACAGCGATGGACACTTCCTAATCTGAAGCAGGCATCAAAAACCAGGGCACACTAGAGGTAAAATACATTCCTATTAGAAGTCAAAGAAGAACAAAAATCTAGCACTTTCATTCACTACAATTTTATGCTGTTATACCTCATCAAGATCCTCACAAAATGTGCCATTACCAAGATATCCAACAGGGCACGCTCCACATGACCAGGATCCATCTATATAGCTATTGCACTCAGCTCCGGGAAAACAAGGATTAGATAAACATCCATCTGTTTAAATAAAATTAATAATGTCATATTACTTCTATTTATCATTAGCAATACAATATTTTATGTTGCTATTAAAAAAAATCTGCCCTTTTTTTAACATAAGATAATAGCAGAAGACTTGAAAAATAAAACTGTGTAAAGTAGATCTTAAGTTTAAATACCACAGCCCCCCTGCACAAATATTTTGTACTTTTCATTTGTATCCAACAAGCAAAGATTAAGGGTACCGTTACACGTCGCAACATTGAATGCAATTTCATTTGCAACTTACTGGTTGCAGTGAAATCATGGACACATTGTTCTATCTTGTGGCCGTGTACAAAATGGAACAATGTGTCCATGATTTCACTGCAACCAGTAAGTTGCCAGTGAAATTGCATGCAATGTTGCGACGTGTAACGGTACCCTAAGACCTGTGTTAATAGTCTTCTTTAAATGTCTATTCAACTTTTGTACATAGCAGAACAGGGACGGACATATCATTGGTGCAGCCTGTGCAACTGCACAGGGCCCAAGGGGTAAATGGGCCCATTTCTACCTCCAAAACAGGTGGGATTGTGCATTTTGATGAACTTTTGGGTGGACAAAGAACCCATATATTGCTCCTGTACAGAGGCCCTTTCTTTGCCTGTGCCCACCAGTGTGGCAGGATATGCTCTTTCTGACAGATCATAGATCTAACAACATGCATTTGTTACCCCTTATTTCAGTTCAAACATGTCTCTGCAAATAGAGATTTTGGTTTAGCGTTTAGCCTAAATCATGCGGCAAGGCTCATTAAGTAGTCAATATTGACTTTTAGGACTACTTCATACATAGCACTAGAGTTCAAGTCCTTTCCTGAAGAGGCTATTTGCATATTTAAAGAGGCATTCTCATCCCAAAGTTCCTATCCTAATGTGTAGTAGTTGTAATAATAATAATATTAGCAAATGCTTCCATTGAGAAATGTGGTATAGTTCTCCTGATTAGCTACATCTCTTACCTCATGTGCAGGGCATTGCAGCCTAGGTATCCATGGTTACGGCCATTTATATAGTGACAGTTTCTCGCGGTTGTAACCATGGATACCTAGGATACTGTAATGCCCTGCACATGAGGCAAGCAACATAGCTAATCAAGAAAATTATACTAAATTTCTTATTGAGGGTATTTGCTAATAGCATTATTACACCTACTACATATTGGGACAGGATCTTGGAGATGGGAATACCCTTTTAATTTCCCAGAGATACATTGCATGGCTTATAAGTCTCCTTACAGCGGCATGTCACTCTCCACAAGGAGAGATGTTTTCCCTTAGATCCCATGCGGCAGAGAGACACTAACAATAGGTCTATCACCTCTATATTCTATCCTACTGCTTTAAAACCATTACAATTGATAGATCTTTCCTCTTTACATCACCAGGGACTATTTAATCAGTAGTAGATATGTTTTCCTTTTTTCTGCTATTTAAATCTGGCGTAAGTCATATTAAGGTGCTTTCTGTAGTCTGAAGAATATGGCATGTCATATATTATAAAATTAAAGTCCAATACAGCTAAATAAATCATGTCCTTCCAAAATATTTTTCAATAATCCAGACCTTAATTTGTAATCTTAGAACCCAAGGCTAAATGTAATACTATAAGAACTACAGAAAATAAAAGGCAAATGAAATGGCAAACCCCTGAATTCTATCTATACCCATTAGGAGTCTCATATGGAAGATGAGTTAAAATATAGCCAGGAAATTAAATGATGATATACATAAAAAACTAATAATAAACATATGTCAATTTAATGAATGATGGTTACATAAACGCATTAATTTATGGGATGTACATGTAGAATAATAAAGATTGTTCCCATTAACCCTGCTGTTCTGTTCAGGTCTACTCTACACTTTTCCAGTCATTTTTGATTGATTGATTTAGATTTTTAGCTAATTTAACTGTTTTATTTGAATACCTGTTGCATTATTATACTGTATGGGAACATGATTGCTCATAAACAAATGAAAAATGAACTAAGTTCAATCATATTTGACCAAACAGAACAGCAAGGTTAACTAGCTGTTCACAAATGGTCAGAACTGAGCATTCCTATAGTATTATGAGAAAACAAGTCCGGGAATGTAAGTCTGTGATGGGATTAATTTATCATTATAATTTATTATTATTATTATTATTATTATTATCATCAGGGACAACTTGATACAGAAAGGTAAGGATTATGACAACCCTGAATAATGGTTGATTTTACGAGGGAATGATGTCCATTTATATACCAAGAATTCCCTATATAATGATTATGTGCCATAGTAGGGAATATGCACAATGGTTTTCTTATTCACACAATACCTTAAATGCAAAACACTATGGTGATGGAATAACGTCATAACTAATGCCTATTACTCTAACACATTGCCACATAATAACTGAGAAAGGCCACTATAAGAATTCATCAATGTAAGATAATCATCCTTGAAATAAATACTTGGGTCATGCTGATTTGGCATAGTAGATTGAATTTAATATTTTATTTATCTCTGAGAATACAAAAATAAATAAACAACATTAGGAATGAATTCCTAAATGCTTTTAATTAGCATATCATAGTATTTTTAAGCGGTTAATTCTAGAATGTTAATTGGACAGGTGCCTTTGAGTATATGCAGTAAGAAGCTCTGCACCACTTCATTTGTAAAAAGATGTGCTCTCGGTGCATATTCTGATCTAATACTGCAGATACCAGAAGTGCTGATGTGAGAAGATTCTGCTCACTCTGCTCTCTACACCAGGGGTCTCAAACTCCAGGCCTCGAGGGCCGCACACAGTCCATGTTTTCAGGATTTCCTTAGAGTTTGACAGTTGATAATTTGATTACCAACTGTCAAATGCCATGGAAACCTGAAAACCTGGACTGTGTGCGGCCCTCGAGGCCTGGAGTTTGAGAACCCTGCTCTACACTGTCAATACCAGGGGTAGGGAACTCCAGGCCTCGAGAGCTGCACACAGTCCAGGTTTTCAGGATTTCCTTTGTAATTGACAGTTGGAATCATCACCTGTGCAGGAGATTAAATTACCAACTGTCAAATACTATGGAAATCCTGAAAACCTGGACTGTGTGCGGCTTTCGAGGCCTGGAGTTCCCTACCCCTGGTCTATATGATCTAGTACTGCAGATACCAGGAGTGCTGAGGTAAGAAGAGGCTGCTCACACTGCTGTCTACACTATCTATATGATCTAGTACTGAAGATACCATGAGTGCTGAGGTAGTAAGAGGCTGCTCACACTGTTGTTCACACTATTTATATGATCTAATACTGCAAATACCAGGTCTGCTGAGGTAAGAAGAGGCTGCTCACACTGTTGTCCACCCTGATTTTCTAAATGCAAAGTGACTGCTGTGAACAGGAGATAACATTACAATATGTAGTATAAATTGTCTCGAGGTCACAGCAGCCGAGCTGTAGGACAATATAAAATAGGAAGGGGGAACAAGAGGCGCAATAGTGCCCTATCACTCAGACACTAAAAGATGAGAGGTATATTGTCAAAACCACTCACCTATTCCAGTTGTGATGACCCACAACTGGCTTGAAGGCATACAATCAATACCGGCTGCTGCAGGACCTCCACCAACCACTCGCACGTGGGAAGACTCTCAGGAAGCTGGGAAAAGGTGTATGACAGTCTGCGCCACCGGGTACCAAAGGAATCACCTGGGATGCAGGAAGTTATTTCAAGCTTTATCTTTATTCTCCAACATGTTTCAGCGCTCCACCTGGCGCCTTCCTCAGGGCGCCTGAGGAAGGCGCCAGGTGGAGCGCTGAAACATGTTGGAGAATAAAGATAAAGCTTGAAATAACTTCCTGCATCCCAGGTGATTCCTTTGGTACCCGGTGGCGCGGACTGTCATACACCTTTTCCCAGCTTCCTGAGAGCTGTAGGACAGGTTTATGTCAGTGTAAAAAGATAGCAGGCATTTTAATGTACTTTAGTGTTTAGTGTTCCTGGATTTACCAAAATAATTTGCTAATTAAAGACTTTAATTGTAATGACATTTTACATATGTATTTTTCTATTTCTAAAAGGTGGCTTGATGTTAATCCCTTGAAAAGTTACTTCAAGATTAAAAAAAAAAAATGCCTATTTGTTGTCAACATGTTAATGTCATCTCTAGCAAAACTGCAGCCAACCTAGTCACTTATCTGTTGCTGTCTGCAGTGTTAAACTTATGACTGGGAAATATGATTATCCAAATCAGAACATGTATAGTTTTTTTTCTATTTAAGTGGTGAAAAACATTGTGTAAGAATATTTTTTTCTTTTTTTGCCATTTTCTGTGACTCACAACATTTTAATTTTTGGGCATCTGAGGCTGTGTGACAGATTATTTTTGTACCCTTAACTGACAGTTTTACGGTTACTATTTTGGGGTAGATGTGATGATCACCTCTTATTGCATTTTATTACAATATTGTGGTGATGAAAAAAACGTAATTCTGGCATTTTATTTTTATTTCTCATTATGTAATTTACTGATCAGATTAATTTATTTTATATTTTGATCAATCAGAATATTACGAATGCAGCAATACCAAATATATGTTTTTTTGTATGTATTGCCTTATTTTTAATGGGGCAAAAGGTGGGAGATTTGAACTTTTGTGTTTTTTATTTTTGTCATATTTTTTAAACCTTTTTTTTCCACTTTTTATTGTATTTACCAGTCTCCTTAGGGGACTTGAAGCTGCAATCATCAGAACACTTGTGCTATACACACAAGTGCACAGCACTGCACTGTATAGCAGAAATTGTGATCATCCATGAATGCCAGATAGCAGCCAGTGTTCACAGAAGGATTGTAATAAAAGATAGTGGTCATTAGCTGTTCCCTAGCTGTCTTGACAATCCACTGGCACCCCATGATCCCTTCATGGGAGTGTGGAATTACACATCCCCTTGCCAGTGAGTGTTAAATTCCATGGTCAGAGATTGACAACAGGATTTAATTGGTTAACAGCTGTGACTGGATCTCAGTTATTAGAGCCACATGATTCTGCATCAAAAGCAGGGACATGTCTTTTGACTTACCAGTAAAACAAAGGTTATGAAGCGATTAAGTTTAAAATAAATATTTGGTGCATACATAAAGGTCTAGCTTTTAAATTCCTTTATCAATGGAAAGAGGGTGAGAATTAGCTTTTGCTTTTACTGATCTCAAGATCCTATCAACGACCCAGATCCAATCTCTCCAAAGTGACTCAAGCGCCACTGAGGGTTTCTCCATTTTTCTAACAAACATGTCTCTTAAAATGAAAAATAACTAATGTCACATTCTCTTGTTTAGAAGACTAAGCAGACAAACTGTGAATACTGCAAACAACTAATTAATTTTAATGAAACATTTACTAATAATTAGCAACATTATTATTATTTTTTATCCACTTAATACAATGTATCTCACCTATAGGACAATCTTGTTTGTTACACATTTCTTTTTCTTTAATATCCCCAGCACATTTCTTTCCTCCATATTGTGGCCTAGGATTATTGCAGATTCGGGACCTCTCTCTTAGTCCTCCTCCACAGCTCACAGTGCAACTAGACCATGGTGACCAAGGACCCCATTTACCATTAACTGAAATATGAAAAATACAACAACATTTCAGAAAAATATTTTATTTTTAAAGCTCAATATTGTGTCAGGAAAGAGCAGTAAGGCTGGCTTCACACCACGTTTTTTTGGATCTGGGGCTGTCCTGTATGAACCAGACACCCCCAGATCCGAATCTGGCCCCATAGTAACCCTATGGGGCCGGAATATGCCAGATGAATGTATTTTGGCATCCGGTTTTTGGATGTCCGGGAGAATCCGGAAGGAATCAGATTTTTCTCCCGGACACAAAATCGGAGCATGCACCATTTTTGTGTCCGGGGAGAAAAAATCTCCCCAAATAGGATCCTCCCAGATCTGGGGCAATCCAGCGCTCCCTAACATGGAAGCCTATGGGGCCAGATTGCCCCGGTCTGGGAGGATCCGGGAACTGGACACCTGCGGCTGCATGCCGCTGTTATTTTAAGACCGCGGCTAGCTCCTGAATCATCAGCAGCGGCAGCTGTGTCCGGCTGCACATGGGACCGGAGGGCATATTTGCCCTCCAGTTCTGTGTGCTGATCCAGTCCAGTGCTGTCAGGTTCATCCCTGACAGCCCCGGATCAGATCTTGCCGTGGTGTGAAGCTAGCCTCAGTCAATAAATTCTATTTTGAGGATATTCATGGATAGAAATACAGTACACAATATATTATATTATAAAGTTTTTCATTTTCCAGATTTTACTGCTAAGGGGGCTGTTCACACTATTCAGATATGGCCCCAACACAGCTATTAAGTTTAATTATTGAGCCCCTTTGTTAAGATGGACATCACAAAAAGGAATTTAAATGTTATCAAAAGTTTCATACTTTGAATTTCATTTTCCTTGATTAAATTTAATGGCTCTGCTAGGGGCATGTGTGAATCTTGTATTTTAGGGATGCAGTTGTAAAGCACAGATGGAGTCAGGAATGCCTGGCAATGCCAAACATAGTGTAATGTCTATAGGCTTGGTTTACAATGTATCAATAGACTTGTGAGATTGACGTATCTAGTGCTATTGCTCAAATCAAAATTATGGAAACCTTGAGAGAACCTAATGTGTCCCATACAAGTCAAGTGGGTTCATCAGACATCAGCGTTATATGTCATATGGCAAAGTGTTGTCGCTACAATTATAAATAAATGTCGGTGGGAGTGCAGGTTTGGGGAGGGTGCGGGGGTGGCAGGTTTGGGGGTAGGAGAAGTTGTGGGGTGGGGCCGAGGGGGTGAAGGGTAGATTTGTGGGGGGAGCGTGGCTGGATGGGGCGGGTTGGGGGGGGATGCAGGATTGATATGTGTAGTGGACATACAATACACACACAGACATACACTCAGCTTATAACTAAGAAAAGTTAGTTACTATGCACGGGCAATGCCGGACTCTACAGCTAGTTATAAATTAAAGCCATATAGGTAGTGTTACTACAACCTTACTTAATAATGTCCAACCCTAGAAGGCCAATAGTTCTCTATTTACTAAAAATGGCAACTTTAACTATTTACTAGACTTAGCCATGATGGGGGAGGAACCATGATTATAACTAAAATAAAAAAGCTAATACCTTAGGAGAAGAATGCATACAACGCTAGTGCAAAGGAAAACTGGGGCAGTTGTAATATTTTTTTACTTTTTTCATTCAACTATAGTGAAACCACTGTTGGTTCATTTGAATGAGTACCACGTTATACAATATTTCCACTTCCAATGCAGAAATAAAAAGTAAAATGTGGAAATCTCTACAACTCAAGGTCAGCAGATATTGCCCAGGGTGTCAACTGCTTATGTTAGAAAAGTGTTTTCTTTGAGACATTTCATTTTTAGTTTCAATAGATTTTCTCAAATATGTAAAACATAAAAATGCTTACATATAACTAGACAATGTAAGATCCCATGCAAGGGGAACACAAGACAAAATACAAAAGAATACCAATATATGGGGGGGGAGTATAATCAGGTACAGAGATTATAAGGATATGCTGATGAGAACTGTCTTATACATGTTCTTTATAGACTACATTGATGACCATGGAGCAGTGACTTTTTCTGTAGGGAGATATTAATGAATTTATGGCGAAAGATAATTAACTCTTCTAAAGTTCAGACTGTATTGAACTGATCCCAATTATTATAAAACTGTTCAAGTTTTTTAAATTTAATCATTTTCAATCTTCCACATTCCTTATTTAGATTCGATATGCTGTTTGACAGCATCAAAGGAAAATGTGGGGGAATTCCATTGCGTGGGGATGTGGATGCTAGTGGCCACTGTAATAATGCTAGTTAGATGATGGATTCCAGACATCCTGTAGACAAGTGAGAGCGGTCCAAAGTATTGCTGTAGATAGTATAAAATTGCACTCTCCGTTAAAGCCCAGCAACACGGGAGCTTTGTGATGACGGGTCACAAAGTTCTTAATTAGACTCCTGGTTGCCATAGCAACCCATCAGACCCTCAAAATCATTTAAAGGGGGCACCCATGGGTGCAAAGAATGAAGTCAAAGGTCTTTAATTTTTGTGGACAAAAGATCTCTTTTATGCTTAAGTATTGGAGTCATATGGGCCATATAGAACTATGTAACATGTGTGAACCCTGAAGTATACTTTTACAGTCATCTGGGTCTGAGGCTTTACCTAACTTTAGATTTTTAACAATTGTTCCTATTTTTCATCAGTGATAATAGAATGTATTTTTTTCAGCAAAATGATAGGTAATAGATGGGAGCTGTAGTGATGAAAGGAATCTATAAATTAAAGGAAGTGAGAGGACTTACTCATAGTTGTATAGTTTTCTGATAAAAGAGTGAAATATTTAGCAAATCATGTCAGGGTGTGAGGCCCCACTACCTTGTTCATTCCGAATAGATGAAACTAAATTAATACGTTATACATTTCTTTCCCCTAAGTTTTCATGTCAACATATGAATAACGACAAAAAGTGGCTTAAGTCCACTTAATAGCTCTTTCAGAGCAGTGGGTAAGTATATCATTCACTTGTATGTTCACATCAGATATACGTTTAATAAGATATAGGTAAGCATGAGACTGATTAGTTATTTCTACTTTATTCAGTTGTTGCTCTAGATTTACCGGAAAGGATGACATCTAACGTACGGGAGATCTATAGTGAACTTTTTATGGGTTTGCCATATATCACCAATTGAAAGGGGAGGCTTGTGCTTGTGGAAATATAATTAGTAATTCAGATTCAATTTGTAGCCCCACTTCAGGATTTATTAAAAGTGGTTAATTTACTCTCCACCAATATAATGAGGAAGTCGGGACCACAAATTTAAAAATGGTTAGTAAAGAGTCATGACCCAAACATTCAGATGGTGAACAATCTTTTCTTTCAACAATCTCACCATAGAACTGACATTATTGTGAGTAAATAAGAGGGCAATGAGGAATCCCCATTTTTATTGTACATGGCTATACTGAGAGCCATGGTAATCGGTTTATTAACTGTCCAGTTAGCCAGAATTAAGAGTTTCAAGAAAAAAAGATTGGAAGTCCTAGTAAAAGGGAGAACTTCCATACAGCATTAGGATCAGGTCTCTGGAGTCCTTATGATGGGGTCTGAGAACTAAGTTCCTTGGCATGGAATCCAAACTAGATCCGATCAGTGCTTTATGAACACTGGTAATGTGTAATATAAAAAGATAATCTTGTGATAATAGGTCCAAAATGGGGTTAGTAGATGTCTCTTTTAAAGCAGTGAAGGATTCAAATAGTTCTTTAATATGAATGTCTACTGTTCTCAAGTGATTTTTCACATCTTAAAATTTGAATTCCAGATATTCAATATGAAAGATATGGTCCCAGAGCTGCTCTTTGTCAGACTCCATAACGTCAGTGGTGTCATCCATGTAGCGTGCAAAATCCATGGTACATGGTTGCAATAAATATTGCAACTATCTTGTAAAGTTCAACTGAAATATGGTTTGCATAGATTTCAGAAGGTCCCTTGAGTCCATTTGTCCAAGTAGAATGGTAACTACATCGGATATAATATTGAAATGTTGGGATCTTATGTTGGTTAGATGTGAAAAGGAAGATCTCTGCGTCATTATTGGAGTATCTGAGATGGTAAGCGAACCAGAAGGTTTGACATAGAGCATGTTACTAGCTGTGTAGCAGCGTCTTTCTTGGATTTTGTTTTGCTTAAAGCTATTAGAAAGCAATGTAAAAGCATAGATGGTAGCTAACATTGGTGATAATCTATGCCTAAAGAGTGAACTCAGCAAAAAATGTCTGTTCCCAACAAGCACCACACTTGCGCCAGATACATTTAATGTTTAGGTCTAAAATCTAAATAATAAACTGTAATAACATTATAAAATAAAAATGAAACAAATACATACTGGGGCATGGTACACCTTCACATTCTTTTGTTTCCCGTCCATTTCCAGTGCAGTCTTTGCCTCCAAGCTGTGGTTTGGGAGAGTTGCACAAGCGAATACGAGTAATATTACCAATTCCACACGTTACAGAACAAGCTGACCATGGTGACCAATGACTCCAAGCACCATCCTGTCGTACTTAAAAAAATAAACATAATTAAAAATATAAAGTGAAATAGATCATATTGTTTCTAGTGAAAATACATTCATCAGTCTGCACTTACTGCGGTTGTCACATTTTCCAATATTGCATGTTCTAGTTTGGATTGATGTACCAGTGCATGTGCTTATAGTAGCATCACATGACCTTCCACGTTGTTGAGTTCCAGAGCCACATGTTACAGAGCATTCAGTCCACTCAGACCATGGAGACCAGCCAGCTTCACTGTCTGATGCTATTAAACGAAAAGACAAAACAATCCAAAAATGCTTTAAACCCAAAAATGCTTTAAACTAAACTGAATATGACTATTCACATTCAAAGAAAAGCTTACAGGTGATACATGCTGTCTAATCTACGTATAGCTTATATCAGATGCTGGCTTCGTGATTTCAGCCACACGTTTATTAGCTGCTGGTGTGCAAGACTCAATGGAGACTAGTCAGACCATCAGGTTCCCTATGGCTTCTCCCTGTTTGCTGCCTTGGAGTGACATGTCCCTCCTTCCACGCATGTACAGGGAGACACTTATCATTCCAAGTGTGCAGGGAGAGATTGCTGGGGACCGGGGTGCTTGACTAGCCTCCCAAGCGTCTCCGTCTCCAGCAGTTATTAAACTATATTTTTTCTTTAATGCCAGAGTGTTTAACAATTAGGCTAAGTTCACATCATGTTTTATCTCCGTTTGGATGTAATGCGTTTTTTCAAGTGCAAAGGTCATAAGACGAGGTAAAAACGCATGCGATAATGCACCCATAGACTTGTATAGGAAAATGCATGCAAACGTGGTAAAAACACATTGCAAAACCCGGTTGCGTTTGAACACATGTGTTTTTACCCAGCGCATAGGAAAATATTGCAGGCATTGTTTCCTGTGCGCTGGGTAAAAACACGTGTTCAAATGCAACCGGGTTTTGCAATGCGTTTTAACGCGATTGCATGCATTTTCCTATACATGTCTATGGAATGTTAACACATTTTTGCCGTGTTTTATGCGTTTTTGCACCTGAAAAATGCATTGAATACAAATGGAGCAAAAACGTGATGTGAAAAGGCCCTTAAACATATGTGCCTGAAATTGTGCAGCTAACATCTATTTCATGCTGACAGTCTATCGGACAGCATGTACCAGCTTTTAGGTTCCCTTTAAGAAAAAGCAACATGTTTCTAATATGCAAAAAAAAGAAGTCCTATGAACAGGTAGTTTCATTATAAATATATTAATAAAATTGTAACTAACACAAACTTGAGTATTAGTAGGATAACTTACATAAACAGGCAGGGCAGCACTCTCCTTCAACAAACGTTGGGCTGTCACAGTGCACAGTTGGGCATGTTATCTGGTGGCAAACTGTTTTTGAACTCTGTACAAATTTACAAATTGCACATATTGAGTATTTTTTTTATTAAAAACATGTTATAATTCTCCAGCAGATATGGATTTGTCTGACACAGGGTATATTTTTATACACATACGATAAGTAACTTAGTTCTTTTACTTCTGATATTGCATGCATTTGTTAAGGCATTATTCATAAATATGTGTTTATACAATAGCCATAGCTCATTGAGACTCCAGAAACAACTAAGGTATGCTAACCTGTTTTTGAAACGCCCATTCACATTCATTGGGAATACATGAATAGCTTTGGTCTAGTTGGCTGTTTCTGTAGTTTCAATCACTTGCACAAAGACACAGAATAACTGAGATGGGAAAAACATACAAATGGCATTAAAGTCTTATTCACATCTAGTTATTCTGCAATATACACTTCTCAACAATGAAACTGCAACACCAAAAAGGAAAAATTGGAGAATTATGGAAATCAGAGCACTGATAGACATGTTAACAATATGCACATGATGAAACAGTGGAAAAAACATTTTCAAAACATTTCACATCTCACTTTATTCAGCATTATTATTATTATTTATTTATATAGCGCCATTAGGTTCCTTGGCGCTTTACGTGAGGATAGGGGAGACAAGCACAATTACAATAACTCTAGACAATCAGGACATATAGGTACAGGGCGGGAGGGGACCCTGTCCACAAGGGCTCACAGTCTACAAGGGGCGGGTGGGGATACAGTAGGATGGGGGAATGTCAGGTATGGGGCAGTCGCCTGGGTCTCATGGCAGGTTGTAGGCTTGACGGAATAGGTGAGTTTTCAGGTGACACTTGAAGCTTCTCAGGGTCGGAGAGTGTCTGACGTGTTGGGGCAGGGAGTTCCAGAGTATGGAAGATGCCCGGGCGAAGTCCTGAACGCGGTTGTGCGAAGAGGAGATGAGGGGGAAGCAGAGGAGGAGTTCTTGGGAGGAACGGAGGTTGCGTGAGGGTAGGTATCGGGAGACCAGGGCAGAGATGTATGGTGGGGACAGGTTGTGTATCGCTTTGTATGCCATGGTTAGTGTTTTGAACTGGGATCTCTTGGAGGCGGGGAGCCAGTGAAGGGCTTGGCAGAGGGGGGAGACAGGGGAGTAGCGGGAGGACAGATGGATTAGTCGGGCAGTGGAATTGAGGATAGATTGGAGAGGTGTGAGGGAGTTGGATGAGAGGCCAGTGAGAAGGAGATTGCAGTAGTCAAGGCGGGAGATGATAAGGGCATGAATAAGTGTTTTAGCGGTGTCGTGGGTAAGGAAGGAGTGGATCCGTGAGATGTTTCTTAGCTGGAGCCGGAGGGATGTGGAGATGGCTTCGATGTGGGGCTTGAAGGAGAGGGAGGAGTCAAGGATTACCTCGAGGCACTTGGCTTGGGAGACTGGGGAGAGGGCGCAGTCATTGACGCAGATGGATAGGTTGGGAAGTGGGAGGGAATTTCTTGGGGGGGAAGACTATGAATTCAGTTTTGTCCATGTTGAGTTTAAGTAAGCGAGCAGAGAAAAAGGATGAGATGGCGGAAAGGCATTGTGGGATTTTGGAAAGTAGGGAGGTGATGTCGGGGCCAGACAAGTAGATTTGGGTGTCGTTGGCGTAGAGGTGGTACTGGAGGCCGTGGGACTCAATGAGTTGCTCTAGGCCGAGAGTGTATATGCAGAAAAGTAGTGGTCCCACGACCGAACCTTGGGGGACTCCGACAGAAAGGGGGTAGGGCGAGGAAGAGGTGTGGGAGTGGGAGACACTGAAGGTCCGGTCTGCTAGGTATGAGGAGATCCAAGATAGGGCAAGGTAGGTGATGCCGAGGGATTCCAGGATCCGGAGAAGAAGGGAGTGGTAAACCGTGTCGAAGGCGGCGGACAGGTCGAGGAGGAGGAGGATGGAGTAGTGGCGTTTGTTCTTGGCGGCAAGTAGGTCGTTGGTGACTTTGGTCAGGGCTGTTTCGGTGGAGTGGAGGGGTCGGAAGCCGGACTGTAGGCGGCCGATATGGGAGCAGGAGGTGAGGTAAGAGGACAGTTCAAAGTGTACGTGCTGTTCGAGTAGCTTAGAGGCGAATGGGAGAAGAGATATGGGGCGATAGTTGGCGACAGAGGTAGGGTAGAGGGAGGGTTTTTTAAGGATGGGTGTATTTGAAGGCCGAGGGGAAGGCGCCAGTGGTAAGTGATAGGTTGAAGAGGTGGGTGAAGGCTGGGATAAAAGTGGAGGTGTGGTTGGGAGTGAGGTGGGATGGGAGCGGGTTATGGGCGCTGGTGGTGAGGTGTGATCTCGACAGGAGGGAGGAGAGTTGGTCTTCAGTTATGGGGGGGAAGTGGCTAATGGAGGAGGGCAGTGTAGGTGAGAGGGGGAGTTGTGGGGAAAGTGGGCCAAAGCTGTTTCTGATCTTGTCGATCTTCTCCTTGAAGAAGGTTGCAAAGTCTTCAGCGGAGATGAGGGGGGAGGAGTAGTATCAACTATGACCCGGCACATACAGAATACAAGCAATCCGATGAGCTTATCAATGCTTATCTAAAAATTGATCCTCACATTGTATGAACTTAGACAAGCAAATCATCCAAATCTGCTGCTGTCAGCAACCCTTACAGTTGCCAAACAATGATGTCCAAGAATTTTTTAATGGAAAACAAGTCTGGAGGTGCTGCAGGCCATGTTAGCATGTTTAGGTCACAAAGGCTGCTCACAGTAGCAAGGGCAATATGTGGCCTAGTTAGGGCATATTGATACACTTTAAAGAAATGACTGTGCCAGTGCTGCCAAGATCGATCCATTCTGTACTGCAAGTACCATATCATATAACAAGCATAAGATGTCATTGTCTTCAAAAACCATCAGAATGCGTTTGCATGGCAATGGGCTACGAGTCAGACGTCCCAGCTAAAGTTGTTTGATTGACCTCATGTCACTACTCTCAAAGGATATAATGGTGCAAAGCAAACAAGCAATGGAGATTGGAATGGAGGTCATCCTCTTCAGTGATGAGTCCTAATTTTTGTTATGGACAAAATGATGGTCTTTAGACCATGTAGACAACAAGATGAAAAGGCCTTGAGAATGTCACACTGGTTCTACTCCTGGGGTTATGGTGTGTGGTGATAAAATGTACAGGAACCGGATGCACTAATTTTCATTTCAGGTAGACTAACAACTCAGCATTACATTGATTTAATAGTGAAACAAGTGGTATGGTCATTTCTCCAAAGTGCACAAGAAGTTGTTTTTCAGATCGACATTGCCAGGCTGCATAATGCTTGTGCTCCTCTGAACAGTGTGTAAAGCCTAAACGTGCTAACAAGACCTGCTTCAGACTTGTCTAATATTAAGCACATCAGAGACATAATTTATTGGAATTTGCAAGGGCAGCTGCCAGGAGAATATCTTTTAATACTTGCGAACCCATGCTCATTTAGCATGGCGGAATATTCCTCAGGCAATCATTAATAACTTAATTTATAACTTTCAAGGCAATTAAGTGCATGTGTGTGTGTGTGTGTGTACATGTTTTTGTGTGTGTTTGAGTGTGTGTATGTAGTACTCATACTGAATACTGAACAAACTGATGTTTTGAAAGCATTATTTTCATTGTTTTCTTAATTAACCTATCATTAACATGTGTATCAATGCTGTGATTTCCATAATTCCATAAGTTTTCTTTTTTGGGATTGCAATTTCAATGTTGAAGCATGTGTAATGGTCTCAGAAACCAGGAATTTAGAAAATGTCCTTAAAAACCCACACCAATTCCTCACATTCAGCCAAAAACTAATCAAATCAGGAGAAAATTAACAGCTTTCATCTTTCAAGATTTTTACTATTTTGTGTCATGGTTAAGTATGCTGTGAAAATCAAATTTGTATGCATTTCAGACGCTTTTTGTACCACAACTACATAATGCTGAAAGTGCCTTGAAAAGGTGTGTAGTTAAAGGGAAATCTGTCAGGTCGTTCTACCCCCGCAACCTATCACTACCTGTCCCTGCACCTTCCTAGCTGATTCCTAACCATCCCTTTCTGCTCTAAAGGTGTCCTATGATGTTTAAGAAAAATAGCTATAAACTTACATACAGTCTTCATCTGGAGAATGGAAAGGTGAGCTCAGGGCTACATTCTCCCCTCCTAGCAGGCATTCAGCACGCCTCACTGGGCGTCCTTGTTCCTTGTGCTCATCCATTTCTTTTTGTAATTCCCACCTCCCTTGTTGCTATTTTACGCCGGGCCAGAAAGTCATATCTGGCCCAATGCATTGTGGGGCTGATCACGTGTTTGGCCTGGCTCCGGCGCATGCGCAGTGCCCATATTGAAGTCAAGCTGTACACGACATAAGTCCCCAGAATGCACATGCCCGGATATGACGTGTACACATTGCCATGCGTAGGAGCCGGGCCGAACACGTGATCAGCCCCACAATGCAACAGGCCGGATATGACTTTTCGGCCCGTTGTATCATAGCAACAAAGGAGGCGGGAATTACAAAAAGAGGAGGATGACCACAAGGACCGAGGATGCCCAGCAGGGCGTGCTGACATCCGGCGAAAGGAGGGGAGAAGGAGCCTCGGAGTTTGTATGTAATTTTATAACTCATTTTTCTTAAACATTATAGGGCAGCTTTAGAACAGACAGGGATGGTTAGGGATCAGCTAGGAAGATGCAAGGACAGGTAGTGATAGGCTACGGGGGTAGAATGACATGACCTTACACGTTCCCTTTAAGGAATATACTGGAAAATGCAACACAGTTTTTCAAAAAATACTGATGTAAAGTATAACCTTCCAAAAAGTAGTGTAAAAGGTGATTGCAAGTGAACTTTGTCAAATACATTATGGCACAATATAGAATTGATTTAGATGTGTTTCCTAACATCACGTACAAACCATGATGCAGCAATACATCCTAATACAGGGAATTGTAACTCAACACCTAGTGTGACATGTCAGCGGATTGTGTCTACTGTGAGGTTACAGATATCTGCATCAGGATGTTTTTCTGTATTATGATTTAGTAAACGTGTTGTGTGCTAGGTAAAAAAAAATGATGCATCTGTCTCATTGTATCTAAATTTAGGACAATAATTAATCTGCTAAACTTTGTTACAATTTACCATGTTACATCTTTATCAATGAGCATTTCTCATTTCAGCAGAAAAGCAGGTGTTAAAACGCAATATTGTAAAATGCTCTAATAACGGAAGTTATCTTCTACTGTGTGAAAGCATTCACTTTCTGCCTCTATAAATATAATATGATAAAGAAATTGTCCCTAGATATGAAATCCGAGGTTTGCTGACTACTGGGGGTTGCAATATACAGGAGGTTATATCTAGTTTTCCTCTCTTTAGTCAAACAGACATCACATTGCAATACTGGTTAAGGAATGGTGATTTTGAGAGTTTCCTGTACATACTACAAGCAAAAGAAGAATACACTGTTAGCATTATGATTAGATATTTATAACTAAGTTATAAGAAATGACCCCAATACCTGGCAGGTGCATTTTGTACAGCTGTCTACAATCCAGTTCTCATTATCTGCAAAGACTCGTCCATCCTGCCAGCATACGGACTGATTCCTAAGCGTTCTGTTGGGGCCAATCAATTCCCACAACTCTTGATTTTCTTCAGACTGAAGTAATTTATAAACAAAAAAAAGAATTTATTAAATGTATGAAAAACATATTTTCTTAATCACAAATTATTGCAACCATTTTACATACTGCATGTATCCAGAAACCAAAAACACTACACAAGTATTACTGCAAGTACACCTGCTACTACCATTAACAAAAACTTTGACTAATTGGACATTATAAATTCTAGAATTATATAGAAAGTTATATAATAATGTAGATTATTCTGTTAAAACATAAAACTTACTACTTTCTGAAGGTTTTCTAGCAAATTATTGACAATCACTCGGAGTCCAGACAGCTCGGTAAACATAGTCCCTAATTCTTCACATGATCGGTCACAAAAGTCAATTTGTCTATCTTCTTTCTTTCCCACATATTCAGTGAGCGGGGTCAGATGGATCATTTCTGTTTTCTCACTAATTGCATTATTACCTGGAAAGGTCAAGAAACATGAGATACTTTACTAATGACAGGTCCCATTAAAGAAAACATAAAAGATGTAAAAATACAAAATCGCCAGATATTTTCACAATTTTGAAGACATAATAAATGGTATTGTAACACCATTTTGAAGACATAATTGAATGATATTGTAACACCCAACAGAACACTGCTATGCAAAAATGCCCTTACACGGCGACATCAATAGAAGTATAAAAGTTATTGTTTTTGGAATGCAATAAAGAAAACAATCAGCAAATATCTATATCCTTAAAGGGGTATTCTCATGTTCTGAAATTGGTATACCGTAATTAACTTTTGGATATAATTCTATTAATCAGTTTTCCTAATGTTCCTTTCAGATTCCCTAACCCATATTCCCAGGTCTCAATATCTTCCTCATTATTACTGGACCAGACAGGTAGTAGGTGGGAAATTTCCTCAAAATATTTAAAATCTTTCAATTTTCTTCTAGCTACCATCCTCCTTTTAAGTCTCTACTTTTTATTTTTGACACATTTACTATGCCTATTTCCTTTACCTCCTTATTTCTCTACTTCTTTTCATTCCCTCTTCTGACTTTTCTGTATTTGTTTCTGCTCTCCTGCATCGTATACGATAATTCATATGCACCAACTAATCATTCTACCTTTAATTCCTCCCATCTGGGATGGAGCAAAGATACCACATTACATAGTGACGCTGCAAACACACCCACCATGTTCCTCTCCAATGAAGTGACGCTATAAACACACCTACCATGTTGCTCTCCAATGAAGTGACGCTATAAACACACCCACCATGTTCCTCTCCAATGAAGTGATGCTGTAAACACACCCTTTGTCATGCTTGGTGAATAGGGCAAGGGATTCAAGGAGAGATAACCTGACCCTTACACTGGGGGTCCCTGGCTCGCCCTGCTCTCGGAGGTACCTGTGATGGTGAGGAGGTCCGAGTCTCCACCCTGTTTTCCTGAGCTCCTGATTAGCCCTAGGCTGAGGGCCCCTATCTCCACCCAAGGATCTGGAATCACAGCTACTCCCAATGCAAAGACTTAAGCACAGCAACAAAACATCAGTACAGCACAAAGACCAAGAGTGAATAACTCTATCAGGGGCACCTGACAGAGGAGGGGAAAGCTATTTAAAGCCGGGGGAGGGGATTCCAGGTGAGTCACATCCAAGCCTCACATCAACCTCTCAACCAGCAGCTGGACATAATAGTGAGTGCAGCTCTGGAGTATAATACAGGAGGTAACTCAGGTCCAAGACTTTCACATCCGTACCTCATGCAGCTCTTGAAGAAATGCAGACACAACCCACACAGCAGCATCCAGCAAAGTCAATGCAATCTACACGAGTAACACCCATCATGTTCCTCTCCAATGAAGTGATGCTGTAAACACACACACACCTTGTTCCCCTCCAAAGATGTGATGTCATAAATACACCAACTTTTTTTCCATTCCTCTATACATGGCTTGTATCATACATTGCCCTGACAACACCAATGTCACTTCAAGTTACGACGTGGCGCCCATCACTCAATGCCAGGTTTGGGCGCACATGGTTTTATCATGAACTCACAAACACATACATATATTTTTATAACAGCAACAGGTGCTACTTTCCACATACGGTCTGCAAACCATAATATTAACTTCACGTTAACTGACATTTCTAATGTACAGGCAATTCTATGACTCTCTATTATACCTTCAAATTTACCTTCCATATTATACTTAAACAGTACCTAATATCACAGTTCTGCTACTGACCAGTATTTCACTCAGGGAGGAGTATCCACTCCACAGATCCAGGAATTGAAAACAACTGAAGAACCGTGTGCTGCAGAACAAAACTTGAGAACAACAACTTAAGGTTCAGCTATGATTACCTCATACTTGTACAGCACCTCTGTAATATTGCCAGCTACAGAATTCTCAAAAATATGTTAACTATTTTGGAGCTTAAACAATAGCAGTGATAGCTATGAATGAAAACCACATTGACTTCTTATGAGTGTAGGCAACCAAGATTGCTGACAGCAGCCAATAAAATAAGACAAATGGCAAGTGCCAGGCCCCACTCTGCCTGGCTTAGGTTCAATTGGTGGCATCTGAAGTAAATTTGTGGAAAATGTCCACACTGAATGTATGTTTAGCTAGCGCTCAAGTCTGAATGCTGGGTTCAGCTCTGATTGCAGAAGTTTCATGATTTAGATGTCAGAGTTGTTACTGTGTTTACCATGTTTTACACCTATGAAGTTCAGCTTGAAAGTAGGTTTAATAGGAGTTTGATCATTTTATAATACATTGCAACATTTCCAGTATGTCTCTCCTACTTTTCCCAACAGTAACATTGGACTAGAACATACAATTTCTCATGTAGCCCCTGATGTTAACTAAGTGTAGCACCAGACTTGTTCAGTTAGAATAAGGAGTATTTAGCAAATATTATGTAAAGAAACTACTAAACACAACTCCAGTCTGACACATAAAATCAATTGTGAGAAAAATCACATCTTAAAAATCACCTTTAAGTTAAATAAAAATTACGACTTGCTTATCATGAAGGATTTAATCACAATCAGTATCTCTGTATTAGAATTAGGCTGGGGTCACACATAGAAATCCGTTTTTGGAAGTGATTTCCATGACCAATCCGTTTTTTTTTGGGTGCTTATTGCACCTCTGAACGTTTTTGGACTTACCGGTAGTCATTTTTTCATTTTTTTTCATCAAAAATGCATATGCGTTAATGCATGCGTTAATGCTGGTGCCTATATGTGCCATGCATTAACGCATGCGTTTCCCATAGGGCCCCATGTTAAAAAAACGCATGTGTTTTTTTAACTGATGCCAAAAACGTTGCTAGCAACGTTGTCCAGAAAAAAACGGACAGGGTGTTTATTACATCCAATCCGTTTTTCTGTCAGTTTTTGGACTTAGTAAAAAAAAATGCCAAAAATGAAGCCAAAAACGGACCAAGGGCTTATGTGTGACCCTAGCCTTATAAAGTACAGGAACCTAGACCAAGAAATATTTGGTGAATTTGTTCCCCTCTTTTGTCTTCAACTTAGGCGATGGCTAGAAACATCCCTAACACCTAGTTTCATAAATAAACTAGACTTGGTAGATACCATATTTTTTTTCAAACTATAAGACACACCTGACCATAAGAAGTATCTAGGTTTCAACTTCAGAAAGTAGAAAAAAAAATGTAATATTAAAACTACTCTGGTGATATAAAGTTATGGAGGGGGTCATGTATTCTACTGTTGTACTCATTTCTTATTGCTCTTGGTACAAGAGGGGGTAATGAATTATTCTACAGTGGTAGAAGTATATTAGGATGGTTGTATAAAAAAATAAAGGGCATTATATACTGTCCCCTAAAGTGACAACTTATTACAAGGTCCAAATACACTTTACTATGATTGTTTTGCACCACACAAGTGAATTTATTGTGGATTCAATGATGTGTCTGGTATCTTAAACGTGTAATTCATCTTCACATGTTTTCTAAAAAGCACAAGTACATTTATTGTAGAATCAACAATGTTCCTGGTATCTTAGGGTGGTTTCACACTACCGGTTTTTGAATCCAGGGACATGTAGGAAGAGCCTGCATACCTTCGGATTCCCCCGCAAGTATGCAACTGGATACATGAAGCAAATAAGCTCAGCTCACCTGGATAAAGCAGCGCACAGCACCTCTAGGTGCACTGGAGAAATCCATATAGAAAAGCAAAAAAGTCCAGCACATAAGCTTCATGGAAATATCTTTATTGGATCACGGAGAGTGGAGCAGGAAAAAAAAACATCTAGATAGTCGCAGCCATCTGAGAAAAATCATTAAAAGTGTCTTCAGACGCGTTTATGCTAACAAGTAGCCTTAGTCATTGAACATCTGGATGCACCTGCACCCTGTGCGGGTGCAACTGTTTGCAGGTTTTACAGTGATCCAGTGATTGCTAAATGACACATCACCTAGGCGGCGTGTCATTTAAAGCTGCATTCTGCGCATGCGCAGAACATTGAGCACGGACCGAAAATCCAGATTCATTAGGATCTGCGGTCCGGTTCCCTCCGTGACTCATGGACCCCCATTGAGATTTTATCCGGGGTGCCACGGATCCAGATGTCAGCAGATGTGTCATGGAAACCAAAACTGCAACAAGATGCAATTTTGGTTTGGGTGACAAATCTGCTGACACCCGAATCAGGAGCAAACGGGACATAACTGGATGCACCCGAAAGTGTCTCCGGCCCTATCGAAAGTCAGT
Source organism: Allobates femoralis (assembly GCA_033576535.1). Classification (NCBI taxonomy): domain Eukaryota; kingdom Metazoa; phylum Chordata; class Amphibia; order Anura; family Aromobatidae; genus Allobates; species Allobates femoralis. Next base: position 446,202,924 of record JARQOC010000001.1, read on the forward strand.
GGGGCCAAAAACTGATGTGGGCGCACCCAGTTTCGGCCAGACTCACCCTGGTGCCAAAAACGGCAGTGTGAAACCAACCTTACATGTGTAATATATATACACAAACTAGCCAGTTGTACACTTTAGTGGTAAGGCTAAATTTACACTGTGCGATTTTGGTCTGTTTTTGCTTATCAGTTTTTGTCGCCAAAACCAGGAGTGGGTGATAAATAGAGAAAAGGTGACGTGTTTCTATTATACTTTTCCTCTGATTGTTCCGCTCCTGGTTTTAGGTCCAAAATCTGATGAGCAAAAGCAGGTCAAAAACTCACAATGTGAATGTAGCCTAAAACATACCTATTGAAGATTTTTTTTATCAAGCAGTGCAGTGCTACACTGACCTTCTGTGCCCTTCATGGACACAGATAAATGTGAGAAAACAAGGATGGCATCATATATAGTGTTTTGCAAATTAATTGGGACAAAACATTTTTGTAAGTAAAATCGTAAGTTGGGGTTACCAGTCAGTGATTCAGACCAGTTCTAACTGCTTTGAAAAGGTGTGAGTGTACAACCTTGAGTAACAAAATATGGATTGACTGGTTTTAGTCAGAAAATAACAGCTAGCTGCCCCCTCATCTTCAGTTGAGAGCTTGTTTCTGTTAGGAGTGGTTTAGTGTACTTTTTCTCAGTGTGATTCGTGTCTGTAAAAATGGATGTTACTCCACAGAAGAGGTCTAGAATTATTAATCTTAATGAACATACATTTGACTGTAAGAGAAATCGCTTCCACCGTTGGTATTGGAAAATCTACTGTTTCCAGAATAATTCACACACACAATGAAATTGGATCGTTTTCTCCAAAACAAAAAGGAGAATGTGGAAGAAAAAGGAAAATGACACCAAGAATTGATAAAAACACTTATCAGAAATAGTAAAATTAATACAAGAAAAACAAGTAAAGACTTGCTTTGTCCCAATTAATTTGCACAGCACTGTATGTATTCTAATGTTTCACAGACAGAGAATGGAAATACACACTAGCTTTTGTCTGGAAGACTGAGACTCTTCTAAGTGTAAATCAATTTGTTATCTAGATGTGACAGTTTTATTATTCTTCAGCCTATGCACCAAAGATTCACTCTATTAACCCTCATGGGGACTAACACTTTCCCTAAGCTCAGTCTCTAATACTCAGCATTAATTACACAGATTGAGAGAGAACCATGTAGCTGCTTAGCTGTCTCTATAAAACTGTCACATCATTTAACCCCTTCAGTATACACAGTAACAAAAAAATGCAAAAACAGTATACTTTTTCATCATACCTCCAAAAAAAGTGGAATAGAAGTAGATCAAATGAGATAAAATTAGATAAAAATGTCATGTACATGTTTATATCTTTTGTGTGCACTGGAACAACACAAAAACAGGAAAAAAGCCAAATTGGATATAATTTCACACAAAACCCCAAAATGGGCTGAACAAAATTGATGACAACTTTTCAAAATTGTGGGTAAAGCACTTTATTTTAAGCATGTGATGCTCATTCAAACTCTTAGGTGTGGGCAATATAAAAACTACACCTGAAACCAGATACAAATGTGAGAGGTTAACTCAAAGTTTGCATTGCTTGTTTCTGTGTACTACACTAAGCATGGTAAACAAAAAAAGGAGAAAAGAATTTTATGGGGACTAGAGAACCAAAATTGCTGAAAAATATCAACAATATAAAGACAACAAATCGATTTCCAGAGATCTTGATGTTCCTATGTACACAGTGTGCAACATAATCAAAATGTTTACAATTAATGGCATTGTAGCTAATCTCCCTGTATGTGAATGGCAGAGAGAAATTGATGAAAGGCTGCAATGCAAGATAGTCCAGATGGGGGCTAAGCCATTCGACTCAAGTTCCAAAGAAATTCAAGCTTTCCTGCAGGCTTAGGGTGCATCATTATCAGTGCAAACTATCTGTCGACATTTAAATGAAATGAAGCAGTATGGCAGGAGATCCATGAGTACCCACTGCTGACAAAAGATATAAGAATTATAGACTACCATTTGACAAAATATATGTGGGTAAGCAAAAATCCTTCTGGGAAAGCCTTTTGAGGACAGATGAGACCAAGATAGCTTTTGGTAAAGTACATCAGTTTCCTGTTTACCAAAAACAGAATGAGGCCTAGTAAGAAACTAACACAGTACCTACAGTCAAATGTTGTGGAGATTCAAAGATGTTTTGGGGTTGTTTTGCTGTCTCTGGTACTGGGTTCCTTGACTGTAGGAAAGGAATAGTGAAATCTGAAAATTTTGGTCACAATGTAGTACCCAGTGTCAGAAAGCAGGGTTTGCGTCCTTGGTCACGGGTCTTCCAGGAGGACAATGACCCCAAACATACTTCAAAAAGCACCCATAAATGGTTGGAAACAAAGCCCCAAAGAGTTCTGAGGTGACCATCTATGAGTCCTGATGTAAATCCCACTGAACACCTGTGGACAGATCTTAAAATTGTTGTTGGGAGAAGGAACCCTTCAAATATAAAAGATCTTGATCAGTTTGCAGAAGAAAAGTGGTTCAAAATTCCAGCTGAGAGATATAAAAGTTTATTGATAGTTATAGGAAGCGATTGATAGTAGTTATTTATTCCAAAGGATCATCATGCCCTGATGAAGTAGCCAGGAGGCTATGAAACGCGCTGGCTGATTAATGTGTGGTGACTGAATAAAGGATTCTTCTATACTTGGATCTTCCCTTTGTGGCCAGCGTGGAATAATCTCGTTTTCCTTTCTTCGTTTTCTGATCTAGAGGTATAGTGAGCATTTTAAACCCAATTGTACGTCACATAATTTGAAAACAATAGTTCGTCAGATTGAAAAATTTCAGTTTTTTCACAAAAGTGTTGTGAACAAATTTTTCACTTTTACAAGAGGTAAAGCCTAAACATAGACCTGACATTTATTCCCCACTTTCTTATGAGCGCAATGATACCCCACATGTAGACAAAAATTTCTGTTTGGACAAACAGAAGGGGAGTAGCAATATTTGAATTATGGGACACAAATATGGCTGAAATAGATGCAGGCACCATGTCACATTTGCAGGGCCACAAGGGTGCCTAAAGGAAGAAACACCCCACAAAACACCCGATTTTGGAAACTAGACCCCTCAGAAATTTTATCTAGGGGCATAGTGAGCATTTTAAACCCACAAATACTTCACAGAATTTAATAGCATTAGGTCATCATAATGGAAATTTTCTTTTTTTTCACAAAAGTGTTGCTTTAGCACCAATTTTTCACTTTTCAAAAGTTTTGTTTAGACAAATGGGAGGTTTCAGAAGGGAAGGAGCAATATTTGAATTTGGAATTTTGGAAAAGCTGCAATAGATTACGGGCACCATGTCACATTTGCAGGACTGCCAGGGGGCCTAAACAGCAGAAACTCCATACAAATTACCTCACTTTGGAAACTGTAACTCTCAAGGATTTTGAACCTACAAGTACCATACTTTACTGAATTTGATAACCATTAGTCGTCACATTCAACATTTTCTTTTTAGTCACACTAAATTACTCACTTTTAGGGTATGTGACACGATGATAATAATCTTAACTTATATAGCGCCAACAAATTCCGCAGCGCTTCACAGATCAAAGATTTGTATACAAACAAACAGTCATAAGAAACAGTGTGGAAAATAGAATAATTAAAGCAAAAAATTATAATGGCCCTTCTCGTAAGAGATCACAGTCTACAGTGAGGTGGGGGTGATACACGATCCGGAGACACAGGTTATCCTCTCTTGAAAGGACGCCGGGGATCTCCACGGATGAACACAGTTACCCGTGCCCACGATCAGTGTTCAGGGAACGGTGGCTTATCCCTGCATTTACCCGTCGAAATTGCCTTAAGGCTCCGCAGTGCTAAATTGACATGCTGCGGTCAATTGGTGGCACAGAAAGCCGCCCCGCAAGTTTAGTGCTGCGGAGAACAAAAACACAGTGGGAATGGGATTTTTGTACTTACCATCTACTGTGCTTGTACTTATTTATTTAAATAATTTAAATAAAAATAATGGGCTTCCCCTATATTTTGATTGCAAGCCAAGGTTAAGCTAGGCAGCTGAGGGTGGCAGCCTGCAGCTGTCCACTTTATCTGTGCTGAGATCAAAAATACAGTGAAGCGCTACATATTTTTTTTCAACTACTTATTTATTTTTATAGTACTATGATGTCAATCAATTGGGAGGGACCCTACAGCTAATCACAGATGGTGTCAAAGAGAATGGGCGTCTGTGATTGGCTGTTGGCGTAACCTGAAACCTGCCCATACATTCTAGCATGTACTATGCTATAATACATGGGCTGATCTAGATTATTCCAACAGTCAATCACAAATGCCAATTCAGTGTGACAGCCTCAGTGATTGGCTGTTGTGCCCCATTGCAGTGAATATCCAGGAAGTTAATGAGCGGCAGGACCCTGGTAATTATAATGTTTGTTTAATCCATGTTTTGCTTCTTTTACAGCACACCGCCCCCATCTTATAACTTTAATGTCTGAATTTGGGGTTTAGACTCAAGTTCAATTCATGAATTAAAACTTAAAAAAAAAGTCCAGATGGAGCTGCTGAATCCGAACTATTTTGCGGGTTCACCCATCACTATCACATAGCTATTGTTCGCTGCATGTAGATGATGCAGAATCTTTGAAAACTATCATTCTGGATTTTCATGTACAGCTGCAACAAATATTTGAAGTTATGACGTACAGTTGTGGCCAAAAGTATTGACACCCCTGCAATTCTGTTAGATAATACTCAGTTTCTTCCTGAAAATGATTGCAATCACAAATTCTTTGGTATTATTATCTTCATTTAATTTGCTTCAATGAAAAAACACAAAAGAGAATGAAGCAAAAAGCAAAACATTGATCATTTCACACAAAACTCCAAAAATGGGACAGACAAAAGTATTGGCACCCTCGGCCTAATACTTTCACGTTGATAACGCGATCACGCTCCGAACCATCAATGAGTTTCTTACAATGCTCTGCTGGAATTTGAGACCATTATTCTTTGGCAAACTGCTCCAGGTCCCTGATATTTGAAGGGTGCCTTCTCCAAACTGCCATTTTTAGATCTCTCCACAGGTGTTCTATGGGATTCAGGTCTGGACTCATTGCTGGCCACTTTAGAAGTCTCCAGTGCTTTCTCTCATACCATTTTCTAGTGCTTTTTGAAGTGTGTTTTGGGTCATTGTCCTGCTGGAAGACTCATGACCTCTGAGGGAGACCCAGCTTTCTCACACTGGGTCCTACATTATGCTGCAAAATTTGTTGGTAGTCTTCAGACTTCATAATGCCATGCACATGGTCAAGCAGTCCAGTGCCAAAGGCAGCAAAGCAACCCCAAAACATTAGGGAACCTCCGCCATGTTTGACTGTAGGGACCGTGTTCTTTTCTTTGAATGCGTCCTTTTTTCTCCTGTAAACTCTATGTTGATGCCTTTGTCCATAAAGCCTTACTTTTGTCTCATCTGACCAGAGAACATTCTTCCAAAACGTTGTAGGTTTCTCAGGTAAGTTTTGGCAAACTCCAGCCTGGCTTTTTTATGTCTCGGGGTAAGAAGTGGGGTCTTCCTGGGTATCCTACTATACAGTCCCTTTTCATTCAGATGCCGACGGATAGTACGGGTTGACACTGATGTACCCTTGAACTGCAGGGCAGCTTGAACTTGTTTGGATGTTAGTCGAGGTTCTTTATCCACCATCCGCACAATCTTGCGTTGAAATCTCTCGTCAATTTTTCTTTTCCGTCCACATCTAGGAGGTTAGCCACAGTGCCATGGGCTTTAAACTTCTTGATGACACTGCACACGGTAGACACAGGAACATTCAGGTCTTTGGAGATGGACTTGTAGCCTTGAGATTGCTCATGCTTCCTCACAATTTGGTTTCTCAATCCTCAGACAGTTCTTTGGTCTTCTTTCTTTTCTCCATGCTCAATGTGGTACACACAAGGACACAGGACAGAGGTTGAGTCAACTGTAATCCATGTCAACTGGCTGAAAGTGTGATTTAGTTATTGCCAACACCTGTTAGGTGCTACAGGTAATTTACAGGTGCTGTTAATTACACAAATTAGAGAAGCATCACATCAATTTTCTAACAGTGCCATAATTTTGTCCACCACCTTTTTTATGTTTGGTGTAGAAGTAGATCCAATTTGGCTTTAGGACAATTCTTTTTGTGTTTTTTCTTGAAGACAAATTAAAAGAAGATAATAATACCAAATAATTTGTGATTACAAGAAGAAACTGAGTATTATCTGACAGAATTGCTGGGGTGTCAATACTTTTGGCCACAACTGTATAACATATGTCCTTGTCAGTGAAAATGCTATATATAAGGAAATGATCATGGTTGTCAACAGTTGGAGGAAGTTAGAGGCATAATCCCACCAAATGATTGTAAAAGAGGCTCATGCCAATCTCACCTAATTTACATTCTTTTGGTCACATTTGACTTGATGTGCCAGATTTTGGTCAACTCACTTGTATTGAGTGAGGTTGAGCAAGTCTAGTTGACATGTAACCGCATTATATGCAAATCGCATATTTGCAATCAAATAACTGACCGCTTCGCCAGTGATACTGGAAAATTATGACAGCATGAGAAATGCGCATTGTCAGAGTTCACAAGTCTGTAGTTGTATAGAGTGACAGTAGACTTTTAGTAGAAAATCAGGGCAACCACTTTGTGTGCTGAGTTTGTTGCCAGTATTACCTATGTTTATGGTTTATACACCTGTCTGGGTCCCTTGTAACTTTAGAGAACTATAGGAAGTTGCATTATCAATCATTCTTTCTTATAAAGGGGACAATATTTTAAACATAATCTTTTTTACTGACATGCTTTAATTGCAGTCCACTAAATGTGAACCTTTTTTTTAACAATATTTAAAATAGCCACATTCAAAATATGATTCTTTCCAAAGGCTGCCTTTAACAGAATTATAAGTATTAGCTAAAGAAATAGTAGAATAATTGCGTGAAAGAAAACTAGTAAAAACATTAGATGGTACTAAGGGTTCTATAATAAGTGAATAAATATTATTATTTATTTAGCTGAATTATGTTCTGCAGGAGAAGATAATGGAACATAAAATACATATGTGCTATCAATCACTAAAGCTTGTACCAGTAAACCAAATCAGGTGTCCCTATAGAAAACTATATCCTTCATAACATATGGATTTGTCCTTTACTCTTTTAATTAAGCCATAGAGATTTCAGTGAGTAGAAATGGACAGTTGGGCCACAAGTTGCATTGTTTAATCCAGAGCAAAGTATTTTAAAATGTTATATATTACAAATCTCAGAAAATAAAGGATCCAATGACCATTCTATCATCAGTGCAAGCCAGATAATTGAACTGCGGATCTGTAAGAAAATATGTTTTGTTTTTTTTAACAAAATCGTCTTTATTAAGATTTTCAATCATAACATACCATAATATATCATCAGCCACTTACATACAGACAGCTGGTAAGCACGTCAAGCACGTCATCAGAAGTCCAAGAACAACATTGATTGAAACAATACATGTCAGTGACTGAGATAATAAAACATAAAACCATTAGGCAATATGGCACATCAACACCCCATCCCTAAAAGAAAATCCCGTTTACATCCCCTTAAATAAGCCGTTGACTGGCGATCTATCCTCAATTAACTTCCCCCATATAAGAAGCATCATTGTGATTATATCTTTAAATTTCCTAATGTTCCCTGCAGATCCTGCAGTAAATACCAGTTGGAGTTTTTAAATGGTGATACCGTTTGTTTCACCTCGTCTGGTGTTAGTACTGATCTAATAAACGTTCTCCATGTGATAAAGAATTTCTCTATTAGTAAATCTTTATTCCTCTCGGCTTCAATTCTTTCAATCTGCATGGTCTCCTTCAAAAGCTGTATGACATCTATAACATTAGGACATAATTTGTTCAGCCAATCCCGCAATAGAGGTTTTTTGGCTGCCATTGCTATAATGTGGAGAATCCTGGCAGGTTTCCTCTCCAATATATAAGAGGTCGAGGAGTGAAGTAACCATGTTAATGGGTCCAGTATCAATTTTCTACCACTGATATAATGTGCCAGCACCAGTACCTGTCCCCAAAATCTCAGCGTGTCTTTGCAAAGCCAGAGCCCATGATACATGTCTGTTTATGGGGTGTCACATTTAGGACACTTTTATAATCTGTCTGGGGCCTGGTCAGTCGGGGGCAGGGTATTATTTATTTATAGAGCACCATTGATTCCATGGTGCTGTACATGAGAAGGGGTTACATACAAACAACTTAAAAATACAATGAGCAAACTAACAGATATAGAGGGCTTACATTCAACAGGGCAGTGGGGAGAGAGAAGTAGGTTGGGTCTACTCTGGTGGTGGTGTAGCGCTGGGTGTAATGGTGGTGGAGCAGCAGGTCCAATGGTGGTGGAGCGCCAGGTCCAATGGTGGTGAGGTGGCACCGTGGTCATTGCAGGTTGTAAGCTATTCTGAAGAGATGGGTTTTCAGGTTTCACTTGAAAATTCCGAGTGTTGGGGACACTCGGACATTTTGGGGTGCACAGTTCCAGAGAATGGGTGATGCTCGGGCGAAGTCTAGCAGGCAGTTAGATGAGAAACGTACAAGTGTGGAGGAAAGAAGGAGGTCTTGGGAGGATCGGAGGTTACGAGTTGGATAATATAGCGAGAATAGTTCAGAGATATATGGGGGGGACAGATTGTAGACAGCTTTGTAAGTCAATCTTAGGAGTTTGAATTGGATATGATGGTGAATCAGGGGCCAGTGGAGGTATTTGCAGAGGGAAGAAGTGGGGGAATAGTGAGGAGATTGGTGGATTAGTCAGGCAGAGAGTTAGGGACAGATTGGAGAGGTGCAAGAGTGTTGGCAGGGAGGCCACAGAGGAGGAGGTTCACCACATGCAGTGTTTTTGGAAACACTCAAGAGTGAGTAAATCACTGCTTGAACTACTTTTAATCGCTGCAATAAACTGCAGCATTTATCATCTATATAAAAAAAGCTGCCATTTTTTTCACTAGCGATTAAAAAAACTAACGCATATGTGGTAAAAACTTGGTAGAAAAACAAGCTGCCAAAACTGCAGCGTGTATCTGCAGACAGAAAAAAACAGTGCGCGCTAGCCCTAAAACTCACTTTATAGTAAAACAGTTCTATCTCAAGTGTACTGTAAATCTTTATTTTTATTACCTATCTTCCTTACTTAATATTAACTGTATTTTTCCCACACAGCAATGGCTGCTACTTCTCAAGAAACAGCATTTTATCATAGACACTGTTGCAATCCTTTTGAAAAAATATGAATATGATTGGCGCTGGTGGCGGCTACTGTACTCTCCAAAGATTGTGAAAATGAAGAAGTAGAATTGACTTTATTGCATCCTTCTGGTCCAGCGCCATCCTTTGTGTATCCAAGAAAGCCAGACATTTTAAAAGTGCACAAAAATCAGATATTAACTCAGGCGGAGCCTAACACCGTGACAGGCCGGACATACTCTTTGACACACAAGGAAATGGCGATTGCTAGTAAGCTTTATGGACAAATTACATTTCACCCACTAGAAGGGACAAATTGATAAAATGCCACTTTAAAGACATACTATTAATTGTTTGATTAGTTCATAATTTATAGAACGATGATTTAACTACTGTACTATTCTTATTAAACACTTCATAAATCACATGTTTAGTGATAGAATAGAAAACAAATTTATATGTATAAATAGGGGTTAACATTTTTGATTCTTTAATCTTGTTTAATCAAACTTGAGGATATGATCACCTTTCTTCTTTTGGTTTGTTCAATACATTCAAGTTGAAAATGCTGAGCGTTGTGTTCTGATGATTAAGATGTATTTATCCTGGCACTTATGGGATTTGTTTTTTGTGTTTCTTTTTTGTTGCATATAAATGTTTTATTCAATAAGTTGTGATAACTCATACAACCATAAAATAAAAAATATATAAATTTGACAGGTCCCAAGTTGAATCTCTGCACAAATATAACCAAGAACACAATGTCATTTTTTCACAATTGCCCGTCAATTGTTTGAATTTGATATAAAGAAACATAGTCTTGTAACATATCAAATGAAAGCTGTTACTGTTCTGAGTAAAATGATGCCTCTCCCACTTCATTATCTTATTTCAAGCCTGAGATAAAAAAATGTGAAGTCATACCAGGCCAAAATTCACCCTTTTTTTAAACTTTAAAAATCTGTAAAAAATTAACTGATGAAGAAAAAAATTCTAAACTTTTAATTTGTAATTAACTAAAGTAGTACTTCATAAAGAAAAAGAATAAAAAAAATCTAAAGACGTCAGGTAAAAAAAAATATTCATATTTAGATCACTTGTTATAGAATGACCCATTGACGCTATTAATATTAAAATATTTTAAAATATGATCCCATCACGATCCCAACTTGAAATTTGGTACAGATGTGGCTAAGAGCATAGCAGACACATGGGCAGTTTTCGAAATATTTAAAGGCGCCGATTTTTCGGAAATGCGTTTAAAATTTTGCGCTTGCGATCACATGGGTAAAATATTAACAAAGATCCTCTTGTGACATATCTGGTGAAAGCCTGCACAGTTCTGAGTAGATTGGTGTTTATTTTGTTTCTCTATCTTATTTGTAGCCTGAGATATGATAGAAAATGTAAAGCCATACCAGGCCAAAATTTGCACTTTTTTAAAACTTTAAAAATCTGTAAAAAAATTAACTGATAAAGAAAAAAATTCAAAACTTTTTTTTTGTAATTAACTAAAGTTGTTCTTCATATAGAAAAAAAATGTAAAAAATTGAGGACGTCAGGGAAAAAAAATATTCATTTTTGGATCACTTGACATGGAATGACCCAATAGGGCAATATCGACTTTAAGTCTTTTCAGATGCCTCAACACCATAGACCTTTTCTCTGGGGATCTAAATCCCTTTACATTCAATGTTGTAACTCTAACCATGGCCGTTAGATCTATGGGTAATGAGTAATCCTAATTCTCTTGTTAAGTAGGGGTATTCCGTGCCAAAATTATTAATCATCATCTGCCATGTTATATCTCCAACTGAATCCTCATGTGATAGTTCAAACACCAGTATTTCCCCCTTCCCCCCAACATAACTCTCTCACTCGCAATTTTTTCACTTACCCACCATTGTATACGAACTTCCATATTCGGAAAAGAGGTAACTCTTCCTTACTCTCCCGCCCGTACAGTATCATTATCAGACCGATATTGTAATTCTACTTGTCTATGACCATCGATTCCCAGAATCCGCCTCCCCCCATCCCTTTAGTGTCCTCCCATCACTACCTAGAGGAAAAGGCAAATATTTTTCAGTAAGACTCATGACTAACGTCTCCACAATAACTGATAGAAGGAACTCGCATAAGAGGAAAAGAAAAAAAAACAAAGAAGGGATATCCTTATGTGTTCAGTCTTATGTGTTCGGAGTCTGAGTGTATGAAATTTCCCGCTTACTCGAGGATATCTAGATCTCTGCAAACCAATATACTAAGCACTTAGTAGGGGTGGCAGTTAATCAGTGCCCCACCTGGATGAATAAACATAACAAACCAGGGAGACTTAACAAGGGTCAGTATCTTCCCGAAATATCGCGTCGCTGTAGGATGTCAGGCATCGTCCTCTCTTGGGCTTGTTTGTAGTTGGTAGTCACTGGTCCTTAGGGATCTGACTCATTCTCTCTCCTCCTGGTTTCTGTGGCAAAACCCTGTTACGTGAGGACTGTGAGGTTAGCGGATGTACATCCAGAGGTACCTGGGCACTGGCGGTGTCTCTCTCCTGTCTGCCTCGGGGGATCTGTCGGTTCATCGTGCTACTGGGCTTTTTTGTGTGAGCTGCCTCAGCACCTCCTGAGGATCTCGCTGCACCCGCAATGAGCTGTCTGGCCCTCTATACTTGAGCACAGCTGGATATAAGAGCTGGAAATGTATATTTTGTTTGTATAGGATACTGCATGCTGGGCTAAATGCCTTTTTGTTTTTTGGTGACCTCCACGGAGTAGTCCCCAAATAGCAAAACTGTGATTCCTGACGGATATGGGGTGTCTCATACTTTTAAAAGTGTGCAGGATCTTTTCTTTATCTTTGTAGTCCAAGTAGCATAGCACCACCTGGCACGGCTTATTGTTTGTTTTGCTGTGTCCCTGCGTCTTTAGAGATGTTGCTATCCTCCATAGCTGTTTGGGAGTGTACCAACTTTGTGCGCTCTCTCTACCCTGCACAGATGTGTTATCCCCAATGCACAAAGTAATTCTACTTCACAGATGTCATTAAGTGCTCTATGAGGGATGGATTCAGGGAGCCCCACAATCCTCAGATTATTGCGTCTTGACCTATTTTCTAGGTGTTCTATTCTATTCTATTAGCATATAGTGAGTGTCTGAGAAGTTCTGACACATGTTCCTCTAATTGTGCCACCCTGTCCTCAGTGTCAGATAGCCTTTGTTCTAAAGTGTTTATTCTTATCTCATGCTAATCAGATACTGCTTGCAGCCCTGTCAGAGATTCCTGCATGACTTCTCTGATGGTCTTTCGAAGAAAGCTAGCTTTACACCACGATTTTGTGCTGTCAGGTTCTGTCTGGTGTTTTGCATAAAGCACCGGATCAGAACCTGGCAGCCCCAGACAAAACAGAATCGGAGGGCAAATATGCCCTCCAATCCAGTCTTCTGCCGGAATCAGCTGCCAATTTCCAAGTGCTGAAATTTCAGCATAGCAGCTGGAGGGATCTCTCCAGATGCTGAAATTCAGCAGAGGTCTTTCAACACCCGGCAGTCCGGGAACCGGTCCGATTTTATGTCGGAAATGGCACGATCTGGTGCCCAAAGACTCCCATGTTATCGGGTGCCGGATCCAGAATGATCCAATATTGTCCGATTTTTGCCCCGGACAAAAAAAAATGCTGCAAGCTCCAATTTTGTGTCCGGGTAAAAACCGAAATCCCCTGTATCCAGCCTGACACACAGCAAAACGGATGGCAAATAGCTGCCATCCGGCCCCATCTGGCGCCATAGGGCTATAATAGCTGGCCTAAGATCTTCGCACAGATAAACAATACTGAGGCCTCTTTGGCTAGCCTCCAATAGCAGGCATTTATGGCTCATATGATCCCTCCCCACTGCTCCTGTTTTCCTCCTGTTCTGTGCCCTCCAGCTCTGTTGCCTGCAGGTTGATTCTTTCTGCTTCCCGCCCTGCACCATTTTGGCGGGTACCTTCTCCTATAGTGACTATGCTGCAGCAATCCCGGACTCGCTCCACGCGCTCCGGAGCCACCTCTCTATAAGACCTTCCGATGCCGTTGGTTGCCGGGATCCCATGGGGGAGCCGATGACGTTGGTCTATTGTGCGGTATGGTGGGTAGTTAGCTGCGGGCCCCGGGAACTCAGCCATGTCCCTGTGCTCTCATCAGGGCCGGAACCGGAAGTAGAAAATATGTCTTTATTTCAGTTGATTTTATATCATCTGTTCATTTTCATTTAAAAATTTTAACAAACAAGATGCTGTTTCTGGAAAAAAAACTGATATTTTTCTAGCTCTAAACAATCCATTGAAAAAGTTTGTCTCATTAAAAGGGGATCCTTTGTTGGGAAGGCAACATTTGTTTTCTGTTTCCCAAGTTGGGCTCTCACTGCAGTCAACTGTACGCTAGAATAGCTCCTTTTTATAAAGTGAATGCCTTCAAGAAACAACCTTTTTAAAGCGAACCTGTCAACCCCCCCCGGCATCCAAAGATAACATAGCCAGCTTCTGCAGAACTAAGGCTGCATTCGGACAAGGTGTCTATAGCATTTATGCTCCTTGATTCACTGAAATAAAGACTTTTATAAAATCTGTTTCAAACCTGACCCAATACCGGGAGGCGGGTTTTCAAGCGTCTATCTCCCACCTCTGTGGTGTCAGTCATCCCTCTCTGCTCTCTGTGCGCCACCTCCAGGGCCACCTCCCTGCACTACAGAGCTTTGTCAGCTCTGCTACAACATAGAGCTGCTGTTATAAGAGACCCCACAGTAGTAAATCTAGCAGGAGGACCCTGAGCAGACAAGGCACTGCCTGCTACATGTAATTTATAAAAGTCTTTATTTCAGTGAATCAAGGGAGCAAAAATACTATAGACGCCTTCTCAGAATGCAGCCTTAGTGCTGCAGAAGGTGGCTATGTTATCTTTAGATGCCTTGGGGGGGGGGTGACAGTTCGCTTTAATGCTGCTGGTTGCTCTTCACCTAGTTTCACACACTGTTTTTGTAGATTTTTTTTTCTGCAGACAAAACCTGCTCTCTTGGCAGTAAAATGAGGTTCAAAATGACAGTTTTCAGTGTTTTTGATGCGTTTTTCACAATTTTTGACGTTTTCTGGCTGCAGATTACATGTGGGCATGTATACAGTACATGTTTAATAAAGTTAGTTTCATTCACTCGATACGCTTCAAAAACGCAGCAAAAACACTTGCGTTTTTTGCATTTTTTTCACTTTATAACTGTTTTATATGCGTGAACAAAAATGCTGCAATAATTGCTCATTTTCCTTTGGATTCTGTTTCACTCTGTTCCTCTGTTATTCCTCATATACATTTTTAATAAACTGACAACAGGGTGCTACCATTCCCCTTGTCAATATGCAGACCCCTGATAAATTTAGCACTAATTTGATAGCGGAAATTTACACCCCCAAATGGTAATACCTAGTTTTTTCATGTACTTTATATATTTCCGTGAACAACAGAGGAACATTACCATATACACTTCTAAGAAAAAATGCTTCAGATTTATTTCACAAAAATAGACATGTCAGGACAGATCTTCCCATCAGTCATCCTAGCTCTCACTTTTGAGTGTACTATAATGCAATGGATCCTAAAAAAATAACACATTTGAAGAATTAACTTTTCGCTTGAAAATAATCACTGTATGGAATAAAAAGATTGTTTTTGTAAAATACGTAAAATATGACACCCAAAAGATAACTGCTGATCTATACACTGTATTATTTATTATGCTTCCAAACTATGTCAGTGCTCTTGTTATAAAGAGAACCTCTCATCAGAATTTCATTCCCCAAACTAAGTGCATAAATGTAATAGTATTTTACTGCTGAGCAAATCCTTACCTTGCTTGCAGAAATCTGTTTAGTTTTTCATGCCTTTGCATAATGTTAGTTCTGAGTGGGGACCTTAGATCATCAGCCATTTATCTCCTGCTATGAGGTGCAACTGTTAATTACCTAGATCATCTGACTTCCCACAATCCCCCTCACCTATTACCAAAGTGTGCCCTATAAATTTAGAATTATTCTAAGGGGTGCACGTGTGTGGGGTGCAGCACGTGTGGCACATTATGCAAAGTGGCACCATTGCTAAGTGGATGCAGTTACACCATGGCAATTAGTCAGGGCAGGAGTTATGTAACCCACTCTCTTTAACTCCCTTTTTTAACTATGTCCTCAATTTCATTGTCTATTGTCTATCTTCCTATGTGCCTTTGTCATTCACTTTCACCGCCCCATCCCCCCTCCATCACCCCTTACCCACATCAGCCGTTTTCTCCAATCCTCCACTATGTCCAGCTCCCATAAAATCTTCAGCTTATTGAACAATCTCAGTCCACCATATTCCAGGTTTTTGCATCATAAACCAAGTCACAAATCAAACTATTAAAACTATTTAATTTTCCTCTCTTTACTCCTGCTCCTGTCAGGTGATATCTCTCCAAATCCTGGTCCCCCCTCTGACAACCTCAACCCCTCCCCCACCTCACATAGAAACCCTGATTACTTATACACTTATATCTCCCTCTTTTAACTGCGCGCTCTGGAATCCACAGTCTATATGCAACAAACTTCCCTGTATTCACAATTACTTTCTCACTGACTCTCTTAATCTGCTTGCCCTCACTGAAACCTGGATCCAGGATTCAGAAACTGCTTCCCCTGCTGCTATTTCTCATGGCGTTTTACATTTCTCCTATTCCCCGAGACCTGGGAACAGACATGGTGGTGGAGTTGGTCAACTCATGTCCCCACAATGCACTTTCCAGGTCATCCCCCAGCTCCTTCACTCTCATTTCCTTCTTTTGAGGTCTAAACCATTGGGCTCTTCCATCCCCTCCCCCTCAGAGTAGCAGTTGTACACCACCTCCAAAGGTCACCCACCCACTACTATTACCAACCCTTATTCTGGGAAACTTCAACATCCCCATTAATGGCCCCAACTCCCCATCTGCCTACCAGCTCCTATTCTAACCACTTCTCTTGGCCTCTCACAACTCTCAACCGCTGAGACACAAAGGATGGTAAGACCCACGACCTGGCCTTTGTCCGGCTTTGTTCAACCTCCTCCTTAGACAACTCACCTCTTCCTCTCTCTGACCACAAAATTCTCTCCTTCATACTCACAAATCCTCGCCCACCGCAGCATACTCCTACCTATCACACATTCAGAAATCTTCAGGCCATTAACCCTCATACACTCACAGACTCTCTACACTCATCACTTTCCCCAATCTCCTCTTTCTCCTGTCCAGATCTGGCTCTGAATCACTACAATGACACTCTCAGAAGCACCCTGGACCAAGTAGAGCCCCTCACCCTCAGAACCTCCAAACACAGAGTTAAACATATAGAAAAAGGTGTAGAATCCGGTGCCACAAAATTCCTTTTTATTTTCAAAAGTTTTAAAAATCACACATGCTGGAGCATGTGTGATTTTTAAAACTTTTGAAAATAAAAAGGAATTTTGTGGCACCGGATTCTACACCTTTTTCTATTGCTACTGGTGGTTGCCAAGCCACTTTCCGTTTGCCTGGGAGTCCTGGGAATATTAGGTGGTTGGAGCTAGTCCCCTTTTTTTGATTTACAGAGTTAAACAGCCTTGGCTCACATCACAAACCCGATTCATCCAGCGATGCTCTAGGAGTGCTGAACGCATATGGAGGAAAACCCGCACTTCAGAAAACTTCATTCACTATAAATTTATGCTAATAACTTACAACTCTGCCCTTCACCTTGCCAAACAGACCTACTTCACCACCCTGATCTCTTCACTATCCAACAATCCAAAAAAAAAAACTCTTTGACACCTTTCACTCTCTCCTCAGTCCCAAAGTGCAGGTCCACATCACTGACCTCTGTGCTGATGATCTGGCTTCCTATGTCACTAAGAAAATAGAAAACATCCATCAGGAAATCAGCTCCCAGCATCCAAGCGCTGCTACTCCCATTCCCCCCACATCTCCTCTGGCTCACTCTCCACATTTGACCCAATCACAGAAGAAGTCTCCATGCTTCTCTCTTCCTCTCGTTCCACTACATCCACCACTGACCCCATTCCCTCCCACCTACTCCAGTCTCTCTCTCCAGTGGTCACCACTCACCTAACCAAAATCTTCAATCTCTCCCTCTCTTCTAGCATCTTAATTTCCTCCTTCAAATACTCTATCATTACTCCATTATTAAATAAAGGTTCTCTTGACCCATCCTGCACTAATAACTACAGACAAGTCTCCAGCATCCCTTTCATCTCTAAACTCTTGGATCACCTGGTCTACTCCCACAGCACACGTTACCTCTCTACTCACTCTTCTAAATCCATTACAGTCTGGCTTTCACCCCCTACACTCTACAGAAACTGCCCTCATCAAAGTGACCAATGACCTTCTGACAGCAAAACATAATGGTGAACACTCTCTGTTTATTCTTCTTAATCTCTCTGCAGCTTATGACACTGTTGACCACCATCTCCTACTCTCTATGCTGCACTCCATCAGCAAAAAGGACACTGCTCTCTCTTGGTTCTCGTCCTATCTATCAGTGTATCATTTGCTGGATCCACTTCCTCTACTCTTCCCCTCTTCAGTCCTTGGCCCTCTTCTCTTCTCTCTCTAAACATCCCCGATTGGACAGACCATTAGCAGATTTGGCTTTCAGTACCATCTTTATGCTGGTGACACAAAACTATACACTTCGTCCCCTGATCTTAACCCTGCTGTATTACAGAACGCTAATGATTGTCTAAGGCAGTTTCTAATATCGTGTCCGCGCTCTATCTAAAACTCAACCTTTCCAAAACTGAACTTCTTTTGCTCCCACCCTCCTCTAACCCCTCTAAATCTGACCTCTCCCTCTCAGTGTACGGCACCATGATAATGCCTAGGCAGCAGGCTCGCTGTCTGGGTGTTATGCTTGACACTGATCTTTCCTTCACCTTCTATGTACAAACTCTCCTTACACCTGAAGAACATCTCTAGAATCCACCCTTTCTTCACCATGGAAACAACAAAAACCCTCACCGTCACCATGATCCACTCCCGCCTTGATTATTGTAATCCTTATTAACTGGCCTCCCCCTCACTAGGCTTTCCCCTTTTCAGTCCATCCTTAATGCAGCAGCCAGGATCACCTATCTGGCTAACCGTTATTCAGATGCTTCTGCTCTGTGCCAGTCATTGCACTGGCTGCCTATACATTATAGGATCCAATTCAAATTGCTTGTTCTCACCCACAAAGCTCTTCACAGTGCAGCACCTCCCTACATCTCCACCCTCATCTCTGTCTATTAACCCACCCATTCTCTTCACTCTGGTAACGACTTTAGACTAACTTTTGTATTAATCCGAATCTCCCACTCCCGACTCCAAGACTTCTCCCAAACTGCACCTATTCTCTGGAATGCTCTACCCCAAGAAATTAGGTCTATCCACAACTTACATACTTTCAGACACTCCTTAAAAACACATCTGTTCAGAGTGACCTATCACTCCACCAGACAAAAAAACATGAGAAAGAATGGCTGGTGACCACTCATGCAGCTCTTATCTATTCCCCATCTCCTCAGGTTGGCTGGGCCACCATTGTAACTAAGCCCCTGTAATTTGTGTCACCCACACCTCATTGTTAGATTGTAAGCTCTCATGAGCAGGGCCATCATTTTTTCGCTTTATTGTATTCTTTGATAACTGTTATTTATGATTGTTTGTATATGAACCTCTGAATTGTAAAGCGCTGCAGAATATGTTGGCGCTATATAAAGATTATTATTATTATTATTAGAGAAATGCACAGTTGAAATTTTACGCTAATGAGTGGCAAGTGTGGTGGGCGGCCCTGCACTCACAGCTTTCCTGCCTCTCTTTCTGTGCCCCACCTGCTGCCTGACTCCTGTCTATGACTGATAGGTCACTCTTGTTTCGTGATCTGTCAGTCAGAGACAGGAGTCTAGAATCAGTCAGGAAAAAGACAAAGCAGGAGAGTTGTGAGTGCAGGACCCACTCGCCACAACTACTATTCATTAGTGCACAATTTAAACTCTGGATTTCTCTAAAGCAGCTGAACAGATTTCTACAAGAAAGGTGAAGATTTAATCAACATTAAAGCACCTGTAACACTCATGGGGATGAGTGAAGGGAGGAGGAACCTCTGGACCACAGACGGAAACTGTGACAGCTGACCTCCAGGGCAAGGACAGATTTAGGGATGGTCTCAGGGCAAAGTCACTGGTATAGCTGGTGCAGGCAACTGGCAAAGCAGGCATAATGTCAGGAGCAGGCTGGAGCAGGAAGACAGGACACAGAGAAAGGCAACGCAAAAGTGATAGACAGGACCTGACAACTAGCTAGACAGAACAGCACTCTAACTAAAGATGTTGATCAGGCACCCTCCCTAGTGGGAGGATGTCTATATACCCAGTGCTTCTTAGCCATAGGAGGCAATTCCTGGAAATAGCACACTGGCCTTTTAACTGCAGGGCAGGAGTGCAGCTGCGCCCCTTAGGTGCCCTCCCGGGAGACCTGTGCGTCATGCGCAGGCCCCGGGTGCAGGAAGAGACAGTAGCTGGGAGGAGAGGAGGCGCACAGCTACAGCGGTGAGTGAGCCGGCGTCCCTCCTGCAGGGAGCCAGCATAGCATTGGGGCATCGGCATTACATCACCATTACAAGTTTGACTTTAGTTTGGGGCATAAAAGTCTGATGATTGGTTCTCTTTAATGATAATTACCTGTCATTAAAGGAGGTGTAGGCTTTTATCTAATAATGAACTCTAACTTGTAGAGACAAAACCATCAGTATCGTTTTACTTCTAATCTGTGACTTACATATAAACAGTGCTTAGTGCCCTCAAAGCCTTCACATTCTGTTGATCTCGACAAAGAAACTATCAGAGAAATGTTGCTCCTTGACCTACACAAAGGATCTTATGAAAAATCTCTGTACCTTTAGGGAATGCTGTCAAGTTCCCAAGTGCAAACATATTCTAGAAGATATTTATGTACGTAAGAAAATATATATGAGTTGCCACTGCAATAAGTCTCAGAATGATTACATAAAAAATATAAAAATAAAATATTGTTACATGTGTTTTTATTTCACTGATAATATTGGCCATGCGTTCATAAAGAAGTACCTGCGTGGTTTAGCTGGCAGCCTTTTTTTCTTAAAACATCTTCTACTGTGGAGTCAAATATTAGTCTAACATTTTGAAGCAGTCCCTGTAGATAAAAATAAAACATATGAGCAAATCTTGCAGCATATATATCTACCATTTACCAAATACTGGATTCATTGAAGATGAACTAAAACAATAATAAACTCACGGAATTTATTAAAACCTGATTATACTTTATATATTTCTCAGAATGTTCCTTAAAAGCAAAACTGGATAATAAATTATACAGAGTAACAGCGTCTAAGGTTTGTGGAATGTGAAACAGGTGGTTGTTGCATGTTATGAACTGCTGTGTCCTTTTTGTTCCCTTTTTTTCTATGATGACTTATGTAAATATGATTCACTGCACTGCATATACAGCATGTTGTTAGTAGAACCCGGATGATGATGTAGCATTAATGCATGTTACTTGTTGTGCCTGGATGAAGGATGTGAGCAGGTGACCAAACTTCTGCCCCAAGCATAACTGTGTTCAAATGTATATATACAGTTAGGGCCAGAAATATTTGGACAGTGACACAAGTTTTGTTATTTTAGCTGTTTACAAAAACATGTTCAGAAATACAATTATACATATAATATGGGCTGAAAGTGCACACTCCCAGCTGCAATATGAGAGTTCCCACATCCAAATCGGAGAAAGGGTTTAGGAATCATAGCTCTGTAATGCATAGCCTCCTCTTTTTCAAGGGACCAAAGGTAATTAGACAATGGACTCTAAGGGCTGCAATTAACTCTGAAGGCGTCTCCCTCGTTAACCTGTAATCAATGAAGTAGTTAAAAGGTCAGGGGTGGATTCCAGGTGTGTGGTTTTGCATTTGGAAGCTGTTGCTGTGACCAGACAACATGCGGTCAAAGGAACTCTCAATTGAGGTGAAGCAGAACATCCTGAGGCTGAAAAAAAAGAAAAAATCCATCAGAGAGATAGCAGACATGCTTGGAGTAGCAAAATCAACAGTTGGGTACATTCTGAGAAAAAAGGAATTGACTGGTGAGCTTGGGAACTCTAAAAGGCCTGGGCGTCCACGGATGACAACAGTGGTGGATGATCACCGCATACTTTATTTGGTGAAGAAGAACCCGTTCACAACATCAACTGAAGTCCAGAACACTCTCAGTGAAGTAGGTAGTAGGTGTATCTGTCTCTAAGTCAACAGTAAAGAGAAGACTCCATGACAGTAAATACAAAGGGTTCACATCTAGATGCAAACCATTCATCAATTCCAAAAATAGACAGGCCAGAGTTAAATTTGCTGAAAAACACCTCAAGAAGCCAGCTCAGTTCTGGAAAAGTATTCTATGGACAGATGAGACAAAGATCAACCTGTACCAGAATGATGGGAAGAAAAAAGTTTGGAGAAGAAAGGGAACGGCACATGATGCAAGGCACACCACATCCTCTGTAAAACATGGTGGAGGCAACGTGATGGCATGGGCATGCATGGCTTTCAATGGCACTGGGTCTCTTGTGTTTATTGATGACATAACAGCAGACAAGAGTAGCCAGATGAATTCTGAAGTGTACCGGGATATACTTTCAGCCCAGATTCAGCCAAATGCTGCAAAGTTGATTGGACGGCGCTTCATAGTACAGATGGACAATGACCCCAAGCATACAGCCAAAGCTACCCAGGAGTTCATGAGTGCAAAAAAGTGGAACATTCTGCAATGGCCAAGTCAATCACCAGATCTTAACCCAATTGAGCATGCATTTCACTTGCTCAAATCCAAACTTAAGACGGAAAGACCCACAAACAAGCAAGACCTGAAGGCTGCGGCTGTAAAGGCCTGGCAAAGCATTAAAAAGGAGGAAACCCAGCGTTTGGTGATGTCCATGGGTTCCAGACTTAAGGCAGTGATTGCCTCCAAAGGATTCGCCACAAAATATTGAAAATAAAAATATTTTGTTTGGGTTATGTTTATTTGTCCAATTACTTTTGACCTCCTAAAATGTGGAGTGTTTGTAAAGAAATGTGTACAATTCCTACATTTTCTATCAATGCTTAGGGAAAAAAGGTGTGCTGTAGTCCGCGCTGCCAGGATCACTCACTCCAATAAATACGAGTAGAAAATCTTCATCAAAACCTCCTTTATTCTCCTACGCGTTTCAGTGCCCTCCTGGCACCTTCATCAGGGATACCGCAGGGTGTAAGAAAAGTAGATGCCCTTATGCAGATGATGGCTATGGCGTCCAGTCTGGCCCCACAAGGTACATCAGTCTGGGTTCCAGTTTTCAGATTTTCCGGTACACTGTACCGGCACGCACGTACCGCCGCAAAAAAAGCACTGTTTACATGTGTATCTCGGCTGCAAAATATTGACAGTTTGTAATTTACATGCTGTCAACATTTGCCAGGAGGGCACTGAAACGCGTAGGAGAATAAAGGAGGTTTTGATGAAGATTTTCTACTCGTATTTATTGGAGTGAGTGATCCTGGCAGCGCGGACTACAGCACACCTTTTTTCCCTAAGCATTGTTACAACCTACACGTGAGTGTGGCCGGTGGGAGTCCAGCAGCAGCCATCAGGACATTACCAATAAGCCTTCAAACCAGTTGTGGGTCTCACAACTGGACCAGGTGAGCAGATTTAATTTCTCACCATTACACCCATCAGTGTCTAGTGATAAGGGCACTATTGCGCCTCTTGTCCCCCCCCTCTTTTTTCTTGTTTTACATTTTCTATCAGATATTTTTGTTCAACCCTTCAAATTAAACGTTACAATCTGCACTTGAATTCTGTTGTAGAGGTTTCATTTCAAATCCAATGTGGTGGCATGCAGAGCCCAACTCGCGAAAATTGTGTCACTGTCCAAATATTTCTGGCCCTAACTGTATATATATATATATATATGGTATATGTACATATATATTGCGTATAGTAAAACATTGTACATTGTATGTAATGTGATAGTGTTCTGTAAAATGTAGCCAGGTTAGTAATGTAAATAGCTGAGGATGTTGTAAGATAGGACTTGCTCTGAGCTAGGAGACTGCAGGGCAAGGAAATAGTCTTATTGTGGGATTAGAACACAGGGAAAGGAACCAGGCCCTAGGAGAACAGGACCAACACATCTTAGATTCAGACAGGGTTTGACTTGAGACAAGAGCGAACGTGCAGTTTGAGTTATACTAACAAACGGTAGTTGTTGGGTGAATACGTTATCTCCGAGGCAGCAGAATGACAGTGTGTAGAGTGGAGTTTTCCAAGAGACAGCAACTACTGATAAGAGATGTAAGGGCTAGAAGTGGACAAATGGCCCCAAGTATAGAGACTGTATTACTCTGTATTAGTGGAAGAACTGCAAGCAGGGACCCTTACTTGCTCTGGCAGGGGTAAGTACTCATTTCTACGTGGCTGTTATTTACCTTTCATTACAGAACTTTTGCTAGCTTATGTGAATGGCAGTTTGCTAAAGACATGACAATCCCCTTTCCACCCTCTAAACAGGATACGGTTTTCACAGGAATTGCCTGAGTTTCCAGGAGTTGACCTTGCTGATCCCACCACAGTGCATATGCCCTTTGGAGCTCCACCTAGTACTGGGTAATGAAGGTAGTCTGCTCAGTAGAGAGCTCAAAAGTAGAGATAGGTGAACCTGCCGATGTTTGGGTTTGGCAGATCAGGACAGACTTTTTTTTAAATTCCGGGTTGAGGACCAGACTAGACCCAATCTTGAGTCCAAACTTTAAACTTATGAAAATTCTTTATTTGAAATAAATCATAAAGAAAAAATCCTTTTTTTTAAATAAACCAGACAGAAAATCTTCATTTTACAATTTATTACCATAACATACCCTCCAGCAATAATCCATAATGATGGTCCCATGAAGCACACTCAGCTCTACTGCATCAAGAGATTGCAGCGATGGAACAAGCGTCCTCTCACTTCAGCCTCTGCGATCATACTGACTGCTGGAAGCAGAGTCACCTAAATTTACTGATGCAGGGCCTCAGTCACTCAGTGAGTGATGTCATTATTCCTCGTGGCAGTAAGTGTGATTGCAGAGGCTGCAAGGAGAAGACGCTTGTTCCCTTGCTCCAGACTTTGGATGAAGCAGAGCCAGGATTGTGTGCTTCATGGGACCATCATTGTGGATTATCTTCAGATGATATGTGTAGGGTTAATAAAATGCAAAATGAAGGTAATTTGTCTGATTTATTTCAAATGAGGGATTTTTCCCTGTGTGTTGTGTTTTTTAACTATTTCCTCACAGGATTGATAATGGGTGGGTCTCATAGAGACCTGGATATAATAAATCTGCGTTTAATGACATGCTGTCAATACTGAGCTGTCATTAACCCCTTCTTTCACCCAGATGCCATTGCACCAGGTCATCGGGAAGAGCCACGTAAAGCACCAGGAATTGGTGCTTCAAATTAATTTGCCAATTAACTATGGGCCTCATCACACTGAGAATACCAGCCCTCAGCTGCCCGGCTTTTACCTCGGCTGGCAATTAAAAACAGAGCAAAGCCTAAACAGTTTTTTAAATTATTTATTTAAATAGTTTTAAAAAATGAACGGGCTCCTATGTATTTTTGATTGCTAGCCAAGGTAAAGCCAGGCAGTCCAGGGTGGAAGCCTGCAGCTGTCTCCTTTATCTGTGCTAAGGATCAAAAATATAGCAAAGCTCTACATCATTTTTAAAAATTATTTATTTACTTTTACACTACTATGATGTCAGGTTTGTTGCCTCTGGCAAACAATCATAGATATTGGCAGAATGGGTGACAGATACAACAGCCCCTCCCCGACGTTGTCACAGAGAGTGGTTGTATGTGATTGGCTGTTGAAATAAGTGCAGTACCTGAAAGCAGCCCATACATTCTAGCATCTACCATACAGTGAATAACCAGGATGTTAATGAACGAACCCAAAAGTGCAAACATGCAGACCCCGGTAAGTATGATGCTGATGTTTAATCATTGTTTTGTTTATTTTTACAGCCCCCAGCTGAACCCACGTCACCTGACCTTCTCAGGGAAGTCTGTGTTCGGGGTCTGTGCTCGAACACTAGGTGTTCGGTACGGACCCCAAACTTTACAGTTCGGGTTCGCCCATCACTACTTAAGAGATTTTAATGTTTTCTACATGCAGTTTTATATAAAGAATATATGACAAAGATATGTGCCCACTACCACACTTGTAAAGTCATTTTTGTTGAACAGAGACTTTTTGTTAAGAGAATAAACTTTGTGCCTCATTCTCTATCTTCACTGTGGAAAGGACCTTGTTCACCTG
The DNA here is from genome assembly GCA_033576535.1 of Allobates femoralis. Classification (NCBI taxonomy): domain Eukaryota; kingdom Metazoa; phylum Chordata; class Amphibia; order Anura; family Aromobatidae; genus Allobates; species Allobates femoralis. The sequence goes on from JARQOC010000001.1 coordinate 446,228,693, forward strand.
GGTCATTGGTGATATGTAATCGCTCAAGAGGTATAATAATAATAATAATTTTTATTTATATAGCGCCAACATATTCCGCAGCACTTTACAATTCAGGTATGACCTGCATGACGCAAACTATTGCACCCAGCCAGGTCCATACTTTCATCAAACACAATATCCTCTACCCTGTGAGGATGGATGGAACATCCAAGGACCAAGCCTCAACCACAGCTCCTGTCCTAGACCAATCTGATGTTAAAGAACAAAAGCTATGCATAGTCTGGGCAACATTTGGGAAGCATTACCCTTTAAAAGAACACCTTGGTGGAACTTTTGACTTTCAAGGAACCAAATCATAAAGTAGGTAGTCACAAGGCCATGGATAACAGCATCTGGATTTAGAAAGACTGCATACAGTGAGAGAGATGGAAGACTTATAAGTAAAGAAGAGTGAACTCACAGATGCTCAAGTTCGGCGGATTCAGCCAGACTTAAAATAAAATGTCTGGTTCAGGACCGAACTTAAGCCAAACTTGAGCCTGAACTCCGAACACCATATAAGTTTATGGGGACCCAAACGTAACCTATAAAATGGTGGCAGTAAGGGTTAGGAGAGCTGCAAAAGGAAGCAAAATAATGATTAACCAGTTAAATCATACTTACTGTGCTTCTATACCACTCTCGCACTTGCTTTTGGGTCCACTTATTATGCCTCATACATATCCACTGCATCCCCCCACCCATCCTCTGTGATTGGTTGCAGTCAGAAACCCTCTGTACCATTGTCTGTGATTGGTTGCAGTCAGATGACGAACCAAAGATTGTGTCTGTGATTGGTGATACAGTGAATATGTATGAGGCTTAATGAGCAGATCCAAAAGCAAGTGTGAGAGTGGCCAGAAGCTCGGTAAGTATGATTTAACAGGTTAATCACTGTTTCGCTTCTTTTTGAAGCTCCTCTAGCCGAATCCGAACAGTAACACAGACTTTCCTGAGATGTCTATGTTGGGGATACATGTATGGACACTAGGTATTTACAGTTCAGGTTCCCCCATCTCTAATTGTAAGTGGTGGAAAATGTGAATAGGGAGTTAAATGTTTTAGGTAACTATGTGGTCGTGGTGACAGATCTGACTGAAATGATTGTTTCTGTTCTATCAGGTTTATTTGGTTCTATTTTGTAGTTCCGTAACATTTAAGTAAATCCGTCATTTGAATTATAATCATTACACTTCTTGCATTTGGTAACTTAATAGCGCCATTGGGAGGAACGCATTGGGGGGGGGAATTTGTGAAAGGTACTGTCCACATTTGTAGCAATAAAAAATTGCATATTTATTCAAATCATACTTGCTAAAAAAATTGAATTTTTTCCTTTTCTGCCATCCTTGCCCTTTTCTAAAAACGTGAGTGAAATTTTTGCAGGGCCACTAATGGAAATACAAGGTTTATATAATTTAAGCCACAAAATTTTGCCTTGTAGTGCTGGGACTGCCCGTGATGCACATTTCGCATACCACTCATGAATATTTATGCCCATATATCCAGGCTTCTTGTGGTGTGCTCCTGAAGATTTACAGTTTAAAAGAGCAAAATATTGAACGTTCTGGTCCAAACTGTCTACTCTCTGATGCTGTAGAAGCATCGAAGGAGCAAAAGGACACTAAAGTTTGTGCTCTCTAGTGATCAGGTCAACTTCAGATTTAACTTTTATTGAAGAAACCTGCAACCACTCCCTGCCATGGATTTTACAGGACATGCAGTAGGAGGCTGTGTGAAGAACATCTGCTCGAAACCTACATCAGTTGAGAGAAGCATCCTGCCGAATACGAATTCACGATGCCTCTCATTTCAGTCAGTCTGACAGGATACTGAGTGGTGTGGACTAAAGGAGAAGATAAACACCTTTCTTTAGCCTGACTGAGAATGAAAATCCAACTTAGTCAGCCTGACAGTTTTACAGCAGTGTAGGGAGTACATCTATCTAGCAGATGCTCTTTACGCAGCTTATCCTAGGACAGAGACACACTGCTAGATGGAAGTTGTCATCTTTAAAATTCTGGCATGGTGCACTGGATAAAGCATGCCTGTTTGCCAACTAAAGATATTTAGAAAAATGTTTAATATTTAAAATTATTTATTTTAACACATTTCTCAGAGAACCCCTTTAAGCTTTACAAAAAAAATCCAGAAGATAGTTTACACAGTAAATTCATTGTTTGCTTACCCTAAAGTGGTTTTCCCTTATTGATCCTTTAGCCAAATACATTTTGTTGTTAACTCCACTTAAATGCTCATAGAAGGTTTCCTCCAGGCGGAAGCTGTCTATAAGGTCACAACCAACATACAGGTTAAAGTTTTCACCTGTCAGTTGAACTGTAATATTTTTCCACTGAGAGTCAGCCAGGTCAACATCCTCCAAGGAAATCACATTCTGTGAACCTTCTACCCAATATATTAGGTCCAGAGTATTTGCTCGTCCATTTGAAACAAGCTCGAATAATCTGTTGGAAATACCGGGGCCCTCTATGGAGATAATTGTTCCTCGGTTGAGTTTATCTTGCCTCATAGAAGCAGTAAGGATAAAACCTTCATTTAGTTGCATCAAGTCAATGATTTGCTTCATCTTTTCAAATTTGACAGGTGGTATATGATCAAAGCGAAGAAAACGATACGCTGGAGTATATGGATCCTGTCCACGAAACAATTTGACTCCAGTGGTCTTTTTATTTATGTTGCTGATGTCAAATAGATCAAAAGTGGTCTCATCTTCTTTCTCTTCATCTAAAGTAATTGAAACATATTGCACATGTGTTAAGATATTATAAATATGTTATCCTGCTAAACTAGACTTTATTTCAGTTTCTGAAGGTATAACCTGCTAAAATATGTCTCTATTTTACAAACTGAAAAGACCATGACCATGTAAATGTAAAGTCATTCAAAAGCATGAGCAATGTAAGAGGCAAAGTAATGTTATTCTACTGACTGATGTTAAAGGACATTGGACACCCTGATTACAGATTAAACACTGATTAAACAATGACAGGAAAGATATGGGGTTAATCTGTAGATTAATATCATTCTGAAGCTGTGCAGCCACTGCACTAAGAACCCAGCTACCAGGAGGAAATGAACTTTATAACTTCCAGGAGCTTCCGGCTTTCAGACATAGAGCCATGGCTTCAGTCTCCGCATAGTGAGTAACGGCTGTAATCATTCCTCAGTACTGACTGAAAGCTGACTCTATAGTGATGTACTACTGAGATGGCTGTCAGTCAGTATCGGGCCAAGCTTATAGCTGCCACTCTATATTTAGTAAGTGGTGACTGAAGCCACAACAGTCGCGCATCTGTGACTGAAAGCTGGAGGCTGCCAGGAAGAATAGTTTTTTTCCTCTCATAGACAGGACTTCAATGTAGTGGCCAGATGGCTTTAAAATGCTAACAACCTGCAGATTGACCCCATATCTGTAGTGTAATAGCATTATTTTACTTGACAGGTTCTCTTTAATGTCCTCAGTCCTCAATAAAAATAAAAGTAGTAAGAGACACACTGTCTTCAACACATCAAAAATGGCTGGACTTGCCAATGTAGCCAGGATTGGTCATTTCTGAGCTACTGATTGGCTGAGCAGATATTTACAGTGTGTCAAGGACAACACCAGAAGCTCAGACCAATGGACCAGTTAAGAACTGGAATAGCCTGTTAGGGTCAGGGGTATGAGAACTACTTTTCCTTCTGAGGACATTTTGCTCTAATTTATCTTTTCTGTCAAACTCTTTTAATCCTTTAGAATAAGAGGACATACATATATTTCAGCAATAGGATGAGAGTGTCTAGAGGGGGTTCAGAAGCTGACTTCCCTCTACACAAGATAGATGCTGCTGGCTGGATAGGTTACATAGTCAGCACCTTAACCACTTAAATGCCACTGTCACTCACTGACAATGTCATTTAAATTGAGTGGTTGCAAGGTACCAATACGTTTACCATGGCAGCCAGGGGGTTTCTGAAGTCCCTGCTATCTTGGTACTGTTGCCACAGACCAAACTCATAGGAGACAACAATTTTCATTGCATACGTCAGTACTCTCAAATTGTAGTATATCAAGAGAATAAATACTACTACTACTACTACTACTACTACTACTACTACTACTACTAATAATAATAATAATAATAATAATAATACAATTCTACACAACCCTGTTAAAATGCCAGGTTTTTGTCATGTAAAAAAAATCAAGAAGAATCATTTCAAAACTTTTTCCAAGGTTGAAATCATACATAACCTGCAAAAGTCCATTTAGAAACAAATTAATCACACTTTTATAACTAGGGATGTGGTTGTGTTCAGAATTATCCAATCACATTTACACTCATGTTAAATACTAATCAGTACAGAGCTGCCATCATTTACAGCGATTCTGATTAACCCTATATAAAGTTTAGCTGTTCTACTGGGATTTTCCTGACAACTTCTTAGGGCCCTTTCACATCAGCGTTTTTGAAAATCGCGGCAGATGCGGTGAAAAAACCGCATCTGCCGCGATTACCGCATACCGGCTGCACTTGCGGCGCAGTTGCGGTTTTTGCCATGCAAAGTATAGGGTACTTGCGGCAGGTGCGGCAAGTGCGGTTTTGCACTTGCGGCAGGTGCGGCCGCGAAAAAAACCGCGGCTGACCGCGTTTTTTTTCGCAGCCGCACCTGCCGCAAGTGCAAAACCGCACTTGCCGCACCTGCCGCAAGTACCCCTATACTTTGCATGGCAAAAACCGCAACTGCGCCGCAAGTGCAGCCGGTATGCGGTAATCGCGGCAGATGCGGTTTTTTCACCGCATCTGCCGCGATTTTCAAAAAACGCTGATGTGAAAGGGCCCTTAGTTGAATTTTACAACTCACAAAAAATACAAGGATCATTGTTGAAAGAGAAATACAAATAAAATCCAAGGCATTTACTATACCATGGAGAATTGTGAAGACAGACATCTGAAAGTGGCCTAAATTCAGCACAACAGTGATATTACCTAGAACTAAACACCCCGAAAAAGTTGATGAAAAGAGAAGAAAATTGATCCAACATGCTGTCAACAGTCACATTAAGTGAGCTGTAAACATTTCTGTCAAGTAATGTTTGTGTACTGCATGTGACAACAATCTTCCGTATTCTTCATGTTTGGCCTGTGGGTTAATTTTACAGAAAAATTCAAGTCTGGCTATGTTTTGCCAAAAACTACATCAAGCCTGGCAAAAGTCAGTGTGAAATACTTGACATGGTCTGATGAAACCGAGGTTGACCTTTTTGGCCATAATTCAAAAAGATCACCATACCCCAGTGAAGAATGTAGGAAGTAGCATTCTGCTTTGGGGCTGTTTTTGGCAGCTAGAACTGGCTTAAGTCAAGTTGGCGGGAATTATGAACAGTTCTAAATGTCAATCAATTTTTCTAATTGTTCTTTTGTCCTTTGCTAAAAAGCTGAAGATAAAGAGGAATTTCACCTTTCAGCACAACAAAACCCTGAGCATACCTCCAAATCAACAAAAGAATGGTTTTGCCAGAGGGAAATCAAAGCTTGAAATGGCTAGCCAAGCCTAGCCCACACCTGAATCCAATTGAATCGTCAGCTGTGAAGGAGATTCGGTACAGTGTAACAGTGCGGGAGAGACCGCTGCAAGAGTGTGCTGCTCACCCTGTCTGTGGGCTCTGTGCCTGGAGTCGGGTCCGCACTCTGCAGTTCCGGTGTCTGTGCCTGGAGCCCGGGACTCTTGGCTTCAGTCCGGCGTCTGTGCATGGAGCCCGGGTCTCTGGGCTGCAGCCCGGTCTCTGTGATTGGAGCCGGGGTCTCAGGTCTCTGTGCCTGCAGCCCGGTGCTAGGTCTGCTCTCCAGTCATCCCGGTACAATAGAGCCGGCAGCGGTACAGTGAGGACCGCTCCACCGATTCTGTTCCTGCGCACTCTATGGTACAGAAACCGGTGGAGCGGTCCTCACTATACCGCTGCCGGCTCTATTGTACCGGGATGACTGGAGAGCAGACCTAGCACCGGGCTGCAGGCACAGAGACCGGGCTACAGCCCAGAGACCCTGGCTCCAATCACAGAGACCGGGCTGCAGCCCAGAGACCCGGGCTCCATGCACAGACGCCGGACTGCAGCCCAGAGTCCCGGGCTCCAGGCACAGACACCGGAACTGCAGAGTGCGGACCCGGCTCCAGACACAGAGCCCACAGACAGGGTGAGCAGCACACTCTTGCAGCGGTCTCTCCCGCACTGTTATACTGTACCGAATATCCTTCACAGCTGATGATTCGGTACAGTGTGTGAGTGCAGTGGGGACAATGGGGGTGGGTGTGAAATTAGGGGCTGGGATGGCCGGGCATAGAGAGAGTGGGGAGGGGGCGGGCCTGTAATGTCCTGGGGGTGGCTGGCCATACTGGAATAGGGGAGGGGGTATGATTGTAAGAGACTGGGAGGAAACGACCGGTTCTCCATTTACATGCACAATCACACCCCTAGACGTTCCCTGCCAGCCACAAATATGTGTTATCTAGAACAGAGGTCCCCAACTCCAGGCCTCAAGGCCCACCAACAGTGCATGTTTTCAGGATTTCCTTGGCATTTGACAATTGGAATCACCACCTGTGCAGGAGTTTGAATTACCAACTGTCAAATTTCTAAGGAAATAATGAAAACCTGGACCGTTGGTGGGCCTTGAGGACTGGAGTTGGGGACCTCTGATCTAGAAAACCCTGGAAAATGTTGACAGCAAGTATATTGCAAACTGTCAGCATTTTGCAGCCTAGATACACATATTAATTATTGCAAAAGCCCGGACAACCCCTTTAAGTATTTTGTGTGGTTTTACCTCAGTATTTGTAGCCAAAACATAGAGTGGATAGTAAATACAGAAGTGGTGACGTGTTTCTATTATACTTCTCGATTTGTTTCAGTCCTGAATTAGTCTTACAAATACTGAGGTTAAAAAAGTCACCAAATACTCAACGTGTGAACATGGCCTTACAGGACTCGGCAAATTGTAACACAATGAAAAAAAATTCTGCATAAATAGAAAAAAAGTGAATGGTGTATTTGATTTTTTTTCACCAATTTATTCCACTGGGGAATGTTTTCTGTTTTTTTTTTAGAAGACCAAGATAAAATGGATGGTGTCACTCAAAAGAACAACTTGTCCTAGCAATAAAAAAGACTACATATGGCTAGGTCAATGAAAAATATAAAGTTACTGTTCTTGGAAGAAGAGAAGGGAAAAATGCAAAGAGGAAAGCAAAAATTGGCTGTGGAGGCAAGGGGTAAAGGGGTTTTCCTACAAACAACGTTGTTTTTAAAGGTGATTTTAATAAATAGATCTTGGAATAATAAGTTCCACAATTCAATATTTAAAAAAAATGTTTCTGTGCCGATATAATGTTATATATGTGTCAATGCTATGTACTGTGTAATGGATGTGTCTGACTGTACAGGGACATGGTCTGATCATACCACAGCTCTTGTGCTGAGATAATCTTATATATGTGTCCCTGCTATGTACTGTGTAATGGATGTGTCTGACCGTACAGGGACATAGTCTGATCATACCACAGCTCTTGTGCTGAGATAATCTTATATATGTGTCCCTGCTATGTACTGTGTAATGTATGTGTCTGACCATAAGGGACATGGTCTGATCATACCACATCTCCTGTGCTAAGATAATCTTATATATGTGTCTCTGCTATGTACTGTCCAGAAGTTACTTCAGGGGAAATGGGGTATCAGTGTCCGCGCTGCTGAAATCCCAAGAAAACGATCCTCAGAGATCCCTGAGGTAGGCACTAGGACAGTGTAGGACAGGAATAAATGGAATATTGATGCAACCTACATATGGTTTCCAAATCGTTTTCTTGGGATTTCAGCAGCGCGGACACTGATACACCATTTCCCCTGAAGTAACTTCTGGATGGTTCCCACGTGCATGTGGAAGGTGAAAGTCCTGCAGCAGCTGCATTTAATGCTAAATGCTTTTACACCAGTTGTGGGTCTCACAACTGTGCTAGGTGAGTGAATTCATACCCACCACATACATTAGTGTCACTAGTGATAGGGCAGTATTGAGCCTCTTGTTCCCCCCCCTATTTTTCTACTTTGCTATGTACTGTGTAATGGATGTGTCTGACCATACAGGGCATGGTCTGATCATACCACATCTCCTGTGCTGAGATAATCTTATATATGTGTCCACTGCTATGTACTGTGTAATGGCTGTTTCTGACTGTATAGGGACATGGTGTGATTACACCACATTTCCTGGGCTGAGATAATCTTATATATGTGTCCCTGCTATGTACTGTGTAATGGATGAGTCTGACTGTACAGGGACATGGTCTGATCATACCACATCTCCTGTGCTAAGATAATCTCTTATATATGTCCCTGCTATGTACTCTGTAATGGCCGTGACTGACCGTACACGGACATGGCCTGATCATACCACATCTCCTGTGCAGGGGAGGACACAAAAGAGTATACAGACATTACAGCATATTATCTCAGCACAAGGACATTTTATAAACACATCCAATTGTAGTAATTATTATTATTCCAAGATCTTTAACTAAAATAAACTTTGTTCATGGGAAAACTCATTTAAATTGAAGTCCCGTAGGCTTTTGCAGCCAGAGCAGAGACTTTTCTGCCTTTGCTATGCAATTTGTGTAGGAGTGCAAGCTATTCCTATTCTGAAAGTTCTGTACACACTGAACTGTCAAAAGCGGTGTAGATATCTACACAGCTTCTGACAGTTCAGTGAGTACAAAACTACATGCAATCCGGTTACCGCTTGCGGAATTGCAGCCTGCGGTAAAAATCATGCAAGCTGCAATTTTCACAGCGGTTTGCAAACTGCAGCAGGCCTGCTACAATGGGCTCCTACGGGAGCCAATGCGGCTGCCGCAAGGCACATGTGAATGCCTGCAGCAGCCGTATGCTTTGTTGATCCCTGCTGCCGCAGGGATGAACAAAGGGTTAAATGTTAATAAGAGATGTGGGCAACATGTCTCTAGGGGGTGCCCACCCTCCCTAGAGACATGCTGTCCACTCAGGTGGCCATGTGAAGGGTTAATGTGGGCATTTATAGTATTGCCGGCTATTGTCTGCATTCTCAAATTTATGAATGAACCCGGCGTATCCTCACTGTGTAGGACATACTGTACGTACTGTATGAGCCGCTAGCCTTGGTCCTGAAAGCATTAGCATTAGGTCTATGACAGTGGCTGCCCATAGACCTAATGTTAATGCTTTCAGGACCAAGGCTAGTGGCTCATACAGTACGAACATTACGTACTGTATCTACTACACAGCGAGGAGCCGCCGGGTTCATTCATAAAATTGAAAATGCTGACAATAGCCGGCAATACTATAAATGCCCACATTGACCCCTCACATGGCCACCTGAGTGGAGTGGACAGCATATCTCTGGGGGTGGGGGGGTGGACACCCCCTAAAGACATGTTGTCCACATCTATTATTAATATTAATCCTTTGTTCATTCCTGTGGCAGCAAATACGCACAAAATAACGCATTGTGCGCATTACATCTTTTTTGTTGGGTATATTTGTCTGAAGGTGCAGATGTTGGTCTCCAAAAATCTCTACCACTATTCTCTCATGCGACCACACCCTGACAGTTTTTACCGTGTATAGGAGACCTGTGAATTTTCATAAATAACCATGTTTCAACTGTTTTTAAGAGCTGTCATACTACAATGTATTCGGCAACGCAAATAATTCTGTCTACTCGAATGTCACAATTTGACCATACATGTTAATTAATCCAAAAAAATCCTTTTTAAAAGTATGTACCTAATCTGATCCTCGACATGACCTATGAAAGCTTACCTTGAGCTGAAGTGAAGGCACAACAATTACAAAAAATGTGAAACACACAGTTTCTTGACAGCAAACTCCTATATAGAAAAAAATAATAATTAATTTGGAAATAATCTATTTGCAGGTCAATAAGTTTTGCAAAAGAGCTTGTCTGATCTGTTAAGCGAATATGAACAACCTAATTTTCCGAAAATGACATGAAATGGACAAGGTTGAATTTGTTGTTCCTGGAGACTAATGCCAGTTAAGATGTAGCACATGAGACATGCGTTGGCTGCATCAAACGCAATTAAAAATGACCCTAGTAGGGTTCAATGCAAATCGCTGTAATTTGCAGAAACGCAAAAAAGCACGGTTTTTGCAAAGAGCACCTAAAATGCTGCTATGCCTGGTATGAGGGCCATTTGTACCCAAAACGTATCTTTGTGTTATTGCAAATTGACATGTGTTTTGAATTTGCATGCTTTGCATTGTACCACTAGGGTGTGCAGAAAGTTTTGATTGCGTTTGGACGTGTTTGCCGGTACAAAAATGGATAGAAATGCAAACCTTCCAAATTCGTCAAAACCAGACTGTGACAGGCCTGAGGTCTCAAGGTTACTTACCTGGACTTCCTAGATTAGTCTTATAGCAACACATGATAAAAATGCACTAGGACGATAAGCATAGATAAACAGCGATGACTATACCATGTCAATAGACACATTGTACCTGTACCTTTGATCAAGTTAATATTGTGGATTTGGTGGCACGTGGCAACTTTCACAAAAATCTGCAAGTAACCCCTATAAGGCTACAGCAAAAGTGTAGATCTTGCAGTAGATTTCCTTACAAAGCAAAAATCAATTACTCTTCCAGATATCTCCGGTCACCAGTGCACTCCATGTGCCCTGTGCAGCGTTCAGTCCAATCACTTCTGCGGACCCCTAATTAGCTATAGAGGTAATGGATACAACTTTGCCGGGCAGCATGGAGCAGGTAAGTGCTTTCAAAAACTATTTAAAGGATGCCAAGGGGACAACGGCTTTGAGAAAGAGGGGGCTAATGTAAAGCCAGCAGCTGGTAAAATGGGGGAGGGGGGCAATGATGTTACAGTAGGGATCATAATGGGGAGAGAAGAGGAAAACGAGCTGACTAGGGAAATAATATGGGGAGGGGTGCAATAATTAAGCTGGGACAATGTCGAAGGGGGAAATGAAGCAAGCTGGGACATTGGGATGGGGAATGAAATGGCTGGTTGCATATTGGTTGGAAAGCAAGGCGGAAAGAGCGGCTGGTTCATTGGGTGGATCAGGGAAAGCAAGCTGGACATAGGGTGAGGGGGGACAATCAGACTGGGACATATGAAGAAGGGTGGAAATGAGCTGAATTGGGTCATATGGGGAGGGGTGATTAAGACTGGGTTATATGGGGTAGGGGGATGGTCAAAGACATGGTTTGACATATGGGGTTTGGGATGACACCAGCTGGGTTTATATGGGGAGGGCGGAGTCCAGCGCTGGATATATGGGGAAGGATGCCGGGTGCCTGGTGCCTGCAGATGCCTGAATGCCAGGGGCGAAGCCATGTGCCGGGGTGCCTGCCGAATACCAAAGCATAAAAAAAACAGCCGATGGACTAATACCCATGGTAACAGCCGATTGTACCCACTTTGTAATAATATATATTGTGGATTTGGTGCAGACACTTTCACAGCAAATCTGCAAATACCACTAGAAGGTTACAGCAAAAAGTTGAATCTTGCAGTAGATTTCCCTACAAAAAAATAATAAATTCTAACTAACTTTCCAGATAATTCTCCGTCACTCGTGCACCCCTGTACCCTTGCCAGCTTTCAGTCCCAATACTTCTGCGACCCCTAATTAGCTATAGCGGTCACATGGGATAAAACATTTGCACAGGAGGCCGGGTAGCATAGTGACAGGGACGTATTTTCCATTAGGCACCCGTAGGCATGTGCCTAGGGAGCCAGGTGTCAAGGGGGCGGCACCAGTGGCAAGTTAAAAAAAGTGTTTGTTTGTTTTTAATCCCCCTCCCTTTAAGGCACGATTGCAAATGAATATGAGCGCCCATGCACTTCCGAGGTCAGCAGAGTCCATTCAGCTCCCTGCCCCGACATCCGTCCGCGCACTCCTGCAGCGTCACAGTGCGCGGCAGCAGGTGTAAGTCACCACGCTGCGGCCGTCTGCAGAGCGCATGAGAGAAGAGAAGACGTCAATGGATCTGCCGGGCACAGGGAGCAGGTAAGGCGCTTTAGAGCCAAAAAAGCAGGAGGCCATAGGGGAGAACGGCTTTGAGAAGAGGGGGCTAATGTAAAGCCAGCAGCCTGGGTCAAATGGGGGAGGGGGGAATGAGTAAGTAGGGACATAAGGGGGAGAGAGGGGAAACGAGCAGACAGGGATATATAGGGGAGGGGGGGAATAAGCAAGCTGGGACATATGGGGAAGGGGGGAATGAGCAAGCTGGGACATATGGGGATGGGGAATGAGCAGGCTGGTTCATATGTGGGAGGGGGAACGAGCAGGCTGGTTCATATGGGGGAGGGGGGAACGAGCAAGCTGGGACATATGGGGGAGGGGGGGACAAACAGACTGGGACATATGAAGAAGGGGGGAAATGAGCTGATTGGGTCATATGGGGGGAGGGGGGAATGAGTAGACGGTTATATGGGGAGGGGGGAATGAGCAGACTGGGACATATGGGGTGGGGGAAACGAGCAGCCGGGTCATATGGGGGGGCGGAGCCAGCAGCCTGGATCATATGGGGAAGGATGCCGGGGTGCCTGGTGCCTGCCAGATGCCTGATGCCAGGGTGCCGAATGCCATGTGCCGGGGTGCCTGCCGGATACCTCAAAGCATAAAATAAACAGCCGATGGACTATACCCATGGTAATAGACAATTGTACCTCACCTTTGATCAAGTATATATATTGTGGATTTGGTGCAGACACTTTCAGCAGCAAATCTGCAAATACCACTAGAAGGTTAGCAGAAAAAGTGTAGATCTTGCAGTAGATTTCCCTACAAACAAAATAAAAAATATACTCTTCCAGATAATTCTCCGGTCACAGTGCACCCCTGTACCCTGTGCCAGCTTTCAGTCCCATATCACTTCTGCGACCCCTAATTAGCTATAGCGGTCACATGGGATAAAACATTTGCACAGGAGGCCGGGTAACATAGTGACAGGGACGTATTTTCCATTAGGCACCCGTAGGCATGTGCCTAGGGAGCCAGGTGTCAAGGGGGCGGCACCAGTGGCAAGTTAAAAAAAGTGTTTGTTTGTTTTTAATCCCCCTCCCTTTAAGGCACGATTGCAAATGAATATGAGCGCCCATGCACTTCCGAGGTCAGCAGAGTCCATTCAGCTCCCTGCCCCGACATCCGTCCGCGCACTTCTGCAGCGTCACAGTGCGCGGCAGCAGGTGATAAGTCACCACGCTGCGGCCGTCTGCAGAGCGCATGAGAGAAGAGAAGACGTCAATGGATCTGCCGGGCACAGGGAGCAGGTAAGGCGCTTTAGAGCCAAAAAAGCAGGAGGCCATTGGGGAGAACGGCTTTGAGAAGAGGGGGCTAATGTAAAGCCAGCAGCCTGGGTCAAATGGGGGAGGGGGGAATGAGTAAGTAGGGACATAAGGGGGAGAGAGGGGAAACGAGCAGACAGGGATATATAGGGGAGGGGGGGAATAAGCAAGCTGGGACATATGGGGAAGGGGGGAATGAGCAAGCTGGGACATATGGGGATGGGAATGAGAGGCGGTTCATAGATGGAGGGGGAAGCAGCTGGTTCATATGGGGGAGGGGGGGAACGAGCAAGCTGGGACATATGGGGGAGGGGGGGACAAACAGACTGGGACATATGAAGAAGGGGGGAAATGAGCTGATTGGGTCATATGGGGGAGGGGGGAAGAGTAGACTGGGTTATATGGGGAGGGGGGAATGAGCAGACTGGGACATATGGGGTGGGGGGAAACGAGTAGCCTGGGTCATATGGGGAGGGCGGAGCCAGCAGCCTGGATCATATGGGGAAGGATGCCGGGGTGCCTGGTGCCTGCCAGATGCCTGATGCCAGGGTGCCGAATGCCATGTGCCGGGGTGCCTGCCGGATACCTTAAAGCATAAAATAAACAGCTGATGGACTATACCCATGGTAATAGACAATTGTACCTCACCTTTGATCAAGTATATATATTGTGGATTTGGTGCAGACACTTTCAGCAGCAAATCTGCAAGTACCACTAGAAGGTTAGCAGAAAAAGTGTAGATCTTGCAGTAGATTTCCCTACAAACAAAATAAAAAATATACTCTTCCAGATAATTCTCCGGTCACAGTGCACCCCTGTGCCCTGTGCCAGCTTTCAGTCCCATATCACTTCTGCGACCCCTAATTAGCTATAGCGGTCACATGGGATAAAACATTTGCACAGGAGGCCGGGTAGCATAGTGACAGGGACGTATTTTCCATTAGGCACCCGTAGGCATGTGCCTAGGGAGCCAGGTGTCAAGGGGGCGGCACCAGTGGCAAGTTAAAAAAAGTGTTTGTTTGTTTTTAATCCCCCTCCCTTTAAGGCACGATTGCAAATGAATATGAGCGCCCATGCACTTCCGAGGTCAGCAGAGTCCATTCAGCTCCCTGCCCCGACATCCGTCCGCGCACTCTGCAGCGTCACAGTGCGCGGCAGCAGGTGATAAGTCACCACGCTGCGGCCGTCTGCAGAGCGCATGAGAGAAGAGAAGACGTCAATGGATCTGCCGGGCACAGGGAGCAGGTAAGGCGCTTTAGAGCCAAAAAAGCAGGAGGCCATAGGGGAGAACGGCTTTGAGAAGAGGGGGCTAATGTAAAGCCAGCACCTGGGTCAAATGGGGGAGGGGGAATGAGTAAGTAGGGACATAAGGGGGAGAGAGAGGGAAACGAGCAGACAGGGATATATAGGGGAGGGGGGGAATAAGCAAGCTGGGACATATGGGGAAGGGGGGAATGAGCAAGCTGGGACATATGGGGATGGGAATGAGAGGCTGGTTATATGTGGGAGGGGAACGAGCAGGCTGGTTCATATGGGGGAGGGGGGAACGAGCAAGCTGGGACATATGGGGGAGGGGGGGACAAACAGACTGGGACATATGAAGAAGGGGGGAAATGAGCTGATTGGGTCATATGGGGGAGGGGGGAAATGAGTAGACTGGGTTTATATGGGGAGGGGGGAATGAGCAGACTGGGACATATGGGGTGGGGGGAAACGAGTAGCCTGGGTCATATGGGGAGGGCGGAGCCAGCAGCCTGGATCATATGGGGAAGGATGCCGGGGTGCCTGGTGCCTGCCAGATGCCTGATGCCAGGGTGCCGAATGCCATGTGCCGGGGTGCCTGCCGGATACCTTAAAGCATAAAATAAACAGCTGATGGACTATACCCATGGTAATAGACAATTGTACCTCACCTTTGATCAAGTATATATATTGTGGATTTGGTGCAGACACTTTCAGCAGCAAATCTGCAAGATACCACTAGAAGGTTAGCAGAAAAAGTGTAGATCTTGCAGTAGATTTCCCTACAAACAAAATAAAAAATATACTCTTCCAGATAATTCTCCGGTCACAGTGCACCCCTGTGCCCTGTGCCAGCTTTCAGTCCCATATCACTTCTGCGACCCCTAATTAGCTATAGCGGTCACATGGGATAAAACATTTGCACAGGAGGCCGGGTAGCATAGTGACAGGGACGTATTTTCCATTAGGCACCCGTAGGCATGTGCCTAGGGAGCCAGGTGTCAAGGGGGCGGCACCAGTGGCAAGTTAAAAAAAGTGTTTGTTTGTTTTTAATCCCCCTCCCTTTAAGGCACGATTGCAAATGAATATGAGCGCCCATGCACTTCCGAGGTCAGCAGAGTCCATTCAGCTCCCTGCCCCGACATCCGTCCGCGCACTCCTGCAGCGTCACAGTGCGCGGCAGCAGGTGATAAGTCACCACGCTGCGGCCGTCTGCAGAGCGCATGAGAGAAGAGAAGACGTCAATGGATCTGCCGGGCACAGGGAGCAGGTAAGGCGCTTTAGAGCCAAAAAAGCAGGAGGCCATAGGGGAGAACGGCTTTGAGAAGAGGGGGCTAATGTAAAGCCAGCAGCCTGGGTCAAATGGGGGAGGGGGGAATGAGTAAGTAGGGACATAAGGGGGAGAGAGGGGAAACGAGCAGACAGGGATATATAGGGGAGGGGGGGAATAAGCAAGCTGGGACATATGGGGAAGGGGGAATGAGCAAGCTGGGACATATGGGGATGGGGAATGAGCAGGCTGGTTCATATGTGGGAGGGGGGAACGAGCAGGCTGGTTCATATGGGGGAGGGGGAAACGAGCAAGCTGGGACATATGGGGGAGGGGGGGGACAAACAGACTGGGACATATGAAGAAGGGGGGAAATGAGCTGATTGGGTCATATGGGGGAGGGGGGAATGAGTAGACTGGGTTATATGGGGAGGGGGGGAATGAGCAGACTGGGACATATGGGGTGGGGGGAAACGAGAGCCTGGGTCATATGGGGAGGGCGGAGCCAGCAGCCTGGATCATATGGGGAAGGATGCCGGGGTGCCTGGTGCCTGCCAGATGCCTGATGCCAGGGTGCCGAATGCCATGTGCCGGGGTGCCTGCCGGATACCTTAAAGCATAAAATAAACAGCTGATGGACTATACCCATGGTAATAGACAATTGTACCTCACCTTTGATCAAGTATATATATTGTGGATTTGGTGCAGACACTTTCAGCAGCAAATCTGCAAGTACCACTAGAAGGTTAGCAGAAAAAGTGTAGATCTTGCAGTAGATTTCCCTACAAACAAAATAAAAATATACTCTTCCAGATAATTCTCCGGTCACAGTGCACCCCTGTGCCCTGTGCCAGCTTTCAGTCCCATATCACTTCTGCGACCCCTAATTAGCTATAGCGGTCACATGGGATAAAACATTTGCACAGGAGGCCGGGTAGCATAGTGACAGGGACGTATTTTCCATTAGGCACCCGTAGGCATGTGCCTAGGGAGCCAGGTGTCAAGGGGGCGGCACCAGTGGCAAGTTAAAAAAAGTGTTTGTTTGTTTTAATCCCCCTCCCTTTAAGGCACGATTGCAAATGAATATGAGCGCCCATGCACTTCCGAGGTCAGCAGAGTCCATTCAGCTCCCTGCCCCGACATCCGTCCGCGCACTCCTGCAGCGTCACAGTGCGCGGCAGCAGGTGATAAGTCACCACGCTGCGGCCGTCTGCAGAGCGCATGAGAGAAGAGAAGACGTCAATGGATCTGCCGGGCACAGGGAGCAGGTAAGGCGCTTTAGAGCCAAAAAAGCAGGAGGCCATAGGGGAGAACGGCTTTGAGAAGAGGGGGCTAATGTAAAGCCAGCATCCTGGGTCAAATGGGGGAGGGGGGAATGAGTAAGTAGGGACATAAGGGGGAGAGAGGGGAAACGAGCAGACAGGGATATATAGGGGAGGGGGGGAATAAGCAAGCTGGGACATATGGGGAAGGGGGGAATGAGCAAGCTGGGACATATGGGGATGGGGAATGAGCAGGCTGGTTCATATGTGGGAGGGGGAACGAGCAGGCTGGTTCATATGGGGGAGGGGGGAACGAGCAAGCTGGGACATATGGGGAGGGGGGGGACAAACAGACTGGGACATATGAAGAAGGGGGGAAATGAGCTGATTGGGTCATATGGGGGGGGGGAATGAGTAGACTGGGTTATATGGGGAGGGGGGAATGAGCAGACTGGGACATATGGGGTGGGGGGAAACGAGTAGCCTGGGTCATATGGGGAGGGCGGAGCCAGCAGCCTGGATCATATGGGGAAGGATGCCGGGGTGCCTGGTGCCTGCCAGATGCCTGATGCCAGGGTGCCGAATGCCATGTGCCGGGGTGCCTGCCGGATACCTTAAAGCATAAAATAAACAGCTGATGGACTATACCCATGGTAATAGACAATTGTACCTCACCTTTGATCAAGTATATATATTGTGGATTTGGTGCAGACACTTTCAGCAGCAAATCTGCAAATACCACTAGAAGGTTAGCAGAAAAAGTGTAGATCTTGCAGTAGATTTCCCTACAAACAAAATAAAAAATATACTCTTCCAGATAATTCTCCGGTCACAGTGCACCCCTGTGCCCTGTGCCAGCTTTCAGTCCCATATCACTTCTGCGACCCCTAATTAGCTATAGCGGTCACATGGGATAAAACATTTGCACAGGAGGCCGGGTAGCATAGTGACAGGGACGTATTTTCCATTAGGCACCCGTAGGCATGTGCCTAGGGAGCCAGGTGTCAAGGGGGCGGCACCAGTGGCAAGTTAAAAAAAGTGTTTGTTTGTTTTTAATCCCCCTCCCTTTAAGGCACGATTGCAAATGAATATGAGCGCCCATGCACTTCCGAGGTCAGCAGAGTCCATTCAGCTCCCTGCCCCGACATCCGTCCGCGCACTCCTGCAGCGTCACAGTGCGCGGCAGCAGGTGTAAGTCACCACGCTGCGGCCGTCTGCAGAGCGCATGAGAGAAGAGAAGACGTCAATGGATCTGCCGGGCACAGGGAGCAGGTAAGGAGCTTTAGAGCCAAAAAAGCAGGAGGCCATAGGGGAGAACGGCTTTGAGAAGAGGGGGCTAATGTAAAGCCAGCAGCCTGGGTCAAATGGGGGAGGGGGGAATGAGTAAGTAGGGACATAAGGGGGAGAGAGGGGAAACGAGCAGACAGGCATATATAGGGGAGGGGGGGAATAAGCAAGCTGGGACATATGGGGAAGGGGGGAATGAGCAAGCTGGGACATATGGGGATGGGGAATGAGCAGGCTGGTTCATATGGGGGAGGGGGGAACGAGCAGGCTGGTTCATATGGGGGAGGGGGAAACGAGCAAGCTGGGACATATGGGGGAGGGGGGGACAAACAGACTGGGACATATGAAGAAGGGGGGAAATGAGCTGATTGGGTCATATGGGGGAGGGGGGAACGAGTAGACTGGGTTATATGGGGAGGGGGGAATGAGCAGACTGGGACATATGGGGTGGGGGGAAACGAGCAGCCTGGGTCATATGGGGAGGGCGGAGCCAGCAGCCTGGATCATATGGGGAAGGATGCCGGGGTGCCTGGTGCCTGCCAGATGCCTGATGCCAGGGTGCCGAATGCCATGTGCCGGGGTGCCTGCCGGATACCTCATGCCAGGGTGCCTGGTGACTGCCGGGTGTCTGATGCCAGGATACCTGGTGCCACGGTGCCAGGATGCCTGGTTCCAGATGCCAGGATGCCTTGTGCTGGGTGACAGGTGCCTGATGCTGCTGGGTGCCGGAGACCGAGAGCCACAGAGGAAGAAGTCGCCGAGTGCTGGGTACCTGGTCCGGGAGACTGGGAGCCACAGAGGAAGAAGATGTCGGGTGCTGGGTACCTTGTGCCAGAGACCAGGAGCCGCAGAGAAAGAAGCTGCTGGGTGCCTGGTGCCAGAGACCGGGATACGCAGAGGAAGAAGCTGCTGGGAACCTAGTGCCAGAGACCGGGAGTCACAGAGGAAAAAGCTGCCTGGTGCCGGGTGCCTGGTGCCAGAGACCAGGAGACGCAGAGGAAGAACCTGCCGGGTACCTAGTGCCAGAGACCGGGAGCCGCAGAGGAAGAAGCTGCCTGGTGCCGGGTGCCTGGTCCCAGAGACCAGGAGACGCAGAAAGAGAAGCTGCCAGGTACCTGGTGCCGGAGATAAGGAGCCGCAGAGGAAGAAGCTGCCTGGTGCCGGGTGCCTGGTGTCGGAGACAAGGAGCCGCAGAGGCAGAAGCTGCCGGGTGCTGGGTTCCTGGTGCCGGAGACAGGGAGCCACAGAGGAAAAAGCTGCCTGGTGCCGGGTGCCTGAGACAAGGAGACGCAGAGGAAGAAGCTGTAGGGTACCTGGTGCCAGAGACCAGGAGACACAGAGGAAGAAGCTGCCTGGTGGCGGGTGCCTGACACCAGGAGCCGCAGAGAAAGAAGCTGCCGAGTGTCGGGTACCTGGTGCCAGAGACTGGGAGGCACAGAGGAAGAAGCTGCCTGGTGCTGGGTGCCTGGTGCCAGAGACCGGCAGCCGCAGAGGAAGAAGATGCCTGGTGCCGGAGACAAGGAGCTGCAGAGGAAGAAGCTGCCGGCTGCCGGGTACCTGGTGCCGGAGACTGGGAGCCGCAAAGGAAGAAACTGTCTGGTGCCTGGTGCCAGAGACCAGGAGATGCAGAGGAAGAAGCTGCCGGGTACCTGGTGCCGAAGACCGGGAGCCGCAGAGGAAGAATAATATTAATAATATAATAATATTTATTCATTTATATAGCGCTATTAATTCCATAGCACTTCACATACATCAAGAGGAAGAACCTGCCGGGTACCTGGTGCTGGAAACCGGGAGCCGCAGAGGAAGTAGCTGCCTGGTGCCGGAGACCAGGAGGCGCAGAGGAAGAAGCTGACGGGTGTCGGGTACCTGGTGCCGGAGACCGGGAGTCACAGAGGAAGAAGCTGCCTGCTGCTGGGTGCCTGGTGCCAGAGACCGGGAGCTGCAGAGGAAGAAGCTGCCTGCAACTGGATGCCAGGTGTCGGTGAGTGGGAAACCAGGAGCCGCAGAGGAAAAAGCTGCCGGGTTCAGGAGCATGGAGTCAGGTTAGACGCCGTTACAGTCGAAGATATCAGCCTGGTGGGAACAAAGTAGGATAGCTGGATGGATGGGGCGGCCTGGAAGAGGGAGCAGGATAGGATGGATGGGTGGGGGGGGCATGGAAAAGGGGAGAAAATGGGATGGATGGGGGGCGATTTGATGATATATCCGGCAGAGGGCGCCGGATTTGCCACCTAACGGCCGACTTGCGGCACCTACCCACGAGACAGAACATATGAACAGCAATCTGTTTTTACATTGCCGTGCATGGATTCATTCTTGTTAGCATTACTTGTTGCTTTTTCAGGCGGAATACTGAGGGTATCTGCCTGAGAAATAAAATACTGTGTCTACATACACTTTAGTCTGACTGATCTGGGTGGGGGGGCACGACTGCAGAAAGTGCCTAGGGTGGCAGGAACTCCAAATACTGCCCTGCATAGTGACTGGCATAAACGTCTTAGGATTGTAGGAATAACTGGCTAATTTAAGATAAGCTTTTTTTGGTGTCTTCACAAGTGAATTTTTCTGAAGGGTGTCATGTATTTCTTGTGAGCCACCTATTCTTGTCTAAGGCTGGCTTCAGACTTGCAGATGCATCTGCAGCGTTTTGCAGATGCATCTGCATGCAGACCGCGGCCCCTATGTTTATAATGGTGCGCACAGCGGTCTGCAGATGTTTGCAGACCGCCGTGCGCACCCATTCACTCCTATATGTGATCTGTGCGCACGCGGATGCCTGCGCACAAATCACACACTCCCGCCCGCACCATGGACGCGAGATGTAAGCATCTGCAGACCGCCGTGCGCACCATTATAAACATAGGGGCCGCGGTCTGCATGCAGATGCTTGCAGATGCATCTGCAAAACGCTGCAGATGCATCTGCAAGTCTGAAGGCAGCCTAAGGGGAAAATCTACAATAAATTTGCAAAAAAATAAGAACAACTCACAATTTGCTTTGAGGAATTCTACTTATTAAACTCTTGGGCCATCACTTTAAAGAAAATAAGACATCAGATTGTAGATATCAAGTTATTTTATTCATCATTCTAGAAACTGCACGCCCTTAAAGATATTTGATCCTACGGACAGGTTGCATTTAGAACTGGGTGAGGAGCTGCCAACAGATTGTGGAAGGCAGTTTCATATCACCACGGTCCTGGGGCGCATCAGATGCTCAGTAATAAGGAGTCAAAACGTGAATTATTTGGCTGCAACAGAAGGCATTTAGTTCCACAAAGGGATAAAGAGCAGTAGAGTAATAAATGTTTACAGGTAACAGTTAAACATGGAGGAGGTTCCTTGCAATTTTGGGTTTGTATTTATGGAGTTGCGCATTTGCCCAGAACTAATGGCATACTCAGTGGTGACAAAATCATTGAATAGTCTGATTGTTTCCAAGTGTTATTCTGCAACAGGACAGTGAACCCCAAACTACCATATCATGAAGAACTGTCTTAGAGCAAAAAAAGAACAAGGAGTCAAGGAAGTGCTGAAATGGCCCCAGAAAGCCCTGATCTGAACATGATCAAGTCTGTCTGAGGTTACACAAAGAGACAGAAAAATATGTCAATGCCTACATAGAAAATCTGTGGTTAGCTCTTCAAGATGTTTTGAATTCCTACATAAACCTGTGTGCAAGTTGACTTAGAAGACATGATGCTGTTTTAAAACAGATGATCAGAATAAACATTTATTTGATTTATGCTTCTCTTTTATTCATTGACTTTGCATTTTATTAATTGTTGAAAATAAACTATTAACACTTTGATTTTTGAAAGTATTTGAACATTGGAGCATTTCTCATTACATTACCTGCCTACAGAAGTAGCCTCTGTGCTCAGAGATCTTGCAAATATAATTTTTCTGGTTGGTCAATTAAGGTATTGTAACATAGTGAGGTACTGGTCTTCTATGGCTCACCATATGAAAATTGGGGTCCTGGTTGGGTGTGTATGCTGTTTCATTTACCTCAGTGCTACACCTGTGCAGGCCTCCTGCTGCTGTTGGATATGGCAGGCTAGGGCCAGATGGAAGTAGAATGAATTGAGGGACACCACAGTCTGGAAATAAACTTTTCTTTACTTAAGCATGAGCTTGATGAGAATGATGTATAAGAGACAGTACTCATAATACTTTATGAATGCTTTGTTTTCAGTATGCAGAGATAGGCACGCTCCTGTTACATGTAGTGATACATTGTTTGTCCTACAAGTCATAACAGTCCAGAAAACTATTATGAGAATATTCATCTACTGTGAGGACTGCATAGGTCGAGGTGTAGTGCTATGGCTCCTCACAGTTACTCCCAGTACCCAGCTGACTAATAAGGACCTCACTGACTGAGGTACGTTGGTACAAGGCCTCACTAGTATAGTTAAAATCCACTCAATGAGGGTCACAGGCTCCTGTCTGTAATGCTCTCTCAGCTCTGCATAGGAGATCCTGCATCCCAATATGGAGACCTTAGCTTCCTCAGTAATATAGACAATCATTTACTTCTGCCTGTTTAGCAAAGTCAAGGAATCCTATCCTTTGCTTAACCCCTTCAGGACCCAACCTATTTTGACCCTAAAGACCTTGGCATTTTTGTCAATTCTGACCAGTGTCCCTTTATGAGGTAATAATTCTGGAACGCTTCAACCGTTCCTAACGATTCTGAGATAGTTTTTTCGTGACATATTGGGCTTCATGTTAGTAGTGAATTTAGGTTGATAATTTTTGTGTTTGTGAAAATAAAGTTAATAAATAACATTTCCCACATGTCTACTTTACATCAGCACAGTTTTTGAAAAAAAATTTTTTAGGTGGGAAGTTATAAGGGTTCAAAGTTCATCAGCAATTTCTCATTTTTCCAGCAAAATTTACAAAACCATTTTTTTTAGTGACCGCATCACATTTGAAGTCCTTTTGAGGGGTGTACATGACAGAAAACACCCAAAAACCATTTCAAAAACTGCACCCCTCAAGCTACTCAAAACTGATTCAAGAAGATTATTAACCCTTCAGGTGCTTCACAGGAACTAAAGCGACATGGAAGGAAAAAATGGACATTTTAATTTTTCTAACAAAAATTTTCTTTTAACCTCAATTCTTTCATTTTCACATGGGCAACAGGATAAAATGGATCCTAAAATGCGTTGGGCAATTTATCCTGAGTAAACCGATACCTCATATGTGGTCATAAACCACTGTTTGGGCGCACGGCAGGGCTCAGAAGGGAAGGAGCGCAATTTGACTTTTGGAGCTAATTTTCCATTCAAAAAGTGAAATGGCACTCCTTCACTTCTGAGCCCTGCCGTGCGCCCAAACAGTGGTTTATGACCACATATAAGGTATCAATGTACTCAGGAGAAATTACCCAACAAATTTTAAGATGCATTTTATCCTTTTGCCCATGTGAAAATGAAAGAAATAAAAGAAAATTTTTGTGAAAAAAAAGTACTTTTTTATTGTTACGGATCAATTTGTGAAACATCTGGGGGTTCAAAGTGCTCACCACACCATCTAGATAAGTTTCCTGGGGAGTCTAGTTTCCAAATGGGGTCACTTGTGGGGTAGCTCCAATATTTAGGCACACAGGGGCTTTCCAAACGCGACATTGTGTCCGCTAACAATTTGAGCTAATTTTCCATTCAAATTGTTAGCGGACACCATGTCGCGTTTGGAGAGCCCTGTGTGCCTAAATATTGGAGCTCTCCCACAAGTGACCCAATTTTGGAAACTAGACCCCCCAGGGAACTTATCTAGATGGGTGGTAAGCATTTTGAACCCCCAGATGCTTCACAAATTAATCTGTAAAAATGAAAAAAGAAAGTTTTTGTGTAATTAAAATACTTTTTTCTTATTACGGATCAATTTGTGAAACATCTGGGGGTTCAAAGTGCTCACCACCCATCTAGATAAGTTCCCTGGGGGGTCTAGTTTCCAAAATGGGGTCAATTGTGGGGAGCTCCAATTTTTAGGCACACAGGGGCTCTCCAAACGCGACATGGTGTGAGCTAACAATTTGAATGGAAAATTAGCTCAAATTGTTAGCGGATGTTTCACAAATTGATCCATAATAATGAAAAAGTACTTTTTTTTCCCACAAAAACTTTATTTTTTCATTTTAGATTAATTTGAATGGAAGGGGCTCTCCAAACACGACACGGTGTCCGCTAACAATTTGAGCTAATTTTCCATTCAAATTGTTAGCGGACACCATATCGCGTTTGGAGAGCCCCTGTGTACCTAAACATTGGAGCTCCCCCATAAGTGACCCCATTTTGGAAACTAGATCCCCAAGGAACTTATCTACATGTATAGTGAGCACTTTGAACCCCAGGTGCTTCACAACTTATTCCGAAAAAATGAAAAAATAATTTTTTTGTGGAAAAAAAAGTACTTTTTCATTTTTACGGATCAATTTGTGAAGCACATGGGGGTTCAAAGTGTTCACTATGCATCTAGATAAGTTCCTTGGGGGTTCTAGTTTCCAAAATGGCATCACTTGTGGGGAGCTCCAATGTTCAGGCACAAAGGGAGGGGATCTCCATACGCGATATGTTTCCGCTAACATTTGGAGCTAATTTTTCCACTGGAATTGTTAGCGGACACCATGTCGTGTATGGAGAACCTGTGTGCCACCAGCACAACGGCAACTGGTAGAGTTGGGGTACAGCACTAAAAAATGGCGCTTCTAATGAATGCGCTATTTTCTGGGGTGGCTGTGGGTTGCAATTTGCAGCGTGGGGGCCCACGTTTGGGTCTCTCCACGCTGAGGATTCCAGCCCCCCAGCTGCCAAATTGTACCTGGCTAACAAACAAAAATACAGCAAAGGCCTTTTTTTTATATATTTCTAGAACTGATTTTAGAAAAAAAATGATGTGGGGCTCCGCCATATTTTTGATCCAGCCAGGTACAACTTGGCAACTACAAACCACTAGCAACCTCCAGCTGCCTCATTGTACCTGGCTTGCAACCAAAAACATAGCTAAGCCCATTTTTTTTTTATTTCTAGAACTAATTCTAGAAAAAAAAAATGACGTGGGGTTCCACCATATTTTTGGTCCAGCCAGGTACAACTTGGCAGCTACGGACTGCCAGCAACCCCCAGCTGCCTCGTTATACCTGGCTGGTAAGCAAAAATACAGTGAAGCCCATTTTTTTTATTTCTAGAACTAATTCTAGAAAAAAAAATGACGTGGGGCTCCGCCATATTTTTGGCCCAGCAAGGTACAACTAGGCAAGCTTGGGGCTGGAATCCTCAGCGTGGACAGGCCCAAGCGTTCTGGGCCCCCCATGCTGCGAATTGCAGCCTGCAACCCCCCAGGAAATGGCGCATTCATTGAAGCGCCATTTTCTGGCACTGCACCCAGGCTCTTCCAGTTGCCCTGGTGCGGTGGCAAACTGGGTAATAAAGGGGTTAATGCCAGCTTTTTATTAGCAGCTGGCACTAAGCCCGAGATTCATAATGTCGGGCTAATGTTGGACCCGGCCATTAGGAATCTCTAGTAAATAGTCAAAAAAAATACACCACACAGAGAAAAATCTTTTTATTTGAAAAAAAACACAAACAAAATTCGGACTCCATCTGTATTATGAAGATCCGACGTAGTCCACAACAAAGGTCCCACGACGCTCGATCGCCTCCTATGTAGTCCACAACGAAGGTCCCATGACGCTCGATCGCCTCTTCTCAATCAGAGACTGCAGCAAGGGATGAAGTGTCTCTTACTGCAGTCTCTGGGGTCAGAGTTATGGTGCACTGCATGGCAATGATCTGTCATACAGTGAACCATGACTATGATCCCAGAAACTGCAACAAGAGGAAACTTGATTCCTTGTTGCACCCATCCATCCACCCACCCATCCACCCATGTACTCATCATCCACACATGCACCCATCCACGCATGCACACACACAGATCTATCCATGCACACATCCATCCAAGCATGCATCCACACACGCATCCACACATCCATGCACGCATCCACACACGCACACATCCATGCATGCACACATCCATCCATGCACACATCCATCCATGCATACACACATCCATGCATGCACACATCCATGCATGCACACATCCATCTATGCACACATCCATCCATGCAACATCCATTCATGCACACACGCATCCACACATCCACGCACGCACACATCCATGCATGCACACACATCTATCCATGCACATATCCATCCATGCACGCACACATCCATGTATGCACACATCCACGCACGCATCCACGCACGCACACATCCATGCATGCACACATCCCTCCATGAACGCACACATCCACGCATGCACACATTCATCCATGCACCCATCCACACCCGCCCACTTCCACGCATGCCCACATCCATGCATGCACACGCACACATTTATCCATGCACACATCCATCCATGTGCACATCCATTCATGCATGCATCCACACATCCACGTACGCAACCACGCATGCACACATCCATGCATGCAACATCCATCCATGCACACATGCATGCGTGCACACACACATCCACGCACGCACATGAAAACATCCATCCATGCACACATCCACACATGTACACATCCATCCATGCACGCACACATCCATTCACGCACACATCCACCCATGCATGCATCCATCCACCCATCCATCCATGAATGCACCCACTCACTCATCCATCCATCCATCCATCAATTCATTCATTCATTCATTCATTCATACTTACCTCATCCAGGAGGAGGAGCCCAGGAGAGGAGGAGGGGCCCACACCAGAGCTGGCCGGTGCAGCCTGCCGGGTGGTGAAAGGGGGGATGGGAAAGTGGCACAGGGATGGGGGTGTCAGCTTCCTCAGCCCCCTCTGTGATCGCACCAGGAGTGGGCTGAGGAAGCTGACAGGCAGGTGCAGCCCGCTGGCGAATGACTGTTACCGCCGGGTGGGGGAGTAGAAAGGGATCGGGGGGGCCCTGGAGCAGGAGGGTGTAGGAGGGGGAAGGCACCTGCCATCCTGCCCCTCCAGATCTGATTGGAGAGCTCCAATCAAATCTGGAGGGGGTTACTCGCTCTGATTGGCAGTCTCAATTTCAACTGCCAATCAGAGCATGTTTCGCCATGGGAGGGCTAAGCCACCTCCCCCGGGGTAAAGTATAGATGCTTGCGCTCCTACAGCTCTAGTGACTTGTCACTGACACTGTCACCAGAGCTGCAGGAGCGCAAACAACCCATGACGTTATAGAGACGTCATGGGTCGGGAGCGCACCAACTTTCATGACGTCTCTATAATGCCATAGGTCGGGAATGGGTTAAAGGGAACCTGTCAGCTCCCAGGGCATTTTATACCGTGCCCAGCAGGGTATACATGATGTAAATGGGGTTCTAATAACCCCTGTATGTGCCTATAGTGACCCTACATACCTGTGATATGAAGTTATATTCACTCTGTAGCTGGCCTCCTGTTGAGTCCTGGAGGCAGCTATTTGGGTCATGGTGGGTAAAATGCTCGCCACCCCTCCATCCTGGTAATCTCGCCCTGCTGGTTTCAAATCTGCCACCCCTCCTCTCACCGGCACAGTGAGTGACAGTAGCTCGTGCTGGTGCAGTGGAGTGGGTGTCTGCTGTGCATTGATCAGTGCCAATGTCTCGTGAGACTTCAATAATCTCACAAGACTTCGGCATTGGCAGTGGCTCCGCGCGTGTGCAGTAGAGCAGGTGTTCGTGCATAGTGCCTGGGGGGTGACAGGTTCTCTTTTACTCCCTTTAAAGGGAACCAACCACCCCCAATGACCTCCCCGGACTATTAATATCGGTCCCTACACCCAGCACATACATGTGCTGCAATGATTTTTGCTAAAAAAACTGTTTTTTAAAACTTAAGATAATGCTTTTGAAAGTTTAAAACGAAGGGACAGGTGGGCGTTACTTATCTGTGGCAAAAGCCGAGTAGCAGCTGCCACTCATCCTCCTGTGTCCCGCAGCAGCAGTTATGGCCAGCCCTTTTCAGCGTCACAGCCTGGTGCACGGGCTCGCATGCCCGTGCACACGTCATCAGCTACAGCCAGGAAGCGAGCGCGCGCTCTGACTTCCACAGCCGAGCGCAGGAAGTCAGAGCGCGCGCTCGCTTCCCGGCTGTAGCTGATGACGTGTGCACGGGCATGCGAGCCCGTGCACCAGGCTGTGACGCTGAAAAGGGCTGGCCATAACTGCTGCTGCGGGACACAGGAGGATGAGTGGCATCTGCTACTCGGCTTTTGCCACAGATAAGTAACGCCCACCCGTCCCTTCGTTTTAAACTTTCAAAAGCATTATCTTAAGTTTTAAAAAACAGTTTTTTTAGCAAAAATCATTGCAGCACATGTATGTGCTGGGTGTAGGGACCGATATTAATAGTCCGGGGGGGTCATTGTGGGTGGTTGGTTCCCTTTAAAGGGAACCAATCAGCAGGATTTAGGGCTATAAAGTGAAACCAGTGCCTTACAGGCATTGGATAACTGAGTGTAATCATACCTTTACTTCAATGCTTCAAGATTTGATTACAGAGAAAACTGTTATCAAACACTGGGAAAACAATGCAACAAATTAGCATGTGTGCAACACAGAGTCACTATGTGGGGTTGGGTTTATTTGTATTATTCTCCTGTGGACTCTAAGCCAAACTCTCCCTCCTCCCTCTGTCCCTCCCTCTCCTGCTTCTCACTGTTCCTCCTGCACTCCTGTGAGTGAAGCTAAAACAACATTTTAGTTGGAAAAAGTATAATTGAAGTGTTCATAAACATATTGATTTTATTTAGCACTTTTAGGGGTGCAATTTATATTAAAATGGTGTCACATTTTGGTATTTTCTGTCATATAGGCCTCTGAAAAGTCACTTCAAGTGTGATGTGGCACCTAAAAAATATGTTTTGTAACTTTTGTATTGAAAAATTAGAAATTGCTTATAAAATGTCAACCCGTCTAACTTCCTGATGCTGATTTAACCCCTTCACCCCCAGGGGATTTTTCATTTTTCATTTTTTCCTCCCCTTCTTCCAAGAGCCATAACATTTTTATCTTTTCATCTATATAGACACGAGTGCTTGTTTTTTGTGACATAAGTTGTATTTTGAGAATAACTTTTTTTTTTACCATATGGTGTATAGAAAAATGGGAACAAAATTCTAAATGCGGTGAAATTACAAAAAAAGAACAATTAATATTTTTTTTTGGGTTTCTTATGCATCACGTTCACTATATGGTAAAACTGACATGCCAGTGGTTGGCAAGGTAAACAGCGGGTTTCTATGGGCTTCAGCGCATAGCATTAAACGCTATGCGCAGCAGAGGAAAATACTTGCGTCAGGCTAGGGTCAAAATGCAAGTGCGACCCTAGTCTCAGGGGCCCCTGAGCACTGCCCCCACAGCCAGGGCCAGCTGGGGGGTCATTTGCAGGGAAGGCGCACTCAGCCTCCTGCAGCGCCGGAGGTCTCCTTCCTCCCCCCTAGTGGGAGCCGACAGTTCTGCACACTCTTTGCCGACAGGACCTGTGATGATGTTAATGGAGGGGAGGAGTCAGGGGTCGCATAATCAGCTCCTTAGTGTATGCAGCACTGTGTTGTGCTGGCCATCATGATGCTGGATTAGGTGAAGTTTATGTGTGGGGTCAGGATGGATTTACAGTGTGAATGTAGCAGATGCGAATGTGTACTAGGTGTATGGAACAGAGCCGAGTGGGTACTAGGTGTATGAAGTGAAGCCAAGAGGGTACTAGGTGTATGGAGCGGAGCCAAGTGTGTACTAGGCGTATGGAGCGGAGGCAAGTGTGTACTAGGTGTATGTAGCAGAGCCATGTGTGTACGAGGTGTACGGAGCAGAGCCATGTGTGTACAAGGTGTACGGAGCAGAGTCGAGTGTGTACGAGGTGTACGGAGCACAGCCGAGAGTGTACAAGGTGTACGGAGCAGAGCAGAGTGTGTATGAGGTGTACGGAGCACAGTCGAGTGTATACGAGGTGTACGGAGCGGAGCCAAGTGTGTACAAGGTGTACGGAGTGGAGCCGAGTGTGTACAAGGTGTACGGAGCGGAGCTGCGTGTGTAAGAGGTGTACGGAGCGGAGCCAAGTGTGTACGACCTGTATGGAGCGGAGTCGAGTGTATACGAGGTGTACGGAGTGGAGTCGAGTGTGTACGAGGTGTACGGAGTGGAGCGGCGTGTGTATGAGGTGTACGGAGCGGAGCTGTGTCTTTACGAGGTGTACGGAGCGGAGACGTGTGTGTACGAAGTGTACGGAGTGGAACCGAGTGCTTACAAGGTGTCCGGAGCAGAGCCACGTGTGTACGAGGTGTACGGAGCACAGCCGAGAGTGTACAAGGTGTACGGAGCAGAGCCGAGTGTGTATGAGGTGTACAGAGCAGAGTCGAGTGTATACGAGGTGTACGGAGCGGAGCTGCGTGTGTACGAGGTGTACGGAGCACAGCCGAGAGTGTACAAGGTGTACGGATCGGAGCCGAGTGTGTACGAGGTGTATGGAGTGGAGCCGAGTGTGTACAAGGTGTACGGAGCGGAGCTGCGTGTGTGCGAGGTGTACGGAGCGGAGCCGCGTGTGTATGAAGTGTACAGAGTGGAACCGAGTGCTTACAATTTGTCCGGAGTGGAGCCGCGTGTGTATGTAGCGGAGCTGTATCTGTATGAGGTGTACGAAACGGAGCCGTGTGCATACGAGGTATGTGTAGCAGTGGTAGCTCCCCGCAGATTCCGCTCCCGCTCCTATAGTCCCAGCTGCCTTTGCCAGCAGCATTCTTCTCCAGAGTCTCTTCTGCCGCTGTCTGCATTCTGCAGCTCAGCATGTCGATGCACGATGTTGTCACCACTGAGCGCCACTGTGCTGATATGTGCAGAGCAAATGTTGAGGAGACTGGAGCAGCGAAAAGAGAGGTGAGGAGAAAGAGAGATCCGGACAGCAAGACACTTCGCTTGGCTGTAGTGCCACCCATATGGCAGTGCGGCTCCATTGAGCTGCTTGCATTATTTGTGCGCTTCAGGATGCTTGCATATATACCAAGCATCCTCAGATGCACAAAAATGCAACATGTTGCGTTTGCAGGGTACTTTTAAAAAGCGCAAGGGAATGCAAACGTATTTTAGCCCGCTCTTAACAACGTGTAATATATAGTGATGGGCGAATCCTAAATTACTCGGAATCGCTTGACTCTAGCGAGTCCGAGCCCAGGACTCGCTACTCGTTGCGAGTCTAGCGAGTCCAATGTTAATGAATGGGGAAGCGAGTAATAGCGAGTAGTGTGCGATTTACAAATCACAGATGTGTCTCGGAAGCTTCAGCCTGAAGCAATCCTAGTTTTGTCATTTATTTGCATTGCTCGTTTACTTTGTAAGTAATCGCTGACTCGCACAGATAAGATCCTGTCTTCTCTGTGTTCTGGCTGCCCCAGCTCCAGGGTCCTAGAGCCTGCCTGCTGGCTGATGTAGCAGAGCTGAGATTGTTCTCAGTCTGCTCATTCCCTGTGTACAGACATGAATGTCTGTGCACAGAGATGATGTAGCAGAGCTGAGATTGTTCTCAGTCTGCTCATTCCCTGTGCATAGAGATCTATATATATGCACAGGGGATGTAACAGAGAGGACATCGCGTTTTGGATTGAGTCGGACGGAAGAGGATTTTTTAAATTAAAGATGGAGTCCCTAATGGCTTTTTTTTTATTTCTAATAAAAAATTTTCTTTGTGTTGTGTTTTTTTAAAACAATTTAATAGAAATTCATGGCGGTCATGTCTAATATTGGCGTGACCGCCATAAATTTCGGGCTTAGGGCCAGCTGATAATACAAAGCTGGCCCTAGCCTCTTTATTACCCAGCGTGCCACCGCTACCAGGGCCGCTGGAAGAGCGGGGTTCAGCGCCAGAGGATGGCGCTTCAATGAACGCGCCATCGTCTGGGGCGGCTGCGGGCTGCAATTTGCAGCGGGGGGTGCCCAGAAAGCTTGGGCATCCCTGCGCTGCGGATTCCAGCCCCCAGCTGCTTAGCTGTACCTGGCTAGACATAGAAATTGCGCGGAGCCCCACGCATTTTTTTAAAATTATTTCATGAAATTCTGAGATTCTGACTCTGAGACTCTGACTCTGAAATTCATGAAATAATTTTAAAAAAATGCGTGGGGCTCCGCGCAATTTCTATGTCTAGCCAGGTACAGCTAAGCAGCTGGGGGCTGGAATCCGCAGCGCAGGGATGCCCAAGCTTTCTGGGCACCCCCCACTGCAAATTGCAGCCCGCAGCCGCCCCAGAAGATGGCGCGTTCATTGAAGCGCCATCCTCTGGCGCTGAACCCCGCTCTTCCAGCGGCCCTGGTGGCGGTAGCACGCTGGGTAATAAAGGGGTTAATACCAGCTTTGTTATACAAGCTGGTATTAAGCCCGAGATTCTTAATGTCAGGCCACATTTGACCCAGCCACTAAGAATCTCCAATAAAGGGTTAAAAAAACACAGAGAAAATTTTTTATTTGAAATAAAAAAAAAGCCATTAGGGACTCCATCTTTAATTAAAAAAATCCTCTTCCGTCCGACGTAGTCCAAAACGCGATGTCCTCTCTGCTCATCCCTGTGAATAGATAGATGTCTATGCACAGGGAATGAGCAGACTGAGAACAATCTCAGCACTGCTACATCATGTCTGTGAGCAGGCGGGCTCTAGGACCCTGGAGCTGCACAGAGAAGACAGCTGGACTCGGCTCGCAAAGAAACAGCAGTTACTTTGCGAGTTTCCCTGCTATCACTGGCACAGTAGCCAGTGATTACTCGCACGAGTCTAATGCAAACAATGGCAATCCTAGTTTTGTCAGCGTTTCTGACAAAACTAGGATTGATATTGATTTGCATTGGACTCGTGCGAGTACTCACTGGGAAACTCGCAGAGTACCGAGTCCTGCGAGTCCCTTACTACTCGCCGAGTAACGAGTCCTAGCGAGTAGATTCGCCCATCCCTAGTAATATACTCACTGTCAGAAACAGCTCTTGCTGGTTTCAGCAGTCACTGATCCTGTAAATGTAAAAATTGCATATGGATGATTGGTCACATAACGTCTACTCAGACAGCGGGGAGGCACCAAACTGAACTCTTGCCCCGGGTGCCAGAAAACCTAGATACACCTCTGCCCACAGCGGCAGCCGCTGATCTCAGACAGCCTGTCATGTAGTGAGATCTGCAGCTGCTCTATTTCCTATTAGTGATGAGCGAGCACTAAAATGCTCGGGTGCTCGGTGCTCTGGCCGAGCATCTCAAGATACTCGTGTACTCGGCCAGAGCACCGAGCCTAATGTAAGTCAATGAGTGACAGGCTCCGCCCACAGACTTCCGGTTATAAAACGAGTATTTCTGGGAAAGGGGGGGCTTTTTTAAATCGCCGCAACATATAACATCTTACTGTGGCCCCCAGAGGGATCCTAACAATGAATCTGCTCCCTGTGTGGTACAAGCTCACTGTGTGCACTGAAGGGAGCTGTGTATGTGTGTCAGATTGCTAATTATTAGCGAGCAGTCCGAGCATCTCGGTGGTACTCGGTGCTCGCCGAGCATCCCGAGTACCGGGATACTCGTGCGAGTAACGAGTAGCGCAGTGCATACTCACTCATCCTTATTTCCTGTATCTCCGCACACACAGGAAATACAGCAGCTGCAGCTCACGCTACAGTACGGCTGAGAGTCTGAGAGATCAGCGGCTGCAGCTAAGGTTAGAAGGGGGGAGGGGGAGGCAGCGCTAAGGGGCCTGTTATGATCCTGTGACCTTGGAGCCGCATGAATGTTTCACAGGAGTAAGTGGTACCTATACTGACCGCAGTTCCTGACCTAACCCCGCAACTAGAAGTAGCCGTGGGATGTGATTAACCATACCCTAGACACTTCAACACAGCCGGAGAACTAGCTACCTTTAAAGATAAAACAGGAATTCTATCTTGCCTCAGAGCAGAACCCCCAAAGGATAGAAAGCCCCCTACAAATATTGACTGTGAGTAAGAGAGGGAAAGACACACTCAGGCAGAAAACAGAATCTACCGTAGCAAATGAGGCCACTCTAGCTAGATAGACAAAGACAGGACAGAATACTATTGCAGTCAGTATAAAAATCCTTTAAAAAATATCCAGAGCAGATAATACAAAAATACCCCTGAGTCTACTCAAGACTCGGCGCCCTCTAAATCTGCGGAACTCCTGTGAATCCAACAATGCTGACACAATAAAAAACTGTACAAGCCAACAACAAATGAATAGCACTTAAATCCTAGGAAGAAAACTTCCTAACAGAGAGCAGGTTAAGACAGATATGCAACCCACAACCCTCTGAGCAGAAATAGACAATTCCAAAACCAGCACACAGCATGTGTGCCACAAGAAAACAAAACCATTCACTTAGCTTGGAAGTTTTGCAGCAGGGCAGGAAGAGACCAGGCAGAGGTGAAACACCTCCAGGAACAATTGACAACTGGTAAGGACTGAGGAAATCCTGCAAACCTAACTACCCAAGTCTAAATTCCAATTATCCAATTCACCTGACCAACACTGCAAAACGGATCAACTGCATTACCAGCCACAACCACAGGAGGGAGCCCACAAGCAGAATTCACAACAGGGGCCCCTGAGGGTCTCCCCGGTGTGGGAGCAGTGCTCAGGGGCCCCCTGGTGTTGGGGGCGGTGCTCATGGGCCCCCTGGTGTGTGGGCAGTGCTCAGAGGTCACCCAGTGTTGGGGGAAGCACTCAGGGGCCCCCCAGTGTAGGAGCAGCACTCAGGGGCCCCCCGGTGTGGGGGCAGTGCTCAGGGGCCCCCAGGGTGAGGTGTGGGGGCAGCGCAGGGCCCCCGAGGGTGGGGTATTGGGAAGCATTCAGAGAGCCCTGTCAAGGGCAAATTACACCAGGGGGGGAGACAGTGTGCAGGGGAAAGTTAGCGTTCAGGGGGAGGAGACACCATGCAGGGGGGGAGACAGGCACAGGGAGGCGACACTGCATACAGGGGAGGGGACAGGCACAGGGGAAGACAGGTGTAGGGGAGAGACACAGGCACAGGGAGGGGAACAAGCACAGCTAAGAGACAGGCTCAAGAAAGAGACAGAGACAGCGCAAAGGGGTGAGAAACTGCACAGAGAGAGTAGAGACTGCACAAGGGACAGGTATGCACAGAGAGGGGAGAGACAGTGCACAGGATGGGTGAGACAGCATGGTAGGGTTTATATTTGTGAGGGATATATATACCCTCACAAATTTATATATATATATATATTATAGTCCGCAACCTTTATATATATATATATATTATATAGTACGCCTAATGCAGCAATATGTACTAAAGGGGGCCCACTGAGACTATTTCGTCCGGGGTCCACAGAAACCTGGAGCTGGCCTTGTATTGCACTATAGTTGCCATATTCCGCAACCCGTAGTGTTTTAATTTTTAGGGATCTGGGGCTCTGTGACAGCTTATTTTTGAGGCTTGAGCTGATGATACCATTTTTGGGTAGGTACACTGTTTTGATTGCCCGTTATTGAATTTTTTGCAATATTGCAACAACCAAAAAAAGGTAATTTTGGTGTTTGGACTTGTTTTTCCATATCACAGGTTACCGCTCTGATAAAATTAATTTTACATCTTGATAGATCGGGCATTTCTTAATGCGGTGATTTAAACTTTTGTGTTTTTTTTTCAATTTTTACAAACTTTATTTTTTTTTTTCTTTATTTTACAGTGCTTCATAGGTCGCCACAGCGCTGCACAGTATGATCACCTGTGCTATGTCCCAATGAGTTGAAGCACATCAAGATATAGCACAAATCACTACTTTCTGTGGTTGGCAGCGCTTGCCAACCATCTACAGGAAGTGATCCCTGATTGCTTCTGGGATGACCGCAGGACCCTGGGCTATAAGGTGGCACACAAAGATCCCGCAATCTTATCGAGGGATCTTCGATCTCGGCGGGAAAAGGCGTGGTGGCTGCCACGGCACTTTGATTCCCGCTGTACGTGAATGACAGCTGGATTCAAAGGGTTAACAGTGCGGATCGGGTCACTGATCCGATCAGCAGTGGTAGCCCCACATCTCAGCTGATGATATCAGCTGAGATGTGGGGGAAAAGATGAGAGCTCACAGCAGGAGCTCACATAAAAGGGAGGGATCCGACATATGACGCACCCATTACTCATATGTTGGGAAAAGGTTAAAGTAAGCATGTGGTAAATGTTATTTATTATTTATTTTTTGTTACATAACTCTCTGGTTTAAGACAATAAAATTAAAACATTTTTAAATTGCGCCACTTTTAAAAATTTTAACGAAATTTCCAATATCTTCTCAATGAACAGCAAAAATATTGTCCTAAATTTACCAATGTCATAAAGCAAAATTACTGGGATCTGTTGAAGCGTTCCAGAGTTATTGCCTCATAAAGTGACACAGGTCAGAATTGTAACTTTTCCCTGATCAGAATGGCCTGGTGGTGAAAGGTTTAAGATATTATTTATTCCACAACGGAAAAACTAGACAAATCTTCCAACTATATAGCTTGTAATATAAGAAAACAAAAAGGTTAAGTTCACAATGATATATCTTTGGCCCTATCAATCAAGCAAACAACCCAAGGGTTATTGTGAAATACTGTCTGCTTGTGTGACAGCCCCTTTTATATTTACTTGGACTCTAAATATAGAAAATATAGAAAGAAAATAATTGAAAAATATAAAACAAACAGGAATCCTATGAAGATAAAACAACACTTTCAGCACATTTAGTTTTTTAGTTACACAATATAAGTACAGTGGTGTGAAAAAGTGTTTGCCCCCTCCTGATTTCTTATTCTTTTGCATGTTTGTCACACATAAATGTTTCAGATTACCATGCAAATTTAAATATTAGACAAAGATAAAACATGTAAACACAAAATGCAATTTATAAATGAGGTATTAAGGGAAAAAGAAATATATACCTACAGGGCCTTGTGTGAAAAAGCGATTGCCCCCTTAAAGCATAAATGAACTGTGGTTTTTCACACATTGGGAAGCTGAATTCAATTTTTATAGCCACACCCAGGCCTGATTACTGCCACACCTGTTCCTAATCAAGAAATCACTTATTTATGATCTGCCTGACAAAGTGAAGTAGACCAAAAGATCCTCAAAAACTAGACATCATGCCACAATCTAAAGGAATTCAGGAACATATGAGAAACTAAGTAATTGAGAT
The DNA here is from genome assembly GCA_033576535.1 of Allobates femoralis. Taxonomy (NCBI): domain Eukaryota; kingdom Metazoa; phylum Chordata; class Amphibia; order Anura; family Aromobatidae; genus Allobates; species Allobates femoralis. The sequence continues at coordinate 446,266,369 of JARQOC010000001.1, forward strand.
CTATCCATCTGGAAAAAGTTATAAAGCTGTTTCTAAAGCTTTGGGACTCCAGCGCACCAGAGTGAGAGCATTTTTCCACAAATGGCAAAACATGTAACAGTGGTGAACTTTTCCACAAGTGATCAACTGACAAAAATTATCCCAAGAGCACAGTGACAACTTGTCCAAAAGACCCCAAAACAACATATAAAAAAATGGAAGGCTTTACTTGCCTCATAACTCCACCATAAGGCTGGGCAAAAATGGCCTGCATTGAAAAGTTCCTAGATGAAAACCATTGCTGAGCAAAAAGAACATAAAGACTCATCTCAGTTTTTTCCCAAAAAACATCTTAAAGATCCCCAAGACTTTACTCTGTGGATTAATGAAAAAAAGATGACATTTTTGGAAGGTGTATGTCCTATTACATCTAGCGTAAAAGTAACACAGGCTTTAAAAGCATCTAGACTGAAAGTCCACTCTGCAGTGTCCAAACCTCTCATTAGCAGAAAGAATCAAAAAGCTAGAGTCACATTTGGTGAGGAGAATGTTGTGTGGACAGAAAAGAAGTGGTCCCCAGTTCATTTTAGTGATAAAAGCAAATTACATTTATTTGGGTCTGATGGGAAACATTATGTTTGCCGACAAACTGGAGAAAGACTGAACTTAAAGTATTTAAAGAAGTCAGTAAAAGTTGGTGAAGGAAATGGTTTGGGGAATGGGTTCTGCTGCAGGGGTTGGACCTTATATACAGCTACATGGCAGAGTGAAAGCAAATGTGTATCAGAACCTTCTTCAACAACACGTGGTTCTTTACTTATCTTCAGCACTCAATCAGCCAGCAATTTTCATGCAGGACAATGATACCTGTCACACAGAAAAATGGGTAAAACAGTTCCTTGAAACAGAAAACATTGAAGAATGTAAATAGCCAGCTCAGAGTCCTGATCAAAGCCCTGAAGAAAACATCTGGAAAATCCTTGATGACCAAGGTATAGCCAAGAAACCCACTACAGTCACAGAACTGTGGAAGAGACTGGAAGAAGAGTGGACCAAAATCATAGCAGAGCAGTGTGAGAGACTAGTGGAAACATTTGTGCTGAAGCATTGAAAGCAAAGGCCTGTACACTTCCTACTGATTGGTTACTGTTGTAACCTTCACAATATTTAGTTTTAATCTTTCTCTGTGCTACAGTCATTCTAATTGTGATCATTACATTTTGTGTAAAATAATGGTTTTAAGTTGATATACTTTGGTTATTTTGAAGATACACTGTTTTAGTGACATGGTGTACCCTTTACACAAAAACCGTCAAATGATTATCAATGTAGATTACATTCTGTCTCAAAAAAATCAAGTGATCATACATTGTTCTCTAATTTTGATCACCACTGTACATAGCCATTGCACTACATGCTGCAGCTAAAACGCAAACCTAATGTTCTTACAATTATACAACTTATTTGAAAGATAAAGTATGAGCAAGAAGTCCAGCACCACAGGTTCCAACTCCAAAGCTTTATTCCAATATTCATAAAAACACGGGTAACCAAGGCAATAAAGGCATCATGAAGAGTGGCATAACCAGGCATCGGTTTACATGTTTTGAGGTTGCTTGTGCCTCTTAATTATAACCTGGTGCTATGTCTCAGGGTTTGGGGTTTTAAATCACCTGGTAAGAAAAACCCCGCTCTCAGGGTACCTTTACACGCCGCTACTGCAGGATGGATACAACCCGCTACTTCACGTGCACGAGCACGCCCAAACGGTTACAAACGGGAAACGCACCACCTTTACACGCCGCCACAAGGTGCGCTACGCTACGCTACATCTACAGCTAGATACATCGCCGGGTGTCTCAAGTAGCCATCTGTAGCTCATCTTACCTCATTTACACACCGCTACAACCAGCTAATATGGGCGGACCTGGTGCAGCAGGGACAGCACATAGGCGTGCCACAATTGTGGAGTACGAGACGTCCGCACGCTGATAGGACAAAGCAAGAAACCCATGATTGGCCAGGCATCGCAGGAGGCTGATTAATACTTGACGCCCGAGCAATTGTGTAGTGTGACTGGGCAGCTCCTTAAATATGCCGCCCTGTGCAGCGACAACCAATCGCAACGCAGGAGCTTCCTCCAATGATCGCTGAAGGGGCGCGGTAACCCGGAGCCTGTGTCACGCCCCAGCTACATAGCATGGTGTAGGAACAACCCTTCTGTTCCTTGTTTACACGCCAATACAGCTCGCTACAATCGGCTTTGTAGCCATCTGTTTTCGAGCAGTGCTCGGAAACAGATGTATCTGTTGCCGGCTGTCTCCTACCATCTTCACACGCCGCTACTACGGGCTATATTGACGCTACAAGCTACATTTGTAGCCTGTAGCGGGTTGTATCCATCCTGCAGTAGCGGCGTGTAAAGGTACCCTCAGAGTCACGTGACAAATTGACAATCAAACTTCACAATACAAAATACATTTAAAAATGGTGATAGTTACAAAAGGTAAAATCAAAGTATATTACTGTCCATAGTTAACATCATCAAAATTGGTAAAACAGGATCAGATCTGAGCACTTGTTTAAACCAGCAGGGTGGGCGGTCACAATCATGAGAATCCAATGGGCTTTTCTGTTTAGAAGCTTTTGTCTCCAAGCTCTGCCTCTTTTGGACCTGTCAACTCTGTCCATCCTGTGGAACAGGATGCCGCTCAGATCACCACCATGCATCTGAAAGAAGTGCCACATCACATTTGAGGGGTTCAGTGCGTCCCTATTCACAGAGCCTCTGAGGTGCTCATTAATGCATTGCCGCAATTATCTTGTTGTGCAGCCTACATATGAAAGATTACAAATATTACAGGTAATCAAATATGTTACATACAAACTATTACAGTTAATAAATTGTTTTATTTTAAACACTTTGAGTTTAGCTACTTTTGTAAACTGTTTAAGCCCTTTACCCCAGGACGATTTTCCATTTCTTGTTTTTCCCTCCCCTTTTTCCAAGAGCCTTAACTTTTTATTTTTCCATTAATATAGACATATGAGGGCTTATTTTTTGCGAGACGACTTGTACTTTCAGAAGAAATCATTTATTTTACCATATAGTATACAGGATAATGGGAAAAAAAATTGCAAGTGCAGAGAAATTGCAAAAAAAGTACAATTACACAATTTTTTTTTTTATTCACCATGTTCACTATATGGAAAAATGAATGTATCTGTATGATGCCTCAGGCCGGTACGAGTTTCTAGATACCAAACATATATATATTTACTGATATCTAAGTGGTGAAAAAAAATCTGAAGTTTTTAAAAAAAAAAGAATTGTGGTTTTATTGCCATTTTCAGCAACCTGTACGCATCCTCAATTTTCGTTATCTGGGTCTGTGTGTGGCTTATTTTTTGCGTATTGAGCTGATGATTCTAATGATACCATTTCTGTATAGATACATTGTTTTGATCGCCCGTTATTGCATTTTATTGCAATGTTACGGCGACCAAAAAACCCTTAATTTTGGTGTTTGGACTTTTTTTTCTGTTACGCAGTTTACTGATCTGATTCATTGATTTTATATTTTGATAGATCGGGCATTTCTGAACGCAGCGATACCAAATATGTACACATATGTACAAATATGTGTATTTTTAATTTTTTAATAGTTTTATTTTGAACTTTTGTGTTTTTTTTCATAGTTTTGAAAACTTTTTTTTTTTTCTTTGATTTACACTGCCCCATAGGGCTCCACAGTGCTGCACTGCCCAATCACTTGTGGTATGTACAGATGAGCTGCAGCTCATCTCTATATAGCACAATGATCATTTCTTGTGGATGCTGGTGCTCAGCAGCAATCCACAGGATGTGATCCCTGATAGTATCTTGGGTCACCACAAGACCCCAGACTATCCAGGTATCACAGAGAAATCCTGCAATCGCATCGCAGGATCTCAGATACTAGTGGGGAATGACACAATCCTGCTGCGGCACTTGGATCACGCTGTCAGGTGTCATGGTGGGTTACACACACCAATCATTGTGTCCAATATCTGAACAGATCTCTGGTTGCAGTGAAATCATGGACATTTTGCACCATTTGTACACAGCCACAAAATGGAACTATGTGTCCATGATTTCACTGCAACCAGAGATCTGTTCAGATATTGGACACAATGATTGGTGTGTGTAAACCCACCATTAGCCACACATCTCTGATGATGATATCAGCTGAGATGTGGGGGGAAAGATGTGAGCTCACTGCTGGAGCTCACATCAAAGACAGGGAGCCAACATATGATGTACCCAGTACGTCACATGTTGTAAAGAGGTTAATAGTTGTTGCATATCTACATGCCCCACATTTACTGGCTTTCCACACAGGGGTTCTATAAATGTGGAACCAGTAAATGTGGAGCATGTAGATATGCAACAACTGTTAAACAATTTAGAAAAGTAGCAAATCCCGATGTGGTTAAAATGAAACAATTTATTAATTGTAATAGTTTGCATGTAATATATTTGATTACTTCTAACAACATTTGTAATCTTTCGTACATAGGCTGCACAACAAGGAAATTGCGGCAACATATTAATGAGTACCTCAGAGACTCTAAGCAGAGAAGTTCATTGGATTCTCATGATGGAGACAGCCCACCCTGCTGGTTTAAACAAGCGCTCAGATCTGATCCTGTTTTACCAATTTTGATGATGTTATTATGGACAGTAATGTATATTGGTTTTCACTTTTATAACTATATGTGTATCGCCATTTTTAAATGTATTTTGTATTGTGAAGTTTGATTGTCGTGTCACTCTAAAGGTACCGTCACACGCCGCCATATCGCCGGAGATTTGTTTGGCAATTTCCGAATTCGGTGATGTGGAAACCACATCGCCTGTGTGTAGTGGCGTGTGACTGGGTGATTCTACGGTGAGAAATCGCCAGTGGAGCGTTGCCTGATTGCCCTGCACTGCAGAGAAATCATGCGTCATCCACCAGGCAATTTCAGCGCATGGCGGCGTGTGACAGGGTAAGGGCGACGTACACAGTGATCGTGCAAGAAATCAAGTAGGCATGCTTGAATGGTGTATTTTTTGCGTCACATCTGCGGCGATTGGTGGATGATACTGCGTTCCGATTGGCTGGCCGTGTCCGAGGCGCCTTATTTGATGACCCGTGCATTCATGCAAGGCTCACCAATGGGAACGCAGTTACATCCACCAATCGCAGTGATAGGGGCGCGGTGAAAAACACTCTAGCACACCCCTATCAAAACAGTATGGCAATATCGCTGCTACGATTGTGCCGTGTGACACGGCGATGTGTGAAGGGAAGATTGCTTCCAGTCTTTTGCAGGCGATTTCCAGAAAGCAGGATCGCCGTAGAACGCAGGCGTGATCTCTATGTGTGACAGGTCGACGGCGATCTGAATAAACTTCCTGAAACGTGTGCGCTTACATCAAATTGCTGGTGACATGGATGCCATATGGCGGTGTGTGACGGTACCTTAAGGGTGAGGTTTTTCTCCCCGTGTGATTTAAAACCCTAGAGCCTGAGACATAGCAACAGGTTATGATTAAGAGGCACAAGCAGCCTCGAAACATGTAAACCAGTGCCCGGTTATGCTACTCATCATGATGCCTGTATTGCCTTGGTTGCCCATGTTTTTATGAATACTGGAATAAAGCTTTGGAGTTGCAACCTGTGGTGCTGGACTTCTTGTTCATACTTTGGATTTACCCATTTTATTTCTCCCAAGCACAAAGGGACAGGTGAGCAGGATAACTTATTGATTATTTAGAAGATAACCTGTCAGCTAAAGGTGGTCATAAATCTAAAACAGCCATTAATAGCTTCTCCTGCCTAATCACCAAAAACATGCATGCTTTGTTCTCAATAGGGAAAGTTGGAATAGGACTCTATCAAAGGTCCCATGACAACTAATTATTCTTTAAGTTCTTCATTCTTTAATTTTCTTTAACTTCATGTGAAGTTCAGTCTTCCATGTCTGGTACAAACCATAAAAAATGCCTGGCTTGCACGGCATGGTTACTTCTTCTATGACACTCTAAGGGCCCCTTTACACGCGGCTACATTTCTTGGGTGGCTACAGGTAACTTACTGGTTGCAGTGAAATCATGGAGACAAGGTTCTATCTTGTTGCTGTGTACAAATGGAATAATCTCTCCATGATTTCACTGCAACCAGTAAGTTACCTGTAGCCACCCAAGAAATGTAGCCGCGTGTAAAGGGGCCCATAGAGTACAATGGATGCCCTCCATTGCTTCTCTTCCTCTTAGCTGTTGGCCAAAGTGCACCAAAACATATGGGTTAAAGCAATCCTGCTTTCCTTACAGGTGAAGTAAAAACTTAGAACCCATTGGTACCCATCCTTTCTTACCACAAGAACTACATTCATCTCTGAAGGTACCTTTACACGCCGCGATGGCAGGCTGGATACATCCCGCTACAGGCTACAAATGTAGCTTGTAGCGCCAATGTAGCCCGTCGTAGTGGCGTCTGAAGACGTGACGCTACAGCCGGCAACAGATACATCTGTTTCCTAGCTCTGCTCGAAAACTGATGGCTACAACGCCGATGGTAGCGAGCTGTATCGGCGTGTAAAGAGGCAACGGAAGGGAACTCGGGACAGCCTGCGATGTAGCTGCAATGTAGCTAAGGCGTGACCCTGGCTCCGTGTTACCGCGCCCCATGTGCGATCATTGGTGGAAGCTGCTGCATGACGATTGGTAGTCGCTGCATAGGGAGGCATATTTAAGGAGCTGACGAGTCACACTACACAATCGCTCGAGCGTGCTGTATTACTCAGCCTCCTGCGTTGCATGCCCAATCAGGATGTTATTGCTTCGTCCTATCAGCGTACGGACGGCTCGTAATCCACAATTGTGGCACGCCTATGTGCTGGCCCTGCTGCACCAGGTACGCCCATAGTAGCTGGTTATAGAGGTGTGTAAATGAGCTACAGCTGGCTACTTGAGACACCCGGCGATGTAGCTAGCTATAGATGTAGCGTGGCGTAGCGCACCTTGTGGCGGCGTGTAAAGTGGGTGCGTTGACCGTTTGTAACCGTTTGAGCGTGCTCGTGCACGTGAAGTAGCGGGATGTATCCAGCCTGCCGTCGCGGCGTGTAAAGGTACCTTGAGTGTGTTGAGAGCCACATCAGAGAGCCGCGAATAGTGACATACAGCTTCAGCCTACCTCAAAGAACTGACTCCTAGAGAACCCATAATCAATATAATAACAGCCATAGCTTTCTCATTGAAATCACACCAAGGCAGTATGTTTGCTTCTAGGGGTTTCCAGCTTACCCTTATCTGACAGCAACATCCTAATGTCCATCTTAGCACTTTATTTATCTTTTGAACTCCAAGGCCAGTATATGCTCATCCAGATCTACTTTCCTATGTAGGATTACTCAAAGAAGTCACCATCTGGAAATCTGCTTCTCATAGCTGTTTGCTAATGTACCAAATAGGCAGACAGCCGCAAGCCATGCATTAAGGTCTCGTAAGCCACATGTGGATCCCTGTTCTAAACAATGCTAGACTTCCATTTTAAAAGAAAGAGGAGAACGAGAAAATATTCTTTTAAGCCAAAGCAAAATATTCCTGATGGTGTCAAAGACAGATAGGAATTTCAGTTTAACTAAAAGTGGAAAGAGAGTGAAGCGCCTAAGAAATTTCCAGTCCTACACACATGCTCAAGTGATTAGGTTAAATTGTACTTATTATGCAGATTCCTGTGCTATTCACAGAGCAGCAAGATTTAACTAGAATAAGAATCACATGAAATATTGAACTCATTTTGTGATCTTATCTGCTAAGGGTCACCAATTCATCAGCGTATCCAATTCAAACTCCTAACATTGACTTACAAAGCCGTCCACAATCTGTCCCCCCATATATGTCTGAACTAATCTCCCGATATCATCCAACTCCTAACCTCTGATCTTCCCAAGACTTCCTTCTTTCCTTCACACTTGAACGTTCCACATCTTACCGCCTGCAAGACTTCACCCGAGCATCCCCTATCCTCTGCAACTCTGCAGCTCAAAACGTTCGACTGTCCCCTTAACTCGGAACCTTCAAGTGGAACCTGAAAATCCATCTCTTCAGAAAAGCTTACAACCTGCAATGACCATGGTGCCACCTCACCACCACTGGACCCGATGCTCCACCACCATTGGACCTGGCGCTCCACCACCATTGGACCCGGCGCTCCACCACCACCAGAGCAGACACAACCTACTCTCTCTCTCCCCACTGCCCTGTAGAATGTAAGCCTGCAAGGGCAGGGTCCTCTCTCCCTCTGTACCAGTCTGTCACTGTTAGTTTGCTCGTTGTATTTCTTACTTGTTTGTATGTAACCCCTTCTCATGTACAGCACCATGGAATCAATGGTGCTCTATAAATTAATTAATAATAATAATAATAATAATAATTGGACTGATTTATCAATTACAGGAAACATTTTATGAATGTTTATTATATGGTGGCAAATCTCATTGCATGTTACTATCTAAGAGTGATGTTAGTGCTGGTTGATGCAGCTTTACAGTATACTTTCTGTACATGTAATTTGGAATGTATAAAAATATATATATAAATATACATATAAAGGTGATATTGTCTACTTCTCAGTATAAATATATTATGAGTAGTAAGCCAAAAAATACAGAAGCATTTTTTTTAGGTATAAGGTGAGAATATAACTTCCAGATGTGCTTAGTAAGTAATTTTCCAGATGAAGTACAGTAGCTCCTAAGCTTAGAACAGCAGCACATCAAGTTTGTTTTTAGATTTGCTTTCCAAAACTCTAATTTTGAAATTCCAAGATTCGAAGATTTGTAAAGTACAAGGTTTTATTTTTGATTAACCTGAAAGAGTTTTCCTACTTTAGAAATGAAAAGAATATTACTGTATAATTTCCAAATGATCATTGTCTGAAGTGCGGCCACTTTGCGTGCCATATATCTTACGTGCTGATTTATCGTACGTGCCATTTATCTTATGATCTGAGGAAGCCGTACAGTTATGAAACCTTTGAAAATGTATACATAAAACGCGCACTGGGGATAGTGGTTGGCATGCCAATTAAATCTGACATGGGTAACAATTGCTGTTTACTATGCATGTTCTTGTAAGGCAGGAGACATACTGAGCGAGATACTCACATTAGTCTCGCATGACTCACCTGAAATGGCTGCCGACTCTCTGGAGAGGAGTGCGTCAGCTGCATAGAAACACATGGAGCTGACATGCTCCAGTCCAGACAGATGGTGGCAGTTTCAGTGAGTCATGCGAAACCTTGCGAGTATCTCGCATGTATCTTGCGTAGTTTGTCTATGGCCTAAGCATTAGGCTACGTTCACACACAGCATTTTGGCTGCATTTTGTGAGGATCCCTTTTTGATGCAGAAACTGCACCAAGGACGAATCATCATAAAACACAGCCTCCCTGCGCTCCCACAATGACCTCCAGTGATGTCCTCTCATCCAGGGAGGCCGCAGTGATCGGTGCCTTTAGGACCCTGCACATGTGATGTCACTCAGTCACATGGAGCAGTACCAGGTCTTCTCGCAGGTTCTGCAGCCTCCTGGTATGAGAACATTGCTGGAGATCACTGTGAGAGCACGAGGAGCGGAGACGTGAGCAAAATAAATTGCCATGCTCATTCTTTTTGTGAATCTGTTCTTGAGCCCAAGAATGGATCCGCAAAAAGTGCAGTGTGTGAATGCAAGATTGTGAAATGCAATAACTTGGCTGGGACAGCCAACATCACTGCATTTCACTGCATTTTCACTGCAAAACAGGGTCCGTAAGGAAAACATCAAAAATGGTGCAATAACGCACTGCTGTGAACGTAGCCTTACAATTGGGTGTCTTAAGTTGTACTGTATATACAGTTGTGGCCAAAAGTATTGACACCCCTGCAATTCTGTCAAATAATACTCAGTTTCTTCCTGAAAATGATGGCAATCACAATTCTTTGGTATTATTATCTTCGTTTAATTTGTCTTAAATGAAAAAACACAAAAGAGAATGAAGCAAAAAGCAAAACATTGATCATTTCACACAAAACTCCAAAAATGGGCCAGACAAAAGTATTGGCACCCTCAGCTTAATACTTGGTTGCACAACCTTTAGCTAAAATAACTGCGATCAACCGCTTTCGGTAACCATCAATGAGTTTCTTACAATGCTCTGCTGGAATTTTAGACCATTCTTCTTTGGCAAACTGCTCCAGGTCCCTGATATTTGAAGGGTGCCTTCTCCAACTGCCATTTTTAGATCTCTCCACAGGTGTTCTAGGGGATTCAGGTCTGGACTCATTGCTGGCCACCTTAAAAGTCTCCAGTGCTTTCTCTCAAACCATTTTCTAGTGCTTTTTGAAGTGTGTTTTGGGTCATTGTCCTGCTGGAAGACCCATGACCTCTGAGGGAGACCCAGCTTTCTCACACTTGGCCCTACATTAAGCTGCAAAATTTGTTGGTAGTCTCCAGACTTCATAATGCCATGCACATGGTCAAGCAGTCCAGTGCCAGAGGCAGCAAAGCAACCCCAAAACATCAGGGAACCTCCACCATGTTTGACTGTAGGGACCGTGTTCTTTTCTTTGAATGCCTCTTTTTTTCTCCTGTAAATCTATGTTGATGCCTTTGCCCAAAAAGCTCTACTTTTGTCTCATCTGACCAAAGAACATTCTTCTAAAACATTTTAGGCTTTCTCAGGTAAGTTTTGGCAAACTCCAGCCTGGCTTTTTTTATGTCTCTGGGTAAGAAGTGGGGTCTTCCTGGGTATCCTACCATACAGTTCCTTTCCATTCAGACACCGAGGATAGTACGGGTTGACACTGTTGTACCCTCGGACTGCAGGGCAGCTTGAACTTGTTTGGATGTTAGTCGAGGTTCTTTGTCCACCATCCGTACAATCTTGCGTTGAAATCTCTTGTCAATTTTTCTTTTCCGTCCACATCTAGGGAGGTTATCCACAGTGCCATGGGCTTTAAACTTCTTGATGACACTGCTGCCACACAAAATAAAATAATAAACCATGATCTCACCCTCCGTCGTTCTCCTGCAGGTACTGAGGCTTTCTCCGGTCTTCCTGTTTGTGCCGGTGTCATGTGTCTAGCGCATCAGCGATGATGTCATGACACCGGCACAAGTAGGAAGACCGGAGGAAGCCGCGGTACCCGCAGGAGAACGAAGGAGGGTGAGATCATGGATTATTATTTTATTTCGTGTGGTAGTTTGGGGGCATATACTGTGATCATAGGGGGCTAATATACTAGTAATAGGGGCTAATATACCAGTGATGGGGACTAATATACCAGTGATGGGGGCTAATATACCAGTATTGAGGGCTGCATACCAGGATTACCAGTGATGGGGGCTTATATACCAGTGATGAGGGCTATATACCAGGATCACCAGGATGAGGGGGATATATACCAGTGATGGGGGCTTGTATACAAGTGATGGGGGCTTGTATACCAGTGATTGGGGCTATACACCAGGATTACCAGGATGGGGGGCTATATACCAAAGATGGGGGACTAGATACCAGTAATGAGGGCTTATATACCAGTGATGGGGGGCTATATACAAGGATTACCAGGATGAGGGGGGCTATATACCAGTGATGGGGGCTTATGTACGAGTGATGGAGGCTGGAATAAAAGTGATGGGGGCTATAGACCAGGATTACCAGGTTTGGGGGCTACATACCAGTGATGAGGTGCAATATACCAGTGATGGGGGTTTATATACCAGGATGGGAATCTATACCAGTGAAGGGGGCTATATAGAAGTAAAGGGGGCTATATACCAGGATGGGGGTCTGCTGCATTTCCCACCCTAGGCTTATACTAGAGTCAATAAGTTTCCCCAGTTTTGGGGGGTAAAATTAGGGGCCTGGGCTTATACTCGGGTCGGCTTACATTAGAGTGTATGCGGTATTTATATTGTGACAGATATTTATATGCATTAACAGCTAATAGTTGCAAACAATAAATGTATATATGGTGGTAATTTTAATGGATTTCCTGAACATGGTTTATATATAATGCAGTTGTCTTTTATTTGATATTTGAAGTATTAATTTAACACTACCTTCATTTACCAATATACTCATTTAAGCCCATACATACGTATTGAGTGAGACTGCACACCTCTAGTCGGAATGTGGCCTGGGCATACAGTACAGACCAAAATTTGGACACACCTTCTCATTCAAAGATTTTTCTGTATTTTAATGACTATGAAAATTGTAAATTCACACTGAAGGCATCAAAACTATGAATTAACATATGTGGAATTATATACTTAACAAAAAAGTGTGAAACAACTGAAAATATGTCTTATATTCTAGGTTCTTCAAAGTAGCCACCTTTTGCTTTGATTACTGCTTTGCACACTCTTGGCATTCTCTTGATGAACTTCAAAGCAGCAAAGCACCCCACACCATCACACCTCCTCCTCCATGCTTCACAGTGAGAACCAGGCATGTAGAGTCCATCCGTTGACCTATACTGCGTCGCACAACCTTGATTATCGGTAAAATCCTTAAGGGTTTCTTAAGAGATGCTATACTGGAGTATCTCAAGAAGAATAACCTCGTGACCTGTGCTGTTGTCACGACCATGAGTTGTTAATGGGTGGAACATGATTGAATTTCTCACTTCAGGCCAGCTTTGTTCCATCCAGTAAGGTCACATGGTCATGACATCACACAGGTCCTTAACCAACTTCTAATCTATTTCAGTAATAGCACTCTACCTCAATCACAATACAGGGGGCATGAGAAAATTCAAAAAATATCATGAAAGATCTTGATTGACATGATTGATTGCCATCAAGTGGACTGTTCAAGTACATAAAGCAAACACCTAAGCATATAAAGTGCTTTTTTATGATAAATAAATGGATTTTTATTTTTTTAAACAAGGTTAGTGATGCACAATACTTGATTTAAATAACAATGGGGCAGTTTAAAAACGAACAACGACATGACAGGTTCCCTTTAAGTAATCCAAATAAATACATATCTGAAATGTCGGTGTGGAAAAGAAGTCCATCCTCAGACATACTATAACAAAAAAATTCTAAGAAACCATAGGGAATATAAACATAAATATTACAATCAGTAACAGTTGTCTAATGAAATCCAGATACAGAAAAAAACCATCATCCTCAAGAAAGAAAACAAAAGAGTGAGGTAATGCAAATCTTGATATGATATATGACATGGAATAATCAGGTTATTTCATAGGGACCAACAAGCAGGTTATAGGGATCTGATAGACATACAGAAGAGCAGGATATGGCTATTCCATAAATGTCTGGTCAAACAACACTTTAAGGGTAAGTGCACACTTACCGGCGCGTTGGTCGGCGGCGGCTGGGCGGAACCCGCCAGGAAGCTCCGGCGCCGTCCACCGGCTTCCTGGCGGGTATGTGCGGCGGGAGCCGGGCGGGTGACGGGCGTGAGCCGGCGGTTGCACAGCGGGTTCTCGGCGGCGGGTCTGCTGCGGCTGGAAGCAGCACATGATTCTGCTTGCAGCCGCTGCAGAACCGCCGTTTTATAGAACAAGCTCATTCTTTGCTAACCCGCTGGGAAACCTGCGGGTTAGCAACGGATGAGGCTGTGTAAACCGCCGGAGTGTGCACAGCCTTGGTCGGTTTACATTGGTTTTAATGTTAATCCAAACGCCGGTTTGGATTAACATAAATTTACATAAAACTAATGTAAACAAACCGGCGGTTTACACAGGTAAACCGCCCAAAACCCGGCAAGTGCGCACATAGCCTTAGGGTGCATTTGCATGAGAGAATAGTGGTGCAAATTTTTGGACAACTTTGCACCTTCAGACAAAATACGCACCAAAAAAGAGGTCATGTGAATGATCCGTTTTTTGGTGCATGTCTGGTTGTGGGAATGTGGAGATTATCGTTTTCCGTGTGTCCTCTCATGTTAATGACACCTCAGAAACAAGGCTTGTGTCCTATTTTATAGTGTGCTAAAGGGGTTATCCGAGCTTTTTCTATAATTTACAGGTGTATCTAGGCTGCAAAATGTTGACAGTTTGTAATATACATCCTGTCAACATTTTGCAGGGTTTCCTAGATATCACCTATTTGCGTCTGGAGGAGAACATCCAGGGGTCGTGTTTGTATTGGAGCCTGTATGTAAATGGAGAACTGGTCGTTTACTCCCAGTCTACTACAAACCCGCCCCCTCCCAGTGTACAGTATGCCCGGCCTCCCCCAGACTGCTACAGGCCCGCCCCAACCCCTAATGTCACCACATATCCCTCTGCACACAGTGGGTTACCTCCTCCTCTGGCACAATGTACCAAATCTGCAGTTCTGTGCACTGCTCTGTGAGCTGCAGATTCGGTACACTTAGTCAGTAGAGATGCTGAGTGCTGTGTGCAATCCTGTGTGCCCTCACCTCCTTCTCCCTGCTCTGTGCAGGGGAGCCGGTCTTCTCTCCCCAGTTTCCAGCTCTCTATGCCCCTGCCTGTGCTGCAGGAGATACAGAGAGGATGAGCTTCGGCTTCCCTGCTCAGAGCAGGGGCATAGAAAGCCAGCAGCTGGTCGAGAAAGGACTGCCTCCCCTGCACAGAGCGGGGGCATAGAGAGCCAGAAACTAGGGAGAGAAGACCAGCTCCTTTGTACTGAGCAGGGAGGAGGAGGTGAAGGCACACAGGATTGCACACAGCTCTCAGCTCCTCCACTGACCAAGTGTGCCAAATCTTCAGCTCACAGAGCTGCATATTCGGTACATTGTGCTAGAGGAGGAGGTAACCCACTGTGTGCAGTGGGGGTGGGTGGTGATATTAGGGGTTGGGGTGGGCCTGTAGCAGTCTGGGGGTGAGAGGGCATACTGTTCAATGGGGGAGGGGGCGTATTTGTAGGAGACTGAGAGTAAAGGACCAGTTCTTCATTTACATGCAGGCTCCAATACAAACAAGCCAACTGGATGTTCTCTCCAGACGCAAATAGGTGATATCTAAGAAACCCTGCAAAATGTTGACAGCATGTAAATTACAAAACTGTCAATATTTTGCAGCCGAGATACACATGTAAACAGTGCTTTTTTTGCGGCGGTACGTGCGTGCCGGTACAGTGTACCGGAAAATCTGAAAACTGGAACCCAGACTGATGTACCTTGTGGGGCCAGACTGGACGCCATAGCCATCATCTACATAAGGGCATCTACTTTTCTTACACCCTGCGGTATCCATGAGGAAGGTGCCAGGAGGGCACCGAAACGCGTAGAATGCAATAAAGGATTTTTGGATGTACTTCCTCTACTCGTGTTTCCTTTGGAATAATTTGGAACCTGGCAGCGCGGACTGGAGAACACCGCTTTTTCCTGTAATACTGTGTGATTCCACGTGCTAGTGGTCGGTGGAAGTCCAGCAGCAGCCATCAGGATATATCGCTACATGTCTGCATACCAGTTGTGGGTTTCACAACTGAAATAGGTGAGTGGTTCCCTTTATACCACCTACATTTTAAGTGTCTGAGTGATAGGGCACTATTGCGCCTCTTGTTCCCCTTCCCCTTTCTTTTGTTTAAGAACTAACAGGCACGTAGTTGCTAGCTACCTGCCTGCTCAAGCACAAACCTCTGCTGGCACATATCAGTCACAGACTACTACTGCCAATTATTATGTGGTTTCCGATGATTTCACGGAAACAGAGTATCAGCTTCTCTTCTGTTCTGCTCTGTTAACACAAGATAACTGCTGATATCAGATTGACAGCCTGTCATGAGCAGGCTATCAATCAGAATGATGTTGGAAGTCATGCCCCATCAACAGAGAAGTCCCTGACTCTTTTGAGGCTACCTTCACATTGCGTTTTTGGGCTGTCCGTGGGGATCCGTGTGTTGTCAGGATCCCCACGGACAGCCACGGATCCTCACGGATCCCTGCAATCGGATGGCAAATAGCCATCCGATCCGATTCTATGCAGGATCCGTGTGGATCCTGTTTTCCCTGCCTGTCCCTGCTTCTTCTCTATCTGTCACAGTCTGTCCCTATCTGTCCCTCTTCTATCTCTGCTCACCCTCTCTTCTATCCTCCCTCCCTGTCCTCCCCCCTGTCCTCTCCCCCTCCAGTATGTAAAAAATAAAAAAAATCCTCCCTGAGGATACATTACCTACCGACGGCTTCATGCGACAGTCACCATCTGGTGGCTGAAGGACCTGTGATGATTGGGAGGCAATGGCTAGCACTCGAGTTAGTAAGGTTAACGGTGCAAGTGAAAGGAACCAAAAGTTCCACAGTCAATGGTTATAGGGATCACTGCACACGTACAAGGGAAATAGTGCTTTTTCGTGAGAATTTTATTTATAGTGTTTGTTCACTGCGACAAGGTTATGACGTTTCGGCCCAGTATGGGCCTTGATCACATGGTCGCTTGATTTGGATGAAACCAAGATATGGCCCTTAGGAACTGCTTGCTGTGGTAGTTTTGCAGGGTAAAACCCCTTCTGATCCAGTTGAAGTTGTGCCCAAGGGGAGTGCACTTGCTACCTTTTGCAGTCTGGTCACTGTTAAGGGATAGGCCAGGCTCAGAGCTGTCACTCTGGAAGGGAGGAGCGGCCCGGTGGACAGTGTTTCCACTGCTATCTGGACATCTCATGTGGACAAACACTATAAATAAAATTCTCACGAAAAAGCACTATTGCCCTTGTACGTGTGCAGTGATTCCTATAACCATGGACCTGTGATGATGTCACAGAGCCAGTCACCTGACACGTCAGCTGATCGGCTCTCTGACATCATCAGAGGTCCTTCTGCACAGATGGTGACAGTCCCTGGAGGCACCGGAAGGTAATGTATCCTCATGGAGGGATTTTTTTTATTTTTTAACAAACAGAGGGAATAGAATAGGGAAAAGGATAGGGAATAAGACAGGGAAGAGGTTAGAATAGCGGGGGGATAGCATAGAATAGCAGGGGACAGAATAGAGAAGTGGAGGGGAGGAAGATGCAGGGAGGCAGGAGCAGGGAGGACACGGAGACGACATCGTATCCGAGGTCAACTCGGATCTGATGTCCATAGGCTCCCATGTCATCGGGGCTTGGATCGGCTTGGATCCGATACTGTCTGATTTCATTTTTAGGCACAAAATCGCAGCAGGCTACGATTTTGTGTCCGTGCTTAAATCGGACAAGATCGGATGGTGCCAAAATTGGATGGCAAAAGGCACACATCCGATCCAATCCGAGCCCCATAGGGATATATGGGATCTGATTTTGGATCCAAGTGTATCCGTTTTGAAACACTCGGATGTCTCAAAAACGCAGTGTGAAGTCGGTCTAAGCCAGAGCCAAGTGGAACAGCCAGGTTGTTATTAACTATATTCTAAGCCTACAGTGGAAAAAAACAAACGTCACATAAAACCCCCTTAATATTCCTGTGGCAAAAAACTGGTAACCACTGGGAGAATAATATGATCTTTGGTCATACAGCTATAAACACAAATAAAATAAAGAAGGATAATATAGTATCAAGATAAGCTAATTCACAGCTTTAATGTTATCAAGCATTTAATCAAACAGACAGCTTGATGTGGATTTGATGGTGAGGAATGTGGCCTCTACATCATGCACTTCACAATTCTTTTCCATAATGACAAATAAATTAGAGACTAGGTTTCTGTAACATAGTCTATACATTTTTTTGGCAACCTGATTACATCTTCATACACATAGTTTAGCACATGAAAATCAAGTACAATTACTAAATTATAACAAGGGAAACCACTTAAAACAGCACATCAGCCCAGTAGGCATTCATGTCAGATCTATATGAGGTCTATGAGGTCTATGAGATAACAGAGATCATTCACAACTAGCATATCAGTCATTAACCATCCATATAGTGCCTAAGTTCAAGGCACAAAATATTTTTAAAGAATCTCAAAAGGGTTAGCAAATTTCCTTGAGCAGAACATGTTTAATATGTCCATCATTAAAATCATAAAGTTTAAGCTCTTCACAACATTGCCTTTTCCCTTTATGTACTTTTGTTTTTCCCTCCCCTTCTTCCAAGAGCCATAACTTTTTATTTTTCCGTCAATATAGCTATATATGAGGGCGTGTTTTGTGGGATGAGTCCTATTTTTGATTTAAACCATTTATTTTACCATGTAGTGAACTAGAAAGTGGGAGAAAAAATGAAATAGCAAAACAAAATGCAATGACACAATTGTTTTTCATTTACCATTTTGGTAAATGGTAAAACTGACCTGGCAAAAGACTTCCAGGTCAGTACAAGCTTGTAGATACCAAGCATGTACAGTTTTTTTTCCTTTAATTATTTAAAAAAATTTCAGAAATGTATGAAAAAAAAAAGTATTTCTCACCATTAGCCGAGAGCCGTAACATTCTAATTTTTCAAAAACAGGGCCTAAGTGTTGGCTTATTTTTTGCACCCTGAGCTGACGTTTTTAAGAATACCATTTTTGTGTAGATGCGCTGCTTTGATCGCTGGAATTGCATTTTATTGCAATAAAATGATGGGAGTGATGGTGTACCACGGTCCGCGCTGCTCTGGGTTCAAATAACTCACCAAAGAGTCAGTCAGCTTTTCATCCTCTTTATTCCTCCTACGCGTTTCAGCGCCATACCGGCGCCTTCCTCAGGGTATATACAGCGCCGGGTGTGGCACTGAAACGCGTAGGAGGAATAAAGAGGATGAAAAGCTGACTGACTCTTTGGTGATTATTTGAACCCAGAGCAGCGTGGACCGTGGTACACCATCACTCCCATCATTTTCTTGGATCATACCACTATCCAGTGGTAGGTGGAGGTCCTGCAGCAGCTTGGAACATTTGATTCGAAACGCCTTCAAACCAGTTGTGGGGATCACAACTGGACCAGGTGAGCGGCTCCATAGCACCACCACACTACAACTAGTGTCACTAGTGATAGGGCACTATTGCGCCTCTTGTCCCCCTCCCCTTTATATTTTACAATTTTATTGCAATGTCGCATCAGTCTATTAAATGTAGTTTTGGCAGTTTAATTTTTTCTTTGTTACACTGTTTACTGATCAGAATTAAAAAATGTTAATTTATTTTAATATATTTTTTTTAATTATTTTATTTGCAATGGGGCAATTGAACTTTTGAGTTATTTTTATTCTTTTCATATTTAATTTTTTCTTTCACTTAGTTTTTATTAGTCCTCTTAAGGTACCTTTACACCGCTACAGAAGGTTAGGAACAACCGGGTGCTTCACGTGCACGAGCACTCACCAACGGTTGCAAACGGTACCCGATACCGCCTTTACACCGCGCTACAAGGTCTCTACAGAAGGTTTAATCTATCACTGGATGCACCGCGGGGTGCCTCAAGTTACCTTCTGCTATTGCTTTGTCCTATAAGCGTACGAACGTCTCGTAATCCGCAATTCTGGCACGCCTATGTGTTGTCCCTGCTGCCCAGGTCCTCCCATATTATCTTCTGTCGCGGCATGTAAATGAGGGACGGTGCTTTACAGAGGATAACTTGAGCACCCGGCGGTGCATCCAGAGATAGATTAAACCTTCTGTAGAGCACCTTGTAGCGGCGTGTAAAGGCGGGTATCGGGTACCGTTTGCAATGTTGGTGCGTGCTCGTGCACATGAAGCACCCGGTTGTTCCTAACCTTCTGTTGCGGCGTGTAAAGGTACCTTTAGGGACTTGAAGCTGCAATGGTCTAATCGCTTGTGCTATATGGAGGTGGAACAATCAAAATACCGGTCAAATTTGAGAATGGCATACGGCGCTGCTATGAACGACTCCGAACACGATATGATACCAAACCAACTTCTCTTTATAACTTTGTGAAAAAGGTAACAGGATTTTACTTCTCAACAAAATATAGACCACAACAGTCACAAATCACAAAACACAAATTATGTAGCCTGGAAGATCTCAAGTGCCAGCTTCATGGAGATGAGAAGGACTACGTCCAGGCTACGCCACTCCCTCCCTTATTCTATACAGGGCCTACCCAGGGTCATACCGTGACCGTGACACGTGGTTCTCTCAAAATACAATCTTACACGCCCCTCACACACTTATTACAATAGATTCCGGGTACCCTGTTCTCCTCTTAATCACTTGAATCAACAAAATTTACACAGTGCACTGTCCTCTTTGCGAGTGTTTGGTGCAGACACCATGACTGAACAAACAGAAAACAATTGGACTTGTTACTATGACGTCCAGCCACTAGATTTAATCAGCTTCCTAGGTCACCAAATTCTGTGATACAGGTGCAGGTGAAGATTCAAAATCAATCCCAGTCTCATAGCAGTCATATTCCACAGAGTTCTCCTATGTGGCATTCATGTTCACCAGAGTCTCAATATACAGGAGCTCACACAGTCTCTCTATCAGTCAATCTGTAACCTCAGCAACAGAAATGCTCTTTGAGATGCTGCAAATCCTATCTAACTCTCCCTAACTGACTAAACAGTCTGTGACCGGTGACGCATCCAAGTGTACTCACGGAAGGCGCTCCCTCTGGATCACACCATCCAGTCTGGATCACTTCAGGCTCCAAGTGCTCTTGTCCCTCAGGCAGGTCTGCCTCTCAGCTTTGTTGCTCGGCAACTTCCTGTTTCTTTTAACAGCAGATCCCTGTGCTTTATTCTCTGGTGGCATAGAGACCTCTAGTGGCCATACTGTTATTGTATCAAAATTTCTTATAGCAGAAAACATTAAGATGCTATAGAGGGTGCATCCAATTTCGCTGGATTCACATGGATACTGAAAACCAGTAAGGTGAAAGCAGCCTAAGCTCTCAGCTCCTGCTTGAGCGCAGAGGGGAGTACTGACTTGCTGTCTACGGGGTAAACTGAGAATCTCTGAGTTTATTCTGACATTTCAATGGGAGAGTTTCTTACTCTTTAATATGTTTGGTTTTTCAAGCTCTTCTTAGCTGATTTATGACCACTGACCACATCAAAGTTGAATGTACAGTGAAACAAAGAGACTGTAAGAGTAAAACTGCAAATTTTTATGAAGCCATGTAGCAAAAATATGATTTTTAAGCCAAATGCTTAAATTTAATTAAGTACCGTAAGCAAAAAAAAGGCTCCAGAGATGGACAATCTCATTAAATACCAAAAAAAGTCAGTGGATGAAATAGAAAATAAATGATATGTTCAATACCTAAGTAAATATATTTCTAAAGGTGCTGGTGAAGTCAATTTCTCACTAAATGCTGGTAACATGTAATCAACACAGGTGAGGAAATCTAACCATAGATGTGCATAAATTTAGTGATGGTTTAAAATAAGAAATGACACAGGGAAAAAGTATTGAACACGCTTAGTGACATTTATTTAATACTTCATACAAAACAGTTTCAAGATAACTCTTGTATGTATAGTTGCATGTATTGCTCAGGTGTGATTTTGGGCTGTTTCCCCACACAAACACTTCACAAATCCTGAAGGTTCTATGGGCTTCTTGTATGAACTCTGAGCTATAGTTCTTTCCATACATTTTCTATTGGATTCAGCTCAAGTCATTGTCTGGGCCATTCTAGCAGCTTTATTTTTTTCTCTGAAACCGAGAGTTTCTTTGGCTGTGTGTTTGGGATCATTGTCTTGCTGAAATGTCTACCCCCATTTCATTTTCAGTATCCTGGTAGATGGCAGATTTTTTCTTCATGAACGTCTCAGTACATTTGTCTATTCAAACTTCCTTATATCATATGAAGTTTGCCAGTACAGCCCCATTCCCTGATGTTTCTCTCTCCAAGCTTCACTGTTGGTATGGTATTTTTGGGGTAATATGCAGTGTCTTTTGGCCTCCAAAGATAGCGTATTCTATGGCATACAAAGAGCTCAATTTTGTTTTTATCTGACATAGACTTTATTCTCCCAGTATTTCACAGGCTTGTTTAATTAGTGTTGAGCAAACAATAAATGTGCTTTAACATGCTTTTTGTTCATCAATAGAGTCTTGTGTGTTGAGTGTGCACACAGGCCCTGGAGGTTGAGTGCATTACTTATTGTTTTCTTTTAAACAATTGTTCTTGCTGATTACAGGTCTTTCTGTAGCTCTCCACAGGTGGTTCTTGGCTCTTCAACAACTCTTTTAATAATTCTTTTCACTCCTCTGCCTGAAATCTTACAGAGAGCATCTAGTCGTGGCTGGTTTATGGGGAAATTATTTTTTTGCCACTTCTAAATTATGGCTCCATCAGTGCTCACTGGAACCTTTAGGAGTTTAGAAATTCTTCTGTAACGAATTGCATAGATGTATTTTGCAACAATAAGGTTTCAAAGGTCTTGAGACAGCTCACTAGTTTTACTCATCATAAGATGTTTCTTGTGTGACACCTTTTTATAGGCCATCAGTTGAACCCGATATATTTTTTTCACTAAATGGCAGGATTGCTTTTAATTTCTAATAGATTTCAGCTTGTGTCAAAACTTTCAATGACTTTTGTTTACACTTTCTCTATCTTTTTTCTTATTATTACACATAACTTAATTTATGGACATCCATGTTTTGATTTTTTTTTTGCCTGTGTGTATTGGATTAGTTGTTACCGACATCTGGTGAGAAATGCATGTCAGTAGCACCTTTAGAAATTATTTTACATATGGAAAACATAGTGATTGATGCCCAAAAAGTGGACAACTCCTTTAAGGCCATCCATATATACTACTGTGTGGATATTCATGGGTAAAGTTCAATGTTTACTACATAGATATATAATTGATGTTTGTCCATGTACTATGAACTGTCTCCAATCCATTTTTGCATGATAATCCAAAATACAGGTATATCACTATCATTTTTGTAGTCCATGAATATATGAGATTGAAAAAAATTTAAGGCTATGTTCTCACATAGCAAAAAGCATTTTCCTATTCTTTTTTATGAGGAGAATCCTTTGTGTTTAAGGTTACATTCACACACAAGTTTTTTGATCCGTTTTGTGAGGATCCATTTTTGCATGGGAAAATACACCACTGTGAAGCAATGTAACTTTCTCCCCATCCTAATTACATGGGATTATGACCAGTGGCTTAACTACAGGCCCAGGGGCCCCGGTGCGAAAGCTACAATGGGGCCCCCGATTATTGCAAATCTTTAATAGTATTAGTCTTTTTCTATAGGTCAAAGGGACGCTTGGGGCCCCCTAGGCCGCAGGGCCCGGATGCAATCGTAACCCCTGCACCTATTGTAGTTATGCCCCTGATTATGATCAACAATTTAATTTCTAGGTGTGCATAGGATTTTGAGCCACTGATAAATATCAAACCTTTCTCCGGTCCCTATATACATGAGATTATTAGCCAGTCATTATATACATGGGATTATGGCTCATGGTCACATTTCTAAACTGTCTTTCTTCCCTAAAAACATTGGATTATATTTTACAGGTAATTATTAACATTTTTCCTGATTAATAAATACATAGGATTATAAATCACAGTTACCGTATATACTCGAGTATAAGCCGACTCGAGTATAAGCCGAGGCCCCTAATTTTGCCCCCCAAAACTGGGAAAACTTATTGACTCGAGTATAAGCCTAATGGCACTTGTGGCACACTTGCGGCAAGCCCCATGCATTGTCTATGGGGCTTGTGGCAGGTGCAGCAAGTGCAATATACCAGTAGTTGTGGTTTTGGCAGCTGCGGCTGAGAACAAAACTCTGCTTACCGCGATTTTTTCGTGGCAGCAGTCGCCGTAAGTGCCGAAACCGCAACTATACCGCACTTGCTGCACCTGCCACAAGCCCCATAGACAATGCATGGGGCTTGCCCCAGGTAAAACGCAATTCGGCTGTTAGGCGGCAGATGCGGTAAATCCGCCGCATCTGCCGCGATCATCGAAAAATGCTGATGTGAAAGTGGCCTTTTTGATCTATTGATTCCCTAAGCACCCAGCTAATTCTATACCCTGCACTGCTTCTCCTTTCCCTCACTAGTCTTCTTTCCCCTGCTCTATTACTACTGTACTTTCCCTGAGAATCCATCTTTCCCCTGCTCTGCTCATCTTTCCCTCACTATTCTTTTCCCTGCTACACTTCCAATCCTATACTGTAATGGCGCCTCACCTTAGACTGGGTCACTGTACCGTAATTAAAGTCCCCTGCGGCCACACTGTGCATTAGGTCAATGTCTGGCCGCAGGGGACTTCTTTGTGTGTGCACTGTGCAGGGAGCGATGCAGCGGAGGGATCCAAGCCGCACATCACCTGAGCAGGGCGGAGGGATCCAGGCATCACATCCCAGCCCCAGCAGGCACGGAGGGATCCAGGTACCACATCCCAGGCAGCGGCGGAGGGATCCATCAGCACATCCCAGCCCCAGCCAGCGGAGGGATCAGTCCCGCCGGAGTGCGGGCACCTGGTAATGCAGCGGGGCAAGGGGGGTTGTGGGGGGTTGTGGGGGGTTGTGGGGAGGTGTGGGGGATGGCTAGGACAAGGAGAGAACCTAAGGGCAGAAGTTAGTGACTCGAGTATAAGCCGAGTGGGACTTTTTCAGCCCAAAAAAAGGGCTAAAAAGTCGGCTTATACTCGAGTATATACGGTAAATATCAAATCTTTCTCCATTTCCTGAATACAGAGGACTTTAAATCACAACTAAATATGGACATTTTCTCTAGTTCCAGATTACATAGGTGAGCCACACATAATATAATTGATCTGTAGACCATAAAAACATACAACTATAGCCCACAACTTCTTTTCCAAACTATCTCTACTCCCCAAGAACACATCATTTTGATCCACATATAAATATCTGTATAATAAATTGGTTTATAAAAGCAGATTTGTGACTACATATTTTAGAATGCAAGATCATATAATGTTACAGGGAATCTGTCAGAAAGCTCACCCCCCTCCAAACTACATATACAGGTCTTTGAAAGCTAAATCCATCAACACCTTTATAGCTTCTATTTGTTCCTGCATTAATCCACAAGCAAATGGCATATTAAATGCTTCGGTCGTGACAGAGCACTTTCCAAGCCTCTGCTTCCCAAGGCAGTTTCCTCACTCAGAAGTATGTAATTTCCTTGGTGCCTAACATCATGCAATCAAGCCAAAGAGGCATATTACTTAGGCCGGCTTCACACCACTGTTTAATCCGATCCAGGGCTGTCAGGGGTGAACCTGACAACCCCGGACCGGATCTGGACACAGAACCAGAGGACAAATATGCCCTCCGGTCCGGTGTGCAGCCGGATGCCACTAATTCAGCCGCAGCTGCTGATTATTCAAGATCGCAGCTAGCAGGGAGCTGCCGAGGTCCTGAAATTACGGCAGCGTGCAGCCGCCGGTGTCTGGTTGCTGGTTCCTCCCGCATCGGGAAAAAACAGAACATGTAGCATTTTTGTGTCTGTTGAGAAAAAGTCTCCCCAAATTGGATTCTCCCGGATCCTCCCTAACATGGGAGTATATGGAGCCGGATTGCCTGGATCCGGGAGGATCCGGGAGAATCCAGTTTGGGGAGATTTTTCTCCCCAGACACAAAAATGCTACATGTTCCGTTTTTGTGTCCGGGAACAAAAAGCTGACACATGGAAACCAGATGGCAGAGAGCTGCCATCCGGCTCCATCAGGCCCCATAGGATACTATGAGGCCAAAATCCAGGCCGGGGCTGTCCGGTTTACACCGGATCGGATTGTGCCGTGGTGTGAAGCCGGCCTTAGTGCGCTGATTTCTCTGGAATGCAGCAACAGACAGAAGATATAAACGTGTTGATGGATTTAATTTCCAAAGACCTTCATGTCTATATATGTGATGAGTCACGGGCTGGTTAATCTTACAGCCATATATTTTCTAAAGAAGTTATTTGATATTCTTAAAAAAATTGGCACCTGAAGGATTATTTGTATGAGGAATCAATTTCTCACATTTTACAGGAAGCCAATTTTAGTTTTCATACACAGCTACACAGGAAAACTCAAAAGTTATGCATCCGGTATCTTTTCAAAGACCATTGGTTGCTCGGAATATTAAAGGTTTTTTCGACTTCTTGGACAACATATTCTGAATTGCTGTATATCACCTCTCACAATAATAGCAGCCCCTTCTCACCTCCAGTAGTGGCACCTCTCCAATTACATTGGTGTCAAGTCTTCTGGGGCTCTCAAGATATTGTGATCTTAAGAGAGTCCTTCAATAATAAGAGGCCACTAATGGGCCACTTTACTCTCACTTCAGTCAGACAGAACTGACATCCAGAAGAAGTGAGAACTGCTGCTGCTTCTCTCTAACACAAGCCCACAATCCCCAGCGGTGACATAGCAGCAATGACGCTGACACCGAAGGTGAGTACAGGTTATTATTATTTTAGAAGGGGGAATATGGCCACAGAGAATAGGTTGTCCAAGTAGTGCACCTTCCATTTAAGATTAGTCAATCCCCATTGTAAAACAAAACTGTCCACAGGCAGTAGGTACATACAATTATGGATAATGGTAATACAGCTAAACTTTTTACAATCTGCTAAAATGTGCTCAATAATACAAAATTGTGTATTAAAAGTCTTAAAAAGTTGAAAGCTAATCTTTAGGCTCCCATTTACTGACGTTCATGTTCTCAACATATGTGAGGCAGTTAACCTATTATACCCCTCTTGTTTTTGCTGCTTGCTGCTGTTTATAATCATTGTGTTCTTGATTTAACAAGGACACATTCATTTTCCACTCTTATTATTTTGATGAATGTGTATCATGTGCAAACCAGTCAATCTGAAACAGCAGAGGTGATGTGCGAAAAGTATGGAGGATGGAAAAAGAACAAACAGAACATTTCAGAGAAAGAAAAACACATCAATTTACTCAGATGCTAGCACTGTGACTTTGCAGCGTTGGGGTCCTTGGTTGAAATCCCACCAAGGACAACATCTGCAGCAAGCAGTTTGTATGTTCTCCCCATGTTTGCATGGGTTTCCTCTTACATTCCAAATACATACTGATAGGAAGTTAGATTGGAGCCCCAATGGGGACAGTGATGATGATGTTGATGTCTGTAAAGTGCTGCGGAATATAAGGGCGCTATATAACATGCAAAATAAAAATAAGGAATACTGAAAACAGAGAATGCAACTAAGTCTCTGTTCAGACCTGAGTTCCTTTCTCTGTTTAGTTTTAGGAGGAAACAAACGGAATTCACCTGAAAATGAATCCAATACAGAAGGGATACAAGATGAAGCGTAAGACACCCATTGACGTTAATGGGGTTCACCTAGTTTAATGTAGCAAAACTAAAAGTGCAACCTACAGAAAATGTTGCAACATTTGACAAATTCAAACAAAACGGAAACCAGGCGGATCCTAATGAGGCAATGGGGCTCTTCTGCTTCAGTTTGCATCTGGTATGTAACAGATTTGTTTTCCAAAAACAGAACTCTAAATACAGGTGTGAACAGGGTGTAATTTGCAGTGTCATAAGGCAGTGTCATTTACAAAATATAATTTTTAAGTCCAATACTATACACAAATTTATATTGAAGTTTGAATTTTCAGAAATTTTTCACAGAAGCAAACATGTTGCTCCTGTAAATATTGATATTATATGCTTACATTGTATGCATAAAACTCAAAAAACTGCTTATTTAAAATAATTAAAAACACAACAACAACAACATAAAGGATACAGTTCTGACAATGGCAAAATATGAACAGATTTCAATTATCATTAATTAATTTAGTACATTCATTGAAGACTCAGGGCCACTTTACACACACCAACTTATCTGTCCAACTTCTGACCAACTTACTGGTTGCAGTGAAATCATGGACACATTGCTCCATTTTGTGGCTGTGTACAAATGGAACAATGTGTCCATGACTTCACTGCAACCAGTAAGTTGGTCAGAAGTTGAACAGATAAGTTGGTGTGTGTAAAGTGGCCATAAGTGTTCTCTATTCTATTAAAGTTGGCACTGAACTTTGGTAGATACCAACATTATAAGACGTGCCACTTCTCACACTTTCCAGGCAGCATTATACATATACACAGACGAAATCCTGACTTTTATTGTCAGTTTTCCACTCTCTCACCAGAATAACTAACATTGGCAGCAGTTACTAGGAACAGTCAACTGTCCCATATACAATTAGAGATCTCCACCACTGGTGAGGATAGGAACCCATCTATCCCATCTATATCATCAAATTAAAGGTTCATTTATTCTGATCATTACGGAACCACAACATTCCCCTAAATGAAGCGATCCCCCCACTTCCCAAATGATGGGTGCCTAATCAGAAAATGTAGCACAATCCAAGTAAATCACATGCACATTTGCAAAATTGCTTTAATTCAATCTACTTCAAACACTTCACCATTTTACTAAAACAATCATTGCATTGATTGTACCTCGCAGCAAATCATCACGCATAAATCTATCCGAAATCGTCAATAAAAAGAAAAATGGCCAACAGATCTGATTGAATGCAATTGAATAAGTAACTTGTCTACAAAAGTATCCTTAGGAGGGCACAACATGGGTGGGAGAACAATAAAAGCTATGAGACTTGAAGGAGTAAATTGGGGTTGAAAAGGAGGTATAAGGATAAGTATATATAAATATTTAGACATAAAAATGTATATTTAATAGTATTATACATAGCAAAGTCAATAAAGAACAGAAGTAAAGTGACCTCCAACTGGCAAGAAAGCTCCTACCAGCTCCTACATTTGGCTAAAAGTATCCAATACCCTTGATTGCCTATATACAGCATGAGTGACTGTAGCCTCCTCTCCAGTCTGAGCAGTCTCCCCCTGCATCCCTTTAGGGCCAGATATATAGACCAGCCAGCTCTCAGCACTGCCTCCGGCTGCACCAAGCCCTCCTGTGCCAACCAAAGCCTTTATTACCTGCAAACCAGTCCTAATACCAGTCCTAATATACCATTCAGACCTGGAAGACCTGTCCTGTGCCAAATTATGCTCCTAATCTGGTTAATGGAAGTATATGCGTGCATCCATGTATGTATCTATCTATAGTCACACACACATTATATATATATATATATATATATATATATATATATATATATATATATACATAACTATATCTATATATACATATATATTCTATCTATCTATCTATCTATCTGTATGTATATATATATATATATATATATACATACATCTCCACGTCTTTTATATATGTGTATATACTATATGTGTAAATTTACACACGCAAATACATATATACCTATACATATAAGTGAATATATAATATATAACATATGTACTCTATATATCCCTCTAAATATATATGTGTAAAGAAGACAATGTATGGTGTAAATATAAATGTATATATATATATATATATATATATATATTATATATATATATACACGGTATTACTTATACATCTACTACAAATAACATACATATAACACTTGCATATAATACATTATCTATCTATCTATCTATCTATCTATCTATCTATCTATCTATCTATCATCTATTATTCTATCTATCTATACACATATGCTGCAGATATATCAGCCTCCTTACCTGCAGCTCTCAGCTCTCTGGGATCAGTGTATCCTCCAGTGGGAGCCCCTATATAATGGTTTCCTCAGGTCTCTCCTGCCTGTCCTGTGGAGAATGTGGAGGGAGAAGCTCCCTCTCAGTTATATACTCGGCTCTCCAGCCTTGCTGTCAATCAGCTCCATAAGGAAGCACTTTCAAGAAGTTAGAAAAAAAAAGCAAGCCCAGTGTGGAATGACATAATCCCCGTCATCGCTGACACAGTTGGTGCTGAGGTGATGATGCTGAAGCCTGCCCCTTCTGTATGAGGAGGACATTCCCGGGCTGTGTGAGGAGGGGCGATGGCCGCAGCCCAGGACGGGGGAGACTTCAGCTTTTGTGTGTGAAGAAGCTGTACTGAATAGTGATGGTGACTACAATTCGCCTCAGGACACTGAACGTGACAGAAAACTGAGGCTGAACTTCTCATGGAGACATTATCTGCTGTGGCTGAATGGAAATATTTTGGGTCTGATTCACTATTCCATTTGCGCCTGTTTTTTTGTTAATACTTTTTTCTATGTACCACATTCTCCATTCTATTTGCTTCTTTATTTTATTCTGTTGTATATTATGAAGACACAATCTTCATCGCAGATGTACTCCAGCCCTACCCTTGAGGTGATTCTACCGTCATGGCCGAAAGTGTTGTCAGCATTGAAATTGTTCCAGAAAATGAAGCACTTCGCCAAGAAAATTGTAGGAATTAGGCTAGGGTCACACTTGGAAGGCACAATCCAGTAACCGGATCCATTACCAGATCTAGTATTGGACTGTGCCTTCATACTTATTTTAATCTTTAAAATTGCAACCCTCCGGTTCTGAATGCATTAATGCAGCTGGTTTTGGAATGAGGATGTTTGCAATTTTAAAACCGCATCCGGATCTGGTGCCTTGTGGTACTGGATCCAGTTTCCATAAGGTCCCATGTTAAAACAAACTGATCCGATTTTGCAACCGGTCCGAAAAATGCAGCCTGCATGCTTTTTACCGCAGGCTGCAAAATGGATCCGGTAACCGGATTGCAAATAGTTCAATCTGGTTTTACAGTTTTACAATGGAAGCCTATGGGCTGTGGATCCGGATCGGGTTTTGAGTATTTTTAATGCTCTAAACCTGATCCGGATGGATAAAAAAACCGCAGGTGTGACCCTAGCCTTACACATTTTGTTATACACATATTTATTTCCTTTATGTGTTTTGGAACAACACAAAAAAATAGAGAAAGAAGACAAATTGGACATAATATCAAACAAAACTTCCAAAACAGGCCGGACCAAATTGTTGGCACCTTCACCTTTCAAGGGTAGCAACACTTTCAGCCGCATCTATGTCAGTCCATAGGTTTTATTCATGTTGTTCTGCATAACATGCTACAATTTGCACCAAAATTTCACAAAAACTGTTAAAGGTAGAATAAAAGATTTTTTAACATACTATGTGCCTCGAGCTGTTGCCTCCCAAATAGCTGATATGCATAACATCACCTGGATGAGGGGGGGGGGGTGGTACAGTTACACCAAATTCTGCCACCTTTGAAAAAGTCACATTGATAAAGTAAACTGTAAAATCTGGAAGAGCCAAATGGCCGTAAAGATCAGAAAACTAAACAACAAATGACATGTTTAAAAAAATGCAAATTGTTATTGATTTGGTCCCAAATTAAAAAATCACTAATTGAGAGGTGACAAAATGCAATGATTAATTTGGCCTAGTATCAGCAGTGCTTAATACCTCTGCACATTCTGTAGAAATGTCTTTCTCTCCTTTCATCCAACACATCACTAGAGATGAACAAACCTTTTAAAGTTTGTGTTCAGTGTCATTCCATGCTGAAAAGGAATTTTTTCAAAATTTTCAAATATTTTGGAAATAGCTATTTTTTTTTAAGTTGGTACTTCGTCAAAGTTAGGGTCTGGGGGAAGTTGGTACTTCGTTACACATGACATAAGGTGGCAACACTGTTTCTTTCAAATTCCATATATTTCCAGAGGGTTGTATGTGAACTACTGTTCTTACTGGAATCACACAGTAACAGGCTATTTTGGTAGCTATTAACTAGCATCATGCATAACTTAAGTTCAGTAAATATTAAAGAAGTTCTGTTAGGAAACAAAAATACTATAATATCTTTGGTTCTGTAAGATTATTGTTTACCAGAAATTTTGCACATATCCATTGCAGATATTTTCTCAGTAACATAAGTTACTGAAAAGATAAAATGTTTTTGTAGGATTGAGAACTAAGCATAAATTAAGTTGTAACTTTCAGAGGTCTTATATTGCATAATGTATTAACTATTCACTAAGTTTCATGTTGCTGCTAAAAGTTTCACAGTTTTTGTATGAAGTAAACTTATTGTAACGTAAGTTACCATCAGCTTTGTAATGTAAGTTACTTCAGTTTTTCAATGTAAGTTACCTGCCTTTCAATTTTTGGACAACACTTACAATCAGCTTTTTGAAATAATTAAATACTATTGACCTGCCCCAGGGCCGTGGGGTACCCGGTTCGGGGTGTTATAGTTCACGGGGGATGTCACAGGGCCTGTGCCCAGTCCCATGGCCCTGGTGGTTGCTGAAAAGAGTCAATAAAAAGAAAATAAAAGTGTTTTGTGACGCCACCTATGGCTCCGGTAATGTTACCGACACTGCGGAATAGACCTCTGGGTGATGGTGAAGCAGCAAGATGGTTTCGCTCCCCATAGGTGGAGTGGGATCCCCGGGGCAGTAGTGGATGATGGGAGTTATGGAACAGTCTATGGAGGGAATAGGATCAAGGGCCGCAATAACAGTCAGGGTACCTTTACACGCCGCTACTGGCGGGTGGATACAACCAGCTACTTCACGTGCACGAGAACGGACAAACGGTTGCAAACGGTAAACGCACCACCTTTACACGCCGCAACAAGGTGCGCTACGCTACGTTACATCTATCTCTGGATACGCCGCCGGGTGCCACAAGTAGCCATCTGTAGCTTACCTTACCTCATTTACACACCGCTACAACAAGCTAATATGGGCAGACCTGGTGCAGCAGGGACAGCACATAGGCGTGCCACAATTGTGGATTACGAGACGTCCGTACGCTGATAGGACAAAGCAAGAACATCATGATTGGGCAGGCATCGCAGGAGGCTGTTTAACACATGACGCTCGAGCAATTGTGTAGTGTGACTGGTCAGCTCCTTAAATATGCCTTCCTATGCAGCGCCTACCAATTATAATGCAGGAGCTTCCTCCAATGATCGCTGATGGGGCGCGGTAACCCGGAGCCTGTGTCACGCCCCAGCTACATACCAGGTACATAGCATGGTGTAGAAACAACCCTTCTGTTCCTTCTTTACACGCCGATACAGCTCGCTACAATCGGCTGTGTAGCCACCTGTTTCAGGGCAGTGCTCGGAAACAGATGCATCTAATGCCGGGTGCCTCCTACCGTCTTCACATGCCGCTACTACGGGGTACATTGCCAATGCAAGCTACATTTGTAGCATGTAGCTGGTTGTATCCACCCGCCAGTAGCGGCGTATGTCCTCACTTGTATGGCAGGCTGTGAGAGCCCTGCTGCGGGCACCGCTGTATCCACTGCGGTCCCAGGCTCTGCTGAGTGGCTGTGCCTGGCCTTCGGTCTTTACTGCTGGGCTTGACTGGACCCATGCATTCTTGGACTCCGATGTCTAGGCTGTCGATGTAGCTCTTCTGGGGCGAACCAGAACGACTCCGCTCCCCCTTGCTAACTTGCCTTGGCTCCGACCCTCACTCTTGGGTACCTCACACTGGCTAGGCTTCCCCTCTGGCACGGGCATAGTGCAGCACTCAGTACTGCTCCAGACTGAACTGCCTAACTCCGCCCTTAGGCCTGTATTTATAGGGGACCTTGCCTGAAGTCGGCAAGTAGAGCTCCCCCATCAGGTCTGGGTTGGAAGGTGTTGTGGGCAGGCTTATCTGATGTGGAAATCCTTCCCTGCTCCAGGTGTTCCTGTGGTAATCAAACTGTGGAGTGGGGTGCCATACTATCATAATTGGAAATGGCCATCTAAAGATGTTGAAATTTATTATGATGTCTGTCAAATTTTAAGAAATGTTGATCCTACCCTGGGTTCTAGGGACATTTGGGAATTTTTTGATTAGTCAGGAAGTTAAGTGAGCAGTGAGCACAAATTTACATCCTTGTTGAAGTTCTTCATTAGCTGTGTCTGAATTAATTGGACTGGACCACATATGTAGGCCTAGATTAAAATTTAGTCTACATTATGTAATTGATCAACGGTCATATTTTGTAATCAGAATTTCCACTCTGCAAAGATGTTGACAACTGAAGTATGAATATTGATTATTACATTTTTATACGAAATTTTAGTCTACATATGTAGTTCACGCCAATGAATTCACATGCAGCCTATGTTTTGTGTAAATAAAGTCAGTTTGCCTGACACTGACAAAGTTCAACACAATCTTTGTTTTGTGACATAAGTTACTATATTGTTGTGTAACATTGTGTACATTTCTTGTAATAAAAACTGCTGCATTTAACTTGAGAGGTTAAAATACATTTGTTAAAGTTGCTTGGACTATGGTGTTTTAATACAATAAAAATAATGCTTGTCCCCTGATTACTAGAATAGAAAATTTGGCAGTCTCATGACATGGACAATTGCCTTTCCTTTTTGTGTAACGCAAGTTATCAAGTAATAACCAATTGATTAACATGTTGATCCAGAGAAAGGCAAAAAAACCATGTGGCAACACTAAGCTCCACATTGGGGAAAAAAATTTCTTCCTGACTCCACATACAGCAATTAGACTAGTTCCCTGGATGAACGCCCTATCAAAGAATCTAGTATGGTACCTTTACACGCCACTACAGAAGGTTAGAAACAACCGGGTGTCGGAGACAAATGTATCTTGCACCGTCAAATCGACCCGAGGTAGCGGCGTGTAAATCAGGTTGTTGCCACCCGTCACTGTCGACACCTGTTTCAGAGCAGTGCTCTAAAACAGGTTGGTTTCAACCCGATGGTAGCAGCGTCTAAATGAGGAACAGGAAGGTTTTTTCGCCACCTAGTTAACTCCCTGGGGCGTGACACAGCCTCCGGGATACCGCGCCCCATCAGCGATCATTGGTGGAAGCTCCTGCGTTACGATTTATTGTCCCTGCATAGGGCGGCATATTTAAGGAGATGACCAGTCACACTACACAATTGCAATAGCATCATGTATTAGCCAGCCTTCCTGCGCTGGCTGGCCAATCATGATGCTATTGCATTGTCCAATCATCGTACGAGCGTCTCGTAATCCACAACTGTGGCACGCCTATGTGTTGTCCCTGCTGCCCCTGGTCCGCCCATATTACCTTGTGGTAGCGCGTGTAAATGAGGGACGGTGCTCTACAGAAGGTAACTTGCGGCACCCGGCGGTGTCTCCAGGGATAGATTAAACCTTCTGTAGAGCACCTTGTAGCTGCGTGTAAAGGCGGTATCGGATACCTTTTGCAACCGTTGGAACGTACTCGTGCACGTGAGACACCCGGTTGTTTCTAACCTTCTGTAGCGGCGTGTAAAGGTACCAATATATATAACCAGTGATATTATATTTTCCAAAAAAGGCATCCAGGCCACTCTTAAATTTTAGTAGCGAGTCACTCATTACAACATCATGTGGCAGAGAGTTCCTTAGTCTCACTGCTCTTACAGTAAAGAATCCACATCTGTGATTATGATTAAACCTTCTTTCCTCCAGACATAGAGGATGCCCCCTTGTCACTGTCTCAGGCCTAAGAGTAAATAGATCATTACAAAGTTCTCTGTACTGTCCTCTCATATATTTATACATTATTATAAGATCGCTCCTAAGTCTTCATTTTTCCAAACTAAATAACCCCACATTTAGTAACCTGTTTTCTTATTGCAGACCCCTCAGTCCTCTAATAACCTTGATCGCTCTTCTCTGCACCTGCTCTAGTTCAGCTATGTCTTTCTTATACACCGGAGACCAGAATTGTACACAGTATTCTAAGTGTGGTCACACTAGTTACTTGTATAGAGGTAGAATTATGTTCTCCTCATGAGCATGTATGCCTCTTTTAATGTATCCCATATGGAGGAGTTTGGGGGTGTATCATTCTATATGGAGGAGTTTGGAGGTGTATCAAACTATATGTAGGAGTTTGGGGTGCATTATACAATATGGAGGATGTTTGGCGGTGCATTATGCTATATGGAGGATGTTTGGGGGGTGTATTATACTGTATGGGAGACTTTGAGTGTGCAATATACTATATGGAGGAGTTTAGGGTGCATTATATTATATGAAGAACTTTTGGAGTGCATTATACAATATGGAGGACGTTTGGGGGTGCATTATACTATATGGAGGAGTTTGGGGGTGTATTGTACTATATATGGCAGATTTTGAGCATGCAATATACTATATGAATGGCTGTAGGGGTGCGTTATACTATATGGAGGACTGTGGGGGTGCAATGTACTATATGGAGAACTGTGGGTGTGCATTATTCTATATGGGGGAGTTTGGGGTGCATTATACTATATGGAGGCATTTGTTGGTTCATTATACTATATGGCAAACTTTGAGCATGCAATATACTATATGGAGGACTGTGGGGGTGCACTATTTTATATGGAGTACTGTGGGGATGCATTATTCTATATGGAGGTCTGTTGGGTGCATCATACTATATGGAAGACTGTGAGGGTGCATTATTCTATATGAAGGACTGTGGGGTGCATCATACTACAGTACAGACCAAAAGTTTGGACACACCTCATTCAAAGAGTTTTCTTTATTTTCATGACTATGAAAATTGTAGATTCACACTGAAGGCATCAAAACTATGAATTAACACATGTGGAATTATATACTTAACAAAAAAGTGTGAAACGACTGAAAATATGTCTTATATTCTAGGTTCTCCAAAGTAGCCACCTTTTGCTGTGATTACTGCTTTGCACACTCTTGCCATTCTCTTGATGAGCTTCAAGAGATAGTCACTGGAAATGGTTTTCACTTCACAGGTGTGCCCTGTCAGGTTTAATAAGTGGGATTTCTTGCCTTATAAATGCGGTTGGGACCATCAGTTGTGTTGTGCAGAAGTCTGGTGGATACACAGCTGATAGTCCTACTGAATAGACTGTTAGAATTTGTATTATGGCAGGAAAAAAGCAGCTAAGAAAAACGAGTGGCCATCATTACTTTAAGAAATGACGGTCAGTCAGTCCAAAAAATTGGGAAAACTTTGAAAGTGTCCCCAAGTGCAGTTGCAAAAACCATCAAGCGCTACAAAGAAACTAGCTCACATGAGGACCGTCCCAGGAAAGGAAGACCAAGAGTCACCTCTGCTGCGGAGGATAAGTTCATCCGAGTCACCAGCCTCAGAAATCGCAGGTTAACAGCAGCTCAGATTAGAGACCAAGTCAATGCCACACAGAGTTCTAGCAACAGACACATCTCTACAACAACTGTTAAGAGGAGACTTTGCGCAGCAAACACGTCACTGCTATTCCGCTGGGAGATCTGCGGTGCTCACCGCTGATCTCCTGGAGGTGGCAACCACTCATCTCCTGCGCACGGGAGGTCAGCGGTGACTCAGCTTGCTGCTATTCGTCGGTAGATTAGCAAAAGGGGAAAAAGGAGGGGCGTCCGTAGTGTGATCCTGGCGGTGTGATGGGGGATAGAGGTGAGTGGAGTGCTCACCTGAGTGGGTTATGCAGCCGGCATAGCATGCTGGATAGGTGATGACTGTTGCTGTGTGCAGCCGGATGGCGCCGAACTTCTCTTGACTGAGAGAGCCTGGTCACATGGGAAGTCACATGCTCTGACATCACCACAGGTCCTTGACTCTTCGGCGTTAGTGATTACCAAGCGCTTCCTCAATTATGCAGCACCCACCGCACACCCAGGGGCGCATTTCATGTGAAAAAAAGGAAGTGAATAGCAGTAACTGGGGCACTCAAGGAGGAGGCACACAGAATTATAAGTAATAATACTTATAAGTATTATAGCGGTACACATGCTGTTTTTCGTAGTCCTCCTGGTCTCTCCTAAATTTGATCTTCTTTCTCTCCTGGAGTTTTTTCCTATATGCCACTATAATGTCACCTGCTTTCTTCTTAAGAGCCTCAAATTGGTCAGGGCTATTGGTATTCTCCAATTGTTCTTCAATGTTTAGGATCTTATCTTCCAAAGTCGTATTTTCCCCTGGGCACCTTACTTGGGTTATGAGCCAGACCTTCAATTTACTACGTAGTCTTTTTTGGTGTTGGCTCCCCTGTCTCCCAGTTTCTGATATTTTCACAAGCATAGATGTCTTATATGACAGTATCTTACAATGATGAGGAGACCTCAGCCATTTTATCTAAGGTAGCTGCTGGAAGCTTCCTATCAACGTCCACAGAAGAAATTAAGACCCACGACTACGAGAAGGAATGGAAGAAACCGTGGCAGTTGGACTGCACCTCACGACTCTGGCAGAATATCATCGGGTCAAAAGGATTCCCCGTGGATTAAGGGTTCCTTTGCACCCAACGCTCTTCTCCGACAACACAAAGTATTGCAGCAAATTTGAGGGTACACTTAACAAATGTTCAGTGGACATTATTCTCTTGACCATTGAGCATTTACAAGAATTGGAGACTTTGGAAGGTAAGATCCTAAACATCGAAGAACAGTTGGAGAATACCATTAGACCTGACCAATTTAAGGCTCTTAAGAAGAAAACAGGTGACATTATAGTGGCATATAGGAAAAACCTCCAGGAGAGAAACAAGATCAAATTTAGGAGAGACCAGGAGGGCTACGAAAAACAGCACGTGTACTGCTGGAAATGTAGCTTCATCCCACCAGGTCCACGTTATTACTCTTCATCAGGCAGCGAAGGGGAGTATGGTCCACAAAGACCACGTCCTTTTTTAGGGCAAAGAAATCCGCAACGCAGAAGATGAGGAGGGGCAGGAGGAGGAGGTGGTCCACGACCCAGGGATCCCCAACCCCAAAACCTGTACCACAACCACCACCGGGAGAGAGAATGGTCCTTCGATCCGAGGTAGGACCCCTAATCTCGTGTACGACATCTCATTCTACACCCTCAGTCCGACTGAGTCACAGGTCTTACAAAAGGGACTCTCATTCTGCCCGACGCCCTTATTTAACTCATTCACACTTGACCAAGAGCTCAGGAGATACTACAGGAATCTCCACCTCAAGGCACACTACATGAACATTGATGACGTGGGACCCACAGGGTCTGTCGACACAGATTCTGACCAGTTTTCTTTGAGACAATTGGGTCTCAAGGTTCCTAGCAGATACCAGCCACCTAAGGTTTATCACCCGGTGGAAACGTATATTAACCTGGTCTCTAGGGACATTGACCGTCTACTCAGAGACATAGGAAGGGGTGATTTCCCCATCAAAATGAACTTGACTCCTATAGAAAGACAGGCCATTAATTCCCTACAGAACAATAAGCAACTTGTGATAAAACCAGCTGACAAAGGAGGGGCAGTTGTGGTGATGGACAAGTTAGCTGACTATCTTATACATCAGAATCCGGTGACACCGGTATTCTATACATTACCTAAAATCCACAAGAATCTCTATAATCCCCCTGGATGCCCAATTGTCGCATTGACTAACTTATTACTTTCACCACTGGCTAAAACAGTTGAACATATCCTGACTCCCCTTGTACCACTAATCACGTCTTATATGAAGGATACTGGTGATTTTCTCGACCACGTCCGGGGCCTAAGTGGCATAACTAATGGTTGCTACTTGGTTACTCTGGATGTGGAGAGTTTATATACTAGTATTGACCACGAACAGGGAATCGAAGCTGTGAGCTGGTTCCTCGACAGATATGGTACCCAAAACGAGTTCTGCATTGACATGTTGACAATCATATAAAAAGAATTTTTTTTTCTATTTGGTAAACAATTTTATATGCGGCGAAGGGGAACGCGAACATATACATGGCATTATTTGAGGAAAGATTTGTCTATATGCATTCCTTATCACATGACCACATTTTATCTTGGCGACATTACATAGACGACATTTTTATGGTCTGGGAGGGAGACGAGGAGACTCTGAATCAATTTCAATCCGATCTTAATCAATGCTCCTCCAACATCAAATTCACCCTCAATTATGGCAAGTGTCAGATTAATTTCTTGGACACACTTGTGAAAATAGATTCAGGGCGCATAAGTACAGATCTCTACGTAAAACCGACAGACTGTAATTCACTCCTACACTTTTCCACTTTTCTAGTTGTCATCCTAGACATGTCAAACAGTCACTACCTTTGTCGCAACACACGAGGGTTGACCGCATAGTTTCTGACCCTGTTTTGAAACAACTCAGGCACGATGAAATGAGTTCTAAGTTCATTGAGAGGGGATACCCCATAACTATTGCTACGAAAACTTCATGAATAACAGATAACACACGCCACAATACGGACAGAGAAGCTTTTGTGAACACGTATCATCCTTACCAAACGCTCATACACAATGTTATCAGGGAACACTGGCCATTACTTGGACGAGCCTATCCTACCATTACTGAATTTCAAAACCTTATATTGGTGTGCCATAAGAGACCCGGTAACTTAAGGAACAAATTAATTAGAGCTGACATTAGGAGCCTGAAATCACCTTCTCGCCAGATGACATTTGCCACACCAATCATGGGTAATTTCCCATGTCTGGGATGCAGGCAATGTTCTAACATGACTAAAGGACATTTCTTCACGCATCCTATGACTGGAAAAAGATTAGATATCAAGGATTTTTTCACATGTGACTTTACATATGTCATTTATCTCTTGAAGTGCCCGTGCGGTCTCGGGTATGTTGGTCAAACAGTACAGCATATCCGGGACCGCATAAGTAAACATAAATGCACTATTAGATGTGGGCATACTTTACTACCAGTTCCAGCACATTTCATTTCCAGAAATCATACCGTTGCTCAATTACGATTTCAGGTGATTGACCATGTATTGACTAGCAGACGAGGGGGTGATAGTGTGGCACCCCAAGGGTTAATATGCCACAGAAACAACACAGGTTTAATCCCCACACAACACTACACTAGAAAGTGGGAGGAGCTTAGCTGGTACCTGCACTAGTGGGAGGAGCTAAAGTTGTTTACCACAAAACAAGAGTGACAGTTAGTTCAGTTTTAGTCAGTCTGCAGTGGAGTTTACCTCAGGAGCTGAGCCAAGTGTCAGTGGAGGTCCTGACAGGTCTGAGGAAAGGAGACAGATTAACAGAGGAAAATACCCGGGATAAAGAGTTACCCCAAAAGCTTGATCCCGGGGAGGCGCTTAAGACGGATACCGGATCCGAGGCTGTGCCTGAGACAGACAAGACAGTAAACACCGGCATAGTGAAGGTCCACCATCTTCACAGCACCATAGCAATGCAACACGGAGGGGTCAGTGACACAGAGGACTCAAGTTGCCCAGCAGATTGGTACCCGTGAGCAGAGACAGGGCCGGCAGTATAGCTACAAGCAGCAGCAGGGCCACACACAGCGTTTAAGTAGGAAGCCAAGGACCAGGTCAGGGTGAGAGCAACCTGGTACAGACTCCGTGGACAATACTGTGTAATACCATCTGCCAGTAAAGACTTGAAGAACAACAGAAACCGTGAGTGTGTGTGTCATCCTTATGCTGAAGCCCCACTTGCCCTCATAGACTGCCATTGCCTCTACTCTTATCATCTCTATTGCTACTCCTACTCTCCTGCAGCATCAATAACATCCTCACAGACTTTAACTACCTCTACCACTGCCCCGGGGAACCCAGTTCTGCCCACAGGAACTATTCCATCCAAGCTGCTAACCCATCATCCCCGGAGGTTCAGCAGCAGCGGCGGCCCCATTACTGGCCGCATATAGTGGGTGGCGTCACGAGTGACAAATCCCCTGTAAATAACCCCCCATTTTATTGTGCGGGCCCGGGACACGGTCCGGACCCGACCGCCGTGACATCCCCCAGCAGCTCTCATATATCTTGCATGTGCTAACTTGTCTTCCCTTCTTCCCCACAGATACTCCAATATCCCATGTCTTAGAACGATATATCACCTTGGAGCACCTTTATCTCACTGAACTAGGCATAGGGCATGTCTAAGCACTGTATCCTTTTCTTATATGGCACTTACACCGCTGTTATTACAGCGATTCACCGCTGAGTTAATCCGCGCATGCGCGGTCTACACGCCGCAATGTGCATGCACGGCTTGCGTGTCATAGACCTGAAACCTACGTTCCATTTACCGGAAGCAGGCCGGTGTTGTCCCGCCCATCAGCGTCATTAGGAAGCGCGCGCCCTGCACTCACTGCCATTCATTCACATGCTGCCTAAACGCACAGAGATACAGTATTATTGTCTTGCATGCGGTTAACCCTTTGTTTACTGCCTGAACTCGCTAGTAACCCATTGCTTTGTGCTCTTAGATATCTTTCTCCTCTCAACATCCACCACTACTCAAGGAGTCTCTAGGCACTAACTGGTTGCATTAATATAAGTCCTTTTTGGGATACCAGTATTTATTTAAGGTGGTTTTCTTACCCTTTTTCAGTGTAAATCCCGGGCCATTATAGGCCTTATATGAATGGCCACAAGTGGATACGCTTATCCACACTATAGACATAGGTATCATTGTTTTGACCCTTACACTTTTTTAACCCTTTACTGGCTTCTTTAGGTTATAACCTTATATCTGATAATCCTAGGTGCTGTATACTTCTATAAATTCAGGAGATTGCACCAATACCGGTTTTCTCCTTTTCACAGGTAGTAGCCCTATACCGTCTCACTTTTTAATTGTCCAACCTATATCAGGGCCTGGCACATGGGAGCTCTGCTTTTAGGCACCATTCTCTCGTATAGGCACAATACTTTACCTCGATGTCTTGTAAACGAAATCTTTTATGTGTGTATATATTAGTAACGGGTCTATGCATTTGGCACACTTGCCCTACTATACGCTATAAATTTATTTACATGTAACTGAGTGTTTACTCACCTTGTATGTTTTTTCCTTAATCATTTTTTATTAGGATATTTTGGTTATTTCTCATTTGTTATATGTCAAGAACTGACTGTCTTTTTTGTTTAATTTTGTACATACTGCCACAGCTCCTGTATCCTCTGTGAAGACCTGATTGGTCGAACTGGCAAGGACAGAGCTACATTTCTTTTGAAATCATAATAAAATTATGATAGTCTGAGTTGACAAACACTCCTGTTCATCATTGTATAGCGAACAAGAGAACCTCTGTGTGGGCTACCGCTATGACTTCTCCTGCGGTCCCTGGCTCCCCTATTGGTTGCGTGACAGGTGTCTGGGAGACTGGAGTCTCCTTGGTGAACCGGTGTTTCTGCTGGACTTGATGTCCTCCTGCAGACTCGGACTCCGGTGTCCGGGTTGCTTCCCTTGGTGAACCGGTATGGCTCCTCTGTCCACAGTCTGCTCCTCTACTTCATAAGCCTTCCCTACGACTTCACTCGCAGGCCCTCACACTGGCTAGGCTGGTCAACTGGCTTGAGCCTAGCATGGCTCCGACACGCCAGGACGTCTTCACAGTTCTCCTAGCAACTGCACACTCTGGCTAACTCCGCCCCCAGCACCAGTATTTATAGGGGATGTTGCTTAAGGCAGCAAGTGGTGCTCCCCCTACTGTTCTGGGGTGGAAGGTGTTGTGTGTTTGTGGGTTACCTCTTGTGGAAATCTATCCATGCCTTAGGTGGTCCTGTGGCTTCCTGTAATGGCAGGGTGCCACATATATAACTCAGAACTGTGTTTGAAACTACTCATTTCCCGCCTGCGGAGTGGTAGACTAATAAAACTCGCAGACCACAGAACACCTGCCTGTGAGTCTCTCCAATTACCCTTGAGACCCCACCGTCAGGTGCGGATTGGGAGGCTGAGTATGCGGATGTAACCAAGGCACTCATAGCCATGCATAAGCAGTTTACACGTACATGGTATAACGTGAGGAGTTTAGAGGAGTACAAGAGGTTAGGGTTAATTCCGCGTGGCTTAAGAATACATATTTTTCCTGCTTGGGAACCAGACTCAGAATTTAAAACCCTTTGGGAATCAGGATTAAGGAAGTGTTCTTGTGTATTGATGGACATGTTGTTACAACATGATTATAAGATCATTAACAATTTAAAACAGGAAATCAAGAAAAAGGAGGCTTTGTTGGAAACATTTGATTTCCCTACTCTAGTTGAACCGTTCCAGAAAAGATTGAAAAGTATTATCGATAAGTATCAACAGTGATATTAAGCAATAAGAAACGCAAATACCTGAGGGATAAATCAGATTTTGATAATGGTAGAGCATATAGATGGTCTCATGTGGGTAATCCACGGGTGCCTAGAGGAGGTGGAGATGGGGGTCCTAAGCCGCAGGGACCTAACAGACCTAACAGACCTAAAATTCCGAATAGACCAGGAAAACCACACACACCATCAGAACCCCCTTCTGGCGATGATGAGGATTTTTTATCCACGGGCCCGAGCGACCTGGAAGACGCACTCGACGGGGTCGGAGAAGAAGAGGAGGTGGTTCCAGGCC
The DNA here is from genome assembly GCA_033576535.1 of Allobates femoralis. Classification (NCBI taxonomy): domain Eukaryota; kingdom Metazoa; phylum Chordata; class Amphibia; order Anura; family Aromobatidae; genus Allobates; species Allobates femoralis. The sequence goes on from JARQOC010000001.1 coordinate 446,310,531, forward strand.
CCCAAGTGAAACGCAAGACCCCCTCTTTCCCACGGGAGAACAGCAACAACAAGAAATGAGACAGACCCATGAGGTAACTTCCAGTGAAAACCAGAACCATGAACTACAGATCATTAACCTATCTACATATAATTTATCTGAAGGTGAAATCTCTCTACTCCAAAGGGGATTGTCCTTTTCCCCTACATCAGATTTGGACAAGTTTATTGTAACCAAAGATATTTATTTAAACAGCAGACAGGTAACACCGGGCACTCCACGTACAATACTAAACAGGGCTGTCACTCCTGTGACTCAAGCAGCTTGCTCAGGCGGTGCCGGCATGAGAGTCAATCCAATTCAATAGCATAGAAATTAGAGCCGCACTCACCATTAGTCGATCTTGCAAACTTTTATTCTCAATTCAGTCCATACATATGAACATCAGCAGGAGAGGGGGTGCGGGGACGGAGGACGACGGCCTGCCGTTTCGCGGTAGAGGACCCGTCGAAGCGGTACACGACCGCGAAACGGCAGGCTGTCGTCCTCCGTCCCCGCACCCCCTCCCCTGCTGATGTTCATATGTATGGACTGAATTGAGAATAAAAGTTCGCAAGATCGACTAATGGTGAGTGCGGCTCTAATTTCTATGCTATTGAAAGATATTTATTTGTTTTGCAGGAAATTGATTTTTAAATTGTTGTATCATCAGCCTTCTTTATTAGATTCCATGAGTGACCATGAGAGACGAGCCTTACAAGATTTGGTTTCCCTGACACCAGATGAGAGTGGTGTTAATCTTGATAATCGATTTCCAAGAAGACTTCCTTCACAGGCCACCCCTCCTTTGTCGGCTTTTCCGATCATACAGCTCTTCTTCAATAAGGTATCAGACGAGGTGAGTGAACTCAAAGGGACACCTGGCAGGTTTCAGAATCTGAACCAAATGGAGAGAAAAGCTCTTGTGAGTTTGAAGAACAATAAGGAGTTTATTGTAAGGGAAGCTGACAAGGGGGGTAACGTGGTGCTTTGGCCTACCTCTCTATACCTTAAGGAGGCAAAAAGACAGCTTGGTAACCGGAATAATTATGTGACATTACCCTCTGACCCTACACGGGTTTATAAGAAAAAATTGGATGATCTGTTGACACGGGCCTTTAGTCTTGCTTTAATTACAAAGAAAGAGAGGGAGTTCCTTATGACAAAATACCCAAAAATTCCTACGTTTTACATGCTACCCAAAGTACATAAAGACCTCCATGAACCACCGGGGAGGCCTATTATTTCGGGCATTGGTGGTTTGTATGAGAGACCGTGTATCTTTCTGGACCATTTTTTGAAACCCTTTGTCCTAACTCTAAAATCATATGTAAGAGATTCCACGTTTTTGATGGAACAGTTGGAGCATTTCAACATACCACCTGGTACTATGTTAGTGGCCTTAGATGTGGAGGCGTTGTACACTTCCATAGCCCATGAACATGGGGTGAACGCAGTAGGATATTTCATGAATGAAGACCAGACCCGGAATAGACTGCGGGATTCATTTTTGATAGATCTACTTAAGATGGTACTAGAGAAAAATTACTTTGTGTTTGACAGAGTTTATTACAACCAGGCCTCAGGGACCGCGATGGGTGCCAGATGTGCGCCTTCGTATGCCAACATCTTTCTTGGGTGGTGGGAAGAGACAGTGGTATATGTACATGGAGACTTCAAGCAGAATGTTCTAAAGTGGCTGAGATTTATAGATGACATTCTTTTCCTGTGGACAGGTACGGAGGATGGGTGCCGTGAGTTTATCAGCCATTTGAATCAGAATTCTTTGAATATAAACCTAACCTCGGAAATTTCATCAGAATCTGTGAACTTCCTGGATTTAAAACTAACCATTAATGACGGTAAGATTAACTCTACACTTTACCGTAAGAAGACAGCGACAAATAGTCTGTTACACTTTAGCAGTTATCATCCCTTACATCTGCGCCAAAGTATACCCAAGGGACAATTTTTACGTGTACGACGTAACTGTACGGAGGAAGATGACTTCTTGAGAGAGGCTAAGGACTTGACTGATCGTTTTAGAAATCGTGGCTACCCCCGCAAGACTGTTTCTGCAGCCTTTCAATATTCTAGGTCTATCAGTAGGGAGACAGCATTACAACCTCGAGAGAGACAAGAAGAAAAACTTTTAAATATCACTACTCCATTCAATAACCAGTGGGGAGATATTAGGAGGATTTTAAATAACCACTGGGATATACTTACACATGATGAGCGTCTAAAGCCCTTTCTCTCTCTTAGACCTAGGCTAACGGCAAAAAGGGCTCCCAACTTGAAAGACCGGGTATCGAGGAGTCATTTCATGAGACCAACATTCAATACAGGCAGAGGTATCAGACTGAGGGGGATGTATGCTTGTGGCGGCTGTAACGTATGTCCGTTTATGATATCGGCAGAATCTATCTCTCTTCCTCAGTATTCAACACCGATTGCGAGCACGGCTTATTTCAACTGCAAATCCCGTAATGTTGTATATGGGATCATTTGTGGATGTCAAAAGATCTATATTGGACAGACGACTCAAGAGTTACGACGTAGAATCCAGCAACATATTTCGAACATTAACACGTCTCAGAGGGACGAGGCCTCAGGTAATGCCTTGACATCTGTTGCTAGACACTTTTTACAGTCTCACAACAGTAATCCGGTTAACATGAGGGTATTGGCCCTACAAGGGATTCGACCTTCAATACGAGGGGTTAATATTTCTATTGAACTTTTAACATTAGAATCCAAATGGATCTATAACTTGAAAAGTCTCTCCCCGGGGGGACTCAATGAAGATCTATTATTCACGGGATTCTATAAACAGACGTGAGTTGGTTCACATGACTCTGTTTTATATAACTTTTTCCCCCTCTCTTTCTCTTTTTTTGATAGGTTTCTTATCCCTCAAATACTCCTAGAATGTGGCCATTTCTATTTGTGCCCGACTTTGGATGTGGGCCTGCCTACAGTAAAATACACAAGGAATTTATGATTCACTGGTTTGATCTTGGCGGAACCTTACTCAGCATTTTGAGCTCACTCACTCTTTCTGATCTCGGAAATTGAACGGCTCACCATGGATACTGGACATATTTCGATGACCTGTGAGACATTCCTGACAGGTTCTTTCCTTCTGTTGATGTGGGTTAAGTTATCTTGGATATTGGATTATCCTCCATTGGAAAAGACCAAGGCGTAGAAGAAGATACCTCCTGTGTATTTATTGAGATATTACGGGTTAAGTGATCAGTATTTGGTGATAGCAACTATCTGTGAGAAGGAGGATCTGTAATTATGAGCACTACGTACTTGGCTTCGTGTTTCCTTATGTTTTTTTCTTACTGGTCCAGCAAGGGCTTCTTTGTGATAAAATTTGAAACAATGTTTTTCCTATAATAAAAATTGTTGGCATATGTTCTGATGTGTCCCTGGTCTCTCCTGTGAAAGTTTTCCTCCTAGATCGGTTCGCTAACTGGACCAGACTATATTATAACACCTTGTTTAGTATTGTTTGTCTCATATTCTTTGTATTTTTGTTTTACTCTATTATTCAAACTCTTTTACCCTTTTTCCCTCCCAGCTATGGGGTTACTGACTGGGGGTAGGATAACTATCTGGTTAGAATATTTCCTCTTTTTCCTTAATCTATTTTTCCATGTATTTGGCTATTTGAGAGGCATTTGCCAATACTCAATTGATTCCTTTATGAATAACCCTTTTATGGTTTAAAAATTTCTTTGTTACCGATTGTTTCAAAAAGATCCTTGAGAGAAATGACTGTCTTTGACCGTCTTTCTCTCTGTTATAATCTGGTTTCATAATAATCTGGTTCCTATCCTATTTTTTTTTTTTTTCCCCAGATATATGTTAATCAAACACAAATTATGGTATTATTTTTTTCAAACTATTTTTCATGATCATGAAAAACATCTCGTTTTTTTGAGATGTATGTGCTCATTGGGCTGTATATAAGCCCAATATATGAATTATGTTGCGACCATTTCTGGTAGGATAATTAGGGTGAGATTAGGTGCATTATTACAGGCTGTATATTAATTTGAGATATTCTGCCTTGAAATCTTATAATGTTGTATCTAATTTGTATATAGGTTAAATTTATATATATTGTGCAATTTTGGAGACCTTTGCTGGACCTTGTATTGTCATATTAATTACATCTGTTTATCTAAAACTATTACATTATTAGAACATGAAGGAATAAGTACTGTGTGTGCCAAATTACTCTCTTAATGTAATATGTTGATTCATTTTTTATGTCTTTATTTTCCTTATGGGAGGATATAAACTGTAATAACTTTTTTCCCTTTTGACTGATGCTGGAACAACCAAACAACTATGAAGAATGCTCTCATTAAGTTATCTTTCCCTAACTTCATATTTTGTGCCCCTTTGTGGTGCATTGTTTAATGCACATTACCAATATCTAACTCCTTACTCTTCTGCCGATTAGCTTGAGACTAGCTGCTTTATGCGGGCATGCGCTGTGGCCGTACTTAAGGCTTCACTAGTTGAAGCCGCTTTGCATCTGTGCGTTTGCGCATTAGCCGCGGCGGCCATATTGGGACACCCGAGGCTGATGCCTCTTACACCCCCGCGCCTGCGTAGACGATGTGAGGAGGGTCTTATAGTGCTGTCACACATAACGATTGCTCCAACGATCCCAACAGCGATAACGACCTGCTGGGATCGCTGGAGCGTCGTTACCTGATCGCTGGGGAGCTGTCAAACAGGCAGATCTCCCCAGCGATCAGGCCATGGGAGCCACCTCCGACATCGCTCCCTGCTTAGCGCTGCCGGGAGAATGCTGGTAACTATCATAAACACCGGGTATCCAGGCATCGCGCCCTGCCTAGATACCCGCTGTTTATCATAGTTACCAGCGTTCTCCCTGCTTACAGGCAGTGCTAAGCAGGGAGGACGCTGGTAACCATGGTAAACGCAGGATATCTAGACAGTGCGCACTGCCTGGATACCCGGTGTTTACCATAGTAACCAGCCCTGTGAGGTCACAGATCGCTGGTTTCTTGCAGTCACACGCAGCGATGCATGCTGGCCAGCGGGAAACCAACGATTTAAAAATGACCCACAGCACTTTGCAGCGATCAGCGACCTCACAGCAGGGGCCTGATCGCTGCAAAGTGTCACACAGAACGATATCGCTGGAGAGATCGTTGTAACGTCACAGTTACAACGATCTCTCTAACGATATCGTTATGTGTGACTGGGGCTATAGGCTTATGACGACTTCCACTTATCTGATCTACTTCCTGTGCAATATTGATGGCGGCGCCTCAGCAAACAGTTCTACATTGATTGCGCTCCAGGTGAGATCAGTATTATCTTGATTACAGACAGTATTTAACATAAGACATTGACACCACTGGGGTGTGCCCCTGACGAAGTCATCAGAGGATGACGTAACGCGTAGGGAGATTACCTCCTACCCCTTAGCTGAGCCAGGCAGTTTAGCACCTGATGGACTCCCACAGGCTATGACCGAATAACCAGGTAGTAGACTAGCATGTATATCTGGGTGTATTAAGCAGTTTCTTTGCTTGTATTAGTGGCACTTTGGTTGCACTTTATTTATTTAAGGACTGTCTTTTACACAGCTTCATTTGATGCTGCTTGATGCTATTTGAGGTGCTTCTCTGCCTGCATATATTCCCTGTGATGTTCTGGTTTACACCAAGAGCATGTGTGAACATTATCAATCAGCTGGGGTAGTGTTTGTGTACTCTGTGGCCGTATGTGGCCGTTTTAATTGTTTTTAATACTTTGTGTCACCTTAGTGTTGTTTGTGTCTAAAATGTGCAATAAAGATATTTGATTCAGTGATATATGGTGATCGCCTCTTTCTACTTGTCAGCTTTTCTTGATTATATCTCTCCAATTACCCTCTCGTGACAGAAACAACCCTGTTGGCCCTCGGTCACCGAACACTATGCCGGTTGCCCTGGCGAACATCTTCACCTGTGGGGAGTGAAACCACCACAGCTGCCATCCCACCGTCTCCAGAGGTCCGGCACCGCAGCATCGGCCATCAATAGCCGAATACCATGGGTGGCATCACAACAACCATCCCTAATCCCGTATTCCCCGAACTTTTATTGACGCCGCTAGGGCCAATGGAGCCTGGTCTCGACGCCCGTGACTCCCCAGCAGAACTTTATCCATTCACTTACACAAGTGATAAATTTGAGCTCATCATCCTGTAGACTAGGGCAGCTTTATTTTGTCTGTTGATAGAGTTCAGCCAAACCTGAGGCTTGCAGGCTGCAGTTACTGCTCCCTTCTTGTACTCTATGTCACTTACCCTTCTCTTTTGTAGTCTCTGCCCTTAAATTAGTTAAATATGTGAGTGAGGGCCCTACAATATGACTAAGTGAGGGAACTCTTAAATCTACAGAAGAGGACCCTCCAAAATTTATAGAGGAGGGCCCTTCCAAACGTATGTTACAGGGCCACCTTAGGGATCTCAATAAACTCAGGTTTCCTGACACTGCGGGCCCTTTGAAAGCTTGAATTGAGGACTGCAGAATGACATGGAGGAGGAGTATGGTCAGTAGGAGAAGGGTAAAGCCCAATACCACAATGGGTACATTGGAACTGTCATTGTAAACTGCTATGTAATATGAATTCCCCTATCTGAGTCTCAATGAGGGAGGGACCTCCAAAATGTATAAGTAACAGCAGTCCCTCACTTGCAGAAGTGTTGTATTTGAGTTTGTCATTTAGTTGACTAGTGCAGCTTTATTTTTCCTGTTGGCAGAGTTCATCCAAACCTGAGGATCGCAAGCCACAGTCACTGCTCTCTTCTTGTACTCCATGTCGCTTGCCCTTCTTCTCTGTAGTCTCTGCCCTTAAATAAGTTAAATAAGTGAGTTAGGGCCCTACATGATTAAGTGAGGGCACTGTCAAATGTACAGAAGAGGGCCCTCCAAAATTTATAGAGGAGGGCCCTTACAAACGTATGTTACAGGACTACCTGAGGGCTCTCAACAAACTCAGGTTTCCTGACACCTGCAGGCCCTCTGCAAACTTGAATTGAGGGCCACAGAATAACAAGGAGGGAAAAGCCCAACGCCAAATTGGGCGCATTGTAAACTTCTATGGAATATGTATTCCACTATCCGAGTCTCAATGAGAGAAGGAACACCCAAATGTATAAGTAACAGCAGTCCCTCCAAAACATATGTTACAGGGCCACCTGAGGCCTCTGAAGTTAAAAATCAACATATCAACTGGTACGTTGTAGCTGGCCTCGTAAAGTGCTGGGGAATAGCTAACTAAAAATTATGTTTGACAGAGGGACTTACAAAATGTATAAGTCAGGGCCATCCCAATTATAAAAAGTAGAAAAAAAAAACCGAATCACTACGTGTGAACAAATGCTAAAAGCGATATTTTTTTTCTCTGGTTTATTTAGACTTATATACAAGTCATTATGCAGGAGAAACTGTTTCTTAATATTTTTGGCCTGTAAAATGCAAATTAGGTTTGGTAGGTGTTCTTGTGGATCTGTAAAAGTGGCATAATACGGTCAGATCCTTTTTTCCCAGAAACAATATGTGAGTCAGAAATGCATGCAGGCATATTCTCCAGGCTTTTCCCATTCAGTTACATCACTTTTCCATCCATTTCAGCCTTTTGCTCAGGCCCTCAGACCTCTTTGTCAGGTCCAACAGAAAATTACTCACATTTCCCATTGACTTGCATTGCACTCACTATTCGTAATGAATACGCAAGTATTAAGGTAACGTCACACGGCACGACATCGGAACGATGTCTGCAACGATCTCGTGGGCGCGCTGTTGTTGCAGACATCGTTTAGACATCGTTGGTGAGATGTCACACGTCTAGATATCGTGAACAACTCACCAACGATGTTTTGAGCAGGGATCGTTCGCAAACCCCGCGAACGATCCCTGCTCATTGGTGTGAAGGGACGAAGTCGTCCACGACATCGTTATCGTGGTGTCACACAGAATGATGCAACAGGTTGCTGGAGTTGAGATCGTCAGGTTTTCCAACATGTTGGTAAACCTGTCAACTCCGATCCAACGATTTATCGTAGCAACTGGTCAGAGTCACACGCAACAAGGTCGCAACGACGTTGCTGGTACGTCTCCAAACCCCGTGATGTATCAGCAATGTCATTGACGTTGTCGTGCCGTGTGACGGTACCTTTACAAAGTACTCGCTACGAATATAGTGGTTACAAATATTTTGGTACTTGCTCATCCCTTTTTTAATACCAAAAACTATAAATTTAATATATATTAATAATATATATAATATATAATATAATATAAAACTATATATTCATACCTGAAATTTTTTCAAACCACCACAGCTGCCATCCCATCGTCTCCAGAGGTCCCGCACCGCAGCATTGGCGATCAATAGCCGCAAATACCATGGATGGCATCACAACAATCATCCCTAAACCCGTGTTCCCCAAACTTTTATTGACGCCGCCAGGGTCAATGGAGCCTGGTCTCTACACCCGTAACTCCCCAGCAGAACTTTGTCCATTCACTTACACAAGTGATAAATTTGAGCTCATCATCCTGTAGACTAGGGCAGATTTATTTTGTCTGTTGACAGCATTCAGCCAAACCTGAGGCTCGCAGGCTGCAGTTGTGGCGCCCTGCTCACGCAGGTAGCCACAGACTTCTCTAATGCACAGCTGGGTTTTCACAGCAGTTACCTACTACATACAACACCTTTCACCCGTCACAGTAGGGGGAGCTCTACTCACCACCTTTAGGTGAGTTCCCCTATAAATACTGCTGCTGGGGGAGGAGTTAGTCAGAGTGTGCAGACGCTAGGAGAGCTGCGAAGACGTTCTGGTGGTCGGTGCCGCGTTTAGGCCCGAGCCAGAGACCCGGAGTGGCCCTTCTATGTCCCGTAAGCCTAAGTGGGGACAGAAGTTGAGGAGTAGCTAGCCTAAAGGGAGTGAAGAACTTGGAGAAGAGTTCCGCCCAAAGAAGTGCCGGATATTGGGGATCCGCACTTGTGAGATACTCTAGGACCACAGAAAACCCCATTACACCGTGGAGGCTGCGGCTACCATGTTATCCCCTGTGGGTCAAGAGAGGGAGACAGACAGCAGTACAGCACCGCAGTGATCAGCGAGGGTAACCCGGAGACCGCACAGGAGGAGAGAGAAAGACACCACAGTCAGGAAGAGAGAGGAGGCGAGTCTGGCTACAAGCAGGCTGCACTTCAATCATCACTACAGAGCAGAGGATCAATAGAAAGTAATCCAATTCTATGGTGGCCGCACCCCCCGTGGTAATGATTATAAGAACTTCTTGTCCACAAAAATTTTTATTACTCAAAACATGCGAGAATATAAAAAACGGTTACAACGTGTTATAATAATGATAAAGCAAAGTGTCATATGTATTTTTATTTAGATACCTGAGGAAGGCGGTTGTCTCCGCCGAAACGCGTTGTATCCGTTTTTTATATTCTCGCATGTTTTGAGTAATAAAAATTTCTGTGGACAAGAAGTTCTTAAAATCATTACCACGAGGAGCGCAGCCACCATAGAATTGGATTACTTTCTATTGAACCTTTATGCCTGTGGGAATCTGTGGCAGGACCCAACACAGGATCAATTCGAGGCGAGCAGCAGACCCGGATAAACATCCAAAGCATGAGGAGGCTTTGGAAAAACTATATGCTTGAAGTTTTATGGCAAGAGGTGAGTGCATAAAACTTCATTAAAAGGGCACCAGAAGTTACATTGGTAACGTGCTTAGATTGGCGCCGCATGTTTGTTTTTTTATATATACCCTACAGAGAATCACCTTACAGAGCAGAGGAGTGCTTATACCCACTTACTGTGGGGACCCACTGTGCAACCTGGTCACCTGTTAGTGCTCTGGACGTCTTTACCTGCATACCATCAGTAAAAAGTAAAAGAGACTTTGCAGTGTGTGTGAGTCATTCGTCTCCATCACCGGCCCCTCTCATAGACTGTTCCAGCACTCCCTACACCATCCCAGCTCCACTACAAGCTGCCCATTCTCACTACGCGGCCCCGGAGGTCCCAGTCCTACCTGTGGAGGTCTTTACCACACTAGCCGCAATACCATCTACCTGCGGCAGACTGTGGTGGTGCCTGTTGGCATCTCACCAGATACTGCAGGTGGCGTCACGACAAACTTTGTACATACTCCCCTGTAAATACTACCCCTTTTTTGGAAGATAGGCCCAGGACACGGGGTCAGGCGTGGCCGCCATTCCTCGTGACACAGCAGTTAACCCTTGCCGCCTGATACCCGAGTACGCAATAGCCTGGGCGTGACATATCTTTTTCTGGCGTCATGAACAGGATCCCGTGCCCGGTATTACCGGGTACTGTGTGCCATGATATTGACTGTATTGAGTGACTGTTTAAACTATGCTGCCATTACTGCGCCAAAGAGCGGGAAGAAAGGGGGCGTGCTAGCCTGTAGAGCGCGAAACTGAAGCCCGTCCCTTGCTCCGCCGAGCATTCCCGAGCCCCGCAGCTTAGTCCAGAAACTCCCAAACTGTTTAACTCTTTGAGGACGGGCTGTAATTCACTAGAGGGCCTCCAATATGTCGGCCTCCTCCAGCGACGATGACTATGCGTATGCTGATCCCCGGAATTACACCGAAAGACCAATAGCTGCCTCTAGTAGCACTGCCAGCACCTCCGGCGCACCGGGTGCACTTGCCCCAATAATGCTGATGTCACTTCCATACATCCCGGGGGCCAAGTGGTTACCCCAGTATGACGGACGCCCCGATACATTGGATGAGTTTAAACGAAAAATCAATAGCGTCCTGAATATGTATGCGATGACTGGCCAACAACACGCTGCTGTGGTACTTGAACAATTAAGTGGTGCAGCAGAGAAAGAAAATGCGTCCTAGTCTACTGCGAACTGCAAATCCGCCTCTGCTGTATTCAGTAAACTGAGAGCTACTTTCGAGGAGTGCAATGAGGCTGATATACGCGTGCACTTCCATCACTGCTACCAGAAGCCGGGAAATGGTATTAGAGCTTATGCCTGGTGTCTGGAAGAAGCATTGCGTGCTTTTATACTTGTCTGCCCCACCAGTGTATCCGATGAAAATAAGCTCCTCATTGAACAATTCACTTGGGGACTGCAGACTACTTCAAAACCATTACCCATGTCTGCAGCCGCGCACAATGTACAATCTGCTCAGCCTGACAAATATGATTCCCTGCGGGCTGAGATGCGTGCTTAGATGCGCCAGATGAACAATAACATCGCTAAACTAATGGACGCTCTGCAATTACAGCAAAGTAACCATCAGCCAGCGCCAAGACCCTAACCCAAACCTCAGCTGCTGATTCAACTTGCCGACAGTCCGGAGGATATAACCTAGATGCGAGGGAAGCAAGCCACAGCGTATCGGGGAAGAACCATCGACCGCTACAGCTCCACTGCTAGGCCCATCTGCCGCCGCTGTAACCGCACCGGACACCTCGCCAGGAGCTGTCCTTTAAACGGGCAGTCCCTGGGGGCCGGGGCCAAACCTCAGGACTAGATCAACAGGGCCCAGCCACCTGGTATAAGACCTTCATGGGACAGAGGCCGTTTCTGTCCATTGTACTGGATGGCATCCCGACACCTGTTCTGCTGGACACTGGGTCACAGGTGACCACCATCCCCTATATCCTTTATAAGAAGTATTGGGCTGATGCAGAACTGAAACAACCTGAAATAGACCTTAGCCTTAATGCATCTAATGGTGAACCACTCACTGTGATGGGGGTTAGAGAAGTGCCCATAAAGGTGGGTAGGGTGGAATTGCAGAACCAAGTGGTCCATGTAGTAGCAGAAGCCAGTAATGCTAATGATCCCTATATTATACTAGGCATTAATGTTGTTAGCAATTGCATGGAGAAGTTTTGTCTTTGCTTCAACAGATCGCAGACATTGCCAGACCTGGTCAAAGGAAGGTCCTCCAGCGTGAGATCAGAGCCATCCTGCACCATCAACAGGTAACAATTACAGGTAGTGAAATTGGTACTGCACGGGTGACAGACCCATTGCCTATTGTGATTGCCCCAATGAGTGAAATGATGGTTAGGTGTCGAGCAGCTATAGTTCTGAGAGGGCAGCACTATCAAGCGTTAGTGGAGCCCGTCAGCACAGAGCACAGACCTACACTGTTGACAGCCAGGGGGGTGGTGGACGTACACAATGGGAGAGTACCTGTTTGCATCTTAAATTGTGGCAGTGAGGAGGTTAAATTACCCAGGTATATCACCGTTGCTAAATTGTACAGTCAGCAACAACGAAATCCAAACAGTGCAACCCGAACACCACAAAAAAGGGGCAAAACCTGATCAAACAATTGGGTCACTGGAGGACTGGTGCTAGCAGCTCCATGTGGGAACTGACACCACTCCTGTGTATGAAAAGCAAGTTGTGTACCGGGTAGTACAATAATTCAAATGAGTCTTTAGTGAGTATCCACTTGATTTTGGTAGGATTAAAGGGGTACAACATCACATCCCCAGAGGTACACATCCACCAATCAAAGAGCGGTACAGGCCTATTCCACCTGCACATTATCAAAAAGCCAAGGAAATGTTACAGGACATGAAGGACGCAGGAGTTATACGAGATAGCTGTAGTCCCTGGGCTGCTCCATTAGTCCTAGTCAGGAAAAAGGATGGCAGTATGAGAATGTGTGTAGACTATAGGCAAATAAACCGCATAACACACAAAGATGCTTACCCGTTACCTCGTATAGAGGAATCCTTAGCTGCGTTGAAATCTGCCAACTACTTCTCTACCTTAGATCTCACTAGTGTGTATTAGCAGGTGTCCATAGCCGAGGAAGACAGAAAGAAGAGTGCATTCACAACACCTATGGGCCTATTTGAATTCAACAGCATGCCCTTCGGACTATGTAATGCATCCGGAACCTTCCAGTGATTAATGGAGAGTTGCCTGGGGCATAAGAACTTTGAGACGATACTGCTCTACCTGGATGACGTGATCGTGTACTCCAAGACCTACGAAGAACATGTCACTCATCTAGGAGAGGTGTTTAAAGCTTTGGCCAAATACAGGATGAAGCTAAAACCATCAAAATGCCACCTGTTAAGCCAAGAGTACAGCACTTGGGACACGTAGTCAGTGCCGAAGGTGTGGTTACTGATCCAAACAAGGTGACAGCAATTAAAGAGTGGCCAGAACCCAAGACCATAAAGGAAGTATGTCAATTCCTGGGTTTGGTGGGCTACTATCAGAGGTTCATCATGGAGTACACCAAAAAGTCTGCTCCCCTGCAAGACCTCCTAGTAGGCCAACCCACAAAGGGAAGGTCTAAGGATTCTCCGTGGAGATGGGGTAAGGAACAAGAGAAAGCATTCCAGATAATGAAAGAAGCCCTGACAGGGGAAGAAATTCTTGCTTACCCGGACTACAACCTGCCATTCCTGCTGTACACGGACACCAGCAATGTGGGACTCGGTGTCATCCTTTTCCAAAAGCAAGACGCAAGCAAAGGGTAATCGCCTATGCCAGCAGGAAACTGTGCCCCCTAGAGAGGAACCCAGAAAACTACAATTCCGTCAAGCTGGAAGTCCTGGCCTTGGTCTGGGCCGTCACGGAGAGGTTCAAACACTATCTAGCCTCCAGCAAATTTACAGCCTAAACGGATAACAATTCGCTGACCCACCTGCAAACTGCGAAGTTGGGAGCCATGGAGCAGAGATGGACGGCCAGACTCTCCAATTACCAGTTCACCATCAAGTACCGGGCTGGGCACCAGAATGGCAGCGCGGATGCATTATCCAGAATGCCTCACCTATCAGAAGAGGTTGTAGATGAAGACGAGCTGGAAGAAGGGGAGTTGCCTGCTTTCCATCAACTAAAAGTAAGAGTAACCCAATGTCAGCAAACCCCGTCAAGACCCTTTGGTAAGAACAGTAAATCCGTTACCTGACTTCGGTTGTAGAGAGGCGCAAGACATGGAATCAGTTTAATAAAACAACTGATAACCCAGGAGTCAGCAAAGCTGCCTGAAAATCCCCAATCTGAAGTTAAACATCTATGGAACGAACGAAGCAAGCTGTTCATATATCAAGATAAGCTTTGCCGGAGGTATATCAATCCAAGAACATAAGAGATGGCCTGGCAGATCATCGTGCCAAAATCAGAAATCCCCGTGGTCTTGAATGCCTATCACAACCAGATTGATCACTTTGGATGGAAGAAGCTAGAGATGCTACTGAAGGATAGGTTCTTTTGGGTTGGCATGCGGTCATCTATTGAAAAATGGTGTAAGAATTGTAAATCCTGCAGCCTGAGAATAAAGGACTTACAGAGCCAGAAAGCCCATCTTCATTCCATTGTAACCAAGCAACCTCTGGAAATCGTAGCCTTGGACCATGTAGAACTGACTCCAAGTAGATCTGGCTATACCTACACGTTGATCATGGTAGACCATTACTCGAGATTCTTAATGGTTGCCCCTGTAAAGGACTTAACACCTGCAACAGCTGCTAGAACTTTCCAAAATGTCTTCTGCAGACCATTAGGATACCCAGAACAGGTCTTAACAGATCAAGGATCAGCCTTCGAAGCGGAGATCTTCCAAGAGCTCTGCCAGATGTATGGGTGCAAAAAGATCAGGATCACCGAAAGAGGACATTAAAATATACATATGTATATTTAATATACATATGTCGCAAACATATGAGATAGGACTCGTGGGACGTGAGGGACCGTGACGAGGGTCCACGAGCTTATGTTATTTTGGCCAAAATATCCAACTAAATCCTCACATTTTTCATCTTTAGAGTTTAGTTGTTTTTTTTTCATCTGCAGTTCAGGTTTCGCCCTCTGGGGGCATAAGTCACTGGTGAGGCATTTAATCAGTACGGACCGGCCCACCTGCTCTGGGTGTTACTAACAGGCTGAGTTCTGATACTATGCTTCACATACACAGGAGTGACTGAGCCCATAGGCAGCCTTGTGTCTGAATGCCACCGGTTGCTTCCTTGACAGTATGGCTGGTCGCTGGTGCCACAACCGCCCCCAAACTGTGGGTTGCAAGTGATCGTGCACCGGTATAATGACACCTGGTTTGCCATCCAGGGGAGCTGACAATCTGCTGCTGAATGAAATGGATATTTACCTGGCAGTTTTTTGGTGAGTTTTTCTGTGCAAAAAGATCAGAAATTCCCCGTATCATCCACAAACCAACAAACTCTGTGAGAAAATGAATCACCTCATCATTGACATGCTGAAGATCCTACCGTTAGAGGAGAGAAACCAATGGCCGGAGAAACTACCTGATTTAGCTGACATGTATAACCACATTCCAGTAAACTCTACAAACTGTATACCAGCATACCTGATGAGAGCCCGTACAGGAAAGTTACCCATAGACTTGGAGCTCGGAGCAGTGGCGGACCTTCAGCCTGCCGGGCCCTGGTGCAGACTTAGGTGAGGACCCGGGGGATATGTGGGGGGTGGGTGCTGGCAGCGTCGGGCGAGGAACGGGGGGGGTCTGTGGGTGCTGGCAGCGTTAAGCGAGGGGCTGCGGGTGCTGGTGGTGAGAAGCTGGAGTGCTGCATGCAGAGGGGAGCATGCGGCTCTTACCTGTGCCACATTGTAGATCTGGGTGCCGGGGCTGGAAAGGAGAGGAGGGGCGGGATCAGCTGAGGGAAGCAGGAAGCTTCCCTCAGTTAACCCCCTCTCCTCTGACACAGGGACATGGGGGTCGGCTGGGGGCCCCCTGCAGGTTTGAGGGGCCCCCTACCCGGTCGAAGGCTCTGGTGCAGCTGAACCAGCTGCACCACGTATGTAAACCCCTGACTCGGAGTAGTAGATCCTGAAGCAGATCATACCATCTCAAACTGGAAAACCCATCGCCAAGAGCAATACAAAAAGGTTCAAGACTGCGTAGAAGATAACCTGGAGAAATCCTGTGAAAAACAGGAAAGGGACTACAACAAGCATGCTCCAGCAGAACTCATAACATCTGGAAGTATTGTACTCAAGAGAAAAAGACCAAACATAAGTTAGACGATCGGTGGGAACAAGAACACTACGTATTACTAGATTCTGTAAATGACATCAGTAAAATCTGTATCATCAGCAAAGACGGTGGAAAAACCACACAGACAGTATCCAGAGATCACATCAAAAAGTGTCCAACAGATTGGAAAAACTAAGATCACCCCCATCAACCAATTCCAGAAATAGAACCAGTACAAGAAGAAAGTCCATATCAAGAGCCACAGAAGAAGGTAATCTCAACAATCCTAGGTTAATTCCCAGAAGATTGGCCTCAACAAGATGGAGCTATAATTGTGCCAATATTGAACTTCTATCAGCCCAATGAAGTGATACAAAGGAATCAGGAAGAAATACCTGTTGCTAGAGAATCTGAGGATGCTACAATCGGTACACCTGCTAGCCCTATAGTGAGACTAAAGTAACGCAGAAGCTTACCTGACATGCTTGCACCAAGCCCTTCACTAGACACATTACCTGAGACAGAGACAACTGTAGTGCGAAGGTCAAGGAGATGCACATAAGGCGACCCCCATCTAGATTTGGAGAGTGGGCACAATAAACATTAAGGTAGAACACACTGATGAAACCTGTAAATAGCAACTGTACAATAAGAATGTAAATAGTAGTGTACAGAAGGGTGGAAGAACTGGGCCTAGCCCCAAGCACTTAAGTTAGGAACAGAAAGTGCCTGGGGTAGGGAGGTACCAGGTCTCCTAAGCCGAGATACCTATAGGGACAAGTTGTTGTTAAAAATGTGGACTTTCAAAAGACTTTTCCACATTTTATTACCTGGAGCATACAGAAACGGACTGTAAGGACTCTTTGAACTTTTTCCCCTTTGAACTTTTAAAATTTAACAAGGACTACAGTTATTGGACTATTGTAGCCACAAACTTTGCAAAGCCTGCGGTGGATGGACTAGCACCGTATGGACTTACCTGTTTTCTATTTTTCTATATTTTTCAGTGCTTTTTGTGAATTTTTATATTTTAAGACTTTGTAAATATGTTACCTGTTTCATTGTTATTATTGTTATTCTTTTGTTCAAACAAAAATGCTCAGTCCAGAAGTACTGATGTTACCTAGGGGGGTATGTGACACCCTGCTCACGCTGTTAATCACAGACTTCTCTAATGCACAGCTGGGTTTCCACAGCTGGTACCTACTACATACAACACCTTCCACCCCGACACAGTAGAGGGAGCTCTACTCACCACCTTTAGGTGAGTTCCCCTATAAATACTGCTGCTGGGGGAGGAGTTAGTAGAGTGTGCAGACGCTAGGAGAGCTGCGAAGACGTCCTAATGGTCGGTGCCGCGTTTAGGCCCAAGCCAGTGACCATGAGTGGCCCTTCTATGTCCCGCAAGCCTAAGTGGGGACAGAAGGCGAGGAGTAGCTAGCCTAAAGGGAGTGAAGAACTTGGAGAAGAGTTCTGCCCAAAGAAGTGCGGGATATTGGAAATCCGCACCTGTTGGATACTCTAGGACCACAGAAAACCCTGTTACACTGTGGAGGCTTCGGCTACCCGGTTATCCCCTGTGGGTCAAGACAGGGAGACAGACACAGCAGTACAGCACTGCAGTGATCAGCGAGGGTAACCCGGAGACCGCACAGGAGGAGAGAGAGAGACACCACAGTCAGGAAGAGAGAGGAGGTGAGTCTGGCTAAAAGAAGGCTGCGCTTCAATCATCACTACAGAGCAGAGGAGGCCTTATACCCACTTGCTGTGGGGACCCACTGTGCAACCTGGTCACCTGTTAGTGCCCTGGACGTCTTTACCTGCATACCATCAGTAAAAAGTAAAAGAGATTTTGCAGTGTATGTGAGTCATTCGTCTCCATCACCGACCCCTCTCATAGACTGTTCCAGCACTCCGTACACCATCCAAGCTCCACTACAAGATGCCCATTCCCACTACGCTAGCCCCGGAGGTCCCAGTCCTACCTGTGGAGGACTTTACCACACTAGCCGCAATACCATCTACCTCCGGCCTGTGGCGGCGCTGGTGGCATCTCACCAGATACTGTAGGTGGTGTCACGACAAACTTTGTACATGCTCCCCTGTAAATACTACCCCTTTTTTGGAAGATAGGCCCAGGACACAGGGTCAGGCGTCGCCGCCATTCCCCATGACACAGCAGTTAACCCTTGCTGCCTGACACCCGAGTACCCCACAGCCTGGGCGCGACACAGTCACTGCTCCCTTCTTGTACTTTATGTCACTTCTCCTTCTCGTTTGTAGTCTCTGCCCTTAAATTAGTTAAATATGTGAGTGAGGGCCCTACAATATGACTAAGTGAGGGTACTCTTAAATGTACAGAAGAGGGCCCTCCAAAATTTATAGAGGAGGGCCCTTCCAAACGTATGTTACAGGGCCACCTTAGGCATCTCAATAAACTCAGGTTTCCTGACACCTGCAGGCCCTTTGAAAACTTGAATAGAGGACGCAGAATGACATGGAGGAGGAGTAGGGGGAGTAGGAGAAGGGTAAAGCCCAATACCACAACGGGCACATTGGAACTGTCATTGTAAACTGCTATGGATGAATTCCCCTATCTGAGTCTCAATGATTTCTGCTCATTGGTGTAAATGGATGAAGTCGTCCATGACATCGTTATCGCGGTGTCACACAGACCTATGCAGCAGGTTGCTGGAGTTGAGATCGTCAGGTTTTCCAACATGTTGGTAAACCTGTCACCTCCGATCCAACGATTTATCGTAGCAACTGGCCAGAGTCACATGCAACAAGGTCACAACGACGTTGCTGGTACGCCTCCCAACCCGTGAAGTATCAGCGATGTCGTTGACGTTGTCGTGCCGTGTGATGGTACCTTTACAAAGTACTCGCTATGAATATAACGGTTACAAATATTTTGTTAAAAAAACATTTTTGATGACACATTTTCTTTAATGGAGTAAGGCCCTTTTCACATCAAACGCATTGGCTTGCGTTTGCATGCTTTGCATTTTCACTACATTAACGCTAGCAAATGCTAGCATTAACGCAGCTGAACGCACCCCTTAGACATATATGGGAAATGCATTGCAAACACAATGCCAAATGCAGTCGCGGTTGAAACACATTGCCAGCAATGTTTCCTATGCGCTTGGGCAAACGCAAGCGTTCAAACGCAACCGCACTTTGCAGATGCATTTGTCCCTTCTTTTGACTGCATTCGCCCATAGGAAACAATGGGAGTGTTAACATTTGTGTTTGAATTGCGTTTGCATTGCGTTTGCAAGCGCTAAACACAATGCAAGCCCAATGCAAGCAAACGCAAACCCACATAGATGTGAACTCGGCCTAAGGCTGGCTTCACACTATGGCTAAGATCCGATCCGGGCTGTCCGCTTGAATCAGACAGCCCCGGACCGGATCAGCACACAGAACTGGAGGGCTAATTTGTACTCTGGTCCGATGTGCAGCTGCACGCTGCTGCCGCCACTGATAGGTCAGGACTGCGACTAGCTCCCTGCGAGCCACGGTCCTGACCTATCAGCGGCGGCAGCTGCATGCAGCTGCACACCGGACCAGAGTACAAATTAGCCTTCCAGTTCTGTGTGCTGATCCGGTCCGGGGCTGTTTGGCTTAAGCGGACAATAATTGATCAGATCCTAGCCGTAGTGTGAAGCCAGCCTTAGATTAACTAAAATACACAATAAGATATAGATCTTAGGCTAGGGTCACACTTTTTCATAGAATTGCGTTCACCGCATCCAGATCCGGATGCGGTGAATGCAATTACGGTCCCACTCATTTTTTATGAAAAATGTGTGGAGGGAACCGCATTGCGATAACCGGATTGCTCAGGATGTGTAATTCTGAGCAATCCGGTTACCGTATACTTTGCTTATCCCATCTGCCACAGGCGCTGCGCTGCCCATAGATCTACTGTAAAAGCCTGCAGGACCTCGGACAGCGGCACATAGTATACGTACATGACGTATACTATGCGAAACTGTCAGGGGAGCCGCCGGCTTCATTGATAAAAATATACAAAGCCGACAGGAGTCGGCTATACTGTGCAGGGAATATTAACCCCTTACATGCCCACCTGAGTAGGTAGCATGTCTCTAGAGGGGGTGGGCACCCCCCAGAGACATGATGGGCAAGATTATTATTTACATTATAGCTTTTTTCACAGTTTTAGCACTTTCCTTATCCCGGAGGTAGCCGGGATAAGCAAAGTGTACGGTAATCGGATTGCTCAGGATTTCACATCCTGAGCAATCCGTGTATCGCAATGCGGGGCATAGAACCGCTCCGAAAACTGCAGCATGCATGATTTTTCACGCAGGCTGCAGAGCCGGAGCCGGTAACCGGATTGCTTGTAAAGCAATCCGGTTTTTATAATAGGCTCCTATGAGGAGCGTTTCCTGCTCCGGTTTTGAGCTTTTTAAAAGCTCAAAACCGGATCAGGTTTTATAAAAAAAAAAATGCAAGTGTGATCCTAGCCTTAATGACATATCAACACATGAAAGCCAAACCAATGTGAAATGCACCTGATATCCACTGCTTGTAAAGGGAATTTAACTTCAAGCCATCTATAGAAAACAATGGCCCATGTACAGAAATTTAAGCTTTTACTTGTCTACATGTTCTTGCTTTAGGCTGGAGCAGCACTGTCTGTGTGGCCAGTGTGATTGATGGACTAATGCTATGTAATTGACTCACCTTGTCATTGAGTAGACAAGCACCATGATGTAAACTGCTAGAAGAGTCTGTCAGTGCATCTTCTTATGTCTAATGATACATTTACACGCGGCCACAGGAAGGTAGGAACAGGCAGGCATCGGACACAATTGTGCCTGTTGCCTTGAAAAGACCACGATGTGGCTACGTGTAATTCAGGACTTTCCTTCCTTCAGGGAAGACACAGGAAGGAAAGTCCTGAATTACACGCTGCCACATCGTGGTCTTTTCAAGGCAACAGGCACAATTGTGTCCGATGCCTGCCTGTTCCTACCTTCCTGTGGCCGCGTGTAAATGTACCATTACAGAGAGGGTTTGGATGTCTACCAAAAGAGAACTAAAGTCTGTAAAGGGTTAAAAAATTGAAATAGGGACATAATGAAGACATAGAGAAGTTTTGATGGTTGATTGCAATCAATATTTCCTAAAATGTAGGTGAAAATACACTGATATGTTTGGGGATTGTTTTTTTAATTTTTTTTTTATTATAGCAATTCCACCCTACTTTGTTTAACATTGAGATTCACCGAAATAAGACATAGGCTAGGGTCACACTTTAAACCTGAATTGCATTCACCGCATCCAGATCCAGATGCGGTGAACGCAATTGTCTTCATACATTCAGCAATGCGGGAACCGGATTGCTGAAGCCGCAATCCAGTAACCGGATTGCTCAGGATGTGTAATCCTGAGCAATCCGTTTACCGGATAGTTTGCTCATCCCTGCTGCCGCAGGGATGAGCAAGCTGTTCTGTGTTCTGTAAAACTTAAAATGTAATATATAAATGTTTGTTCAATGTCTCTAGGGGGTGCCCAGTTTCCCTAGAGACCTTCCACCTACTCTGGTGGGCATATACTGCTGTAATGTGTTATGTACAACAGCTGACTCCTGTCAGCTGTTGTACACCCACAAACTGACCCCCCGCATCTTTATACCTGTCCCTGCACCCCCTCTTATTATTTCTAGCCATCCCTTTTGCAGAAAAAAACGATTTTATAGAGAAAAGAGGTTATATTTACCTTCGTTCTGTGTGAGTTCTCTGTTTCTGAAAAAGTCTCCAAAGGTGGGCCTGTCTGCTATTCTACACCCACAAACTGACCCCCCCGCATCTTTATACCTGTCCCGGGGCGGGGCTAAAATAGTGTCATACGGGTAACCTCGCCCCTTTCATGACGCGGTCAGGCTCTCAGCACTGCATCAAGCCGAGAGGGGGCGTGCATAATTACAAAGTGGGCGGAGGGAGCAGCAGACAGGCCCGGCTTTTGAGTCTTTTTCAGAAACAGAGAACTCACACAGGACGAGGTAAATATAACCTCTTTTCTTTACAAAATCGTTTTTTTCTGCAAAAGGGATGGCTAGAAATGATAAGAGGGGGTGCAGGGACAGGTATAAAGATGCGGAGGGGTCAGTTTGTGGGTGTACAACAGCTGACAGGAGTCAGCTGTTGTACATAACACATTACAGCAGTATATGCCCACCGGAGTGGGTGGAAGGTCTCTAGGGGACTGGGCACCCCCTAGAGACATTAAAAAAACATTTATTTATTGCATTTAAAGTTTTACAGAACACAGTACACTTTGCTTATCCCGGCGGCAACCAGGATAAGCAAAGTATATGCGGGAACCGGATTGCTCAGGATTACACATCCTGAGCAATCTGGTTCCCACGGTACCGATGATAGAACCGCTCCGAAAACTGCAGCCTCCATGATTTTTCACGCAGGCTGCAGAGCCGGAGACAGAAACCGGATTGCTTGTGAAGCAATCTGGTCTTTATCATAGGCTCCTATGAGGAGCGTTTCCTGATCCGGTTTTGAGATTTTTGAAAGCTCAAAACCGGATCAGGTTTTAAAAAAAAAAAACGCAGATGTGACCCTAGCCATAGGCTAGGGTCACACTTGGAAGTGCAATTGTGTTTACCGCATCCACATCTGGATGCGGTAATCGTAATTGCATTAACACGCAATTTTGACACATTTTGTGTCCCTAAGCTGGAATCCGGCAACCGGATTGCTCTGAATGTGCAATCCGGTTGCCGGATACTTTGTTCATCCCTGCTGCCGCAGGGATGAACAAAGGGTTAATGTTAATAATAGATGTGGGCAACATGTCTCTAGGGGGTGCCTACTGCCCCTAGAAACATGCTGTCCACTCAGGTGGGCATGTGAGGGGTTAATCTGGGCATTTATAGTATTGCCAGCTATTGTCAGCATTTTCAATTTTATGAATGAACCCAGTGGCTCCTCACTGTGTAGTAGATACAGTACGTAATGTACGTACTGTATGAGCCGCTAGCCTTGGTCCTGAAAGCATTAACATTAGGTCTATGGGCAGCGCACCGCCATAGACCTAATGATAATGCTTTCAGGACCATGGATAGCGGCTCATACAGTACGTACATTACGTACTGTATGGCTAGGGTCACACTCAGTGCTGGCCCTGCGGCAGCCACATTGAGGTACAGCAGAGCTCAGCCTGCGGTAACCGCCAGCGATAACGTCGGGTACTTCGGGCGAACTCAGCCCTTAGTTACTCGATGTATACCATAGTTACTGGCCACACACAAAGCTGGCCGAAGTGCAGTAATCCTAACCGCAGAGAAAAACATTCAGGCAAAGTTTTTCTCTGCGGTCAGGATTACCGCAGTCCGGCCAGCTTTTGATAGCTTTTGATAGCTATCAGCCACAGCGTGGGAGGCGCGGGCAACGACCCAGGAGAAACTCTACTTGGATACTTATCCAGCACACAGGGGCACACACCATACCCCAAGAGGCTAACCAGCTCCATTAGAGCATCTTTAATGTGGATATAGCCATATATGGAGCCCAAGGCTGCACAACATTAAGCCCTAAGATGCATTTCAACAGCGACTTTTGATAAAGGCTATTGGATTATAGCCGAAACTTCACCCAGGTCGCATGTCTAATGTGTACAGCACTAAATAAAAACAACACAAGTTTGTCACCAGCAAAACCGCCTACTGAGAGTGCATTTGTTTACAGTACTGACTATATGCAGGGTCTTTGATGACCCCTACAAATAGCACCTCCAACTCACAGAAGGAGTGCACGCCAATTAACAATTTATAAGATGGAACTGACACATACACCGCTGGTTGTTCTTTACCTTTTTACTGGTGTTGATGCAGGTAAAATGTCCAGAGTACCGCCGGGTGTCCAGGATGCACTTTTGGGTCCTCACAGCGAGTGGGTATAAGGCCTCCTTGTTGCTTTCCCCGTCTGTGTATGATGCCCCTGCCTGTGTAGAACGTGGCTGGCCTCCTCTGCTCTCTTTCTCCACCTGCGCTGTCATCAGGGTACCCTCTCTTGACTACCGCTGATTCTCTCCACACAGTGCCTGGCTCCCTGGCATGTGACTGCGCAGGATTCCGGGAGACTGATGTCTCCACAGTGTTCCGGTGTTTCCTACTGAGCCTGGTGCACTCCAGTAGGCGCAGACTCCGGTGTCCGGTGGGTTGCCTGGGGGTGAACCTAATGCTGGCTCCACGGTCCCCCCTGTTCTGTCTCTTCTCCTTGCCTCTTGACCCCACTCTTGGGCCTTGCAGGGCTACCGGAGACAGGTCAGGGTGACTGGCTCGGGCCTAACGCAGCACCAAACACCAGTATGTCTTCGCAGCTCTTGTAGTGTCTGCACACTCACTCACTAACTCTGCCCCCAGCACCAGTATTTATAGGGCATCCTGCCTAAGGCAGCAGGTTTAGCTCCCCCTACTGTGCTGGAGTGGAACATGTTGTGTGTAACTATGTACCCACTGTGGAAACCTATTCATGCTGTGGGTGAGTCTGTGGTTGCCTGTGGTTAGCAAAGCGCCAAACATATAAAAGGATGTTTGCTAAAGCACAGGAAACAGGGGTCCCCATAACGTTTCCGATGCATTGTAGTAACCACCTGTCTCTGAATATGAAAGTTTTTTTTGAAAGGAGAAAATCCAGACTTCACAAATAAAGTCTTTAAACCAAGATTTTTTTACCAGAGCTCTCCTAAGATTCTTTTAATGCAATTCCCAAATTTTGTGGTATGTGCGTATACAGGCTCTCCAGATCAATACTGACTAATTGAAAGCCCAGTTGCCACTTAGTTTCGTCCACAAACCTGAGAATTTCCCTTGAGGTACGAAGGAATGTTTTTCAACAAAGGTCTAAGGGCCAAATGTAGATATTTAGATATTTGAACGATAGGCCTTGGCATATTTCTATCCGATTTTCATAATTGTATGGACCCAGGCTTTGCTTCTTTTGGGTAGGGGTCAAAGCACAGTCTAAGGACTTTTACTCCTCCTTAGGAGACTGAGATCAAGTTGGTGGCCTATGCTTAGGCCAGGCGCCAGGAGTGGAGAGTCCAGTTGCCCAGTTATGTTTTCAGGGTTAATCCGGCCTTTGTGCTTTGCTTAATGATACTTTTTATCTCATGGCTGTGACTGACCTTCACCTATTAAAGGTTATTTGGTTAAAGAATTATGTCAGTGGTTTTTAACCTCTATGGGACTGGGATGGGGTGGTGGTTGGTTGGGTCTCAGCAGTCTATGGGCACTGCAGCTCTTTGGCTGAGTGCCCTTGACTGTTATGCCGTGATAGATAAAGAGTATGTTGTCCCATGTTGGCTTTTCCTCCTTCCCTGCCCCCTCCTCCTTCATAGCTCCGTGTTCTGCCTGTCCTGGTCTCTTGCTGCTTTGCAGTATCCATAGGCAGCTCTCCCTCCTTACCTTTTTTGTTTGAAGTTCATATAAATGGTTGCTAAGTGTTACAGATGCTGTCTGAGATCATGTTGGTTGCCTCTGTTCAGGCCGGAAGTCCGGCTGGCCAGTTATGTTTACAGGGTTAACCCTGTCTTTGAGCCTTGTTTAATGATGCTCTTTATCTCATGGCTGAGACCAACCTTCACCCATTCAAAGTTATTTGGTTAAAGAATTTTGTGTGTGTGGTTTTTCGCTTCATGGGACTGGGGTGAAGTGGTGGCTTGTTGGGTCTCAGCAGTCTCTTCTCTTATCTCTGTTGCAGACGTACATGAGCAAATTGTTGATGTATAGTCAGTCCAAGACGTGATGCAATCAAATGGTTAAAGACAAAGTTATTTGTTATCAGCAAAACAGATGGCACTTGGCAGGGACATAGGCAGCAGAAATCAACTAGCAAACTCAATACTTCATTGCAGAGAAACTTCATTCTGTTGCAGCATTGTTTTTTATCCATGGGTGCATCTAACTATGACAATCGAGAAGCGAGGGACATTTGCCCTGGGTACAACTGGCAAGGAGGTACCATCAGGCCTCCTCCTCAGCAGTTCGAGGTGTCTCCCAGGTGGATGAAATTTGCTTTTTCCCAAAGTAGGATTTGGCAGTTCTCTGTGCTGACAGCCAAGGGCCAAGGAGACAATATGAGGAGCTGCAGGGGCAGACTGGCCCAGGTGGCAGGGGGGCTGCCCCAGGCTGGTGGTTTTTCCCTAATTTAGGGCTTCCCCTTTAATGAAATGGGCCGGCCGGGCTTGGTTTTCGGCCACAGCTGCGGCAATGGTACAATGATACCGCGGGACTGCGGAGGGCAGAGCGCGGTGAGTGTCAGACACACAAACATCCCCCTCCCCCCGCTCCTCACCCAGCTGATAGCACCCCCCCCGCTCCACACCCGGCCATCAGCAAACCCCCCCCAGCACCCTCCCTGCTCCTCACCTTGCTGATAGCACACACACACCACCCCCCGCTCCTCAGGGCTGACAGGGTCAGGCTGCCACCCGGGAAAAGTTCCACCATTCAGCCCCTGAGGAGCAGGGAGGGAATATAAGAGGAGACAAACTGAAGAACGGGGGGGAAAGATATAATGTGCAAAGGGAATGTGTAAGGGATTAGGGGGAAATATGTGAGATGTTATGGGTATTGGATTGGGGGTAAATGTGTGAGGAGACCCTATGGGGATTGTGAAAGGGGGTGTGTGAATTTGTGAAAAGAGATTATGTGTAGGAAGGTGGAAATGTGTGAGTAGACAGTATGAAGAAGAGAAATGTATGGGGAGGAAAAACTGGGGAGGCACTATTGAGAGATATAGTATGATCAGGACACAGTATAAAGACTAAGTAGTGGATAGAGTGTGAGAGCACAGCATGTATGGAACTGTATGCCAAGGAGGAGGAGTGTTACACAGGGGCACAGTATAGAAACACAGCTGTACAGTGTGGTGGACACAGTGAGAGAAATCAATGTGAAGAGGGGGGCCCAGTATGGAAAGAGATGATAATGTGGAGGAAATGTAACACAAGAGAGGTGGTGTCGGGGTACATTTTTTGCAGGGAGCATAGAGTTGGGCAATTATTCAGGAGCTGAAGATAGAGCAGACATTTATATACAGTACAGGAGAATAGTAACTATTCTGTTAATTTTAAGGGCATGGTGTTAGGATGCGCTTCAGAAGAACGGAAAAGAGAGAAGGCATCTGGACAAGAGGGTGTAGAAAAGAAGTAGGACAACTCCAATCAAAGGAGATGTCACCTATAAAATACCTGGGTATAAATGTTTTTTTCTGATATTGGATATATCTCATCAGTACTCCAACAAGAAAATAATTCCACCAAATAAAAATAAGAACTCCACTTTTATTCCAACTTCATTTTAAAAGCATTGCAGATGTCGCGCCCCGGGCAGGGGTACTCAGAGCCGGACCCTATCGTCCTCTAGGCGTCACGACGACATGACCCGGCTCCGCGGTCCCAGGCGCAACAATGAAAAGAGGTTAAATTAAAGAGTTTTTAAAGTGTTTGTGACGCAAATGTGGGCCACCGCTGCCGTGCAGGCCTCCGGGAATGATGATAATGGCGGCAGCCAGGATGGTGAGCCCCCCACGAGTAGTGCTTTTGTCCCCAGGGCAAGTGTAGGGAGGTAAGGTCAGGGCTAGATGCTCAGCCCTTCGGGCAGTTCTCACTGGCGGCTTGTAATAACCAGTGTGTGGCTCTGCAGGTGAGCTCCGTTGTGGTCGCATAAAATTACAGTCTCACACAAGTAGTATTAAGCTTGACCGAGTGCTTTACTCTTAACTTTCAACAATTCACAAGGTACAGACAGTTCAACATAGGTTCAAACACAACCTTGCAGCTGGGACGGTTCAGTGACTGCATTCCTTCTCTAGTCCCTTTCTGGGCCTTATTCACAGTTCTGAATGCTAGCTTCAAGCCAGCGGTTGTGGGTCTCTTCCTGGGGAAGCTCAGCCTGTCCCCCTGACCCTTGTTTGATGGCCTTTCCTTCGCTGCACCATAGGGTAGGTTCTGGGCATGAAGTCCCTTCACCCTGCTGGTAAATCTGTGATTGGGGCATACAGCTCCTGGCCACCTCAACAGGGTTGGCACCCTGGCTTCAATCTTGTCCCCCCTAGTGTCCCCTCTTGGCACACCGTGTACCCCTTCTTCCTTCTCATGGGAGGCGGCCTGAGATCCGGACTAGCCATACGATGGCACAGGCTGTCGGGTCCGGGTTCTTCCACTCTCCACTCACAGTCTGTCAAGTTTTTCAGGTGTCTCAGCTTGAGAGTTCAGTCCCTTCTCCTTCCACAGCTGGCCATGAACACAAACCTGTGCTCACTCCTTGAGCCCTCCCAATTTAGTGTTCCTAGGATTGACTCTAGTTCATCCACCCCCTTCCCGGGCTTTTTCCTCTCTCTCCACCCTCCACTTACCCCCACCCACTACCCCCTTGCCTGACATGAAGTACTAGGACTAGGGGTCGGGGGATGTGTCGGGTGTTTGATGAAGTGTCCCACCTACTAGTCCCATCTGCAGTACGTTACTGTGGCCACCAGCCTGCAGGGGCGCCACACAGACAAGGACAAATTAGCGGCAAAGGTTTAGCTACCAATTCGAATTTCTTAGTAGTTTTTACTTATCTATAATAAACAAAATTATTTATCCCACATTTGTGTAAAAAACTCATACATTTGTAATAACACCCAAACTTTAGAAAGGATTATTTTATTAATAAATATGTAAAAAAGGTACACCCTTAAAAACTAATGCACACAGTAAAGAGATTTGAGATAATTTGTTGTTACAAACAAATAAAAAACTCAGAGGGCCTAATAAATCTGCCCTTGCCTGTCAACGGAGGTTTCACCCTAATTTGTTCTGATGCCCCCTGTTCCATAGAGGCTGTCCCTAGTGGAGGCCCTAAATTCTCTAGTCTACGTTTCTTTACAAAAGCAGAAGCTGTCTGTGATATACTCCAATTTTAATTACAAGATGATCCAAAGTAATTTTTTAGATGTAGGGTACAGACAAATGAAAATACAAAAAATTAAATCATCAAAAAGATAATTTATTTCAAAAATTCAGTACATAAAGTGAAATGCATATGTTATATAGAGTCATTACAAACAGAGTGATTTTTTTTCAGGTGTTGATTTCTGTAAATGTTAATGATTATGTCTGAAAATTCGAATCTAAACACATAATTGCCAGTTGGTCACGGTAACCGAATCTCATAAGGCACCGCGGCAGTGTCACTTGCGCAGGTGCCTTGCAAGTGACATACACGTCACTGCAATTTCGCGGCGCAAAACCAATCAGCTGAGTGGTATTGGAGGGAGATTTAAAGCTGGCAGCCGCTGATCTCTCGCCGCCAGGAGGTCAGTGTCGCCCAGCGGCAGGGCAGTGCGTGACCAACCAGCTGAGCAGCAATCAGCTGAGCCATCTTTATATCTCCCGCCAATACCGCGCTGCTCAACTGATTGGTTGCGTGCCAGGTAGCAGCTCAGTGGTTAGCCCTATACAGTGGCTCAATGGTTAGCACAGTATATGGTGGCTCAGTGGTGAGTGTGGCGCCCTGCTCACACAGGTAGCCACAGACTTCTCTAATGCACAGCTGGGTTTCCACAGCAGGTACCTACTACATAGAACACCTTCCACCCCGGCACAGTAGGGGGAGCCCCACTTGTCGACCTTAGGCAAGATCCTCTATAAATACTGCTGCTGGGGGAGGAGTTAGTCAGAGTGTGGAGACGCTAGGAGAGCTGCGAAGACATACTGGTGATCTGTGCCGCGATTAGGCCCGAACCAGAGACCCGGAGTGGCCCTAAATATCACCCCCTTTTTGAAAGATATCCCAGGACACGGGGTAAGGCGCGGCCAGCACTCCCCATGACACAGTTAAACCCTTTCGCCGCCTGACACCTGAGTACCCCAAAGCCTGAGTGCTACAGTGTATCTTCCTTCTGGCATCATGAACAGGATCCCGTGTCCAGTATTACCGGGTACTGTGTGCCGTGTTATTGACTGTATTGAGTGAGTGTGTAAACTACGTCGCCATTAC
Organism: Allobates femoralis; assembly: GCA_033576535.1. Lineage (NCBI taxonomy): Eukaryota > Metazoa > Chordata > Amphibia > Anura > Aromobatidae > Allobates > Allobates femoralis. The sequence goes on from JARQOC010000001.1 coordinate 446,340,631, forward strand.
TGCGCCAAAGAGCAGGAAGAAAGAACTGAAACCCGCCCCTCGCTCAGCATAGCATTCCCGAGCGCCGCCGCCTAGTCCGGAAACTCCCGAACTGTTTAACTCTCCGAGGACTGGCTGTAATTCACTAGGGGGGCCTCCAACATGTCGGCCTCCTCCAGCGACGACGACGGTGCCTATGCTGATCCCGGGAATTACACCGATGGACCTATGGCTGCCTCCGGTAGCACTGACAGCGCCGCCAGCGCACCGGGTGCCGTCGCCCCAATAATGCCCATGTTACTCCCATACATCCCGGGGGCAAGGTGGTTGCACCAGTATGATGGACGCCCTGATACATTGGATGAGTTTAAACAAAAGATCAATAGCGCCCTAGACATGTATGCGATGACCGGCCAACAACGCGCTGCTATGGTACTCGGACAGTTAACTGGTGCAGCAGAGAAGGAAAGTGCGTCCTGGCCTACCGCCAGACGCAGATCAGCCTCTGCTATATTTAATAAACTGAGAGCTAACTTTGAAGAGTGCAATGAGGCTGAAATATGCATGCGCTTTCATCACTGCTACCAGAGGCCGGGAGATGATATAAGAGCTTATGCCTGGCGTCTGGAAGAAGCATTGCGCGCCCTTATACATGTCAGCCCCACCAGTGCACCTGACGAAAATAAGCTCCTCATTGAACAATTCACTCGGGGACTGCTATCCCCCGAGGACAGTAAGACTGTACGTTGGTGGTCATTAGCAACCCAGAAGCTGACTTCAACACCCTGAAGGAGATAGCCATCAAAGGGTTAAAGCCGGTAGAGACCCATGAAGCTGCTATTAAACGGTGGTGCAGTGGTGAGGTGCAGGCTACTCCAAAATCATTACCCGTGTCTGTAGCCACGTACAATGTTCAATCTGCTCAGCCTGACAAATATGATTCTCTGCGAGCTGAGATGCGTGCTGAGATGCGCCAGATGAATAAAAACATCGCTAAACTAACAGACCCTATGCAGTTAGAGCAAAGCCAACAGCCAGCACCAAAACCTCAACCAAAACCTCAGCCACTGATTTAACTTGCCGACAGTCCGGAGGATGTACCCTAGATGCGAGGGAAGCAAGCCACAGCGTACCAAGGAAGAACCACCGACCTCTTGAGCTCCACTGGTGAGCCCATCTGCCGTTGCTATAACCGCACCGGTCACCTCGCCAGGAGCTGTCCTTTAAACGGGCAGTTCCTGGGGGCCTGGGCCAAACCTCAGGATTAGATCAACAGGGCCCAGCCGCCTGGTACAAGACTTTCATCAGACAGAGGCCGTTTCTGTCCATTGTACTGGATGGCATCCCGACACCTGCTCTGCTGGACACTGGGTCACAGGTGACCACCATCCCCTATATCCTTTATAAGAAGTATTGGGCTGATGCAGAACTAAAACAGTCTGAAATAGACCTTACCCTTAATGCATCAAACGGTGAACCAATTACCGCAATGGGGGTCAGAGAAGTGCCCATAAAGGTGGGGAGGGTGGAATTGCAGAACGAAGGGGTCCTTGTAGTAGCAGAAGCCAGTAATGCTAATGATCCCTATATCATATTAGGCGCTAATGTTCTTAGCAATTGCATGGAGGAAGTTTTGTCTTTGCTTCAACAGATCGCAGACACTGCCAGACCTGGTCAAAGGAAGGTCCTCCAGCGTGAGATCAGAGCCATCCTACACCATCAACAGGTAACAATTACAGGTGGCGAAATTGGTACTGCACGGGTGACAGACCTGTTGCCTATTGTGATTCCCCCAATGAGTGAAATGATGATTTGGTGTCGAGGAGCTATAGGTCTGAGAGTGCAGGACTATCAAGCATTAGTGGAGCCCGTCAGCACTGAGCACAGGCCTACACTCTTGACAGCCAGGGGGGTGGTGGATGTACACAATGGGAGAGTACCTGTTCGCATCTTAAATTGTGGCAGTGAGGAGGTTAAATTACCCAGGTATACCACCGTTGCTAAATTGTACACATTCAGCAACAACGAGATCCAAAGAGTGCAACCCGAACCCCACGAAAAAGGGGCAAAACCTGATCAAACTATTGGGCCACTGTAGGACTGGTGCCAGCAGCTCCATGTGGGAACTGACACCACTCCTGTGTATGAAAAGCAAGGTGTGTACCGGGTAGTTCAAGAATTCGAACAAGTCTTTAGTAAGCATCCACTTGATTTTGGTAGGATAAGAGGGGTACAGCATCACATCCCCACAGGTACACATCCACCAATCAAAGAGCGGTACAGGCCTATTCCACCTGCACATTATCAAAAAGCCAAAGAAATGTTACAGGACATGAAGGACGCAGGGGTTATACGAGATAGTTGTAGCCCCTGGGCAGTTTCATTAGTCCTTGTCAGGAAAAAGGATGGCAGTAGGAGAATGTGTATAGACTATAGGCAAATAAACCGCATAACACACAAAGATGCTTACCCGTTACCTCGTATAGAGGAATCCTTAGCTGTGTTGAAGTCTGCCAACTACTTCTATATCTCAGATCTCACTAGTGGGTATTGGCAGGTGTCCGTAGTCGAGGAAGACAGAAAGAAAACGGCATTCGCAACACCTATGGGCCTATGTGAATTCAATAGCATGCCCTTCGGCCTATGTAATGCACCCAGAACCTTCCAGCGATTAATGGAGAGTTGCCTGGGACATAAGAACTTTGAGACGGTACTGCTCTACCTGGATGACGTGATCATGTACTCCAAGACCTACGAGGAACATGTCACCCATCTAGGAGAGGTGTTCGAAGCTCTGGCCAAATACGGGTTAAAGCTTAAACCATCAAAATGCCACCTGTTAAAGCCAAGAGTACAGTACCTGGGACACATAGTCAGTGCCGAAGGCGTGGCCCCTGATCCAGACAAGGTGACAGCAATCAAAGAGTGTCCAGAACCCAAGACCTTAAAGGAAGTACGTCATTTCCTGGGAGGTTTATAAAGGAGTACACCAAGAAGGCTGCTCCACTGCAAGACCTCCTAGTAGGCTAACCCACGAAGGGCAAGTCTAAGGATTCTCCGTTGAAATGGGGTAAGGAACAGGAGGAATTGTTCCAGACAATGAAAGAAGCCCTGACAGGAGATGAAATCCTTGCTTACCCGGACTACAACCTGCCGTTCCTGCTGTACATATATGTGGGACTCGGAGCCGTCCTTTCCCAAAAATCACGGCAAGGAGAGAGTAATTGCCTATGCCAGCAGAAAACTGCGCCCCACAGAGAGGAACCATGAAAACTATAGTTCCTTCAAGTTGGAATTCCTGACCTTGGTCTGGGCCATCACAGAGGGGTTCAAACACTACCTGGCCTCTAGCAAATTTACAGCGTACACAGATAACAAATCAACTGACCGACCTGGAAGCTGCGAAGTTGGGAGCCATGGAACAGAGATGGATGGCCAGATTGTCCAACTACCAATTCACCATCAAGTACCGTCTGGGCACCAGAATGGAAACGCGCATGCTTTATCCAGGATGCCTCACTTATCAGAAGAGGGTGTAGATGAAGACAAGCTGGAAGAAGTAGAGTTACCTGCCTTCCATCATGTAAGGGTAACCCAATGCCAGCAGCAGGGGCGGACCTACCGTGGTGCAGCTGGTTCAGCTGCACCAGGGCCCTGACCGGCTAGGTGGCCCTACAAGCCTGCAGGGGGGCCCCCAGCTGACCCTCGCAATCCGATGTCAGAGGAGAGGAGGGTCATGCAAGGGAAGCTTCCTGCTTCCCTTGCCTGATCCTGCCCCTCCTATCCTCTGTGCTCCGGCTCCCAGGAATGCACACAGCGCGGCTCTGCAGGTAGGAGAGCCACTCCACTAATAAATGAACGGCCACCAGCACCACACCATGAACCCCCCCTCCAGCTCCTCGCCGACGGCCGCCAGCATTAACCCCAAAACCCCGGTCCTCACCAACGGCCGCCAGCACCCCCCTCCACCCCCCCTGCTCCTCATCGACGGCCGCCAGCACTCCTCCCCCCCCCCCGCTCTATGGCTGCACCAGGGCCACCTGGGTTCAAGGTCCGCCCCTGGCCAGCAGACACATCAAGATCCCTCTGCAAGGAAAGTAAATCCATTGCCCCACTTTGGCTGGAGGGAGGCGCAAGACCATGACCCAGCTGTCAGTCTAATAAAACAACTGATAACGCAAGAGTCAGCAAAGCTGCCTGAAAATCCCCTGTCTAAGCCAAACATCTGTGGAACGAGCAGAGTAAACTGTTCCAATACCAGGATAAACTATGTCGGCGGTACATCAATCCAAGAACCCATGAGATGGCTTGGCAAATCATCGTGCCAAAATCGGAAATCCTCGTGGTCCTGAACGCCTATCACAACCAGACTGGTCACTTTGGATGGAAGAAGCTTGAGATGCTACTGAACGATAAGTTCTTTTGGGTCGGCATGCGGACATCTATTGAAAAATGGTGTAAGAATTGTAAATCCTGCAGCCTGAGAAGAAAGGACTTACAGAGCCAGAAAGCCCAGCTTCATCCCATCGTAACCAAACACCCTCTAGAAATAGTCGCCTTGGACCATGTGAAATTGACTCCAAGTAGATCCGGCTATACCTACGCCTTGACCATGTTAGACCATTACTCGAGATTCTTAATGGTTGCCCCTGTAAAAGACTTGACAGCTGCGACACCTGCTAGAACTTTCCAGAATGTCTTCTGCAGACCATTAGGATACCCTGAACAGGTCCTAACAGACCAAGGATCAGCCTTCGAAGCGGAGATCTTCCAAGAGTTCTGCCAGATGTATGGGTGCAAAAAGATCAGAACAACCCCGTATCATCCCCAAACCAACGGACTCTGTGAGAAAATCAATCACATCATCAACATGTTGAAGATCTTACCCTTAGAGGAAAGAAACCAATGGCCGAAGAAACTACCTGATTTGGTTGACATGTACAACCACATTCCAGTAAGCTATACAAACTGTACACCAGCTTACCTGATGAGGGCCCGTACAGGAAAATTACCCATAGACTTGGAACTCGGAGTAGTAGATCCTGCAGCAGATCATGCTATTTCAAACTGGAAAACCCATCGCCTAGAACAATACAAAAAGGTTCAAGCAGCGTAGAATATAACCTAGAGAAATCCCGTGAGAAGCAAGAAAGGGACTACAACAAGCATGCTCCAGTAGAACCAATAACACCTGGAAGTATTGTCCTTAAAAGAAAAAGAATGCGACATAAGTTAGACAATCAGTGAGAACCAGAACCCTACGTCCTATTGGAATCTGGACATGACAACAATAAAGTCTGCCTTATCAGCAAGGATGGTGGAAAAACCACACAGATTGTATCCAGAGATCACATTAAATAGTGTCCAACAGATTGAAAAAATCACTGTTTCTCCCATCAACTCATTCCAGAAACAGAACCTGTACAAGAAGAAAGTCCATATCAAAAATCAAAGAAGAAAGTAATCCCTACTGTCTTAGGAGAATTCCCAGAAGATTGGCCTCAACAAGTTGGAGCCATCATAGTGCCAATATTGAATTTCTACCAGCCCAATGACGTGGTACAAAGGAATCAGGAAGAAATAGCCATTGCAAGAGAATCTGAGGATGCTGCAATCGGTACACCTGCCAGCCCTGTAGTGAGACTAAGGCAACACAGAAGCTTACCTGACATGCCTGCACCAAGCCCTTCACTAGACACCTCACCTGAGTCAGTGACACCTGTAGTGCGGAAATCACACAGATGCACACAAGGTCAACCCCCATCTAGGTTTGGAGAGGGGGTATAGTAAAGTTAAAGGTAGAATGCACTGAAAGTAACCTGTAAATAGTCATTATAAGTAAAGTATGTAAATAAGTGTTTCAAAAGGTGAAGAGTAGGCACAAAACAGGTACACAACACCAAAAGAGGGGAGTAAGGAGCTGTCTAGGGAGAGTAAAAAACTTGACCAAAAGGTAACACCAGGGCCAGGAGGCTAACAGCACTTATGACCGTAGAGGCCCCGCAGGACTCCTACGCGAAAACACCCATTGTCTTGTATTTTTGAACTGTTGAGCCTACACAGACACTACCTGTAAGGACTTATTGAACTTTCCCCTTTTGAAATTTGAACTTTTTCCCCTGAACTTTTAAAATTTAAAAAGGACTACAGTTATTGGACTATTGTAGCCACAAACTTTCAAAGCCTGCAGTGAATGGACTAGTACCATATTGACTTACCTGTTTTTCTATTTTCTTTTTCAAATAATTTTTCAGTGCTTTTTGTAAATGTATATATTTTCAGACTTTGGAAATATGTCACCTGTTATATTGTTGAAATTGTTATTCCTTTTGTTCAAACAAAAATGCTCAGTGCAGGGGTATGTGACGCCCTGCTCACACAGGTAGCCACAGACATCTCTAATGCACAGCTGGGTTTCCACAGCAGGTACCTACTACATACAACAACTTCCACCCCGGCACAGTAGGGGGAGCCCCACTTGCCGACCTTAGGCAAGATCCCCTATAAATACTGCTGCTGGGGGAGGAGTTAGTCAGAGTGTGCAGATGCTAGGAGAGCTGCGAAGACATCCTCGTGGTCAGTGCCTCGTTTAGGCCCGAGCCAGTGACCCGGAGTGGCCCTTCTACATCCCGCAAGCCTAAGTGGGGTCAGAAAGCGAGGAGTAGCTAGCCTAAAGGGAGTGAAGAACTTGAGGAAGTTCACCCAAAGCGAACCACCGGATACTGGGGATCTGCACCTGTGGGATACTATAGGACCACAGAAAACCCCCTTGCACCATGGAAACTTCGGCTACCCGGTTTCCTCTGTGGGTCAAGAGAAGGAGCCAGACACAGCAGGACACCACTGCAGTGATCAGAGAAGGTAACCTGGAGACCACACAGGAGGAGAGACAGACAGAGTCAGGAAGAGAGAGGAGGCAAGTCAGGCTGCAAGCAGGCTGTGCTTCAATCATCACTACAGAGCACAGGAGGCCTTATATCTACTTGCTGTGGGGACCCACTGTGCAACTTGTCCACCCGTCAGTGCCCTGGACGTCTTTACTGCCAAACATCAGTAAAAGGTAAAAGAAACTTTGCAGTGTGCGTATATCATTCCTCCCCGTTATCGGCCCCTCGCATAGACTGTTTCAACACTTCCTATACCATCCTAGCTCCACTACAAGCTGCCCCTTCTCACTACGCTGCCCCGGAGGTTCAGTCCTACCTGTGGAGGACTTTAACACACTAGCCGCAGTACCATCTACCTGTGGCGGACTGTGGCGGTGCTGGTGTGTATCACCAGAAACTACAGGTGGCGTCACGATGACAAACTTTGTAAATAGTCCCCTGTAAATATCACCCCCTTTTTGAAAGATACCCCAGGACACCCGAGTACCCCAAAGCCTGGGCGCTACATGAACACTGTATGGTGGCTCAGTGGTTAGCACTGTACAGTGGCTCAGTGGTTAGCACTGTATGGTGGCTCAGTGGTTAGCACTGTATATGGTGGCTCAGTGGTAAGCAATGTACGGTGGCTCCGTGGTTAGCACTGTACTGTGGCTCAGTGGTTAGAACTGTACAGTGGCTCAGTGGTTAGCACTGTGCAGTGGCTCAGTGGTTAGTACTGTGTGGTGGCTCAGTGGTTAGCACTGTATGGTGGCTCAGGGGTTAGCACTGTATACGGTGGCTCAGTGGTGAGCACTGTATGGTGGCTCAGTGGTTAGCACTGTACAGTTACTCAGAGGTTAGCACTTTATGGTGGCTCAGTGATGAGCACTGTATGGTGGCTCAATGGTGAACATTGCATGGTGGCTCAGTGATGGGAGGCAGGGACACGGGAGGCAGAGGCACAGGGAAAGGCAGAGTGATTAGGAGAGACGGCGCACACAGGTAGAGACAGTGCACACGGGGTGAGAGCACACAAAGCGGAGAGAAAGGCACAAGTAAGAGAGTAAGAGAGTGCACAGGAGGAGAGACAGGACAGAGAGAAGAGAGTGCACAAGGGGAGACAGGCACAGAGACTGCCTTACCGATGCAATAGCATTGGGCCTATTTCTAGTATTATACAGTTGTGGCCAAAAGTGTGGACACCCCTGCAATTCTATCAGATAATATTCAGTTTCTTCCTGAAAATGATTGCAATCACAAATTCTTTGGTATTATTATTTTCATTTAATTTGTCTTCAATGAAAAAACACAAAAGAGAATGAAGCAAAAAGCAAAACATTGATCATTTCACACAAAACTCCAAAAATGGGCCAGACAAAAGTATTGGCACCCTCAGCCTAATAATTGGTTGCACAACCTTTAGCCAAAATAACTGCGATCAACCGCTTCCGGTAACCATAAATGAGTTTCTAACAATGCTCTGCTGGAATTTTAGACCATTCTTCTTTGGCAAAGTGCTCCAGGTCACTGATATTTGAAGGGTGCCTTCTCCAAACTGCCATTTTTAGATCTCTCCACAGGTGTTTTATGGGATTCAGGTCTGGACTCATTGCTGGCCACCTTAGAAGTCTCCAGTGCTTTCTCTCAAACCATTTTCTAGTGCTTTTTGAAGTGTGTTTTGGGTCATTGTCCTGCTGGAAGACCCATGACCTCTGAGGGAGACCCAGCTTTCTCACACTGAGCCCTACATTATGCTGCAAAATTTGTTGGTAGTCTTCAGACTTCATAATGCCATGCACACGGTCAAGCAGTCAGTGCCAGAGGCAGCAAAGCAACCCCAAAACATCAGGGATCCTCCGCCATGTTTGACTGTAGGGACCATGTTCTTTTCTTTGAATGCCTCTTTTTTTTCCTGTAAACTCTATGTTGATGCTTTTGCCCAAAAAACTCTACTTTTGTCTCATCTGACTGGAGAACATTCTTCCAAAACGTTTTAGGCTTTCTCGGGTAAGTTTTGGCAAACTCCAGCCTGGCTTTTTTTATGTCTCGGGGTAAGAAGTGGGGTCTTCCTGGGTATCCTACCATACAGTTCCTTTTCATTCAGACTCTGACGGATAGTACGGGTTGACACTGTTGTACCCTCGGACTGCACGGCAGCTTGAACTTGTTTGGATGTTAGTCGAGGTTCTTTAACCACCATCCGCACAATCTTGCGTTGAAATCTCTAGTCAATTTTTCTTTTCCGTCCACATCTAGGGAGGTTAGCCACAGTGCCATGGGCTTTAAACTTCTTGATGACACTGCGCATGGTAGATACAGGAAGATGGACTTGTAGCCTTGAGATTACTCATTGCTCATGCTTCCTCACAATTTGGTTTCTCAAGTCCTCAGACAGTTCTTTGGTCTTTTTTCTTCATGCTTCTCTCCATGCTCAATGTGGTACACGCAAGGACACAGGACAGAGGTTGAGTCAACTTTAATCCATGTCAACTGGCTACAAGTGTGATTTAGTTATTGTGAACACCTGTTAGGTGCTACAGGTAAGTTACAGGTGCTGTTAATTGCACAAATTAGAGAAACATCACATGATTTTACTAACAGTGCCAATACTTTTGTCCACCCCCTTTTTTATGTTTGGTGCGGAATTATATCCAGTTTGGCTTTAGGACAATTCTTTTTGTGTTTTTTTCATTGAAGACAAATTAAATGAAGATAATAATACCAAAGAATTTGTGATTGCAATCATTTTCAGGAAGAAACTGAGTATTATCTGACAGAATTGCAGGGGTGTCAATACTTTTGGCCACAACTGTTTAAGACCAACTGAAAAATTATTTTTAACTCATAAATGTTGGCCTAATGAAAAGTATGTACAGTAAATTTACTCAATACTTGGTCAGGGCTCCTTTTGCATGAATTACTACATCAATGCAGCATAGCATGGAAGTGATCAGCCTGTGACAGAGCTGAGGTATTATGGTAGCCTGGGTTGCTTTGATAGCAGCCTTCAGCTCGTCTGCATTGTTGGGTTTGGTGTCTCTCATCTTCCTCTTGACAATACCCCATCAATTCTATATGGAGTTTTGGTCAGGCGTGTTTGCTTGCTGTCTACCAGTTTTTGTCTGTTTTGTTTGTTTTCAGAAAGATTATCGAAGAAAACCGAGGTATCACTGTATATGAATTTATCTATTGAATTACTGAAATTAATTATCTTTTTAATTTAATTCTAATTTATTGAGATGCACTTTGGTGCAAGACTCGCGAGATTTGTGAAATCTCGCGAGACTTCGGCACAAGCTTCATTGGAGCATTGTGACCTGCTCCAGCGGCTCCATTACGCAGGTGCGAGTGTGGCTGTCACTGACCGCGTCGGCAACAGGAGGGGCAGGAATTTAAAAATTGTAGGGCGGTTTTGCAGCCTGTAGGGGAGGCGAGGGCTTTATACATCAACACCACGCAGCATGCAGGTTGGCAGAGAAAAAACTTCATTTGTCAGGTATGAGGGGCACATCTGGGCACATACAAGGGTTACTAGAACCCCATTTACATCATGTTCGAGTTGGTGGGCACAGTTTAAAATGCCCATAGGGGTGATAGGTTCCCTTTAAATCTTTTCACTGTGTGTAATTTTGTATTTGTTTAAGGGTGTACCTTTTTTACATATTTATCAACAAAGATGATCCTTTTCGGGTGTTATTGCAAATATATGAGTTTATTCTGAAGAACCCCAAAGAGATATTTTGTATTATGACACATTTGTGGAAACCACTAGTTGTAAGCCGATTCCTCTTATATGGCTCAGTATTATTCTGGGTAACAATACTTGGATACAGGATTCTGGACAGTGTGGGAGACTTCCTATAATGTAGTCTAACCAACGTTAACTCTGCAGCAAGGGCCAATGTTTATTAATAATTTGCTTAATTTGGTTGAATTCTTTGCTGTCGTTAGTCACACATATAGAACTGTTCTTTTTTTCTTTTTCTGTTCCACCATATTTAGATAATAATTCTATCTGTGGCTTAGCCTCTACTGCTCTAATAGCCTTGTCTAAGGTGCATTAGAGGTATCCTCTTGTAGTAAGATGTTGGCAAATTGCCACCTCTCTCCAACGTAACTGTCCTCTTCCTTACAATTTTTGTGGGTGAAGAGAAGGTTACAAAAGTTATTGTTAGGGTATGTGCATACAGGAAGGTTTTGCTGCATTTGAGATCAGGTTTTGCCTTGGTTTTATGTAATTCAATGCTAATCTAATCCTGAGTTTTTGGTTTCCAGCAAAACCTATGTAAGGCTGCGTTCACACATTACGTATTTTGCTGCGCTTTTTAACGCTCGCTTTTCAAAATATACAATGTGTTTTGTGTCTGCCAGCAAAGTGAATGGGAAATTCACTTTGCTGTGCAGACACTGCGTAAAAATACACAGTGCTTTTTTAGGAAGAAAATGCAGTTGCGTAAAGAATTGAGATGTGAATTCTTTACGCAGCTGCTCCTGCGTTTTCTCCCTCTGACGTCACAGAGGGGAGGAAGAGTCCTGCTTCCCCCTCCCCTCTGTGACAGCTGTGACCACCCCATTACATTTCACAGTGTATTAATATACACTGCGAAATCTAAATTAAACAAAGCCAAATGTATGAAAAATAAAAAAAAATCAAATACTCTACCTCTCCGACGCCTTTTCCCGGTGTCTGGTGGAGAGGCCAGGAAATGTGTGTCCTGCAAGAGCCTGCCGTGATGTCAGAGGGGTGTTCCTGGCACTGATTGGCCGCTCACGGTCATGTGATACATAATGTGTGAACGTATCCTTATTAGGGAAAACCTTTCACACACATTGGTTTTTGTTCTCTGGAGACAGTGTAAACACCACAGGATTTGCTGCATTTTTGTTTTCCAGCAAAACCTATGATTCTAGGATTAGCTGTCCCAACACATTGGCCCCTTTCACATCTCTGCGTTTGCTGCGTTTTGCTGCGTTTTGCTTCATTTGCGTTTTTTCCGCGTTTTTACCGCAAAAAACGCATGAAAACGCATGCGTTTTTGTCCCCATTGATTTTAATGGGAACGCATGAAAAACGCATTCAAAAACGCATGTCAAAACGCATGTGCGTTTGGTAAAATGCAAAACGCTTGCGTTTTTGCAAACGCAGCTCAAAACGTGGCAAACAACGTTTTGGGCTGCGTTTGCAAAAAACGCATGCGTTTTGTGTTTTTGCAAACGCACATGCGTTTTGACATGCGTTTTTGAATGCGTTTTTCATGCGTTCCCATTAAAATAAATGGGGACAAAAACGCATGCGTTTTCATGCGTTTTTTGCGGTAAAAATGCGGAAAAAATGCAAATGAAGCAAAACGCAGCAAACGCAGAGATGTGAAAGGGGCCATTGTTTTTTGTTTGGTGAAGAAAGTGGAAACACCTCAGAGCCACGTCACACACACAGATATCTGTGCAGATATTGTTCGCAGATCCTCTGGTTGCAGTGAAATCATGGACACATTGCTCCATTTTGTGGTCTTATACAAATGTAACAATGTGTCCATGATTTCACTGCAATCAGAGATATGCAAACAATCTCTGCACAGATATCTGTGTGTGTGACGTGGTCCTCAGGTTTTGCTGTGTTTTAGAAAGAATGAGCATGTCAATTCTTTGCTGCACTTTTGCTAAACTGGAAACACCTGTGGTATTTCCATTTTCTGTAGAGAGAAAAAAACAGTGTGTGTGTGAAATCTTTTTCCTAATAACATAGGTTTTGATGAAAACCAAAAACTCAGGATTAGATTAGCATAGATTTACATAAAACCAAGGCAAAACCTGATCTCAAACACAGCAAAACCTTCCTGTGGGCACATACACTTAAAGTAATCAATGCAGGTATGCCAGATACATTGGAAGAACAGATTGTCACGGTGGTTGTAGTGGATGAAGAAATGGGTAGCTTGATGAAAATAAAGGGCAGGATACCTGGGTAGCTAGTCTGGCCCTGTGAACTGGGGTCCCTAGGTGTCCCTGCTCCCAAATGCACCTCCGATGGTGAGGAGGATTGGGCCACTACCCTTTCCCTGCTCCTCACCTAGCCCTGTGCTAACTCCCCCTCACCTCAACCCACAAACCGGGGCAGCAACAGCAAATTTACAAAGGAAAAGAGATCAGGAAAGTTCCAGCAGCATGCACAATCGTCCAACTGCGCAGCTGGTCAGAACAAAGTGAACTGTATCAACGTTGTCGGCTGGAGGAAGGGGAGGCTATTTAAAGGCCATCTGACAAACCTAGCAACTTCCCACAGCAACATCTGCACATTAACTCTGAATGTGCCAAAGGAAATAAACTCTGGTTAAAACTACAGCAGAGCAATTCATATGGGCTGCGGAGCAGTTAACACGTCACACAGATAATCAGACACCCGTCTTAAGTGTTCGGTGCGGCTGATGAGATAAATCATCTCCAGAGACTAAACCATGTTAACTGATGTGAAAAAAAAGGAAATCAAAACAGCTCAAGAGATGTTAATTAAGTCTGTTATGGTGTCATGATAGTCTCTCTTACTTTGGAGACTTGTGACAAGTTTGGGACCTGTGTCTCACTCCTGTATTGAGACTTCATTTTAAATGTGTTTCTTTACTTTGGCATTGTAGGAGTTAATGTCAGTTTCTGTTGCTTAATTACTCCATAGTTCTCTTTCCAGATGTGATTACTTTGTGATCATTCCCATCTCCTTTATATGGTCACATGTTCCAGCATTCCTTGCTGGTGATTGAACTCCATTCCTGGTCCACTGTAGCTATCTGAGGTGAAGGTACTATTCTGGAGAAGCTGACCATTGCCAATCAATTTGCTTGCTGCAACATAGGAGAGTGTTTCCCCAGTCTGTTGTGTGTTGTGCACTGGACACCATCATGCACTGTATCCGGACACCACCTAGTCCGTAGCGTGTCATATGGATAGTGAATTTGAATACTTAGATAAAAATACTAAAGGATAACATAAAAAAATTAAAAACCAGTATAAAGCAGACACAGAATAAATTTATCCGAGAATTAGATGATTATGAGTCCATTAAAATTTTTACCTGATTTTCTAAAAATTGAAACCCCAGTACACCTAGACTCATCTTGAAAAAAATGGAAAAATAAAACACCATCAAGCAAAAATGTCCCAAGGGTGGGCTTTAGTGATCCGTAAACCTGAGCGTTTGAGTGATGAGTCAGGGAAAGCCCCTCACCCAGATATTTTTCTGCTGTGCTCCCACGAGGTACTAGACCACAGCCAAGAAAACAGAAATGGAAAGGGAAGGCGCAAGTACTATTAGATCTTTCCCCAAATGTGATGAATCTTTTGTACTATGTCATAAGCCGGGAAACAGCTAGATTTTCTGTCTAAAGGTATGAGTTTTGCAGCCAATGCATGCTTTATTACTATTACTAGCTGCAGAGCACGGCGTTGCCCGGGCATAGTAACTAACTGTTCTTAGTTAAAAACTTATAAGCTGAGTGTATGTCAGAGTGTGTATGTATGTCCACTATACGCAGCATACCTGCCCCCTACACCTCCCCCAACCCACCCCATCCATCCATGCTCCTCCCCAAACCTACCCCTCACCCCCTACCTCCACCCCGCAATTTCCCCTACCCTCAAACCTGTCCCTTGCACGCTCCTTAAACCTGCACCTTTCACCACCCCCTTAACTTTCACTCCTCCAAACCCACCCCCATAAATACCCCCCGCTGCATCTGCACCCCCAAACCTGCCCCCCTATTCCCCAAACCTGGCCCCCCAAATATGCGCCTCCTACAAACCTTGAGTCAAATGTGGTGTGTTTGCAAAATTTTGTGATTGTAGATGTAACAGTGCGAGTTCCTTTAGTGGACATACATTGTGAAGGGGTGGGGCCATAAAGGTGGTGGAACTATGAATTGTTCAGTCACATTATGGGTTCTTTTTCTTATGGGTTTTTAAGGCCCCGTTATACGGGGCAACATCTCCGGCCACATCGCCGGTAACTGAGGGGCGTGGCCAAGTTGTTGCGACCTCGCCGGAGAGTTGCCCTGTATAACAGGGTGATTTCAACGGCGATAGTTGCTTCAGCAACATCGCCTGGTTTCAGGACAATGTCCTGAAACCTGGCGATGTTGCTCAGGCGATCTGCCTGCAGCGCCTGGTCTGAAGCGGCAACAGCGATGTTGCCGGCAACTTCCTCCATAGATTCCCATGTTAAGGATCCGGCCAAGGTTGAGTTTAACCCTGGCAGCGATAGTTGCTAGCAACATCGCTGATGAGTTGCCGGCGATGTCTCCTCGTCTGACAGCTCTTCAGCGATGTTGGAGAGCGGCCAAAAACGTGCGAGCTCCTGGGAGTTGCCGGCGATGTGGAACCGTGTGACGGTACCTTTAGTGTCTGTAGGACACACAAGAATGATCAGGCAGTGACATGATATAGAATTTTTATAAGCTAGAATTCTACATTCTATAGTGACATCATAATAATGGGGCAGTGCAATGAAAGGGGGTGAGGTTATTTGAATGGGCAGAGCTATGGAGTGGGTAGGTTTTTGTGGAAATATGGCTGTGAAATGGGCAGGGCTATGTGGAGTTGGTGGAGCTATGAAGGAGGCATGGCTTTGTGGAGATGTGCTGTGAAGTGAGCATTGCTATTGTCGAGCCCCAGGGCCTGGGGTACTCGGGTATCAGGCTCGGCGGGTGGTATTAGGGGTGTCACGGGTGGCAGTGCCTGATCCCGTGGCCTGGGTGACACTTAAAAAAAGGGTGTATTTACAGGGGATAAGAGTTTGTCATATGACGCCACCTGTAGCACCTGGTGATGGGTCACCAGTGCCGCCACAGTCCTCCTGAGGCCGATAGTAGGGCACCTGAGATGGCAAAGCTCCCTAAAGGTGGAGCTGGTCCTCCGGGGCAGCGTTCCTGCAAGGGAACAGGTTGATGTAGAAACTCACACACAGGCAAAGTCACTTTGTCCTGGGTACTTTACTGTCAACTTGTAGCAGCATTATACTGAGTTCACAGTCCAGCATCAGATGTTAAAATAACAGGTAGCTCTACGGGTGGCTGCAAGTGGATCCAGGTGGTATGGTGAAACCTGTGGTGTACCTTAGTTGACGAACCCGTGTCCTTTCTTCCCCCCTAGTATGGGCCTATACCCAATGGCTCCGTGTAGGTAGTATTGGGGGTCCTCTCCCTTGAGGTGAGGAAGCAGGCAGACCACTCCGTCTGGCAGGGTGCTGTGGCGATATACGGACCACAGAAGCCGGTCGCCGACTGCAAAGATGGACTTTGGCTGGATCCTCGGGCCTGGCGTTCCCGTGATAGACTAGAGAATCCCCTGGAGTATTGTCGCTCCACTCTGGGGTTCTCCCTTTCTCTCTAGGGCCTCGACTCCGCTCAGTCGGGCGCCCTCTTTCAGGATCTCCTCTATACCCCTTCTGCTTCCCTTTGGATCAGCTTGAAACCGTCCGGGTAACCCTTCCGCCTCGTTGCACACTCTTTCCAACTTTCCTCCTTCTCCGACTGTTCCGACCCTCTCCCTCTCTCACCCACTAGAGAGGAACTACTCTTT
Organism: Allobates femoralis; assembly: GCA_033576535.1. Lineage (NCBI taxonomy): Eukaryota > Metazoa > Chordata > Amphibia > Anura > Aromobatidae > Allobates > Allobates femoralis. The sequence continues at coordinate 446,357,043 of JARQOC010000001.1, forward strand.
ATCCTGACTGGCAATTCTGCTGAAGACTTCCTTTATCCCCCTAGAGGTGAATATATCCCCTCCTGGGTAACCTCCCACCGCTCAGCTAGTGTGGGAGTGCTGGAATGGGTCCCACCCACCAACCTAGGGTCCACTTGCAGCTGGGGCAATTACACCTCTGTAACACCTGACTACGTGGGGCGTCACACTATGCAGAGAGGTGTGAACATGTGGAGTGGGCTTGGTTATGTGCAGAGGGCAGAAATTGATGTGCACATTCAGCTTTGTAGAGGGGTCGTGGCTATGAAAATCGGTGAGGTTATGTGGAGTGGGTGTGGCTATGTGTGGTGGGCATGGCTGTGTGGAGTAAGCAAAGCTTGATACATAAACACATCCACACTCAACTTTATATATGAGATTATTAATTATTATTATTATCATAGTGCCATTTATTACAGGGCTCTTTACATGTGAAAAGGGCATACATAAACAAGTAAAATAATCATAAACAATACAAGGCACAGAAAGGTACAGGAGCGGAGAGAACTCTGCCTGCGAAGGCTCACAGTCTACAAGGGATGGATGAGGTACACTAGGAGAGGGTAGAGCTAGTTGTGCGGCAGTTTGGTGGACTGAGGGTCACTGCAGGTTGTAGGCTTGTCAGAAGAGGTGGGTCTTCAGGTTCTTTTTGAAGGTTTTCATTGTAGGTGAGAGTCTGATATGTTGAGGCAGAGAGTTCCAGAGTATGAGGGATGCGTGGGAGAAATCTTGTATGGGGTTATGGGAAGAAGAGATAAGAAGGGAATAGAGACAGAGATCTTGAGAGGATCTTAGGTTTCATGTAGGTAGGTAACGGGAGACCATGTCACAGATATATGGAGGGGACAGGTTATGGATGGCTTTATATATCATGGTTAGGGTTTTTAACTGGAGCCTCTGGGCAATGTGAAGCCAGTGAAGGGCTTGGCATAGAGGAGAGGCTGGGGAATAACAAAGAGATAGGTGGATTAGTCAGGCAGCAGAGTTTAGGATAGATTGGAAGGGTGCAAGAGTGCTAAAGGGGAGGCCAGAGAGTAGGTGGTTGCAGTAGTTGAGGCGGGAGATGATGAGGGCATGCACAATTGTTTCTGCAGTTTCTTGGTCATGAAATGTACAGATTTCGGAAATGTTTTTGAATTTAAGTCGGCAGGACGTGGAGAGAGCTTTGATATGTGCTTGAAGAGAGGGTAGAGTCGAGGATTACCCCGAGGCACCGAGCATGTGGGATTGGGGAAAGTGAACAGCCATTGACTTTGATGGATAGGTCTGGTGGTGTAGTAGAGTGAGATGGGGGAAAAATAATGAATTCTGTTTTCTCCATATTCAGTTTTAGAAAGTGAGCAGAAAAGAAGGATGAAATAGCAGACAGACATTGTGGGATTTTAGTTAGTAAGGAGGTGATGTCAGATTCAGAGTGTACAGATAATACTGACTTCACTTTGACTTCATCCAGTTGGTTTTGGGCACAAATTCATTTGTCAGAGCCCTAAATGTTAAGAGACACTTTGCTTTGGGATCTAATGGGACACAAGTGGAAAAAAATGAGGATCCAAATTCTACATAGTATATTTTTTCTACCGCTATGAATCTGGAAGATCAAATTACTCACAAGGGCCTACTCCAATTACAATTTGAATCTGAAAGGGAAAAGGGAGTTGTCACCACAACCGAAAACATCACTACTTGCAATCCCTTTTCTACCTGTTAATTCATGTGTACCAGTATTGAATAGATTCCAGGAACTTGTCCAGACAGACCTAAAAAAACTTTTCCTAGAAAATCAAGCTAATAATGAAAAACAAAAGGAACAGAAAATAAACAGAGCAATAAAATCTTTAAAAGATTATCAAGAACTTATTGTTAGAAAGGCAGATAAGGGAGTATCACTGGTATTGTTAGAAAATCTATGTATTTTTCCTTAAACCATCAGAGCCCCAATGATGAAAATATGTACAGAAAATCATCAGGTAATCCTACAGATCCGAGGTGAGTTGAGAGAATTGTTGTCTATGGGATGTTCCTTTAATGTGTTATCAAAAAAAGAGTTTGAATAAAATATGGTTAATTATGGTTGAAGAACCTGTGATCCCCATTAGTATGTGTAAGCTTTTTTTGCATATTGTGATTGAGGGGTGAGATCATTTAGCTATTTAAATCATTGAGTTCCCATGTGTATTTAGGTTATTACTAAGAAGACTTTGCTTTGAAACATGTAAACTGACATTATGGGTCTTATCCTGCCCTGCTGATAATTTGTCCTTGTCTGCAATGTTTTTAAAATGAACTTGAAATAAAAACAAAGTTTTCATCTTCATGTGCTGGGATCTTTTTCTTGTTGGATGTTCTGCCATTTATGCGCAGCAAAGAGGGTAATCATAGTGTTATACCAGTTATGACCAATAGAGGTCACTAGATACCTATTTATCCTGTTTCCCCATACATGGGAGAATGTCTCCTTTAAGAGAATGAGCAATATAGAAGGGACCTCCCCCTGCTTCTCTGGATGAAGGAGACAGAAGACATGTTCCTGAGAAGACATGCATCCTTAGTAGAGATGAGCGAGTATGCTTGTCGCTACTCAGTAGTCGCACAAATATCTTAATACTCGGGGTACTCGGCGAGTACCGAGTAATCTCGCGATACTCTTGCTATGCACGGAGTCCACCTCTCTGCATGTTGGCGCTCTTTTCAGAGCCAGCCCGCATGCAGGGATTGGCTGACAGACACTGTAATGCTACAGCCATATTGGTTGTGGCATTAAAGTGATTGGCTGGCCACACAGCGTCATCAGGTCTTTATAAGACCTGACCGCGCTGTGCTCGTCACTCTGCTCCATTAGACAGTCAGTGTAGGGAGAGCTGCTGCTGATTCAGAGACAGATTTGTGGCCTTTCAGCTAGTATAGGCACAGGGCTGCCAGTCTAATTACCACAACAGTCCTTCTGAGGACTAATAGAGCTGTATACAGGCAGGGAGGCAGGGTATATACCAAACTTCGCTGTGCCAGTATACCAGCCTGCATCACATCTGGGGCTGGTTTCCAGGCTCATCCATCCCAAAACAGTGCTTTTAGGGATTAATTTAGCTCATTATAGGCAGGAGTAGGTTTTAGCTCAAATTAGGATACACCAAAAGCCTCGTGCTAAAAACCAACTCTTGTCTGCAGTAATTTATCATCTTAGTGCTGCTACTGTAGGTTGCAGCGTAAATTAGGATACGCCAAAAGCCTCGTGCTAAAAATCTACTCTTGTCTGCACTAATTTTGCATCTAAGTGCTGCTACCAGGGGCGTTGCTAGGGTCAAAAAACATCCGGGGCTCGGGCCCACTGAGCTGCATTTTTCGGAATAAATTTAAATAAGCGGCAGCTGCAAGGGTGGGATTCATATTTTTAACAGGTTCCCGCCTGTCCTTACCACTAGAGGTGGTTGAGGGTCCGGTGGGTCCTTCCTGTGAGCCCTTGTGGCCAGTGTGCCCCTGGCTGGCCCCCTGCACTGCTGCCTGTGCCCCTGTGGCACGTCTGTGGCCACTGGCCCCTATGTCCTGCCCCAGGTGCCCCCTGTTCTTACCTCAATAAGGCAGGTCGGCAGGTGCCTGTTTCCTTCTGTGCGCTGTGCCTCTCCCCTGTGTCTGTCTCTTCCCTGTATGATGTCTCTCCCCCATGTGCGCTGTTTTCCCTCTCTGTGCCAGTCTCCCCCTTGTACATTGTCTCTCTCTCTGTCTGTTTCTGGGAGAGATGGCGATAGAGAGAGGAAAAAAGAGAGAAACATTAATTTGGTAGGGTCTGGAACCGAAATGAAAACAAAAACACACATTATCCGCAGCAAAAAAAAAATGCACAGTTGGCACAATTTTTCTCTTGCAGTGACAGCAGAGCACACCGGACGGCAGTGCACAGACAGCAGAGCCCACTGACAGCAGAACACAGTGACAGCAAAGAACACCGGACAGCAGAGCACAGACAGCAGAGCCCACCGGCGGCAGCAGAGTCCTCCAGTCTACACCTGTGCTCAGTGCAATGCAGCAGCCAGTGCACAGAGCAGGGCTGGTGGGGTGGGATGCAATGCTCTGCAGCCCCTGCCCATCACATGCACACAACTGCAGCAGAATAGCTGAGCACTGGACACAATACATGATCTGCAGAGCAGTGGGCACTAGACATAAACAGCGCAGCCCTGGATACACAGAGCAGCCCCAGGCACACAGAGCAGCCCCGGGCACACAGAGCAGCTCCAGGCACACAGTGCAGCCCCGGGCACACAGCGCAGCCCAGGGCACACAGCGCAGCCCAGGGCACACAGCGCAGCCCCGGGCACACAGAGCAGCTCCAGGCACACAGCGCAGCCCCGGGCACACAGAGCAGCTCCAGGCACACAGCGCAGCCCCGGGCACACAGTGCAGCCCAGGGCACACAGCGTAGCTCCAGGCACACAGCACAGCCCCGGGCACACAGCACAGCCCCGGGCACACAGAGCAGCTCCGGGCACACAGCGCAGCTCCGGGCACACAGCGCAGCCCCGGGCACACAGCGCAGCCCCGGGAACACAGTGCAGCCCCGGGAACACAGTGCAGCCCCGGGAACACAGTGCAGCCCCGGGCACACAGCGCAGCCCCGGGAACACAGCGCAACCCCGGGCACACAGCGCAGCCCCGGGCACACAGCGCAGCCATGGGCACACAGCTCAGCCATGGGCACACAGTGCAACTCCAGGAACACAGAGCAGCCCCGGGGTCCCCTCTGCTGTGGGCCCCTGGGCACTGTGTTTTTGTTCCTGACATAGGGACCAGGCTCCCTGTGTGCTGGGGGGGCCAGGCTCCCTATGTGCTGGGGGGGGCCAGGCTCCCTGTGTGCTGGGGGGGCCAGGCTCCCTATGTGCTGGGGGGGCCAGGCTGCCTGTGTGCTGGGGGGGCCAGGCTCCCTGTGTGCTGGGGGGGCCAGGCTCCCTATGTGCTGGGGGGGCCAGGCTCCCTGTGTGCTGGGGGGCCAGGCTCCCTGTGTGCTGGGGGGGCCAGACTCCCTGTGTGCTGGGGGGGCCAGGCTCCCTGTGTGCTGGGGGGGCCAGGCTCCCTGTGTGCTGGGGGGGCCAAGCTCCCTATGTGCTGGGGGGGCCAGGCTCCCTGTGTGCTGGGGGGGCCAGGCTCCCTATGTGCTGGGGGGCCAGGCTCCCTGTGTGCTGGGGGGGCCAGGCTCCCTGTGTGCTGGGGGGGCCAGGCTCCCTGTGTGCTGGGGGGGCCAGGCTCCCTGTGTTCTGGGGGGCCCGGCTCCCTGTGTGCTGGGGGGGGCCAGGCTCCCTGTGTTCTGGGGGGGCCAGGCTCCCTGTGTGCTGGGGGGGGCCAGGCTCCCTGTGTTCTGAGGGGGCCCGGCTCCCTGTGTGCTGGGGGGGCCAGGCTCCCTGTGTGCTGGGGGGGCCAGGCTCCCTGTGTTCTGGGGGGCCCAGCTCCCTGTGTGCTGGGGGACCCTCTCTCCTCTCACTCCTAACCTGCATGCAGCTATTATGTGGCAGACGCGATCATCACTGAGCTGCTGGAGGAGAACTACAGGTCATAGACTTCAGCTGCAGGCTCAGTGCAGAAGGGCATGTGATTCACATGCCCATCTGCACTGAGCCTGGTCCTGACATCTATGATCTGTGGTCCTCCAGCAGCTCAGAGCGTCTGCCACATAGCTGCACACAGTGACAAGTTAGGAGTGAGAGGGGAGGGGGCCGTAGCAGCAAACAGGGGGGCTCCCGGGGGCCAACTATCAGGGGCACATTAACAGCGCCCACTGTCCCACAGCCATCGGAGGATGCAGGGCAGGAGACGCTGTCCTGCAGCAGATCACCTCCGGGCCCCCCAGACAGCTGACGCCGGCGAGATTCGGGGCTCTGTGCTTAAGAATCGGGGCTGCAGCCCCGATTCTTAATGCATAGCGACGTCCCTGGCTGCTACTGTTGGTTGCAGCGTTAATTAGGGTCACACAAACGCCTCGTGCTAAAAACCTACTCTTGTCTGCACTAATTTTGCATCTAAGTTCTGCTACTGTAGGTTGCAGCGTTAATTAGGGTACATGAAAGCCTTGTGCTAAAAACCAACTCTTGTCTGCACTAATTTTGCATCTAAGTGCTGCTACTGTAGGTTGCAGCATTAATTAGGGTACACCAAAAGCCTCGTGCTAAAAACCTACTCTTGTCTGCACTAATTTTGCATCTAAGTGCTGCTACTGTAGGTTGCAGCGTAAATTAGGCTACACCAAAAGCCTCGATCTAAAAGCCAAATCTTGTCTGCACTAATTTTGCATCTAAGTGCTGCTACTGTCGGTTGCAGCATAACTTAGGATACGCCAAAAGACTTGCTATTGTAGTCAGCGTTTGTGTCTGACTAGTCCACCTGCAGGGCCTTAATTTCAAAACTTATTGTCGTGCTAAAAACCAACTTTGTCTGCACTAATTTTGCATCTAAGTGCTGCTACTGTAGGTTGCAGCGTTAATTAGGGTACACTAAAAGCCTCGTGCTAAAAACCTACTCTTGTCTGCATTAATTTTGCATCTAAGTGCTGCTACTGTAGGTTGCAGCGTAAATTAGGGTACATGAAAGCCTTGTGATAAAAACCAACTCTTGTCTGCACTAATTTTGCATTTAAGTGCTGCTACTGTAGCTTGCAGCGTTAATTAGGGTACACCAAAAGCCTCGTGCTAAAAACTTACTCTTGTCTGTACTAATTTTGCATCTAAGTGCTGCTACTGTAGGTTGCAGCGTAAATTAGGCTACACCAAAAGCCTCATGCTAAAAACCTACTCTTGTCTGCACTAATTTGACATCTAAGTGCTGTTACTGTCGGTTGCAGCGTAAATTAGGATACGCAAAAAGACTTGCTATTGTAGTCAGCGTTTGTGTCTGACTAGTCCACCTGCAGGGCCTTAAATTCAAAACTTAGGGTCGTGCTAAAAACCTACTCTTGTCTGCACTAATTTTGCATCTAATTGCTGCTACTGTAGGTTGCAGCGTTAATTAGGGTACACCAAAAGCCTCGTGCTAAAAACCTACTCTTGTCTGTACTAATTTTGTATCTAAGTGCTGCTACTGTAGGTTGCAGCGTAAATTAGGCTACACGAAAAGCCTTGTGCTAAAAGCCAAATCTTGTCTGCACTAATTTAGCATCTAAGTGCTGCTACTGTAGGTTGCAGCATAACTTAGGATACGCCAAAAGACTCGCTATTGTAGTCAGCGTTTGTGTCTGACTAGTCCACCTGCAGGGCCTTAAATTCAAAACTTAGGGTCGTGCTAAAAACCTACTCTTGTCTGCACTAATTTTGCATCTAAGTGCTGCTACTGTAGGTTGCAGCGTTAATTAGGGTACACCAAAAGCCTCGTGCTAAAAACCTACTCTTGTCTGCATTAATTTTACATCTAAGTGCTGCTACTGTCGGTTGCAGCGTAAATTAGGATACGCCAAAAGACTTGCTATTGTAGTCAGCGTTTGTGTCTGACTAATCCACCTGCAGGACCTTAATTTCAAAACTTAGGGTCATGCTAAAAACCTACTCTTGTCTGCACTAATTTTGCATCTATGTGCTGCTACTGTCGGTTGCAGCGTTAATTAGGATACACCAAAAGCCTCGTGCTAAAAACTAACTCTTGTCTGCACTAATTTAGCTGTATACAGTCAGCACCACATTGAAAATGCGCAAGTCCGGTGGCAAGGGACAAGGAACTGGACGTGATGGTGGTGCAGGCAGAGGGCGAGCCTGTATGCAAGCTCGAATTGTGCCACGACAAACGCCCACATCATCTCGCTCCACTTTCTTGTACAAATTTCTAGGTGAACGCAGCAGTACTCCACTATTAAACAAAGACCAGTGTCAACAGGTTGTTAGTTGGATAGCAGGTAATGCTTACAGTCAGTTTGGCACCACCACAAATACCCTGTCTTCCACACGGTCAAGTGTCAGTAGCCGTGAGACTGGACTACACATTCCACACCCTTATCCTCCTTCCTCCCACCATGACGATTGCCCTCACTCGGACATAACTGATCCCACACTTGGACACTCTGAAGAGCTGTTCACTTATCGATTCGTAGATTCTGGCCTCTCGCCAGCTCCAGTTGAAGTGGGTCATGAGGAGATCGTATGTACCGATGCCCAAATATTTGAGCAGCCCCGGTCTTACGAAGGCAACGGTGGGAACATGTCTCAACAAGAGGTGGACGATGATGAGACACAATTGCCAGAAAGTCAGGAGGAGGACCAGGGTGCGGAAGTGAAAGACGACGTGGTGGATGATCCAGTAACTGACCCAACCTGGCAGGAGAACATGCAGAGCGAGGACAGCAGTGCACAGGGGGAGTTAGGCGTAGCATCACAACAGGCCAGAAGAAGCAGGGTGGTGTCCACAGGCAGAAGGTAGGCAACCGTTCCCCGGAACAACAACATGAGTGATATTGGCAGTACAACTGCTAGGTCTTCCCGAGTCTGGCTGTTTTTTAAGGTGTCTGCAGATAATTCAAAAAAGGCCATTTGCAACACCTGCCATGCCAGCATCAGCAGGGGTAGCAAAACTAGCAGCCTGACCACCACCAGCATGATCAGGCACAAGGCAGCAAAGCACCAAACTTTGTGGGATGTACAGCAGAGTACAGGAGCATTGTCTGCGGGTGACACAGCTGCGTCTCCCACTGTTGTGCATGCAAGCCAATCCCCTGTCCATACTGCAGGCGAAGATGCCTCCTGTCCTTCACTTGTACTTGCACAAGCAGAAGTGGCACCATCATCAGCCACGTCCTTGTCCCAGCGCAGCGTTCAGTTATCCTTACCCCAATCTTTGGAACGCAGACGCAAATACGCTGCCAACGCCCCACATGCCACAGTTTTAAATGCACACATTTCGCGACTGCTTGCGCTGGAAATGTTGCCTTTTAGGCTGGTGGAGACAGAAGCATTCCACAACCTAATGGCGGCAGTTGTCCCACGTTACTCGGTCCCCAGCCCACACTTTTTTACCCGTGTGCCGTCCCCGCATTACATAAGCACGTGTCACAAAACATCATATGTGCCCTTAACAACGCAGTTTCCAGCAAAGTCCACCTAACCACGGACACGTGGACAAGTGCTCGCAAGCAGGGCCGGTACATCTCACTGACGGCACACTGGGTTAATATTGTGGAAGCCGGGACCCAGGCTGACCTTTGGACGGAACACGTCCTTCCGACACCGAGGATTGCAGGCCCTAACTCAGTCAGGGTTTCACCCACAGTGTACAGCTCTGGCACGTCATGCTCCTCCTCCTCCTCCTCTTCCTCCTCTTCACCCTCCACACCAGTCCCAAGCTGGAAGCACTGCAGCACTGCCTCGGCTAAGCGGCAACAGGCTGTGCTGAAGCTAATATGCATAGGTGACAAACCCCACAACGCTGAAGAGTTGTGGACAGCTCTGAAACAGCAGGCAGATCACTGGCTCACACCGCTGAACCTACAGCCAGGCATGGTTGTGTGTGACAATGGCCAAACCTTGTGGCGGCTCTGAGGCGAGGCGAGCTGACACATGTTCCATGCGTGGACCATGTGCTCAACCTCGTGGTTCAGCGGTTTATTAAATCCTACCTGGAGCTGTCTGATCTGCTCGTCAAAGTACGCTGCCTGTGTGCCCATTTCAGAAAGTCACCTACTGCTTCTGCCGGCCTTGCCGGCTTTCAGCGGCGTTTTCAGCTTCCGGCTCACAGACTGGTGTGTGATGTCCCCACACGTTGGAATTCCACACTGCACATGTTGATCAGGATTTGTGAGCAGAAAAGGGCAGTTGTTTAGTACCAGCATCAACTAGGCCGTCGGTATACAGTTCAAACTCCACACCTAAGACCTCAGGAGTGGACATGGATGTCCGACATATGTACCGTCCTCCAAATCTTTGAGGACTCCACCAAGATGGTGAGCGGCGATAAAGCCACCATTAGCATCACCATCCCGCTTATCTGTCTTCTAAAACGCTCTCTGCTCAAAATCAAAGACGATGTATTGCAGGCGGAGCAGGATGACTTGCAGCAAGAAACCGTACTGGGTGATTACACACAGCCCAGCCTCATCTCATCCCAACGTGCATTGGAGGACTATGACAAGGCGGAGGATGAAGAAATGGAGCTACTTTCATTCGGAATTGACGGTAATACATGCACAACCGTCAGACCGTCGGTTGAGCGTGGATGGCCAGAGGACAGAGGAGAGGAGGAGAAGGAGGAGGTCAGCATGGCCAGTCATGCTGTTGGTGAGGACCCAGAAGTCTTGACTGTTAACAGTCTGGCGCACTTTATGTTACGCTGCCTGTGTCGTTACCCTTGTGTTATCAAGATCTTGGCGGACACTCATTACTGGTTGGTGACATTTTTAGACTCACGCTACAAAGAGAACTTTATTTCTCTTATTCCCAAAGCGGAGAGGTCTACAAAAATGCTGCAGTACCAGAAGGCCAAAGTGGCGGGATTATTAAAAAATTCCCTTCTGAAAACGCTAGCGGCAGAGGTCACGATTCAGTGGACAACCAAGGCATCCGGCAGAGAGAGGCACAAGTCCAATCCAACAGAGGTAGGGGAACACTCTCAACGATCTGGGACACTTTTCTCAGCACCTCCCGTACCACAGGCCCTGAGGTGCGGGGTAGTTTCACAAGGAATGCAAAGTTTTCCAAGATGCTGAGGGAGTACCTTGCCGATCGTACTAAAGTGCTCCTAGACTCCTCTGTGCCTTATAATTATTGGGTAAAAACTATAAGCGGTCTAATTGGAGGCGCTCAGGCACAAAAGCAGCAGGCACTGGGATGGTTTTTCAACAGACCTTTATTCAGGCTCCCCTCCTACTCCACAACATGTTTCGATAGATTCTCTATCTTCCTCACCTGAGGAAGATAGAAATCTATCGAAACATGTTGTGGAGTAGGGGGAGCCTGAATAAAGGTCTGTTGAAAAACCATCCCAGTGCCTGCTGCTTTTGTGCCTGAGCGCCTCCAATTAGACCGCTTATAGTTTTTACCTTCTAATATAAATCCCTCTCTGAGGGTAAAGCGGCGGGGAGCAGCTAGGTGCAGAGGCAGCTTAACGTGAGGACCTGGCGTCGCCTGGCAACAGGAGCTTTAATTTAAGGACCTGCGGTGACGTGACCGGATGCTCGGAGCCCCCGGAGCACGCGGTGTGTGGATGAGCTAGAGCCTGTAAGGGCGCCTTATCAAGTGTATTACCGGGTTGTGCGGGGACAGCACAACCCGATAAGGTGAGTGGCCACCTATTAGTACGCCACGCTAAAAAAAGCCCCCTGGTAACCGCACTATTGTGCCCCTTCTCTTTCTTTTCTCTTATAATTATTGGGTATCCAAGCTGGACACGTGGCAGGAATTAGCTCTCTACGGCTTTGAAGTCCTGGCCTGCCCTGCCGCTAGCATTTTGTCAGAGCGTGTTTTTAGTGCCGCAGGTGGAATCATTACAGATAAACGCACCCTCCTGCCAACTGAAAATGCTGACAGGCTGACTTTAATCAAGATGAACAAGGGTTGGATTGGGCCTGACTTCACCACACCACCACCAAATGATAACGGAATTTAAATTTTGTGCCGGTAGATTCCCATGCATCTCTGCACACCCACACATCGGTACAGACTTCATGTGTTTGGCTACTTGCTGTACTGCTCCTCCTTCTCCTCATCCGCCACCATCATATAATCAGTGTGACCGTGGTTCATGATGCCACAAAATCATAATTTTTTTACATCATATTTATGATGATGATGCACCTAACCGTTCTAAAGTTAGGCATTAGTTTCATGTATACCCCCCAATGGTAAATGTATTAGTCCATGCTTCCAGAATGGGCATTACAAGTACAGGAGACCCACTCCTTTGTAATGGGAACAATTTTTAAAGGCTCTCCTCGTTTTTCCCAGGGGCATCGCAATGCCTCCCAATTTTTGGCTTCCCTGCCTAGGGAAATACAACAACAGCCCCACTTGCTTAAAATGGCCACCTCATTTAAAGAGGCCCTCATGCACGCCTCTATGCAGGGGCATCTTGTTGCCTCCAAACCTTTGGCTTCCCTGCCTAGGGAAATACTACAGCAGACACACTTGCTTACAATGGCCACATTTTTTTAAGAGGCCCTCATGCACGCCTCTATGCAGGGGCATCTTGGTGCTTCCAATTTTTTGCTTCCCTGCCTAGGAAAATACTACAAAAGACCAACTTGCTTAAAATGGACACATCATTTAAAGAGGCCCTCATGCACGCCTCTATCCAGTGGCATTTGGTGCCTCCCAATTTTTGGCTTCCTGCCTAGGGAAATACTAAAAAAGACACACTTGCTTACAATGGGCACTTTGTTTTTAAAAGGCCCTCATGCATGCCTCTATGCAGGGGCATCTTGTGCTTCCAATTTTGGCTTCCCTGCCTAGGAAATACTAAAAAGACACACTTGCTTTCAATGGGCACATTTGTTTTAAAGGCCCTCATGTATGCCTCTATGCAGGGGCATCTTTGTGCTTCCCAACTTTTTGGCTTCCCTGCCAAGGAAATACTACAGCAGACACACTTGCTTCAATGGGCAATTTTTTTAAAGGCCCTCATGCACGCCTCTATGCAGGGGCATCTTGGTGCTCTCCAATTTTTGGCTTCCTGCCTAGGGAAATACTACAGCAGACCCCACTTGCTTACAATGGGCACAAATTTTTAAAAGGCCCTCATGCACGCTTCTATGCAGGGGAATCTTGGTGCCTCCCAACTTTTGGCTTCCCTGCCTTGGGCAATACTACAAAAGACCCACTTGCTTAAAATGGGCACATCATTTAATGAGGCCCTCATGCACGTCTCTATCCAGAGGCATTGAAGTGCCTCCCAATTTTTGGCTTCCCTGCCTAGGGCAATGCTACAAAACACACACTTCCTTATAATGGGCACATTATTTAAAGAGGCCTTCATTTACGTCTCTTCCCAGGGACATGGGAGTGCCACACAATTTAAAAAAAAAAATCTTTCATATAATCCAAAAAACTAACATACATCAACTCTGTCTCACAAGTGGGTATGAGCCCTTAATTTTTTTTCCATGAAAATCCGTTTTGGTTTCATTTTGTAATGCTTTCGTGACAGTCCGTAAAAGTGGCGTAATAGTCTGACAACATTGTTGACATCAGTGACCTTGGGGTCTGAAATGCTTCCAGGGGTCTTCCCCATGCTGTTCCCATATCATTTCAGCACTGTTCTGATCTTTTTGTTACATTTTAGGGTTTTTCCATGCTGCCGGGGGTCATGTCAGAAAAATACTCGGGTCTCCCATAGGATAACATTGGGCTCGGTGCTCGGGCCGAGTACACGAGTATCTTGGGATGCTCGGCCCGAGCTTTGAGCACCCGAGCATTTTAGTACTTGCTCATCACTAATCCTTAGCTCCTGTTCCTTCTTTCTACAAATCTCCTTCTCTCCTGTTAGATGATCCCAGTAAGAGCAAAGCAGTTACGTTATGTGTAGAATCTGTGTGAGCAAGTTATAACACAACTACTGTTACAGAAAGAATTGTGAAATAGGAGATGTGTTATACCATGTAATCCTTCATGTTAGCATGTTTGCATTGTATGTAGATAAACCATTTGAGATACACCATTTGAGTTAGTGCCCCCTGTACTGTATACAGAGAGATGTTCCTCTGTATAGAATAGAGCCGGCTGCAGTGACCTTTACCCTAATAAGTGATGTTCACTGCATCCTGTGTTGTATTACTGTTGTGCTAATTGCTCTAATGTACCCAGTACTGACTGATTATTCTGTACCTTGTATGATAGTTTTTACCAATCCAATCAAGTTCACTCCATCACAATAAATTAAGACTACAGAACCTCTACAGTCTATTTACTGGGAAGTGGACAAAGGTTAGCTGTAAGCAGAAATCCACAGCATCATACGTGGATGGAAGCAGACCAGTAAAAACGGGTCGCTGAACAAGGGGGAACCGACTAGTCAATCCAGTAAAAACGGACTCTGGCCACAGGAGGTGGTTGTACCGACTGTATGGACCACTACCGCCCACGCTGCACTGCACATGGGTATTCGCAAGTAGCAGAAGCGCAGCCCAGTAAAAACGAGCTCTGGCCGCTGGAGGCAGTTGATTAGAACTGTACGGGACAGCTACCACCCATACTGCACCGCATACGGGTATCACAGCAGCCACTATACAGCCACAGTAACGAGAGTGCAACTCGTCAGAAAGCACAACATCATTCTCCGCTACATGGAAGCTTGCCATGCATAGACTCAGTTTCCTGCCAAAGTTCTCAGCAGTCTGTAGCTAAGCAAAATGTCTCGAAGCAGCACATCCTTACTCAAAACGAGGTCACGAGCAAGCTCTAGCAAGTCGTCAATAGCAGAGCTTGCTGCTGTCGCTCGTGCCGAAGGCGAGGCAGCCAAAGCGAGGTACTCCTTCGCTGCACAAGAGTTGCAACTAAAATTGAGACAAGCAGCAAAGGTTCGCCTGCAAGCAGAGCTACATGCAGAGCAAGAGGTAGAGAATGCGCATCTGCGCGTGTCTCTAGAAAAACTTGCCACAGACAAAGAGACAGCAGCTGCAATAGCTAGGGTGCCGCGAAGCTGTGGAGAACCCCAGTCATGAGAGATGCAGAACGTTCTCGGATCAGACCTAGACCAACAGGATCCAGCCCAGCGCATTGCAGAGTACGTCCATTTCCAAAATAGATGACATCCCTGGCGCACTACATAGACCAGCCTATGTCGATTAACAATGATCCAAACCTGAACTACGCTACTACAAACGAGAAGGCATCCAGCATGGAGATGTGGGCCACAGCTACAGTTCCACCGAGCTGGTACAGCTCCCGTCCTGCCTTAAAGAGACACCTTCCTTTCTAGAGAGGTACTACACTGACTATTCAAAGCCAGGAGCGCCCAGCAGGTATGATGAAACACCTCACATTAGACATCACTACAACACACAGGCTCATACCAGCACTGATCAGTCCACCATTGCTTTGCAAAGTTCTTTGCTTGCCGAAAACTGGTTACAAAAGGACTTGTAAAGTTCACTGACAAAGCCGGCGAGTCTCGTTCCAGAATGCCATTCAGGGTCTGGACCTTACTAGTAGTGAGGAGTTAGATCTAGTGCTAAAGTGGCTCGGAAGTGAGTCAGTCGATCATGCCAAAAGACTAAGAAACATTAATATAAAGCATCCAGGTCTTCATGAAGTGTGGAAAAGACTTGATGAGCTACTGTATATGGGTCCATAGAAGTCATAGAGAATGCTTTATACAAACGAATTGATGATTTCCCTAAGATAGGGCCTAAAGGTTATCAAAAGCTTAGAAAGTTAAGTGATTTGTTGATGGAGTTACAGGTTGCCCAGGAGGAGGGAGATTTGCCTGAATTGTCATTCCTAGACACTCCCAGGGGTGTCAATCCGGTGCAAAAACTTCCTTACAATCTACAAGAAAAGTGGGTCACATATGGTTCACGGTATAAGCAAACTCATAATGTGCCTTTCCATCTTTCACTGCATTTGTAGATTTCATCACCCAACAAGCTAAAATCAGAAATGACCCTAGTTTTGATTTCACTCTGTCATGTTCCACTGCCCCTGGTGTCAAACCTGGTAGGACACCCGTGGCATTCCACAAAACTAATATTGTTTCCACAGGTCCTCCTCACAATGTGAATAAGCCCCCTCCTCCTGAAGAGACTAAACCTCAGGATGTCAGCAAGCAGTGTCCCCTACACAGGAAACCACATCCTCTACTAAAATGCAGAGCCTTAAGGGAGAAGTCTGTAGAGGATCGCAAAGGTTTCCTCAAGAAAACAACATCTGCTTCAAATGTTGTGCCACAACCTCTCACATCGCCAGGAAGTGTGAAGCTAGCGTGAAATGTGCAGAATGCAGCAGCACGGATGACAATACAGCCTTGCACCCTGGACCACCCCCTCGAGTGTTGTCACAGCCAGAGGAGCACGATGGGAAGAAGAAGAACACTGACGAAGACACCCCTGTGGTCACCTCTCCAATGTACAGAGATCTGTAAAGAACTCATAGGAGGAAGGTCTTATTCAAAAATCTGCCTTGTCTGAGTCTACCCAGCAGGCCACAGGGACAAAGCGATGAAGATATATGCAATCCTAGATGACCAGAGCAACAAGTCTCTAGCCAAGTCTATCTTCTTCGACAACTTCAGCATTGTAGGCCTCGGTTCTCCTTACTCCTTAAGAATGTGTCCAGTTACCATTGAGACAGCAGGGAGGAGAGTGACCAGATACAAAGTGGAGTCCATAGATGGCCAGACCTGCCTATCGCTACTGACCACCCTGGAGTGTAACTAGATTCCCAACAACAGGTCAGAGATACTTTCACGAGAAGTAGTAGCACATCACCCCCACTTGAAGTGTATAGCTCATTTGATACCTGAGTTGGACCCAGAAGCTCCAATAGCTTTACTAGTGGGAAGAGATATACTTCGAGTCCACAAGACTAGGGAGTATATCAACGGCTTCCAGAATGCTCCATACGCACAGAGACTCAACCTTGGATGAGTCATAGTACAAAAAGTCTGTCTAAGGAGGAATACACAAGCCAGCCTGAGTCAACAGTATGCTCACCAGCACACTAGAAAATGAACGTACATCTCTCTTCCAGCCATGTCAGATAGTCTACTGGTAAAGGAGTTACCGAACAGCACTCCCCTGACTTGCCCTTCCTCAGTTCCTTCCAATGTACTGTCTTCCATAGGACAAAGGAAGACAATAAGGCAGCTATGTCTATAGAAGACAGGATGTTCTTGGACATCATGGATAGAGAAATAGTCAAAGACAAGTCGAATACTTGGGTCGCACCTCTACCATTCCTGCCACGGAGAAGACGCCTACCCAACCACAGGGAATTGGTCTTCAATCGATTCATCTCCCTCAGACACAATCTTCAGAAGTCACCTGAGATGGAGGAACATTTCTTTACCTTCATGGGGAAGATATTCCAGAACAACCACACAGAGATTGCACCTGCACTTGACACTCAGAGGAGTGTTGGTACTTACCCATCTTCGGAGTGTACCATCCTAAGAAGCCAGGTCAGATAAGAGTGGTATTCGACCCATGCGCCAAATGCAAAGGCATCTCGTTGAATGATGTCTTACTGTCGGGCCCAGACCTCAACAACAAACTTCTAGAAGTACTACTCTGTTTCCGCAGGGATACGGTGGCATTTATGGCTGAAATCCAACAGATGTTCCACTGTTTTCTCGTCAAAGAGGAACACAGAAACTACTTGAGGTTCTTCTGGCACCGCGACAACGACCCTGCCAAAGTCATCACAGAGTACCGGATGAGGGTACACATCTTCGGGAACAGTCCTTCCCTGGCAGTCACTATCTTCGCCCTCCGAAATTCCTCCATAGAGGGCGAAGAAGAGTATGGGTCAGATGTCAAGTTCTTCCGTAGAAAAAGATTTCTACGTAGAGGATTGTCTAAAGTCTACGCCAACAAGTGAGGCTGCAATTAGTCTCCTAAAAAGGGCTCAAGAAATGCTTGCTCGTCTAACTTAAGTTTACACAAGATTTGCTCCAACAGCCGAGAGTTGATGGAAGCTTTTCCCTGTCAAGACTATTCCAGTGATCTGAAAGACTTAGACCTCAGCACCGACTCCCTTACCATGCAGTGGAGCTTAGGATTGCTTTGGGGTTTGAACACGGGCAGACTGGCCCGGTGGGAGATCGGGAGATCCCCCGGGGGGCCCCGACACTTTTTGGCCACGCCCACTAAGCCCCTCCCCCATACCCCCCTGGGCCCTGTAGGGAGATGTGTGAGGCCACCCCCCTCTAGTAATATCACTAATCATATCGGCGCACTGCCGATATGATTAGTGATTGTTCTTGCAGCAGCAAAGCATGCTTTGCCTGTTACGGTGCTGCTCAGCCGAGCCCACTGCGCAGCACGACACTGCCGGCCGTGCACACATGGAGACAGTCTCAGGCTCAGCCTGCGATGACTGTCTGCCGCTTCCCTCCAGGCTGTGCAGGTGCCGGCAGCGCCGCATGTGGAGGAGGGACCCACCGTCGCCCCAGAAGGCCTGCAGCAGCTCTAGCTCTCCTCAAAGATGGTGGCAGCCAGGGACCAGGTGAATATGAAAGGTGGGGAGGTGGGGGGCCAGGTGGGGGGGATGCTGGTGACTGAGGAGCCCATTCTGCTATAAGAGATGGCCTCCTCAGTCATCAGCCTGGGGCCAGGGGTCTCAGACCGTGCTCCAGCCTCCACCATCCAGTCTCTCTGTTGGCTGGGGGCCTGTAGTGCTGAGCAGCATTTAGTGCGAGGAGTTGCTGCTTCTAACACTGCCCCAAGCATGGTGCCCTCAGGGAGGTCCCACAGGGCATCACAGGCCTTACGTAGCATGAAGCAAACACTGTGGGAGCTCCCTGAGGGTACCATACTGGGGCAAGATGAGAGCCTAACCTCACCGGGCACCATGATCTTTATCTACGATCCCTGAGTGGGCCCCATGATTTCTATGTAGGCCCCTGAGTGGGCCCTGTGATCTCTATGTACGATCCCATCCCTGACTGGGCCCCATGATCTCTATGTACACCCCTGAGTGGGCCCCATGATCTCCATGTACATCGCTGACTCAGCTCCATGATCTCTATGTATGCCTCTGAGTGGGCCCATATCTCTATGTACGACCGCTGACTCTGCCCCATGATTTCTATGTACGGCTCTGGCTCAGCCCCATGATCTCTATGTACGATCCCTGACTGGGCCCCTTAATCTCTATATACGCCTCTGAGTGGGCCCCAAGATTTCTATGTACGATCCCTGACTGGACCCCATGATCTCTCTGCATGCCCCTGAGTGGGCCCCGTAGTCTCTATGTACGCCTCTGAGTGGGCCCCATGATGACCTCTATGCGTGCCTCTGTATGGGCCCCGTAATCTCTATGTACGCCTCTGAGTGGGCCCCATGATGATCTCTATGCATGCCCCTGAGTGGGCCCCATAATCTCTATGTACACCTCTGAGTGGCCCCCAATGATGATCTCTATATACGCATCTGAGCGGGCCCCGTAATCTGTATGTACGCTCTGAGTGGGCTCCATGATGACTTCTATGCACGCCCCTGTGTGGGCCCCGTAATCTGTATGTATGCCTCTGAGTGGGCCCCATGATGATCTCTATGCACGCCCCTGAGTGGGCCCTGTAATCTCTATGTACGCCTCTGACTCGGCTCCATGATCTCCATGTACCCGCTGACTCTGCCCCATGATCTCTATGTACGCCGCTAACTCTGCCCCATGATCTCTATGTACGATCCCTGACTGGGCCCGTTAATCTCTATATATGCCTCTGAGTGGGCCCCATGATTTCTATGTACGATCCCTGACTGGACTCCATGATCTCTCTGCATGCCCCTGAGTGGGCCCCGTAGTCTCTATGTATGCCTCTGAGTGGGCCTTATGATGACCTCTAGGCATGCCCCTGAGTGGGCCCCGTGATCATTGTGTATAATCCTATCCCAGCCTGGGCCCCATGATCTCTATGTACACCTCTGACTCGGCCCCATGATCTCCATGTACGCCGCTGACTCTGCCCCATGATCTCTATGTACACCGCTGACTCAGCCCGATGATCTCCATGTACGCCTCTGGGTGGGCCCCATAATCTCTATGCACGCCTCTGAGTGGGCCCCATGATTTCTTTGTACGATCCCTGACTGGCCCCCCTAATCTCTATGTACGCCTCTGACTGGACCCTATGATCTCTATGCATGCCCCTGAGTGGGCCCTGTAATCTCTATGTACGCCTCTGAATGGGCCCCATGATGACCTCTATGCGTGCCTCTGTGTGGGCCCCGTAATCTCTAGGTACGCCTCTGAGTGAGCCCCATGATGATCTCTATGCATGCCCCTGAGTGGGACCCATAATCTGTAAGTGCACCCCTGAGTGGGCCCCAATGATGATCTCTATGTACGCATCTGAGTGGGCCCTGTAATCTGTATGTACGCCTCTGAGTGGGCCCCATGATGACCTCTATGCATGCCCCTGAGTGGGCACCATAATCTGTATGTGTGCCTCTGTGTGAGCCCCGTAATCTCTATGTACAACTCTGAGTGGGCCCCATGATGATCTCTATGCACGCCCCTGAGTGGGCCCTGTAATTTGTTTGTACGCCTCTGAGTGGGCCCCATGATGATCTCTATGCATGCCCCTGAGTGGGCCTCGTAATCTCTATGTACGCATCTGAGTCGTCCCCATGATGATCTTTATGCATGCCTCTGAGTGGGCCCCGTGATCACTATGTACGATCTCATCCCTGACTGGACCCCATGATCTCTATGTACGCTTCTGACTCGGCCCCATGATCTCTATGTACGCCGCTGACTCAGCCCGATGATCTCCATGTACGCTTCTGAGTGGGCCCATGATCTCTATGTACGCCACTGACTCTGCCTCATGATCTCTATGTACGCCGCTGACTCAGCCCCATGATCTCCATGTACGCCTCTGAGTGGGCCCATGATCTCTATGTACGCCTCTGAGTGGGCCCCGTGATCTCTGTGTATGATCCCTAACTGGGTTCCATGATCTCTCTGTACGATTCCTGACTGGACCCCATGATCTCTATGCACACCCCGAGTGGGCCCTGTAATCTCTATGTACGCCTCTGAGTGGGCCCCTTGATGATCTCTATGTACGCCCCTGAGTAGGCCCTGTGATCTCTATGTATGCCTCTGATGGGGCCCTATGATTTTTATGCACGCCCTGAGTGGGCCCCCTGATCTCAAAGTATGCTTCTGAGTGGGCCCCATGATCTCTATGCATGCCCCTGATGGGGCCTCATGATCTCTATGTATGCCACTGATGAGGCCCCTTGATCTCTATGTACGCCCCTCATCCTTATATACACCCCTGATGTGGCCCCATGATCTCTATGTATGCCCCTGATGGGGCCCCATGATCTCTGTGTAATCCTCTGATCCCTATATACTCCCCTGATTGGCCCCATGATCTCTATGTACGCCCCTGATAGGGACCCATGTCCGCCCCTGATGGGGCCCCTGTAATCTCTATGTGGCCCTCGCCTCCAATTGGCAGTATTAGAAGGAGCATCTCCATAGTGTGACATTCACACTACATGCTGCACTGTACAGGACTCCGAGTCAGCAGCAGGACGGATAAGGAGGTAACTTTCTTGGACCCTTGGCTAAGGCTGGCAAGACATACTACTCGGCAATGGCCATGATTATTATGCCCATTGCCCAGCATGTCATGCCAGCCTCGGGTGGTACTATCATGCATGCCCATTACTTAGTATGTCCTGCCTGCATTTGCGGTACTATCATGCCCACCCAGCATGTCCTGACAGCCATTGCTGGTAATACTAGCATGATAGTACCACAGAGGCTGGCAGTACATTCTGGGCAATGGGCATAATAGTACCACAAAGGCTGGGAGGACATACTGGGCAATGGGCATGATAGTACCACCAGTAGACTGACTAGGCAGTCTCCAGGGCTCCGTCTCCCCTCCTCGCTGCTGTTAGGCTGGGTTAACATTGCACTTATGCTGTGTGTTACAACGGATCTGTTGTAAATCAGCACAAATGCAATGTACCGTAGACTTGCATTGCAAAAATGCATACTAACGCTTGCAAAAATAGGCATGCGTTTGAAAGTATGCATTATTTGCAACGCACCGGAAAACATGGTCGTCGGGTGGAGGCCAGCTAAGCACTTCTCTCACAGCTGTGTTCTTGTGTAAAGGCACTGTTACACACAACGATATCGCTAACGATATTCTTGCAACGTCACCGGTTTTGTGACGCTGCAGCGACCTCGCAGTGATATCGCTGTGTGTGACATGCCGCAACGACCAGTTGATCGCTGCGGAATGGCCTGGACCATTTTTCGGTCGTTGGTCTGCCGCTGTCATGCATGCATCGGCATGTGTGACAGGGTCCAACAACCAGCGATGAGCATTCTGACAGGCTGGGTAAGCGGGAGCAGGCTGGTAACCAAGGTACACATTGGGTAACTAGGCACAGCGCTGTGCTTAGTTACCCGATATGTACCTTGTTTACCAGCGCTATCGCTGCTCGCTGGTGAGTATGCCTTTTTGACAGCTCACCAGCGACCACATAGCGATGTTCCAGCGATCCCGGCCAGGTCGGATCGCTGGAACATCGCATCAACAGGGCCTTTATTCTGTGCCTGCTTATCTCTGTCAGCAGACATATTTGTCTGATGGCAATGATATAGCAGAGCTGAAAACAGAAGACCTGTGGATTACATCGGAGCGAGGATTTTTTTTTATTGAAGATGGAGTCTCTAAATGTGTTTTGCGTTTGATTTTTATTAAAAAATATTTTTTTCTGTGTTGTTTTTTTTCTGTTTACTAGAAATTCATGGTGGCTAGGTTTAGTTTGGCGTGATGCCATGAATTTCAGGCTTACTACAAGCTGATAATATAAAGCTGGTACTAATCCCATTATTACCCACCAGGGCCACTGGAAGAGTCGGATAAAGCACCTGGAAATGGCACTACGATGAATGAGCCAATTCCGTTTTTAGCGTGAGGGGCCCAGAATGCTTGGGCCTTACCATGCTGAGAATCCAAGCCCCCAGCTGCCTAGTTTTACTTGGCTGGCAATCAAAATATGGCTGGAGCCCACACATTTTTTATTTTTTTTTAATAATTTTTAAAGAACATTGGGCTTTTCTGCCTTTTGATCCCTAGCCAAGGTAAAGCCAAGCAGCTGGAGGTGGCAGGCTGTAGCTGTCTGCTTTATCTGCGCTAAGAATCAAACATTTTGCAGACGCTATGTCATTTTTTTTTTATTATTTATTTTTTTCCACTCTTCTGTATGTGTGACAGACCCAACAGCTAATCACAAACGCTGACACAGAGAATGAGCGTCTGTGATTGGCTGCTTGAGTAACCTGAAAGCAGCCCATACATAGTACCATACTAGAATGTATGGGCTGATTGTAGATTGCTCAAGCAGCCAATCACAGACACCCATCCTCTTTGACAGCATCTGTGATTGGCTGCTGGGTCTGTCACATATAGAAGTGTGAAAAGAAATCATTTTTAAAAACATGATGTAGACCTCCACAGACTTTTTGATTCTTACCACAGATAAAGCAGACAATTACGGCCTGCCACCCCCAGCTGCCTGGCTTTACCTTGGCTGGCGATCAAAAGACAGAGAAACCTAATATAACTAATTATGTAAAATATATATTTTTTTAAATACGTGGGCTCCCTCCATATGTTGATCGCCAGCCAGCAAAAGCAAGGCAGCTGGGGGCTGGAATGGTCAGCATGGGCATGGTAGGGCCAAGCGTTCTTGGCCCCCCACACTGAAAATCTCAGCCCGCAGCCACCCCTGAAAATGGTGCATTCTTCATAGCACCATTTCCAGGCACTTTACCCGGCTCTTCCATTGGCTCTGGTGGTGAGTGGCACCTTGGGTAATAAAAGGGTTAGTACCAGGCCAGCTTTGTATTATCAGCTGGTACTTAGCCCAAACTTCATGGTGTCATGCCAAATTAGACATGTCCACCATGAATTTCTAGCAAACAGAAAAAAAAACAGAAATATTTTTTTATTAAAATAAAACACAAAACACATTTAGGGACTCCATCTTTAATTAAAAAAAATCTTCGTTCCGACGAAATCCACGGGTCTTCTGTCTTCAGCTCTGCTACATCTTTGCCATCAGACAAATATGTCTGTCGACAAGGATGAGCAGGCACAGAATGACACTGTTACTGTGTAGTGCGGCACTATGTTTCTTTTTTTGTCATTTCATTTAGTGTAGAAATCTTGGGAAAAGTGTGGATTGTGCTCTGGAAGTGAGTCAGGAATAGCTAACTATGTTATTTTCTGCAGAGATAAGTCCTGCATAGAAGACTTGATATCGGTCTTCACCTAGAGACATCACTGGTGAGTATGTGTATTACTTATACACACACCTGACACTATATACAGATCTCCTGTGTATAATATCAATGACATTACCAGTACACTGACACTATATATAGAGCTTTTTTACAATTTTATTATTTTAATATTATTTGTCACTATTTGGTGGCATTATGTGCTTTGGTCATGACATGACGGTATTTGTCCCTTGTATGTAGTATTATTCGGTCACTATGTGGTGGCAATATGTGGTCTCATGGTGTGGCAGTATTTATACCTCATATTTGGTAGCATTTGATCACTATGTTGTGTATTACTGCTTTGGTCATGGTGTGGCAGTATTTATACCTTATATGTGGTAGCATTTGATCACTATGTGGTGGTATTAAGTGCTTTGGTCATAGTGTGGCAGTATTTGTGCCTTGTACGTGGCATTATTTCGGCACTATGTCATGGTAATATGTGATCTGGTCATGGTGTGGTGGTATTTCTGCCTTCTATTGTGGTATTATTGGTCTTGGTAGAGTGGATTGTGGTCAGACATTTCTTTTATCTGATATCAATAAGGGGAAACTTCTTTATTTCCAATAGATATTAAATACTTGGATGTTTAACCCCTCCCTGTCCTGTGACACAGCAGCAGAGACAAAACCAGGAGAGGGTGAGAAATCATAAATATTACCTGTGATTGCTCAATTCCTGGTTTTGTCTTGAAGTTGTGAGGAAAAAACTCACCAAATGCTCAAAGTGCCACATTCTTCTGATGGTGCGGATTCCACCAATAAATAAGTGATCACCTTCCGAACCTGTGCATCGCTGAGAACTTGTTTTCACCAAAAAATCTCTTTAATGCAAACTACAGTAATTGTACATCACAGCAATGGTGAGCGCACAGTGATGTGCAGGAGCCGCCTGTGTTTTACAGTCAACGCTACACTATAATAGGTATAACAGATAACAGGTACTTGTATTTAGCTGAAGAATAGGTGGGCCCGGGTGGGTGGGCCCCTGGAGTCAATTTTCTTGGTGGGCCCCAGACACCCCAGTCCAGCGCTGGGTTTGAAGACAGATACCTTCACTTTTTGAGATCAGCAAAGAACAAGAAACCTTTCATGCACAAGTTCTCTCTTTCGTGGATAGTCTATAAGACCCCTTGGGATCGTGGCTCCAGTAATCATCCAAGGCAAGATAATGTTTAGAGACTTCACCAAAGATACGTGTGATTGGGACAATCCACTTCCAGCAGGTAAAGCGGACCAGTGGGCAGAGTGGAAGAAGTCCCTCGAAGCCTTGACCGACTTTCGTGTGAAGCGACCGTATGCTCCTGTGCCATCCACAGAAGTTAAAACACAAAGACTCTGTGTCTTCTGTGATGCATCAGTCAAAGCGATCACAGAGGTAGCATGCCTTAAAACCATAGATGTAAACGAACAGAGCCATATTGGGCTTGTCATGAGTTGGTCAAAGCAGGCGCCACTCCATGAACACATGATGCCCAGACTGGAACACTGTGCTGTCGTCCTTGTAGTTGAGTAGTTGAGTTGGCCAAACTTATCTCGGATGGGTTGAATCTGGACCTCAAAAATGCCAAGTTCTGCACTGATAACAAGGTGGTAGTAGAATACATCTGCAAAGAGATGCTACGCTTCTATGTTTACATCAGCAATCGGGTACTGAGGATGAGAAGATCCTCTTGCCCTGCTCAGTGGCACTACGTATCTACTCACCACAATCCTGCTGGCCATACAACAAAATCTGTTGCACCAAGTCTTCTTAAGGATATTAGATGGTTCCCAGGCCCTGCCTCCTTGAACTGTTTGATGCCCCACAACAGCAAGCATGATACTTTCAAACTGGTGGATCCAGATGCCGAAGAAGAGCTTTGTCCTCAAGTGTCTGTTCTGCACACAGTGATTTCAGGTGATCACCTCATATCTCATCGGTTCAGCAGGTTACCAACCCAGTAGTTGGGCCATCGCTTGCCTACTTCATGTGGCTCAGCTTTACAAGACAGCATTTTCCAGTGGATCCGGAGATCCAATAGTTCTCACCTCTGCCATGTCACCCATGCAGATAACCTGCCTTCTAAGTGGGCCACCAACAGAAGTCAGTGAAAGAGACCTCTACAAACGGCGAAGGAAGCAATACAAAGTGTCTCCAATGTTTTCTGTGACAGATGGGGAAAATGGTACCTCTCCACCCTACAAACCAGGACAAAGTGGCAGAAAGACCGGCCAGACATCAAATCTCACGATGTCATACCCACAAAAGGCATCTAGTTGCACCAAAAGGAGTGGCTACTCAACTTTTTCACCCAAACATTCCCAAGCAAATTTGGGAACGTACAAAAAGTCAAACTCAAAGTGTGCAAGCTTCAGGAGAATAAACTGTTCCTCAGGCCAAGAACCGACCTTGTGTTGTTGTTTTCCCCAAAAGAGCCAAATAATGGCATCCGTTGATGCCAAGCGGGGAGTGTTCTGCCATTTATGCACAGCAAAGAGGGTATTCATAGTGTTATACCAGTTACGACCCATAGAGGTCACTAGATACCTATTTATCCTGTTTCCCCATACATGGGAGAATGTTTCCTTTAAGAGAATGAGCCATATAGAAGGGACCTCCCCCTGCTTCTCTGGATGAAGGAGACTGCAGACATGTTCCTGAGAAGACATGCATCCTTAGCTCCTGTCCCTTCTTTCTACAAATCTCCTTCCCCCCTGTTAGATGATTCCAGTAAGAGCAATGGAGTTACATGTTTTGTGTAGAATCTGTGTGAGCAAGTTATAATCCAGCCACTGGTACACAGAGAACTGTGAGATAGGAGATGTGTTATACCATGTAATTCTTCATGTTAGCATGTTTGCATTGTATGTAGGTAAACCATTAAAGATACACCATTTGATTAAGTGCCCCCTGTACTGTATACAGAGAGATGTTACCTCTGTATAGCATAGAGCCTGCTGCAGTGACCCCTTACCCTAGTTAGTGATATTCACTGCATCCTGTGTTGTTTTACTGTTCTGCTAATTGCTCTAATGTACCCAGAACTGACTGATTATTCTGCACTTTGTGTTATAGTTTTTATCAATCAAGTTCACTTCATCACAATAAATTATGACTACAGAACCTCTGCAGTCTATTTACTGGGAAGTGGACGAGGGTTAGCTGTAAGCAGAAATCCACAGCATCATACTTGGATGGAAGCAGAACATTGGATTTCATGATTTGATTTCCATGTGCACAAAAGGGTCAGGTGAGCAAGATAAACATTTCTCTTTTTCTTCTGTCTTATCAATACTGTGGCTTCTGCATGGTCCATAGTCTACTAATAAATAAAAACAATATGAAGTAGGGATATCTGCAAGGTTTCTATTTTTTACCTTTACTTTTCCATTGCAAGGATAATAACTTGTAAAGTTTAGTTTTCACTCTGACCAAGAGGGTGTTAGCCGAGATTGAATCAATGCTATTCATGCATAACAAATAAAGCCATAACGAATCTGCATATGTACTCCACAAAAAATGTAAAGAAATATAGGCATCCACTAAGGAGCAGTATGTGTACTGGGGCATGAATTCACCAACAAAGATATATAAATATATTCTGTAGTGGTGCTTGGATCTGTGTAGTGGTCCTGTTTTCCATGAGAGAATATGCCACATCAGTGTCAGTCGTGGGATTCTAGGATGCCAACATGAGTAGCTTGCTGCTTCTGTAGCTGCGAGTGTTTTGGCTCGTATTTCTCAATATTGACTTCAACTAGCTCTTTCTTGATTCTAAAGATGTAATTATTGTTGGTACAGATGCTGACCAGAAAACTTCAAGCAGTCTGGAAACAGCAGTTCCTTTCCCTGAGTAAAGACATTTATGGACTGGTTATGGCTATATTTGTTATAAATGAACGGCATTGAGTCTTGATACTAGGCCCAGTACCTGCCGGGTCATGTAGAAATATTCATGGTGTGTTTGTACTTAAGGTCAGGTCCATTTTTCCTCCACAGCTCTCTTACTATTTTTGCAGCTTTTTACACACACACACATATATGTATATATATATATATATATATATATATATATATATATATATATATATATATATAGGTTAGTATATTGGTGCAGCACAGCTCCCCTTGGTGCTCAGCAGTCACAGCTCCTCTCCTCCTTGCTGTATAAGTATACAAAATAAAGGACTGCAGCACTCTTCTTTGTGAAACAACCACCTTTATTCGGCCATCAGGTGGGTGGTGACAACGTTTCGGGATCCTGTCCCTTTCTCTAGCAGCTATACAATGTCAAGGCTAGGTTTTTTATACCCTTGATTTTCATATGCTCACATAATTGCCAATTATCACATTCAGTTGTTTTTTATCTATATAGTGCCCTCTAGTGCAAAAACAGTGCTAGTGCACACTTATTCACCTTTTATATCATTATATTTAACCCTTATTTTCCACATCATATATTTACATTATCTGTTCCATATTGATACTTATTTGATTGCTTTACATGTCGATATTCATCACCTTGCACAGCTATGGCTTCCACCTAGTCCGCCCTCTCCTATGCAGTATACAGTTCTCCTCCTTGCTTTCCTGCCGCCATTGCACGTGTCCAGCGTCTCTATGAGATCGCCCGCACATGCGCGGTGCAATTTGGGTAGTTTACCGTCGCTATGGCGATACCGGATATCCGGCGTCCGCCATCTTGCGACTCGCATTATATGCCTTTACACCTGCATTTGCATTTCAGCGGTGTTTACATGCCTGTTGTCAATGTCCACTTGGTAGTTTGTGCAAATTGAACAAAATTGTGTATGTGCAGGTCACTTATATCCAAAAAGTGCTATGTGCACATACTAAAATCTATTTTGAGACTATATGTTAATTTTACCGTTATCGTTATTAGTCTCCCCTATTTTACTTGTCATTATCCCTCGCCCATGAATCACCAACCACAGTGTGTATACCACTGCGGTCAGGTGTCAGCCTTACATGGTGATAGGAAACCCCATCGCTCATCATGTATGCCATAGCGACGGTAAACTACCCAATTTGCACCGCGCATGTGCGGGCGATCTCATAGAGACACTGGACACGTGCAATAGTGGCAGGAAAGCAAGGAGGAGAACTGTATACTGCATAGGAGAGGGCGGACTAGGTGGAAGCCATAGCTGTGCAAGGTGATGAATATCGACATGTAAAGCAATCAAATAAGTATCAATATGGAACAGATAATGTAAATATATGATGTGGAAAATAAGGGTTAAATATAATGATATAAAAGGTGAATAAGTGTGCACTAGCACTGTTTTTGCACTAGAGGGCACTATATAGATAAAAAACAACTGAATGTGATAATTGGCAATTATGTGAGCATATGAAAATCAAGGGTATAAAAAACCTAGCCTTGACATTGTATAGCTGCTAGAGAAAGGGACAGGATCCCGAAACGTTGTCACCACCCACCTGATGGCCGAATAAAGGCGGTTGTTTCACAAAGAAGAGTGCTTCAGTCCTTTATTTTGTATATATATATATATATATATATATATATTCTGCAAAGCAGAAAAAAATTGAGGCACTCACCGGAGTAGATCTTTGACTTTATTCACACATCCCTATACAAGTTGGTGTGATCAAAAAATCATGGGGAAGGGGAGAGGAGACGGCGAACGACGGCCTGCCGTTTTGCGGTAACTACCGCTTCCACGGGTCCTGCTGTGACGTCTGACGTCACCTCCGGTGTATAAATCACCCAGTGTTGTAATGTCATTAGTGTGCTGCCACTTAATGAAATAAAAACATTATAGTATCATATACAAACTATTATGAAAACTGCAACAATTGCTGTACAATATTTACAACATTTCCTTAATCATCACTTTTATATATAACTACAAAGAATTCCATCTATGGTAATTATCATTCAGAATCTCGTTCCTAAAACTCTATTACCAAGCAGCCTCTGCAAACAGCGCACTTAACCGTAAACATTATAGTATAAGTGCAGCGCGTCCATAGTCTATAATATCATAGACATGGATCCTGCGCAGCCCTACTCTGTGGAAACAGGATTAAAAACCTTGCTACCTCAGGGTAGTATATCAACCTTAGTATCTAAAATAAGTTATACCGTATATGTTTGCACTGCGGCTGCTCTTGATGATATCAAACACATTCCAGGGATAGGAAAACAGGATCTTTAACATGGGACATATATTAACTTTTTTAATTTTCATTCTTCATTCCAAGCTAAAGCTAAACTCAAATAGATATAATTCTATTTTTTGTTTTTTCTATAAAAGCACTGCTAAATCGTTCTTATCATTGAAGCCCAAGGCGCCACAAACTCTGGTTTTGATAATCCACTGACATTCTTTCTGTAATGGCACCTTTACACGCCGCCACCGAAAGGTAGAAACCGCCAGGCATCGGACACGATTGTGCCTTTTGCCTTCAAAAGACCGCGAAGTGGCGGCGTGTAATTCAGGAAGTTCCTTCCTGTGTCTTTGGATACCTGTGTTTCAGCCGTGTTAAAAAACAAGCAGGCATAATCCCTATGGTGGTGGCGTGTAATCAGGGCACAGGCACGGTATTTGAGTTCCCTGGGGCGTGCCACAGCGTCATGTATACCATGCCCCATCAGCTATCATTGGTGGGGGCTACAGTGTAGCCATTGGCTGTCCCTACACAGGGCGGCATATTTAACGAGCTGACCAGTCACAATACACATTTGCAATAGCGTCATGTATTAGCCAGCCTTCCTGCGCTGGCTGGACAATCATGATGCTATTGCATTGTCCAATCATCATACGAGCGTCGCGTAATACACAACTCTGGCACGCCTATGTGTTGTCCTTGCTGCCCCAGGTCCACCCATATTCCCTTGTGGTAGCAGTGTGTAAATCAGGGAAGGTGCTCCACAGAAGGTAACCTGCGGCACCCGTCGGCACTTCCAGGGAACGGAAATACCTTCTGTGAAGCATCTTGTGGCGGCGTGTATATGCGACATCAGGCACCGTTAGGAACTGTTGAAAACGCGCGCGTGCACGTGCGGTGTCTGCCTGTTGCTGCCCTCTGTGGCAGTGTGTGAAGGTGCCATAAAAGGACTTTATGCAAGTCTCCTCCTTTTAAAGATGGGACTACCTATTCTAGCCCTGCAAAACTTAAAACATTTGGATTCCCCTCATGGCAATCTCTAACATGTTGTATCAACCTAGGGCTGCCTATTCCTGTTCTGATTGATTTTTGATGTTCTTTAAAGCGGGTATTCATTTATCTGATCGTTTTCCCAATATAAAATCTTTTGCATGGACAAAAAACCACATAAACTACCCATTTTGACTTGCAATTTATATAGAATGTAACCCTTTGTGTTACTCCACCAACGTCTATAGGATTCTCAATGGCATGGAATCTGCAATACTTGCAATTTCTGCACGGTATATTACCTCTTGGGCGTCTGGAGCTTAACCAATTATTTTGTCTTTTTTCAACCATCCTATTTTTTACAAGAAGATCTTTCAGATTATTGCACCTCCTTTATGTAACCAAAGGAGGTCCAACATTCAAGGAGTGCAATTCTCTGTCTCTATCCAGTATATGCCAATGTTTATAAATGGCATTCGATATTTTATGGAACATGGGGCCAAATTTAAAGGTGAAAGCAAATCTCTTATTATCCCTCTGTACATGATTTCTGTTTTTCTGTTTCGTCATTTTTTGAGCACTCAACATTCGTTCTTTTGCATCTTCTATAACTTTTGTTGGATAACCCCTTACGGGCAATCTCTCCTCTAATTCTTTATATTGAAGTTGAAATAAATCCTGCTGATTGTTCATCCGTTGCACTCTTAAAAATTGGCTATACGGGAGAGAATGTTTAGTGAGGTGCGGATGCGCACTATTATAATGGAGTAACTTATTAGAAGCTGTTTGTTTTTTAAAAACTGATCTTACTAGGTTCCCCTTTTCAATTTTTAATTTAACATCTAAAAACTCCATCTCCTGGTCACCAAAAACTGCTGTGAAAAACATATTGTAATTATTCTCATTATTCAGATAGTCTACAAAAGAACTGAATTCCTCCTCAGACCCCTCCCATACTATGAATATATCGTCTACATATCTTAGGAAAAGTTTAAGATGTTTTAAGAACTGATTTTTACTCGTGTATATCAAATTATTCTCCAAATGAGCAAGAAATTAATTGGCTAAAGTACAAGAGACAGGGGTCCCCATTGCTGTCCCTACCAACTGAACCCACCACGAGTCACCAAAAGAAAATGCATTATAGGATAAAATAAATTCCAAGGCATCACCAATAAAATTAATAAGAGAGGGACTTTGTTTATCTGTGATCAGAATCTCCTTTATAACATCTACTGCTAAACCTTGCGGAATGCAGGTATATAAACTCTCCAAATCAATGGAGGTTAATCTAAGCCCTTCTCTCCACTCAAAATTATCAAGACACTTCACTAAATCGTTGGAATCTTTTACATAAGATGGTATTGTAATCAGAAGTGGTCACAATAGCAAATCTATAAATTGTGACAAATGTTCAGTTTGAGAGCCTACCCCGGACACAATAGGGCGTCCAGGGGGGCTCTCCAAACTTTTGTGAACCTTTGGTTATACACCGGAGGTGATGTCAGACGCCACACCAGGACCCGTGGAAGCAGTAGTTACCACGAAACGGCAGGCCATCGTCCGCCGTCTCCTCTCCCCCTCACCATGCTTTTTTGATCACACCAACTTGTACATGGATGTGTGAATAAAGTCAAAGATCAACTCCGGTGAGTGCCGCAACTTTTTCTGCTTTGTAGAATTGATGAACTTTATTTGTACGCAACACCATTTGGAGACTGCACTATAGGAGGTCACAAACAGAGATAACCCACTATCACCGTATAGTGCCCAGTAGTTTTTTCTTTTTTCTGTCATGTTCATGGACTTATTCATACTGTGAGCACATTAGGTGGGGTTGAAACTGGTGACTGAAGGAACATGGCTTCCGAGCTGGATATGGCAGCTGAAGAAAGTGCTGGTGATCGATCTATATCTATATATATATATCTTTCAGACGCCCAAGAAGTAACATACCGTGCAGAAATTGCAAGTATTGTAGATTCCATGCCATTGTGAATCCTATAGATGTTGGTGACATCTAGGGATGGGCGAATCTACTCGCTAGGACTCGTTACTCGGCGAGTAGTAAGGGACTCGCAGGACTCGGTACTCTGCGAGTTTCCCAGTGATTACTCGCACGAGTCCAATGCAAATCAATATCAATCCTAGTTTTGTCAGAAACGCTGACAAAACTAGGATTGCCATTGTTTGCATTAGACTCGTGCGAGTAATCACTGGCTACTGTGCCAGTGATAGCAGGGAAACTCGCAAAGTAACTGCTGTTTCTTTGCGAGCCGAGTCCAGCTGTCTTCTCTGTGCAGCTCCAGGGTCCTAGAGCCCACCTGCTCACAGACATGATGTAGCAGTGCTGAGATTGTTCTCAGTCTGCTCATTCCCTGTGCATAGACATCTATCTATTCACAGGGATGAGCAGAGAGGCCATCGCGTTTTGGACTACGTCGGACGGAAGAGGATTTTTTTAATTAAAGATGGAGTCCCTAATGGCTTTTTTTTTTATTTCAAATAAAAAATTTTCTCTGTGTTTTTTTAACCCTTTATTGGAGATTCTTAGTGGCTGGGTCAAATGTGGCCTGACATTAAGAATCTCGGGCTTAATACCAGCTTGTATAACAAAGCTGGTATTAACCCCTTTATTACCCAGCGTGCTACCGCCACCAGGGCCGCTGGAAGAGCGGGGTTCAGCGCCAGAGGATGGCGCTTCAATGAACGCGCCATCTTCTGGGGCGGCTGCGGGCTGCAATTTGCAGTGGGGGGTGCCCAGAAAGCTTGGGCATCCCTGCGCTGCGGATTCCAGCCCCCAGCTGCTTAGCTGTACCTGGCTAGACATAGAAATTGCGCGGAGCCCCACACATTTTTTTAAAATTATTTCATGAATTTCAGAGTCAGAGTCTCAGAGTCAGAGTCAGAATCTCAGAATTTCATGAAATAATTTAAAAAAAATGCGTGGGGCTCCGCGCAATTTCTATGTCTAGCCAGGTACAGCTAAGCAGCTGGGGGCTGGAATCCGCAGTGCAGGGATGCCCAAGCTTTCTGGGCACCCCCCGCTGCAAATTGCAGCCCACAGCCGCCCCAGACGATGGCGCGTTCATTGAAGCACCATCCTCTGGCGCTGAACCCCGCTCTTCCAGCGGCCCTGGTAGCGGTGGCACGCTGGATAATAAAAGGGTTAGGGCCAGCTTTGTATTATCAGCTGGCCCTAAGCCCGAAATTTATGGCGGTCACGCCAATATTAGACATGACCGCCATGAATTTCTATTAAATTGTTTTAAAAAAACACAACACAAAGAAAATTTTTTATTAGAAATAAAAAAAAAGCCATTAGGGATTCCATCTTTAATTAAAAAAATCCTCTTCCGTCCGACGCAATCCAAAACGCGATGTCCTCTCTGCTACATCCCCTGTGCATATATATAGATCTCTATGCACAGGGAATGAGCAGACTGAGAACAATCTCAGCTCTGCTACATCATCTCTGTGCACAGACATTCATGTCTGTACACAGGGAATGAGCAGACTGAGAACAATCTCAGCACTGCTACATCAGGCAGCAGGCAGGCTCTAGGACCCTGGAGCTGGGGCAGCCAGAACACAGAGAAGACAGGATCTTATCTGTGCGAGTCAGCAATTACTTACAAAGTAAACGAGCAATGCAAATAAATGACAAAACTAGGATTGCTTCAGGCTGAAGCTTCCGAGACACATCTGCGATTTGTAAATCTCACACTACTCGCTATTACTCGCTTCCCCATTCATTAACATTGGACTCGCTAGACTCGCAACGAGTAGCGAGTCCTGGGCTCGGACTCGCTAGAGTCAAGCGATTCCGAGTAATTTAGGATTCGCCCATCACTAGTGACATCCTATATAAATTGCAAGTCAAAATGGGTAGTTTACGTGTTTTTTTGTCCATGCAAAAGATTTTATATTGGAAAAACGATCAGGGAAATGTATAAAAGAACATCAAAAATCAATCAGAACAGGAATAGGCAGCCCTAGGTTAATACAACATGTTAGAGATTGCCATGAGGGGAATCCAAATGTTTTATGTTTTGCAGGGCTAGAACAGGTAGGCCCATCCTTAAAAGGAGACTTGCATAAAGTCCTTTTACAAAAAGAATGTCAGTGGATTATCAAAACCAGAGCTTGTGGTATAAGAATATTGAGTTTTTTGAAAAAAACTTAAGTTTTTAATTTTTTCCTCATATACCGCTTGTTAGCATGTGTGAATTATTGGTAGTAGCTGAGTGCTGCAGTGAATTTTTTTCTGGTTGTTTGATCCAGCGTCCCTGCTGGCACCAGTTCACACTATGTCTTTGAGTGCTGTGCATTCTTTTTCTGGTTTATGTCTAATATGTGGAGTTGCTGGCTCCATGTCTGCACTTAGCACCCTCATCGCCCACAAGTGGTCTGAGGTTGAGATGGTGTCCACCCACTTAGAAGTGGGATAGGGAGGACAAGGAGGACAGGGATGTCAGCGTAGGACTCATCAGACCTGGGGTCACCGTGTCGTGGTTGATGAGCAAACAGACATTGGCCAAGGTATGTACCAAGAACCTCAGAAAATAAAAAATAAGGATATTGAGTTTTTTTAAAAGATGTAAGTTTTTAATTTTTTCCTCATATACCGCTAGTTAGCATGTGTGCATTATTGGTAGTAGCAGAGTGCTGCAGAGAAAATTTTTCTCTGGTTAAATATATATATTCAGTATATATATATACATATACATTTATATGGATGCACCTAAATAAAATGTGAATGGTTGGTGATATCAACTTCCTATTTGTGGCACATTAGTACATGGTGGGAGAGGGATAACTTTTCCAGAAGGATGGTGACCATGGAGGCCATTTGAAGTCGGCCATTTTGGATCCAACTTTATTTTTTTCAATGGGAGAAGATTCTTGTTAAGCATCAAACGTATTGAGAGTTTCATAAGAAAATCAATGGTGTGCTTGGTTTAACGTAACTTTATTGTTTCATGAGTTACTTACAAGTTCATGACCACTTATAAAATGTTTTCAATGTGTTGCCCACTGAGTTGGATTGTCAATGTAACACTCTTCTCCCACTCTTGACACACTGATAGTAACACCGCAGAGGAAATGCTAGCACAGACTTCCAGTATCTGTTGTTTCAGATGCTGCACATCTTGTATCTTCACGGCATAGACAATTGCCTTCAGATGAGTGATGAGACAAACCTTTTTGTGAATGGCGAAGTTAACAAATAAAACTACTGCTATTGGTCTGACACTAACCCACAGTGGATAGATTCCTTCAAGACTGTTGGAACACAAAAATTGATGGTATGGTGTGGTATATGGGGTATAAAGATAGCGGGGCCATTCTTT
Organism: Allobates femoralis; assembly: GCA_033576535.1. Lineage (NCBI taxonomy): Eukaryota > Metazoa > Chordata > Amphibia > Anura > Aromobatidae > Allobates > Allobates femoralis. The sequence continues at coordinate 446,393,477 of JARQOC010000001.1, forward strand.
ATTAATGGAAACCTCAATGCCACTGGATATCTGAAATTGCTACATGATACAGACATCCAGTGGCATTGACTTGGGGAGTAGCCCCTTCCCCACCTGGCTCTGAATCAACCAGAGTCATCCAGTGCACAGTCAGTGAGATGCAGTGCCCCTGGTCATGTTTGCTTTTCCAGGTGTTAATGGTGATATGTAGCCAGTCACACAAAGAGTTTTTTAAGGAACAGGTGATGTCGTCTGCGACATGCTGGTGTAGCACAGGCACAGATTTCTTAGAGAAGTAAAGGTGACTGGGTACCTGATACTGTGGGGCTGCAACAGCCATCAGCTTTTTGAGACTGTCTATATCTACCAGGTAGAAAGGCAAGCTCTTTGCTTTGGGATGTGTAGAAGGAAATAATCTTTTTTTGTGACCACAACTTTGTGACTAAGAACTGGCTGCTGTACTGAGAGAGGTCGGAGTAGAGTGTACCCGTCAAACTGCTGAACTTTGAGGGAGGAGCAGACAGAGATGTTATGGTGGGTTGAGAAACAAGTGGAGTGCTCAGTTTTTGAGATCAGTCAAAACCAGCAGGAGTGTTACTTTCATAACAGCTAACAGCCTTCACTCACCCCGACTGTAACAGGTAAATAAGTGAAGGTTCTGCAGCCAGATAGCTGTCGAACAACGCTTGGCACCTTGACAGAGGAGGAAGCAGCAGATGCATTTCATGTAGAGTACGGTGTTCAATGAGGCCCACTAGGCCCAGTTTTAGCCCAGTAGCTTTGCCAGAGTAAAGCATGATGCTGGGTCATGTGCCGATTCGTACATGTAGTAGTCAAATTATTGGCTTTTTGCCTATACTGAAGTTTCTTTACAAACTTTGCATCCAATGTTTATTGGGTCACCCTTTGCTCTGTTACAAAAGGCCCAGGCTAGGCAAACTATTCCACCCCTGACAACTGCAGACCCGCAACCGCTGCTGTCCAGTGTTGCGGCTAAGGATCCAATGCTTGTCATGGTTATCTCTCGCGCCAAGGGCTTGGGGTACTCGGATCTCAGGTGTACTGGTACGGGGATGTCACGGGTGGTCGGTGCCTGAGTCCGTGCCCCTGGTGACAAAATAAAAAGGGGAATATTTACAGGGATTAAAGTTATTGTCAGTCGTGACGCCACCTGTAGGTCTGGAGATGGCACCGACGCTGCTTGAACCTCCGGGGTGATGGACGGCAGCAAGGTGTTGTGGCTCTCTACAGGAAGAGCGGGTTCCCCGGGGCTGTAGAGTATGATGGTGGAATAGGGCAGCACAGTAGGATTGGGGCAGCGTAGTCAATGTGGTGTGGCGACTGGTTAAAGAAGGGACACGCACACAATAAAGTCATTTTTCTGTACCTTTTACTGATGGTTTTGCAGGTACATGTCCAGGGTTGAAGGGTGCACTTTGGGATTTCCACACTGAGTGAAGTATAGGCCTCCTTGTCCTTTTCCCTTGTCTTGAGTCTGGTGTGTTTGAAACCAGACTTGACCTTCTCTGTTCCTCCACACCCATTTGCTGCACTGAGGGCTCTCGCTTGGCTACCGCTATCTTTCCTGCAGCTCCTGGCTCTGAAATGAGGGTGATGCGGGTGTCCAGAAAGCTAAGCCTCTGCGGTGTTCTGTATTCTCTGCTGGGCTAACTTCTCTCCCTTGCAGACTCAGGCTCCAGTGACCTGTGTTCTGGTGGGTGAGCCGGGATGGCTCCTCTGCCACCGCTGTACTGTTCCTCACCTATGCCTGTTGTCATCACTCTCTCTGGACCTCACACTGGGTTTTGCGGTGTGCTGATCTCGGGCCTAGCACAGCTCTGGTTACCAGTTTAGCTCACTAGGCTCTGAGCTGAACTTCACAGTTCTTCTAGTGACTGCAGTACCTGTATTTATAGGGGATCTGGCATAACAGCAACTAGTGGTGCTCTGTTATGAACCGATGACTCAGGATTAACATTCAGATTCCATAGAAGTCCTTGGTAACCGTACTGACCGCAATCCCTGACTACACACAGCAACTAGACACCTCTAGACACCTCTGCACAGCCGAAGAACTAACTGCTCCTAAAGATGGATGTAGGAAAAGCTATCTTGCCTCAGAGCAGAACCCCAAAAGAATTGCAAGCCCCCACAAATAGTAACTGGGAAACAAGAGAAAGAAAAACAAACACAGGTAGAGTAAAAGGTTTAGCAAAAGAGTCCAAACTAGCTAGGAAAGACAGGATAGAATACTATTGCAGTTAGTATAAAACACTATCAAAAAACGACTAACAGCAGATAGTACAAAAATTACCCTGACTCACTAAGACTTGGCACCCTCTATATCTGCAGACTTCTATGAATCAAATGCCAGCAGAACTGGAAATAACAGATAATAGTGAATGGAAATATTCCTAGGAAGAAAACTTCCTAACTGAGAGCAGATAAACAAATATACAGACTAAATTGCAAACCCACAACTCAGAATAAGACAAAACATAAGCAGAACCTTAAGCACACAAAATATAAAAAAAAAATCCACTTAGCTTGCAAAGAATTCCACAGAGCAGAAGAAACCAGAGAGATGTGAACTCATCCAGGAACCAAAGACAACTGGCAAGGATTGATCCATTATATGCTCCAAGAACAAGATTGCCAATCATCACCATCACCTGTGAAGCCCACACAGTCAGCTGCATCACCAGCAACAACCACCGGAGGGAGCTCCAATGAATTCACAACAGTGCTCCCCCTACAGGCCTGGAGTGGAAGGTGTTGGGTGTATGTGAGTACCAGATGTGGAAACCCCTTAGTGAACTAGTTGGTTCTGTGGCTTTACCTGGCACAGGGCGCCACAGTTACATCACTTAATCTCTGTGTAGGAAGCTGCAACCTAACCACCTTGACTTCCTCCTCCTCCCCCTCCTCTGCTGAGCTACTCAATGCAGTCATTGGAAATGCTGGTGCAGACACCAAGGATTTCTACTGCCTGCATAGATATTTTTTAACTATATGAGCATAAACCGATCATTTCCATGTCTTTACTGGAGACTTTGTATGCTGTTTTAGATTTCCAGTGTGTGCCAGGGCAGTGAACCACTGAACCTGAATACAAGGGTGTCCTGAAATTTATTTTTCTTTAAACATGGTTTATTGGGGCACCACCTATGAGGACTGTACTGTGTGTAATGTTGAAGTGGTGGAAGAGGAGGACAGGCCACTTGATGTAGAGCTTTCCATGAACTGTGCTCTTTATGGGTCTCATGCACAACTTTTATCCCTCAGCTGCTGGCAAACAAAGAGACTCGAGAAGGCAGTCCAGTAATAGAAGTTGTCACTTGGCTTAGGATATGACGAGGCAGTGTTTGGTCAGTACAGCTTTAAAGGGAACCAACCACCCCCAATGACCCCCCCGGACTATTAATATTGGTCCCTACACACAGCACATCTATGTGCTGCAATGATTTTTGCTAAAAAAACCCGTTTTTAAAACTTGAGATAATGATTTTTAAAGTTTAAAACGAAGGGACCGGTGGGCGGCACTTATCTGTTTGAAAAGCCGGCTTGCATATGTCAGTCATACACCCCGTGTCCCCTCGCAGCATGAACGTCCAGCCCTTTGCAGCGTCACAGCCCTGTGCACGGGCTCGCATGCCCGTGCACACGTCATCATCTACAGCCGGGAAGCGAGCGCGCGCTCTGACTTCCTGCGCTCGGCTGTGGAAGTCAGAGCGCGCGCTCGCTTCCCGGCTGTAGATGATGACGTGTGCACGGGCATGCGAGCCCGTGCACAGGGCTGTGACGCTGCAAAGGGCTGGACGTTCATGCTGCGAGGGGACACGGGGTGTATGACTGACATATGCAAGCCGGCTTTTCAAACAGATAAGTGCCGCCCACCCGTCCCTTCGTTTTAAACTTTAAAAATCATTATCTCAAGTTTTAAAAACGGGTTTTTTTAGCAAAAATCATTGCAGCACATAGATGTGCTGTGTGTAGGGACCAATATTAATAGTCCGGGGGGGTCATTGGGGGTGGTTGGTTCCCTTTAAATAACATTAACAGTAGCACCTCCCCCATGTATACGTCGGACACCAAGCCTACCCCCCCCTTCCACCACACCACTTCCCTTTTCCACCACGACCTAAGGATTTCCCACTCATGTTTAATGCACAAAGATTTGGAAAACACTTGTTAGAGGTCCAATAAAAGCTTTTAGGAGAAACATAAAGATTTGACAATCAGTTGTTTGAGGCCCAAAAACATTTTTAGAGAAACTAAAGGATTTGGCAATCACTAATTTGAAGGCCAAACATAGCTTTTTTATGGGAAACTGAAGGATTTGCAAATCACTTCTTTGAGGCCAAACACAGACTTTTTAGAGGAACCTGAAGAATTTGGCAATCAATTGTTTGAGGCCAAAAAAGAGCTTTTTTAGAGGAAACTGAAAAATTTCGTAATCATTGGTTTGAGGCCAAACACAGCCTTTTTAGGTGAAACTGAAGGATTTGACAATCAATTGTTTGTGGCCAAGCACAGTCTTTTTAGGGGAAATTGAAAGATTTGGCAATCACTTGTTTAAGGGCAAAAAAAGCCTATTTAAGGGAAACTGAAGGATTTCGCAATCACTGGTTTGAGGCCAAAAAACCCCTTTCTATGGGAAACACAAAGATTTGGCAGTCGATTCTAAGCAAAAAATGCGGCTTTGTTAATGAACACAGATTTGGTAATCACAATTGTTCGGTGGACCCTCTCACTCTCTTGTTCTATCTTAAGAGATCTAGTAGCTATCTTGTAGTGTAGCACGGATGGAGCAGAATGGAGCAGCACAGAGCGGCAGCAACACTGTCCCTAGCAGTAACACTCTGAAAATGGTGACAACGGCAAATGGCCACTTTTTATATCCTGATGGACATGTGACTTAGGCAGCCAATGACACAAGCCATTGTGACTACAACCTGAGGATGTTTTTTGTGCCCTGATTGGCTGCAGTCCCTGAAAATCCACATAGAAAGTACCCAGAAAAAAAATGGGAATCCAACACTCTCTCCACCAGTCCCCTTATCAAACACGTCTCACCCGCTATCCTGCACAGTCAGAAGGTAAAGAAAAGCATCACTTAAAAGTAGTAATTTTTTTTTATTCAATCAGTTACCGAACAAAGCCGGATTTGCCGATTTTATAGCAAATTGCTTGTGTTTCCAATCACAAACTGAATCTGCAACATTCGTGCCAATTTGGAAATTGGCGAACATGTTTAGGAAAAGTTTGCTCATCTCCACTCTTAAGCTCTTCATCTAATTTTAATGAAAATACCCTCAAATGAAAGCTAAAAGTCTATACATTTTGTCCATGTCCTTTATATAACTATAACTTGAATATGTTTTAGTAAACAGGTAAAAAAAACTAAATTTGTGTCAGTGTCAAAATATATATGGACCTAACTGTATATCTGTATACCCTCAGATGTAAAAATAATATTTACATTCACCATCAACAAGCAGAGATCTTGGTAATACTTGTAAAGAGTGTGTATTAACAATACTTAGCCTGCGTATTTGTTACTGAACAAATTTTCCAGTTAAAAATCTTTATTGATTTGAATGATGTATTGCTGCTCTCTGCAGAAATTTGCTAAACTATAACTATAGAAACTACAATTTATTGTTTTCTTACAACACAATATATGTAAAGACCCCCTGTTAAGGTAAAGAAGTTGTAAACATATATTCACTTCAATTATGAGTTACATTCAGCCGGGGTTTTTCGAAAGCATATGTAGAAAGCAAAGTCTGGAATTCATTACCGTGTGAGTATGGCTGCAGCCATTAAACTCTACCTCGTGTGTCAGTCAAGACATTTTGTGGTTCTAAAGCTTTAAAAAAGTCACACATTCCTTACAGATTTAGCAGAATGTGAGTAAGGGGAAGATGAATTCCAGTATGCCCAAGTCCTCCTGCTGGTTAACACTGTCTCTGCTCAGAATTACTCCAGTAAATGTAAGCACTGTCAAGATTTTGTAATAATTGAATTTATATGCAAGTCTTTTCACCTTGATCTTTTTCTTATCTTCACATTTCCTAGAACTCAAGCATTTTGTACTGTTCTTTGCTGTCTGTAGGTTTTGTACATTTATATCTCGAGACACATTTAAATCCATGTGAAGAAATCCTAGTCACGTCATCACATAGTTACATAAAGTCATAAAGTCTAATGAAATACAACTGTATTGATGCTGAGAAGCATAAAGACTTTAACATACATGATATAGGGTTGCGCTCCTAAGTTAACTTAGCCAAGACAGAATTTAGAGGAATGATTTTTGAAACATATCTATCCTGTAAAACACCATTGGCTAATTTAGAAATATTGCTATGAATCTAATTAGCATCACAAAGCCAGGTGTTTTCTACCATAGGATCCCTCACCTAGGACTGTGCACATTCACCTTGTAAAGCACTTAGGCTAGGGTCACACTTTAATAGAGAATTGCATTCACAGCATCCAGATCCGGATGCGGTGAACACAATTAGCTTCAGACACATTTTGCAAACAAAATGTGTTGCTGAAGCTACAGTTCGGTAACCGGATTGCTCCAGATGTGTAATCCGGAGCAATCCGGTTACTGCACAGTTTGCTCATCCCTGCTGCCGCAGGGATTAGCAAACTGTAAAATCTTTAAAAAAAGCTTTAATATTCCTAATAATTGTGCCCATCATGTCTCCAGGGGGTGCCCACCCCCCTAGACACATGCTACCTGCTCAGGTGGGCGTGTAATGTCTTAATATTGGCTGTACAGTACGCCTGCTCCTGTCGGCTCTGTACAATTTTCTGAATGAAGCCGCCTGCTCCTCTGACAGCTGTGTGCATACCATACGTAATGTACGTATAGTATGTGCGCTGTCCGAGGTCCTGTACGCATTTACAGTAGATCTATGGGCAGCGCAGCACCATAGATCTACTGTAAAAGCCTACAGGACCCTAGACAGCGCACATACTATACGTACATTACGTATAGTATGTGCGCAGCTGTCAGAGGAGCAGGCGGCTTCATTCAGAAAATTGTACAGAGCCAACAGGAGCCAGCTTACTGTACAGGAGTTATTAACACATTACATGCCCACCTGAGTAGGTAGCATGTCTCTAGGGGGGGTGGGCACCCCTAGAGACATGATGGGCACAATTATTAGGAATATTAAAGCTTTTTTAACACACTAAACACTTTGCTTATCCCGGTGGCAACCGGGATAAGCAAAGTATACGGTAACTGCATTGCTCAGGATTACACATCCTGAGCAATGCGGTTACCGCGTTGCGGATGTTACAGCCGCTCTGAAAACTACAGACTGCATGATTTTTCATGCACGCTGCAGAGCCGGATGCGGAAACCGGATTGCATTACATGCAATCCACTTTTTATAATGGGCTCCTATGAGGAGCATTTCCTGATGCGGTTTTGAGCTTTTTAATAGCTCAAAACCGGATCAGGATTTGAAATTTCTAACGCACATGTGACCCCAGCCTTAATTAAATTTCCAGCAGATTTCATCTGAGTTGTTCTAAATCTATTGTTAGGCCCAGTGCATTAATTATGTGTTTTTGACACGTTTTTAGTGAAGTGTTGTGCCAAAACGGCATGCTCATCCTTATATCAGCGAAGTCAATGAGAATTCTATAGTTTTGTGCACATGTTTCTTTTTGCCCTTGCACATTTGATGCAGAAATAATTCTGTAGAAAGTAAATTTTTGCGGCGTTTTTGCAGCTTTGTTCCATCCCAAACACATGAAAAAATGCATGCAAAAATCGCATCACAAATGTGTTTTTGGTGTGTTTTACTGTCAGGAGATGCAGATTGGGTGCAGAAATTTCTGCAACCTAATACTCAATGTGCGCATATACCCTAAATTGAACACTCATTAGTAATGGTCACATGGTTGTGTAGAAACCTTGCTTTAGTTACCGTATATACTCGGGTATAAGCCGACCCGTGTATAACCCGACCCCCCTACTTTTGCCCCCAAAACCTGGGAAAACCTATTGACTCGTGTATAAGCCGAGGGTGCACCCCAGCACAAGTATACAGCCCCCAGCAGTGTGGTATACAGCAGCCTCCCCAGTGGTAGTATACAGCAGCAGCCCCAGTGGTATATACAGCAGCAGCCCCAGTGGTAGTATACAGCAGCCCCAGAGGTATAAACAGCAGCCCCAGTGGTAGTATACAGCAGCCCCAGAGGTATATACAGCAGCCCTAGTGGTATATACAGCAGCCTCCCCAGTGGTAGTATACAGCAGCAGCCCCAGTGGTATATACAGCAGCAGCCCCAGTGGTAGTATACAGCATCCCCAAAGGTATATACAGCAGCCCCAGTGGTAGTATACAGCAGCACCCCCAGTGGTATATACAGCAGCAGCCCCAGTGGTAGTATACAGCAGCCCCAGAGGTATATACAGCAGCCCCAGTGGTAGTATACAGCAGCCCCAGTGGTATATACAGCAGCAGCCCCAGTGGTAGTATACAGCAGCCCCAGAGGTATATACAGCAGACCCAGTGGTAGTATACAGCAGCAGCCCCATTGGTAGTATACAGCAGCAGCCCCAGTGGTATATACAGGCCCCCCCCATCAGTATACAGGGCCCCCCTTACTGCCGCAATCCTGTAAAGGAATAGATTATTATACTTATCCTTGCCACTGTCCCGCTGCCGCTGTCCCGCCGCCCGGCGGCGGGACAGCGGCAGCGGGACAGCGGCAGGGATAAGTATAATAATCTATTCCAGGATTGCGGCAGTAAGGGGGGGGGCTGTATACTGATGGGGGGCGCCTGTATTCTGTATACACTGTATACAGTGTATACAGTATACAGTGATTCTCGTATAAGCCGAGGGGGGGACTTTTCAGCCCAATTTTTGGGCTGAAAAACTCGGCTTATACGCAAGTATATACGGTAACAATAAGCACGCAATTTGCAATGGATTTCTAACAATACAGTTGAATCCACTATAACTTTTAATGAAGACTTTTTGTGACATTTGCCACTTTTGAAAAGTACAAAGAAAATTGTTAATGAATTATCATGGCAAGGGCAGTCTACAACTAAAGGCCCCCTTACACAGTATGATGTCCCAGAGATCCGATCAATGATTGGGTCGCTGGGACATCGTTATGTGATCGCTGGTGAGCTATCAAACAGACAGACTCACCAGCAATCAGTGACTAGCGAGAACACTGGTATCCAAGGTGAACATCGTGTAACTAAGTGCAGGGCTGCGCTTAGTTACCCGACATTTACCCTGGCTACCAGCTCACAGCGTGTGCTGTGCGGCGCTGGGAGCTCGTTGATCGTTGGTCTCCCGCTGTCAGACACGCTAATGCTGGCCGCCCAGCTGTCAGACAGGCTAATGCTGGCCGCCCAGCTGGAGTCCAACGATCAAAAAATGGTCCAGGTCATTTAGCAACAATCAACGATGAACAACCTCATCATTGGTCATTGGTAAATGTCATACGCAACGATGTTGTTTCGACGTGGCTGCAACGTCACAAAACCGGTGATGTTGCAACGATATCTTGAACAATATCGTAGTGTGTAATGGGGCCTTTAGAAAGCTAGAAAATTACAAATGTAATTATTCTAAGGCCGGTTTCACACCACGGTTGGATCACGTCTGGGGCTGTCCGGTGTGAACCTGACAGCCCCAGACCCGATTTTGTGGTAATGCAGCCCTATGGTACCTTGATCTGGGGGAAAACGCATCGGACTGGTTCCTGAACCGCATTCATAATAACGCTGTGTTTGCATCCTTTTTTTTGTCTGATCCGTCAAAGAGTTGCAATTTTTCACAGGGCACGCTTAGTTGGTGTGTTATACGAAAATTGTATATATGTATATATACACTGTTCTAGGTAAATCCAGATGCCTTTTTCTTAAAATCAAGCTGGAAAATGGCTCTATCATGGGAGACATGTTTGAGCATGAATTTCTCTTTTGAAGTGGCATGATTGATAGCTTAGTATAAGGGAAGGGAAAGGAGGTATTTTGCTCACCACGGCTTCCAGAGGCTGTTAGTGCTCGAAGTAATGGCTGGTTCCCATTCACTTCAACAAATATTGAAGGAACTCCGGCACCAGACTTGTTGCAGTTAAAATTCCAGATCTTTATTCAGACATCATTTAAAGCATTAGTGGGGTACGCAGCCCCCTACCTCCACACCTGACACGTTTCGGATACAAAATCCTTAGACTAAGGATTTTGTATCCGAAATGCATCAGGCGTGGAGGTAGGGGGCTGCGTACCCCACTAATGCTTTTAATGATGTCTGAATAAAGATCTGGAATTTTAACTGCAACAAGTCTGGTGCCGGAGTTCCTTCAATATTTGTTCAAATGATTGATAGCTGTGGCATGGGAAAATTTTGGTTGCACCCCATTACTTTGTGATGAGAGATGCGTGGTGTATTCTCTTGCTTATATCTGGAGCTATGGAAACACCCTGAAATATTTTTTGTATGGATGACTGCTGAAAGCTTTGATGACTTGATGCAACACGTCTGAGGCTTCATCACCAGGCAAGACACACGTTTCCGCAGATCTGTTTCTCCTGAGGAATGTCTGATAGTGACACTCAGGTATAACAATTTTATTGTAAGACATATTTTATTTAAATGGTAGTACTATTGGGAATATCTACTAACATTTTGTTTAATTCTGTTCTGCAGATTCCAGGTTACTGAAGAAACCTTTTCATTTTTACATTTTTAGTTCAGGCTTGGAATTTCTGCTGTGTCCCGAATTATCCAAGACACCTGTTGGGCTTTGCGGGAAGTCTTACATGAGGATTTCATCCCATTCCACAACAGAAAACTGGATTGAAATTGCAGAGAAATTTCAGGAGAGCTGTCTATTTCCAAAGTGTTTGGGAGCTGTGGATGGAAAACATATTCAGGTTATTAAACCTGGAGGTACTGAATCAGAATATTTCAACTATAAGAAGTACTTCTCCATTGGTTTGATGGCTATTGCAGATGCAGAATGCCATTTTGTAGTTGTGGACATTGGCGCATATGAACACTAAAATGACTCTCAGGTTTTTAAACTTTCTGCAATGGGATGTCACTTATATGGAAATTATTTTAATTTCCCACCACCACTTCCAAACACTGAAGAAGCACCAATGCTGTTTGTTCTCATTGGGTATGAAGCATTCCAGATATGTAGAAACCTCCTGAATTCGTACTCCAGTCGTGGGTGGAGTGCTATAAAAAGGACCTTCAACTACAGACTGACAAGGACCAGACGAACTGTTGAATGTGCCTTTGAACTGCTTGAATCAAAATGGAGTACTATGGGACACAATCAATAATCTGAAAATTGAGACTGCATATGAAGTAGGGAAAGCATGTTCTCCATAATTATTTATTGGCGAAAAATATTACCCCACTTGGAGCCAGACAAAATTGTGGAAAGCACATTGGACGTTTATGAACATATGTCTCTGAGAACAATTGTAGCTGTTGTAGAAATGAGGGATCAGTTTACTGATTATTTTGTGTCGGACAAGGGGCCATTGCAAGAGCAAATGGTATAATCCTGTGTCTGTCCATCAATAAAGGTGAAGCTGTGTCATTTACCCACCCTTTATCCTTCATGTACCCTCAAATATTCAAATGTAAAATATTAATGTTTAAAATGTTTAATACTGTTGGGTTGAACCCTCTTTACCCAATTATGATTGTCATTGAATAAAGCTTCGGGCCTGTGATTTTACTTCCTTTTCCCTCCACAATATGTTCATTGCTTAGGAATGTTAATGTTGCATTACCCCTCTTTAACATTGCTCCCCTTTACCCTTGTGTCCTATATGTAGTTGATTCCAGAATTTTTTTTTTGCTTGCATATTTGCAGTAAGGAAGGAATTTTTTAAACCAATGTGGAAATTTGGCTTCTACTAGCGATGGGCGACTCTACTCGCTAGGACTCGTTACTCGGCGAGTAGTAAGGGACTCGCAGGACTCGGTACTTTGCGAGTTTCCCAGCGTTTACTCGCACGAGTCCAATGCAAATCAATGGCAAACGCTGACAAAACTAGGATTGCCATTGTTTGCATTAGACTCGGCTACTGTGCCAGTGATAGCAGGGAAACTCGCAAAGTAACTGCTGTTTCTTTGCGAGCCGAGTCCAGCTGTCTTCTCTGTGCAGCTCCAGGGTCCTAGAGCCCGCCTGCTCACAGACATGATGTAGCAGAGATGAGATTGTTCTCAGGCTGCTCATTCCCTGTGCATAGACATCTATATCTATGCACAGGGGATGTAGCAGAGAGGACATCGCGTTTTGGACTACGTCGGACGGAAGAGGATTTTTTTAATTAAAGATGGAGTCCCTAATGGCTTTTTATTTTATTTCAAATAAAAAATTTTCTCTGTGTTGTGTTTTTTAACCCTTTATTGGAGATTCTTAGTGGCTGGGTCAAACGTGGCCTGACATTAAGAATCTCGGGCTTAATACCAGCTTGTATAACAAAGCTGGTATTAACCCCTTTATTACCCAGCGTGCCACCGCCACCAGGGCCACTGGAAGAGCGGGGTTCAACGCCAGAGGATGGCGCTTCAATGAACGCGCCATCTTCTGGGGTGGCTGCGGGCTGCAATTTGCAGCTGGGGGTGCCCAGAAAGCTTGGGCATCCCTGCGCTGCGGATTCCAGCCCCCAGCTGCTTAGCTGTACCTGGCTAGACATAGAAATTGCGCGGAGCCCCACACATTTTTTTTTTATTATTTCATGAATTTCAGAGTCAGAGTCTCAGAGTCAGAGTCTCAGAGTCAGAGTCTCAGAGTCAGAGTCAGAGTCTCAGAGTCAGAGTCTCAGAGTCAGAGTCAGAGTCAGAGTCTCAGAGTCTCAGAGTCAGAGTCTCAGAGTCAGAGTCTCAGAGTCAGAGTCAGAGTCTCAGAGTCAGAGTCTCAGAGTCAGAGTCTCAGAGTCAGAGTCTCAGAGTCAGAGTCTCAGATTCAGAGTCTCAACCTCAGAGCCAGAGTCAGAGTCTCAGAATCAGAGTCTCAGAGTGAGTCTCAGAGTCAGAGTCAGAGTCTCAGAGTCAGAGTCAGAGTCTCAGAGTCAGAGTCAGAGTCTCAGAGTCTCAGAGTCTCAGAGTCAGAGTCTCAGAGTCAGAGTCTCAGAGTCTCAGAGTCAGAGTAAGAGTCTCAGAGTCTCAGAGTCAGAGTCTCAGAGTCAGAGTCTCAGAGTCAGAGTCTCAGAGTCAAAGTCAGAGTCTCAGAGTCAGAGTCAGAGTCAGAGTCTCAGAGTCAGAGTCAGAGTCTCAGAGTCAGAGTCTCAGAGTCAGAGTCAGAGTCTCAGAGTCAGAGTCTCAGAGTCAGAGTCTCAGAGTCTCAGAGTCAGAGTCTCAGAGTCAGAGTCTCAGAGTCAGAGTCTCAGATTCAGAGTCTCACCCTCAGAGCCAGAGTCAGAGTCTCAGAGTCAGAGTCTCAGAGTCTCAGAGTCAGAGTCAGAGTCTCAGAGTCAGAGTCTCAGAGTCAGAGTCTCAGAGTCAGAGTCTCAGAGTCAAAGTCAGAGTCTCAGAGTCAGAGTCTCAGAGTCAGAGTCTCAGAGTCAGAGTCTCAGAGTCAGAGTCTCAGATTCAGAGTATCACCCTCAGAGCCAGAGTCAGAGTCTCAGAGTCAGAGTCTCAGAGTGAGTCTCAGAGTCAGAGTCTCAGAGTCAGAGTCTCAGAGTCAGAGTCAGAGTCTCAGAGTCAGAGACAGAGTCTCAGAGTCAGAGTCTCAGAGACAGAGTCTCAGAGTCAGAGTCTCAGAGTCAGAGTCTCAGAGTCAGAGTCTCAGAGTCAGAATCTCAGAATTTCATGAAATAATTTTAAAAAAATGCGTGGGGCTCCGCGCAATTTCTATGTCTAGCCAGGTACAGCTAAGCAGCTGGGGGCTGGAATCCGCAGCGCAGGGATGCCCAAGCTTTATGGGCACCCCCCGCTGCAAATTGCAGCCCGCAGGCGCCCCAGAAGATGGCGCATTCATTGAAGCGCCATCCTCTGGCGCTGAACCCCGCTCTTCCAGCGGCCCTGGTGGCGGTGGCACGCTGGGTAATAAAGAGGTTAGGGCCAGCTTTGTATTATCAGCTGGCCCTAAGCCCGAAATTTATGGCGGTCACGCCAATATTAGACATGACCGCCATGAATTTCTATTAAATTGTTTTAAAAAAAAACACAACACAGAGAAAAATTTTTATTAGAAACAAAGAAAAAAGCCATTAGGGACTCCATCTTTAATTAAAAAAATCCTCTTCCGTCCGACGTAGTCCAAAACGCGATGTCCTCTCTGCTCATCCCTGTGCATAGATATAGATGTCTATGCCCAGGGAATGAGCAGACTGAGAACAATCTCAGCTCTGCTACATCAGGCAGCAGGCAGGCTCTAGGACCTTGGAGCTGCGGCAACCAGCACACAGAGCAGACAGGACTCTTATCTGTGCGAGTTTCCCAGCGATTACTTGCAAAGTAAACGAGTCCAATGCAAATAAATGGCAAAACTAGGATTGCTTCAGGCTGAAGCTTCCGAGACACATCTGTGATTTGTAAATCTCACACTACTCGCTATTACTCGCTTCCCCATTCATTAACATTGGACTCGCTAGACTCGCAACGAGTAGCGAGTCCTGTGCTCGGACTCGCTAGAGTCAAGCGATTCCGAGTAATTTAGGATTCGCCCATCACTAGCTTCTACCTCATTGGGGTTTTTTTTCTTCCCCTGGATCAGTGCTATAGGATCTTGAACTACATGTGAATAGTTTTCAATAATACCTGCCTAACTTAATGAGTGGTTACGCATAAGCTTTTTTAATTTTATTTATATACTTAAATTAACAAAATTTTTACTACTCATACTCATTGCAATATGTAGTAAGTGTATTGAGAATATTAGTAAAAGTATATAAACAGTGATGAGCGAATAGCGAAATACTCAGATTTGCCATTATCGTAATGAGTAATTTATAATACTTGCCTATTTGTTTTGAATAGTGAGTCCAATGCAAGTTAATGGGAAACTTGAATAATTTTCTGCTGGACCCGATGAAGAAGTCTCGGGGCCTGAGAAAAAAGCTGAAGTGGATGGGAAAGTGATGAAACAGAATGGGAAGAGCCTAGAGAATATGCCTGCATGTATTGCTGACTCACATATGGTTTCTGGGAATAACGTTGTCACGGAATTGCACCACTTTTACAGATTCATAACACCTACCAAACGTAACCTAAATTGGATTTTACAGGCAAAATATTAAGAAACAGTTTTTCCTGCATAATCACTTGTATATATGTGGTGCCCCTGCGACCAGGGTGGCCACAGGTAGGAACTGCAGCCAGGTAGGTGGAGACATGTTGTTATATACACATCTTCAAAACACACACCCATGAACACAAGACCCAACCCGGAGCCCGGGACTCTAGGCGGGCAAGGGGTGGTAGGGCCAGTCACAAGTGGGTGGGGTATAGTCAAGGTAACGGACTGGGTATATAAGGGAAAAACAGGAAGTAGTTAAACAATAGGCCAGGGGGTGTCGAGCAGAAAAGATCAGAGCAGGAGGAGACTTCCCAGAAGGCTTGAGGCTCCCTGGAGGCGCAGAATCTGCGTGACACAGTTCCCTGGAGAGAAAGCCCGCTCCAGAGCCTGTAACCCAAGGGTAGGGGAAAGACCGGACCAGTGCAGCTTGGTCCGAGGAAACCGGCAGCGTAGACAGAGCACGACTGGGAGAAGGTATCCCCTGACATATCCGGGAAGTTACATGGGTAGGAGATAGCCCTGTAATCCCTTGCAAGATAGGGACACCCAAGGCTAGGCTGGGACCAGAGAGTTGGCTCTGTGTGACCGTAGCTACACACCAGTACACGGACATACAGACAGGGGGGTTCAGATTCCAAGCCTGGACCCCCACCACATCATGCAGGAGGTAAAGCAACAAATAGGACCCGGCTTGCTACCCACACACACAGGGAGAAGCTATACAAGGGACCGAGTTGCCACCAGACAGCACACTGGGAAGGAGACTAGTAGAGAAAGCCTGAAAGGAACCGAGAAAGTGAAGGGTCTCAGGAGGGAAACCTGGTTGCAGAGGGTTCAGAGACTGACCGGAGTTATTGGTGTAAATAAACTGCACTGTAAACTGTTTGAACTGTGGAAGATCTGACTAGTAAAACCCGGTAAACTCTGCTTCAGTCTCCCGTGTGTGATTCCCTGCATGCAGAACTTGATTACATCTTATTACACCCTGTCAGGGCAGTCCCAACCCACGGCGGGCTCATCCATCTAGCTGCAGCACCATCCATCCTCCTGGTGGGAACAGCAGCAGCAGTGGTCCCCTCACTGACCACAACCCGTGGGTGGTGTCACAACTTTATCCCCTGTAAATAACCCCGAAATCCCATTACTTGTGGGCCCAGGACTCGGTCTGGACCAAGATCACCGTGATTCCCCGTGATACCCCGGTCCGGTACCGAGTGCCCCGTCCCAGTGGGCTCAACAAAATGGCATCATAAACAGGATCTACCAAACCAGGCATTGTGTGACGTGATTTGTGAGAGAAACTGTTTCGAAACTGCCGCCATTACAGAGCGCACGGCAAACAGAATTTAAACTGTGCCACAAGGACTGTATTTTTGAATTGCTATTACAAAGCGCGCGACGCGCGGGAAGAAAAGGGGGCGTGTCATTGTGAGTGGTACTTTGCAAAGGGCTCTAATGTCATCAGGTGGGAAAGAGAATCCCTGTCCCACCGCGGAACCTAGGATGGATCAACAGAAATGGACTCAGTGTGCCTCAAAACTCGAACTTTGGACTGTTCTACTAAATCTTGGCATAATGGCAGCCATAGAAGCCTGAGGCCATGTGCAGAGGAAGAGGAGTGCCCAGACCCCCCATCGTGGGCCGGTCTAAAGCGGGAAAAGAAAGGCCCGCCCTGGCTCCCCTTAACTTCGGGGGAGCCAGCCATCAATCCCAGGGAAGAACCTTCTGCAGCTGCCAATGAGAATATGGCGGGAGCGGAAGTAGACACCCAAAGAAGGCGAGGCGAGCAACCGGATTGAGTACAGCCGTCATTACGAGACACCCGGACGGAAGAAGAGGATGCCAGACTAAGACCTGATATTGGGAGACCCAAATTGATCCCGTAGGGCCTACAGGAAGCAATCGTGGAGGAACCCAGTCAGGGAAAGAGCTTTGGTGACCAAGGCGGTATGGCAGAAGGCGGCAGGAATGTTCCGGAGGTCCGAGACACCCGGCGGGGTGTGTTGAGATTGTTACCTCAGCAGTTAACACGGGTTCGTGCAGAATCAGGAACCCGGATCCAAATAGACTATTACCAGTATCAGCAGTCCCTGGCTGGGCTAATGTCCCTAATGTTACCCGGAGTGAGTACGATCATGGAGCAGAAGACTTAGTGGATGTGTCCATCCCTGAAGCTGTACCACATTGTGCTGCCGGAGTGATCGACCCACTTGGAGCCCTAGGAGAGGGATTCCTACAGCTACCGGAGCCTCTGTTACCAGCCCCTGCATCCACAGAGGTGAGAGGAGAGCAGCTCCGCTGTTGGTGGGAAAGAGATGAAAAAGACGATGACACGATGGGCTTCCCTGGGGATCCTGCTAGTTGAATAGGCCCCGTAGAAATAATAACCCGGGAGGCAGGCCCGGCGTCAGCACCCGGCGCACCCGGCAAGTGCCGGGGCCCGAATGCTTGGAGGGGGCCCACCGGGCCCCTGAGGGCTAGGGACACACTTGTGTTGTGACCCTAGCCTGAAGCAAGTATTGTCTGCTGCAGCGCAGAGCGTTTAATGCTATGCGCTGCCAGCAACCAGCCCATAGAAACCCGATGTTTACATTGCCAACCAGTGGTTTGTAAGGTAAACATCGGGTTTCTATGGGCTCCAGCGCATAGCAATAAACGCTATGCGCTGCAGCCGAAAATACTTGTGTCAGGCTAGGGTCACAACACAAGTGTGACCCTAGCCTCAGGAGCCCCTGAGCACTGCCCCCACAGCCAGGGCCATATCCAGGGGGCAGCTGTGGGGCTCATTTGTATGGAGGTCATGTACAGCCTCCTGCAGCTCCGGAGGTCTCCCTCTGTGGGAGCCTACAGAGCTGCACATTCTGTGCTGAGTGCTGACAGGACTTGTGATGATGTCACATGGAGGGGAGGAGTCAGGGCTCACATGATCAGCTCCTCTGTGTATGCAGGATTCTGCTGTGCTGGCCACCATGTCCATGATGCTCAATTAGGTGAAGTTTATGTGTGGGGTCAGGAGGGATATACAGTGTGAATGTAGCAGAAGTGAGTGTGTACTAGGTGTACGGAGCAGAGCCGAGTGTGTACGAGGTGTACGGAGCAGAGCCGAGTGTGTACGAGGTGTACGGAGTGGAGCCGAGTGTGTACGAGGTGTACGGAGCGGAGCCGAGTGTGTACGAGGTGTACAGAGCGGAGCCGAGTGTGTACGAGGTGTACAGAGTGGAGCCGAGTGTGTACGAGGTGTACGGAGCAGAGCCGAGTGTGTACGAGGTGTACGGAGCAGAGCCGAGTGTGTACGAGGTGTATGGAGTGGAGCCGAGTGTGTACGAGGTGTACGGAGCGGAGCCGAGTGTGTACGAGGTGTACGGAGCAGAGCCGAGTGTGTACGAGGTGTACGGAGCAGAGCCGAGTTTGTACGAGGTGTACAGAGTGGAGCCGAGTGTGTACGACGTGTATGGAGCAGAGCCGAGTGTGTACTAGATGTACGGAGCAGAGCCAAGTGTGTACGAGGTGTACGGAGCAGAGCCGAGTATGTACGAGGTGTACGGAGCAGAGCCGAGTGTGTACGAGGTGTACGGAGCAGAGCCGAGTGTGTACGAGGTGTATGGAGCAGAGCTGAGTGTGTGAGGTGTACGGAGCGGAGCCGAGTGTGTACGAGGTATACGGAGTGAAGTCGTGTGTACGAAGCGTACAGAGCGGAGCTGAGAGTGTGCAAGGATAACGGAGCGAAGCTCAGAGTGTACGAGGTGTACGGAGCAGAGCCGTGTGTGTACGAGGTGTACAGAGCAGAACCGAATGCTTACAAGGTGTCCGGAGCGGAACTGCATGTGTACGAGGTGTACGGAACGGAACTGCATGTGTACGAGGTGTACGGAGTGGAGCTGTATCTGTATGAGGTGTGTGGAGCGTAGCTGCGTGCGTACGAGGTGTATGGAGCGGAGCCGCGTGCATATGAGGCATGTCTACCAGTGGTAGCCCCCCGCGGATTCCGCTCCCGCTCCTATAGTCCCAGCCGCCTTTGCCAGCAGCATTCTTCTCCAGAGTCTCTTCTGCCGCTGTCTGCATTCTGCAGCTCAGCATGGAGGGGCACGATGTTGTCATCACTGTGCTGATATGTGCAGAGCGACCGGAGGAGACCAGAGCAGCGAGAAGAAAGTTGAGGAGAAAGAGAGATCCGGATGGCCAGACACTCCGCTTGGCTGTGGTGCCACCCATATTGCATTGCGGCTCCATTGAGCTGCTTGCATTATTTGTGCGCTTCAGGATGCATGCGTATATACCAAGAATCCTCAGACGCACAAAAATGCAACATGTTGCGTTTGCAGGGGACTTTTAAAAAGCGCAAGGAAATGCAAACGCACCTTAGCCCGCTCCTAACAACGTGTAATATGCTCACTGTCAGAAACAGCTCTTGCTGGTTTTGCAGTCACTGTTCCTGTAAGGCTAATTTCACATAGGCATTTTTTGAAAAATGCGGCAGTTGCGGTAAAAAACCTCGCATCTGCCGCATTTTATGCCTAGCGGCTGCACTTGCTGCGCATTTGCGGCACGCCCCATGCATTGTCTATGGGGCTTGCGGTAAGTGTCCGTCAATATATATATATTATAGTCCGCGATATGTACTAAAGGGGGCCCACTGAGACTTTTTTGCCCGGGGCCCACAGAAACCTGGAGCCGGCCCTGCCGGGAGGAATATCTGCGGAGATTTGCATAGAGATGGGATAAGGAGGAAGCAGAGAAGCTGGCCCAGAAGCGTGAGATGATCGCAGGTACCCAGCATTCTAAAGTGATGGCCCGGCGGGACGCAGATATCAATAGATCCCCACGTCACCAGGGAAAGATTGTAAAAATTAAACCAAAACTGGGAAACCGGCAGCGTAGACCCCGAGTGCCCCGTCCCAGTGGGCTCAACAAATAAGGCTAAATAAAGAAGCGCATGAATACCAAACCAATCCTAACCTGGTTTTGACATGGAAAAAGTTTAAGAAATATGTTTTCCTGCATAATTACATTTGGGAGGGCCCTTTCGGAAGAGCCTTCCTTCAGGCTGGGGTCACACTTGGCATGCAGTAGTTTTGCTTTTTTTTACCTGATTTCGTCTTTGTAAATTGCCATTTTTTCAACATAAAAACGCTATGCGTTAACGCATGGTACCAATATGTACCATGCGTTAACGGATGCGTTTCCCCATGTTTTTTTAGTGCACTTTTGACATTGCATTTTTTGCATGGTAGCCTATGGATACGTTAACGGATCATTTTTTCAACATTTTCAACTTGGAAAAACTGATGGCTTTAACGGATCCAGGGTTTAAGTGTGACCCCAGCCTCACTCATACTTTTGGGAGATCCCTCACTAATACATCATTTTAATTTAGATAGGGCCAAACATGTTCCCCAGCACTTTACAACACCAGGTAAAATATGCCCGTTGATATTCTGGGCTTTGCCCTCCTCCTCTTCCTCGTCCACCATATCCCCAAAGTCATAATGCCGCTCTCAATCTGAATTTTCAGAAGGCCACAATGTGGCCCTCAGCTTCAATTTTGGGAGGGCCCTCTACCATAGAACTTTACAATACCAGCTTCTTCCTTCTCCACCATATCCACAAAATCATCATGTGGTTCTCAATCTGAATTTTGAGAAGGACAGTAGGTGGCCCTCAACCATACATTTTGGAGGGTCCTCCTTCACTCATACATTTGGGAGTTCTTGCCCTCATGCATAATTTTTATTTAAATAGGGAAAAACGTTCCCCAGTACTTTACAATACCAGCTAGATTATGCCAATATGCCTTTTGGTATTCTGGGTTTTGCCCTCCTCCTCTCACTCCCCTTTCTTCTCCACCATATCCACAAATTCATCATGCAGCCCTAAATTAGAATTTTCAGAGGGCCAACAGGTGGCCCTGAACTTCAATTTTGGGAGGGCCATCAGGTGGCCCTCTACCATACATTTGAGAGGGCCTCTACCATACATTTGGGAGGGTCCTCAATCATAAATTTGGGAGGGTCTACAGGTTGCTCTCTACCAGAAATTCTGCACTCCCTCCTCCTCTAGGTCCTCAGTCTAGTCTAAATTACCCTCCCTATCAGTCCCAAGCTAGAAGCATTGTAGCAGTGCTACATTGAAGCGGCAACAGGCTCAGCTTCAACTGACATCTCTAGTTGATAAACTGCACACTGCAGCAATGGCGTCCAAACTCACGCAAGGCAATCACATAAATTTGACAAGGGCATCAACATTCAGCAAGAATTTTTGGATGGCCATCAGGTGGCCCTCACTTATACATTTGGGAGGGTCCACAGGTGGCCCTCTACCATACATTTGAGATGGCCCTGAGGTGGCCCTCTACCTGAAATATGGGAGGGCCATTCATCTAATCCCATGAGGGTTTCCTACACCTCCAACAGGTTCCTGTGTTAAATCCTCTGAATAAATTTTACCTCAATTTTAATTACATTTTACAGAACATGAATCTATAAAAGAATGTGGACATTTTACAGAACACAAATTTGTAAAAGAATGTACAGTATGTCAGAAGAGAGTAGCATAGGAAGGAGTAAAACACTGTGCTGCTGGTTACAGATGAAGGTACGAAGATATAATACATTACAAGTGATTTGTTTCTACGCGTTTTGGAGTCTATGCTCCTTCTTCATAAAAATCACATACGTATATCAGGAGTCACATACAGAGAGGGTATATAGGATTAAACAATGCAAAAAATGTTTTTTAAAAAAGGCACTCATGTAACCGCCAGTCACCTGATGCATCTTAAACAAAAAAAGAACAAATTAAAATATTAAACGTTGATAAACATATTTGGATTAAAATTAGCTACATATGAGGGGAGAAAAAAAAAAGGAGGAAAAAAGAAAGAAGGAAAGTGCTGGGAAGGAAACCCGTGAGAGTCCACTGGAAAGAAAACTAGGCACTAAAATAGTGAGTAACGTATGCTATGTAGCCGTATTGTATAAGAGAACAAGTACAGTTGACACCAGAAGTTTACATACACCATATAAAAAGACACATACGCATGTTTTTATCACTATCATGACATGAAATCAGAATAAAGCTTTCCCATTTTTGAAGCTCAAGGGCCCCGATGCGAAAGCTCCAATGGGCCCCCAATTATTACAAATCTTTGACAGCAATAGTCTTTTTCTATAGGCCAAAGGGAGTTTTGGGGCCCGGGCGCCATCACAACCCGTGCACCTGTTGTAGTTACACCCCTGACCATAATTATTTATATTTGCCAAATGCCAGAATAATAGAGAGGAATGTTTTAAGGCATTTTTACTACTTTCTGCAAAGTCAAAAGTTTACATACATTTCATTAGTTTTTGGTAGCATTGCTCTTAAACTGTATGACTTGGGTCAAATGTTCTGGATATCCGTCATAATAGTTGGTAGGAATTCGGCCCATTCCTCCTAACAGAAATGAGATATCCAAAGAAGTAAAGGAGCGGCACTCACCAGGGTCTTTTCATGCAGTATAGAGGAATTTTATTCCATTCTTATACATTAGGTGGATTTTCAGGATTGCAGGAAAGGGAGGACGGCGGAGTTGGACGAGGGTCACCATTTCACTTCTTCTTTGAATATTGAATGTCTTTCACTTGGCTGAGCAAGATCAGATGACCCAACGGGCAGCTGCATAAATTGATCACCTGCGCAAGGTGATTAGTGCCCGGTTTTTACAGAAATTAGGTAACTGAGCCATGTTTGTAGGTCACCTTGCTCGCATCTGCCTTTTCAGTTTTGCCCATAAATTATCAATGGGATGGAGATCAAGGCCACTCCAGAACATTGACTTTTTATCTTTAAGCCACTTCGTAACCCATTTGGCAGTATGCTTTGGGTCAACATCCATTTAGAAGACCCATTTCCAAACAAGCTTTAACTTACTGGCTGATGTCTTGAGATGTTACTTCAGTATTGCCACATAATCTTCTTTCCTGATGATGCCATCTATTTTGGGAAATTCATCAGTCCCTCCTCAGCAAAACAACCCCACAACATGATGCTGCCACTCCTTTGTTCCTCCAAACGTAACCATGGTCATTATGGACAAACAGTTACATTTCAGTTTTGTAACACCACAAGAAATGTCTCCAAAACTGTAGGTCTTTGTTCCTGTGTACATATGCAAAATTAATCTGTCTTTTTATGTTTGTTTTAGAGCAATGGCTTCCTCCTGGCAGAGAGGCCTTTCAGCTCATGTTGAATATTTTTACTATGCCCGGGCAAGCTGAGTGTGTATGTATGTATGTGTGTATATGAATCATAGCTCCACCCCTCCAGGTAGCCACACCTCCATTGCACAGCCCCATCAACATAGCTTAACCCTTCAACTCGTCCCTGCATAGCTCTCCCCATCCACCTAGCCCCACCCCCTTCATAGCACTGCCTCTTTAATAGCCCCACCCCTTTCATGGATGTATGTGTGTATGTATGTATGTATAACTTCATCCCCCCTCATAGTTAGTTACTATGCCTGGGCAACACCGTGCTGTACAGCTAGCATACATACAGGTGCATCTCAGTGAATTAGAATATTATCAAAAAGTTAATTTATTTTCAGTAATTCAATACAAAAGGGAAATGCTTATATTATATAGATAAATCACAAAATAAGGAGGGCACCACCAATTATATAAAGTAGCAGTGGGGATCGCTTGGACCAACTATGAATGAATGAACAAACGATAGAAAGGGCCTATAAATAGCGATACAACCTCCAAATATTTTCTGTATATCAAAAAAAGTTTATTTATTACAGAATAGACAAGGACAATCACAAATCGATAAAAAATTTAAAAACTTTTAAAAAGTTTGATAAGCTGTAACACTCCACTTGGACGGATTTTCCAAGGTAGACCTCCTAACTATTTGCATACACGGCAAACCAATCAGATTTTTATGCACACAGTGGTAATGAAAAAATATAATAATAATAGCTGATATTTCAACCATTTCAAGCATTAACAATTTTCTATATCCCAATAGAGGTTTTTGTGTGGGGCCCTTAATGAATATGATACATGATTTACAGACAACAAATGCTTATCATTCCATAGAGAAACCAGATTTATAACAACATAATGAGATATAAGTCCTGCTGTTTTAGTCATATATCAGAGATTTCCATGTCATCTGTTATCAACCTCGATGATACACAAGGATGGTAACACCCTTGACCTGATCTTTGTCCGGCTCTGCTCAACCTCCTCCTTAGATAATTCAGAACTTCCCCTCTCTGACCACAACATTCTCTCCTTCACACTCACTAACCCTCGCCCAACCCCAGCACATTCCTACATATCACACATTCAGAAATCTACTGGCCATAAACCCTCACACATTCTCAGACTCTCTACACTCATCACTGTCCCCAATATCCTCATTTTCCTGTCCCGATCTGGCAGTCAATCACTTAAATGACTCTCTCAGAAGGACCCTGGACCAAGGAGCGCCCCTCAACCCTCAAAACCTCCAAACACAGAGCAAAACAGCCCTGGCTCACATCACAAACTCGATTCCTCCAGCGATGCTCTAGGAGTGCTGAACGTCTATGGAGGAAAAGTCGCACTCCAGAAAACTTCATTGACTACAAATTTATGCTGAGAACTTACAATTCTGTTCTTCACTTGCCAAACAAACCTACTTCACCACTTTGATCTCCTCACTATCCAACAACCCAAAAAAACTCTTTGACACCTTTCACTCTCTCCTCAGTCCTAAAGTGCAGGCCCCCATCACTGACCTCTGTGCTGATGACCTGGCTTCCCACTTCACAGAGAAAATAGAAAACATCCGTCAGGAAATCAACTCCAACCTCAAATTGCTGTTACCCCTACCTCTCCCCACATTTCCTGCGGCTCACTCACTACTTTTGACCCGGTCACAGAAGATGAAGTCTCCAGGCTCCTCTCTTCCTCTCGTCCTACGACATGCACTGCTGACCCCATCTCCTCACACCTACTCCAGTCTCTCTCTCCGGTGGTCACCACTCACTTAACCAAAATCTTCAATCTCTCCCTCTCTTCTGGCGTCTTCCCCTCATCCTTTAAACACTCTATGATCACTCCTTTATTAAAGAAATCTTCTCTCGACCCTTCCTGCACAAACAACTACAGACCAGTTTCCAATCTCCCCTTCATCTCTAAACTCCTGGAGCGCCTGGTCTACTCCCGCCTCACTCATTACCTCTCCACTCACTCTCTTCTAGACCCATTACAGTCTGGTTTCCACCCCCTACATTCTACAGAAACTGCTCTCACAAAGGTGACCAATGACCTTCTGACGGCAAAACGTAATGGTCACCACTCTCTGCTTATCCTTCTTGATCTCTCTGCAGCCTTTGACACTGTTGACCACCATCTCCTACTCGCTATGCTGCACTCCATCGGCATCAAGGACACGGCTCTCTCCTGGTTCTCTTCCTATCTCTCTGACCGCTCTTTCAGTGTATCATTTGCTGGCTCCACTTCCTCCCCTCTTCCTCTCACTATTGGAGTCCCTCAGGGTTCAGTCCTTGGACCTCTTCTCTTCTCACTCTACACAGCCCCGATTGGACAGACCATCAGCTGATTTGGTTTCCAGTACCATCTTTATGCTGATGACACACAACTATACACTTCTTCCCCTGACCTTACTCCCTCTCTAATAAAGAACACTAATGACTGTCTAACCGCAGTTTCCAATATCATGTCCGCTCTCTACCTGAAACTTAATCTTTCCAAAACTGAACTACTCCTGGTCCCGCCCTCCACTAACCTCCCTAAATATGACATATCTCTCTCAGTGTGCGGCTCCACAATAGGCTCGCTGTCCTGGGTGTTATGTTTGACTCTGATCTTTCCTTCACTCCATATATACAATCTCTCGCCCGCTCTTGCCGCTTGCACCTGAAGAACATCTCCAAATTCGCCCCTTTCTCACCTTGGAAACTACAAAAACCCTCACTGTGGCCCTGATTCACTCCCGCCTTGACTATTGTAATTCTCTCTTAGTTGGCCTCCCCCGCACTAGACTGTCCCCTCTCCAGTCCATCCTTAATGCAGCAGAAAGGATTACCTATCTAGCTAATCGTTACTCAGACGCTTCTGCTCTATGCCAGTCATTGCACTGGCTGCCTATATACTATATGATCCATTTCAAACTGCTTGTTCTCACCCACAAAGCTCTTCACAGTGCAGCACCCCCATACATCGCCTCACTCATCTCTGTCTATCACCCCACCCGTTCTCTTCGCTCTGGAAGTGACTTTAGACTCACTTCTACATTAATCCGAACCTCCCACTCCCGCCTCCAAGACTTCTCCCGAGCCGCACCAATTCTTTGGAATGCTCTACCCAAAAAAATTAGAGGTATCCACAACTTAAATAGTTTTAGGCGATCCCTAAAACACATCTCTTTAGGGTGGCCTATCATGATCCCTAGTCAGTCATCTAGACATAGCCTATCCGCTCCGCCTCAAGTGGATCACATATAACGGGTTGTGGCCACTTATTCTGCTCCAATCTGTTCCCTATCTCCTCAAGTTGACTATACTTTCATTGCAAATGAGCACCTATACCTTGTCACCCCCACCTCATTGTTAGATTGTAAGCTCTTATGAGCAGGGTTGCCATTTTTTGCTCCAATTATTGTATTATATTATGCTTTGTATTGTATTGTTTTTGGTATTGTATTGTATTTTCTAATTGTTTCTTATGATTGTTTAAATGTGAACTTTGTATTGTGAATGTGAAGCGCTGCGGAATATGTTGGCGCTATATAAATAAAAATTATTATTATATTATATCCCAAAGTTTGAACAGTTTTTATTAGAGTCATTACAAACAGATTAATCTATTTCAAGTGTTTATTTCTGTTAATGTTGATGTTTATGGATTGCAGCCAATGAAAACCCACACGTCACTATCTAGGAAAATTAAAGTAATTAAAGTATGGAGGAGAAAAGGTTAAAAACCATGCTGCTGTATTCCCCAAGACATCAAAGGGTGAATACAATATTGATGAATTAGTCAACACATTTCAGAGCTCCTTGAAAAACCCTGAAACATGCAATATGGTATTGATTTTTCCTGAGAAAGGGCCTGGGAGCCCTGAAATGCGTTGACTATTACATCAATATTATATTCACACTTTGATGTCTCATGGAATATGGCAGTGTGGTTTTTAACCATTCATCCTCCCTACTCTATATGCAGCAGCTAGTGGGGCTAGTAGAGCTCAAATCACAGGGTTTGATTATAGTAGATACTGAGAATGTAATCCTATGATCACCCTAGATACTAATGTGATAGAGAATTGTCTTGGCGAGATTATTGTCTTACTACAGCAGGTGGCCGAAACTGCCAGCTCTGGACAATATGGCACCCCGGAGTCCGGTTGCCACAATGACATTGCTTCCCTCGGGGTGTGATGTCATGCTTGGAAGCAAGAAGGGGTATCCACACCTAGGTAAACCTACAGCATGCAACACTCTCCTAACTCCAGGCCTGAAGGGGAGCTCAAGACCCGATTTAGGGGAGCTCCCCTATAAATTCCAGTTTAGTGGAGAGTGCAGTACCAGAGAGGACTGAGAAGACATCCTGTGGACTGGAGCTGGAGACGTTTGTCCCAGGATAGAGAGCATCGAGCATGAGGGACTTGTCAGAGAGGGTCTGAGGAAGGAGAGAAGAGGGTCCGGTGAGCAGAGCCAGTTGCTGGCTCACCCTAGAGCAGAGCCCCAGGATCAGACACCGGAGTCTGAGCTTGCACGGGTACTAAAGACCCAGCAGCCAAAATCGAGGACAGGAGACTCCATGTCTCCTGACCACAGGAAAGCACCTGAAGGCACAGCAGGACCTAAGAGCTCAGGGACAGCTGCCAGAGGAGTGGTATTGGAGAAAGGCTCAGGCTGCCTGCCATACTGGTGAGAGACTTACCAGCAGGAAGAGAGGGTCGCAGCTTAGCTACAGGCAGCCAGGACCAGCACAGAGGAGCATAGCAAGGAGGCCTCAGAACTCACCGGGTAAAGAGATACTCAACTTGCTTCAAGGCTGCCCGCACTCATAACATCACCCGTGGTCAGTGTCCTGGTCTGAACCTTCAACAACCAGAAAAGGCAAACGAGACTATGTACTGTGTGTCTGTGGGTTATTCCGCGCCCTCAGTCCTGCCCCCCAATGGCTTACCACCGCCATAGACTATACCGGTTGCCCTAGGGAACCGCTCCACGCATGGGGAGTTATACCACCTTAGCTGCGATTCCATCATACCCAGAGGTCCCGCACCGCAGCGTCGGCCATCAATAGCCAAACATCATGGGTGGCGTCACAACTTTAACCCCCAAATCCTTAACTCCTGAATTGTTATTGACACCGCCAGGGTCACAGACTCGGGTTTCGGCCCCGTGAATCCCCAGCAGTACTGTAGCTCGGTTGTGAGTACCCCATGGCCCTGTGGGGGCGTGTCAACCTTGGTATCACAAACTGAATTTTGTGGCCCGGTGCCCCCAGGTTCTGTGTGCGGTAAGCTTTATTGAACTGTGTGTGACTGTCGCCATTACTGCACCACGCGGCACATGAGAAGCTGAGGGGCGTGCTGTTGTGGGAGGAACTCAGCAAAGGGTGCAAAGAGAAACCCTACCGACGGGGCGGCTGCTTGTAAACCCCAGACTCTCCAGAAGAGAAACCTGAGACTTGGCTGAGGTTCACTAGGGGAAAGAAAGATGTCCGATCCGGAATGAGATGGACTTGTGGTGGTCTCGGCCGCAGCTCCAGTCGCCGCCTCAGCCCCAGTCGTGGCCCCAGCTGAAACCCAGTCTGCAGCAATAGCCGCGAAACCAGCAGCAGCATCAGTCATGTCGTTCTCGATGCCATGTACTCTGGGATATGCCTGGTTACTGCAATATTCAGGGGAGTCGAACACCCTGAATGATTTCAGGGAGAGACTGAAAAGCTTGTTTGAAGTGTATTCCCTGACAGAGAGCCAGAAAGTTACCATTCTTATAGGACAATTGACTGGTGCGGCCCAAAGAGAGGTACAGTCCTGATTGGACGCTGACAAAAGAACTGTTAAACAATTCTTAGCCAGGTTGAAAGAAGCCTTTGACATCCGTACTGCAGTGAAAATTAAAATAAGGTTTTATGGTTCAAACAACGAGTGCAGGAGAGTATATGGGACTATGTATTAAATCTCCAAGAGGCACTAAGGGCCATGAAGCAGGTAGACCCCGACAGTGCACAAGATGAAAACAAGCTGTTGACAGAGTAGTTTATTGAGGGCCTCTGTTCTCACACCTACTGGACGCAGCTAAGTATATTGCCCTGCAAAACCCTGGTCCGACCTTTGAGACTGAAGTATTCCAGGAGTTCGGCAGCCTGTACGGATGCAAGAAGATCTGAACCACACTGTACCATCCCCAGACAAAAGGCATATGCGAGAAGATATAGGCAAAAGGCATATGCGAGAAACAAGTAGTGATGGATCTGCTGAAAACACTTTCACTAGAAGAGAGGAACATGTGGCCAGAGAAGCTGCCAGATCTAGTGGACTTCTACAACCATATCCCAGTGAATTCCATCAACTTCAGCCCCGCCTATTCGATGAGAGCAAGACAGGGCAACCTGCCTATTGACCTAGAAATGGGGGTACTGACTCCTGAAAACAAGCTCCCAGAGAAAGACTATGATGCAGAGCGCCAACAGAGGTATCGCCAGATGCAAGAATGCATTGAGAGAAACCTGACTCAGGCTAGAGAAAACCGGAGAGGACATACAACCAGAAAGCACCCGCAGACCCTCTGGTGCCAGGAGAACAGGTCCTAAAGGGAAAGTGACCGGTTCACAAACTGGATGACCAGTGGGAGCCAGAGCTCTACACTGTGATGCCTTGTTACTTCGACCCTCAGAAAGTCTGCCTGATCACAAAGACTGGGGAGAAACCTCTGCCATCATCTCTAGGGTTCACCTGAAACGATGCCCCAGCAGCTGAAAACCCAAGAGAAATCCCTGACAATACTTAAAGCCAAACCAGCAAAGAAAGAGATGGTTCACACTGTGCTGGGAGACATTCCCAAGACTTGGACCCAGATCAATGGAGCTTTTGTGGTCCCCGTACTGACCTTTCACCTAGTGGCAGCGCAACCGCCGGTATGGACTCTAAGAAGAGCTGAACTGTATTATCACAAGAGATCACATAAGGGATTGTTCAGTATGTTCTCTTCTGTGACTTGTTAGTATATGTTTCTTCAATTGTAATTAATTAATTATATTGTTATCACATGTGTTTGTTATACATCCTTAAAGGGAACCTGTCACCTAATTTTAAGCCCCTACACTATCTCTAGCTGTCCCTACACCTTCCTAGCAGCTCCCTATCTCTCCCTTTCTTATCTAAAGTCTCCCTATGAAAGAAGTGTAAAATAAGATTAAACTTACTGCAGTCCCCGTAGTTAGGGGACTGGGTAGGCGTGGCCACGCTTCCACAGCACTCCTCCATGCTGTAATGCACGCCCCGCTGGGTGGCATTATTCAGGGCCCTCTCTGCCCCATGTCTTTGTAATCTGCCGCCATGTTTGTAGTTCTAAGCACCGGCCGGACGTCACTTCCGGCGCGGTGCATTATGGGGCCGGTCACGTGATCGGCCCTAGTGCATTATGGGGCCGATCACGTGACCGGCCCGGCTTCAGTAAGCGCATTGCGCATGCGCGGAGCCGGGCCGGTCACGTGATCGGCCCCATAATGCACTAGGGTCGATCACGTGACCGGCCCCATAATGCACCGCGCCGGAAGTGACGTCCGGCCGGTGCTTAGAACTACAAACATGGCGGCAGATTACAAAGACATGGGGGCAGAGAGGGCCCTGAATAATGCCGCCCAGCGGGGCGTGCATTACAGCATGGAGGAGTGCTGTGGAAGCGTGGCCACGCCTACCCAGTCCCCTAACTACGGGGACTGCAGTAAGTTTTATCTTATTTTACACTTCTTTCATAGGGAGACTTTAGATAAGAAAGGGAGAGATAGGGAGCTGCTAGGAAGGTGTAGGGACAGCTAGAGATAGTGTAGAGGCTTAAAATTAGGTGACAGGTTCCCTTTAACAGGTTTCATGGGTTTTTAATGTTGGATGTCTATGAATAAGAAAGTGCAGTGATGTTCGAAACCCATCAGGCGTGGGGTCTGTGGGCCCCTTATTTATGATGTTCTTGGAGCTTATAATGAGAAAATAAAAGATTTGAATGCAGGAAAAAACTTTGGTGCAGGAATTTCTATTTAAATTGATGCTATACAAGTGGATCCGGCCATCAATTCCAGGCACCTGTCTATCTGGAGGAAATGCTAGTGAGGCACTATTCCCCTTCCCCACTTCCATGTCTACATGCTAACCAGTGAAGTGATCCCAGTCCCCAGGTATTATTACATATTGCAGTCTAGAATATGGATGATACATCTGCCAATTTTGTCACGCTTTGCGATCTATGCAGGAAGAGAGCTGCTGAATTATTTGCGAATTATCCCACGGCATCCACAATAACTCCGAGTGATGTCCATGGTTTGATCAACAGTTTGGAGAAATTCTCCATCCAACATTTAAAAACCTGGTGGCACTCAAAAACTCATGAAAAGTATGTTGGCAATCAAATGATTCCCAGAGGGTTGAGATTGAAAAAAACTACCCACAACTGTCTATGAAGGTACATTTATGAAAGATTGGAATGAGATACTCTCTGACTGTTCATTTAAAGTGATGTCACTAATAATCAAAAAGCTAAAGGCTTTAGAGACATCGATAAAGGAGCTAGAAAATTCCTTGGAGAGATTCTCACAACATCAAAGTTTCACTCAGATGAAACAAAAGCTGCATCAGAAAATCAATTATTTGGAAACAACCATCATGGAGCAGAAGTGGTCTAAATTCCCTTGGGACTGCAAAGATTATTGTTACCACCCGGGGGTCTGCCGCCCGTGCCCCGCAGCATGCTGCCGTTACTCCCTCGGCTCCCACTGCCCCTGTCCGGCCTCAAGGGCCCCAGGTGTCGACCATCCGCCGTCGGCTCCGGGGCGCTGGCAACCGCCGCCCGCGGGTCGGTCGGGTAGCGTCTTCCTTACCGCATGCTCCCCGGGTGCGCGCACCTGTTTCCAGCCGCAGGGGTCCAGCACCCTCTGCTTGAGCAACACTGCTCCTCTCACTTCCGGGACCACTGCTTGAGCTGTGACAATTCATCTCTAAGTTAATATCTGCTGGAGGACTGCAGGGAGTGTGCTCCTCCCCTCAGCCAATCACCAGGTCTCTGTGTTCTACCAATCAGGAGTACCCTGTTATGATATAAGCTTCCTGTTTTCTCTTACTCATTGCCAGGGCAATTTCTATGTAGAGAACTTGCTAATCCTGGTCTGGTCAGGTTGTTTCTTTATCAGCTCGATATCTGATTACTCTTGTTCCTTCCCGCAGATTCCTTCCGTGCCGGCTCGACGCTGACTCCAGTGGTCTCGGTCTGTTTCCCGGATCTCTTTCCTGCTGAAGAGCTTCCTCCAGCCCTGCTCCGGATCCTCTGTGTTCCTGGTTCCCGTTTCTTATTATACCCGGTTGCTGTGTTGTTATCACGTCGCCTGGGTTCAGTTTAACACTCGTGTCCGCTTCATTGGCCCCTCCGAGGTTGGTACCGGCGGGATCCCTGTATAGGGGTTAAGCGCTCCGGGGCCTCCTTCGGTGGGTCTCCAGTGCTGCAACCTTGTGGCTCTCTCCAGGGGCGTGGGGTCTTGTGTTGTTGTTAATAAACCTGTTGACTTTACGGTACTTGTCTGACTCTCTATCACCCGGTATCAGCATCCGCTTTACGCGGTCCAGTGGGTCCACGTGTGAGTCCGTCAGTAGGACGTGACAGATTTTGCCCTGGCCATGGACCCCGCGGATACCAGGTTTGATGCCCAAAGAGAGTTGGCCGGACTCCGCCAGAGTCACGACCAGGTCGTGAGTTTTATCCAGTCTTTGGAGGGGCGCCTAGGGGCGCTCTCCTCTTCTGATCCCGCTCTCTCTTCTCAGATCTTGGGTCTCCACCAGGAGTTGGACCACCTGAGAGGGATACAGACTCGGATGCTATCCCATCTGGCCTCCTTGACGATCGGCTTACCAGCCTACAGAGAGCGACTGGAGGTCCGGGTTCCGTCCCCGTGCTACCTGTTGGAGTTCCGGCCGGAGCCGTATCTTCTCCACGTTTATGCCAGCCCACCAGGTATGCAGGGGATCCTAAGACATGTCGGGGGTTCATTAACCAGTGCCAACTCCACTTCCGGTTGCTACCCCACCAATTCCCGATGAGGCAAGGGTGGCGTTCCTGGCTTCGCATCTCGAGGGAGAGGCACTGGCATGGTTCAACCCGGTATTGGAGAGGGAAGATCCCATCGTGTCCGACCTCCGGGCGTTCTTGGACACCTTCCGTAGAACCTTCGATGAACCGGGTCGGGTGGCCTCTGCCACCGAGGCACTCTTCAACTTACACCAAGGTAACCAGTCTGTTGGGCAGTATGCCATCCGGTTCCGTACCCTTGCTTCCGAACTCCGCTGGGCGGATGAGCCCTTAGTTGGTGTCTTCCGCCGGGGATTATCGAGCCGGATCAAAGACGAACTGGCGGTTCGGGACCTGCCCAGCTCCCTGGAGGAATACATTACCCTCGCTGTCCGAATCGACCGTCGTCTTCAGGAGCGGTCGCAGGAGAGAACCCAGGAGAGGACGCAGGAGAGAAGACCCCCTTCGCTTGGCTCCCACTTTCCAGCGACCCCTTCTTCCGGTGCCCACAGCGCCTCCGACAGGCCAGGAGGCCATGCAGGTGGATCACGTCCGCTCCTGGAGCCAGATAAGGGAGGAGAGGATCGTACAGGGCTTATGCCTGTACTGCGGAGGATCTGACCACTTTCGTCGCCAATGCCCCAAGCGATCGGTGGACCTTCGTCTTGGAGAGGTAAGAGAAACCAACCTAACGAAGAACGATTCCTTTCACCCTCTTACTATAGCCATCCTGCTTAAGGTCGGGGACAAACGCCATTCGGTGGTGGCTCACCTGGATTCCGGTTCTGCAAGTAATTTTGTGCAACAGGATGCAGCGCAGCGCTATGGTTTTCCTATATACCCCCTGTAGCAACCCCGTGTCATCATCTCGGTCGATGGGAGACCCTTGCAGGACGCCTGACGGGTGTCACCGGAGAGGTAGAGATGCAAGTCGGAGCTCTGCACACGAAACGCCTCACTTTCTATGTCCTGCCGACCCTTCTCCTCCGTTTATGCTTGGCCTTCCATGGCTCCGTATGCATGAACCGGTTCTGGAATGGCGTACAGGTGAGGTCCTGCGATGGGGGCAGGCTTGTCATAGTCGTTGCCTTCTTCCCGTGTCCCCGGTCCGGTTGCCGCCATTCCCGGCAGCGTTACCCGGTCTGCCCTCGGCCTATTGGTCTATGCCGACGTCTTCGACAAGAAGGAGGCCGAGACGTTACCCCCGCACCGACCATATGACTGTCCCATAGACCTGGTGCCTGGGGCTCAACTGCCGAAAGGCCGTATCTATCCGTTAAACCCTGCCGAGACCCAGGCAATGTCCGACTACGTAAGGGACAGCCTGGTGCGGGGTTTCATCCAGAAGTCCTCCTCACCCGCAGGGGCAGGGTTCTTCTTCGTAAAGAAGAAGGACTGCTCCTTACGACCGTGCATTGACTATCGGGGTCTCAACGCCATCACCGTGAAAATAGATACCCGCTTCCCCTCATACCAGAGCTGTTCGACCGGTTACGGGGTTCCCGGGTCTTCACGAAGCTGGACCTCCGAGGGGCATATAACCTGGTCCGGATACGAGCCGGAGACGAATGGAAGACCGCCTTCAACACCCGGGACGGGCACTATGAGTACAAGGTAATGCCGTTCGCTCTCAGTAACGCCCCTGCTGTCTTCCAGGAATTGTGAATGATGTTTTCCGGGACCTTCTGTACGTGTGTGTCGTGGTCTACCTGGATGACATTCTGGTATTTTCCCCTGATCTTCCCACTCACAGGCGAGATGTCCGACGGGTCCTTCTCCGGTTACGGGAAAACCAGATTGTATGCCAAATACGAAAAATGCTTGTTTGAACGGACATCTTTGCCCTTTCTGGGCTACGTTATCTCCGACGTCGGTTTGGAAATGGACCCGGAGAAGCTGTCCGCAATCCTTTCGTGGCCTCGACCCGTGGGACTCAAGGCCATCCAGAGGTTCCTTGGTTTTGCCAACTATTATCGGCAGTTTATCCCACGTTTTTCCGACGTGGTCAAGCCCCTTACCGCGCTGACCCGGAAGGGGACGCCTGCTAAGGCTTGGACCCCCGAGGCCGAGAACCGCCTTCAATACACTCGAGTGCCTTTTCCTCGGCTCCAGTTCTCCACCGTTCGTGCGGACCATTTTTTCTGGAGGTGGACGCATCCTCCTCCGAGCCGGAGCCGTCCTCTCCCAGAAGTCCTCCTCAGGGCGTATGGTGCATGCGGTTTTTTCTCCAAGGCCTTTTCCTCCGCCGAGCGGAATTACTCCATAGGGGATCGAGAGCTGCTGGCCGTCAAAATGGCGCTGGAGGAATGGCGATACCTCCTGGAGGGCGCAGTACATCCCGTGGTCATCTACACCGATCACAAGAACCTGGCATATGTCCAGTCGGCTCAGAGACTCAATCCCCGACAGGCTCGATGGTCACTGTTTTTCGCCCGCTTTGACTTTCAACTCCATTTTCACCCAGCAGGAAAAACATCAAGGCGAATGCCCTATCCCGGTCCTTCCTTTGTAGAGGACCAAGAGGAGGAGCCCCGATCCATCATCAATCCATCCAACATCCGCATGGTGGCACTCTCCGTCTGTCCCTTCCGCCTCCAGGTAAGACGCTGGTACCCGAGGCTGATCGCAGGCACGTCCTGCGTTGGGGTCATTC